>OX451735.1:646324769-646924769 GCA_948472305.1 Vicia faba | reverse complement strand
CTTTTTATTATTTGGATAATAGGAAATTATTATATATGTAAACAACTCAATATGTTGTAAATAAAAACAAAACGCGTGCTTTTCAAATGGACCAACCAGATGATAACACATCATCGTCTTCAACCTTTTTCTGCATAATTAGAATCAGATAGCGGGGGTTTTTAACCTCCACTACCTCCTGCAAGGAAAAATAGCGAATAGAAATATAGCAAACATAAATATTTCGCGAGGTATGGGTTGTGTTTGTCTTGGCCTCACGATTTCAACCACGTATCCTATTAGTCCCAATTTTTCCTGGATTGAAAAGCCCCATTTAAAAGCTTGAAAGCCCTAGAAATTTGATCATGGCATCACGATTCAGGGCACTATAGTTCAATTAATTCATTCCATTAGCTTTGTATGATCTCTAGCAATACAAAACAATCACAAAAACATGTTAAATGCGCATGAATCAAGAAATACGATTTGGAATCAAAAGTGCAAACCGTGAAACTGTATTCAGTGATTCCTTGAGCTTTAGGGCATGAATTCGATTGCAAATCGTTCCTGGAACCTCCTACAATGTATTTGGATGGTCAAAACGCCTTGAGTTGGCCTAGAATGCAAGAACATGTTTTGACTTTTCTTGAAATTTCTTGAATTTGACAAGGTCCTTTCTGCAGCTTTCAATCGTGTACTAGGTCATGGTTGGCTTGCATACATATAGGAGAATCAAATTAGGTTAAAAGCTGGGCCAATATCCATGTGCATTGATGTTTAAATCTTTGATTGAAAATCAAATATTCTTGATTTTTCATGATTGAACAATGTTGCCAAATTTGGATTTTTTTTTGTATCTTTGACTTGTGCATGAATTTTCCTGCATGTTTTGATCATATTTGCTTCACAAATTGATTTAAAAATCAAATCTCCTATTTTCTTATAATTTAAATTAATTAAATGAATGAATATGTATTAAAAATCCAATTAATCAATAAAAATAAGAAAATAAATCCAATTCAGCTTGGTGGGTCGTGCATAGGTCATGGGTGAAGTTTCAAGAAGAGATTTGAGGCCCATTAGCAAAAAGAAGGTGTTTTGAGCAAAGTTGACTTTTGCAAATTCATGAAAATTTCCCAACTTCTCCAATGCACAACTTGCTCAATTTTGATCATATGACCATGTTCTTGGACATTTTGGAAATCTATTGAAGTCCTCTAACCAATTCCTTTGGTCCCATGTCATTTGGATTTACCAATCTCAAGTTATGGCCTTTGACTCAAAGTGTACTTTTGTTGACTTTTGAAATTGACCTATAATGTAAAAATTGGTAACTTTTTGTGAGAGCATTTCTTGATCTTTGAGTGTGAAGATGGATTGTAGGAGATTTCATCCTCTTCAAAATGAGCATTGGATGGGATTTTTTTGACAAACCATGAAAGAGTTATGCCCTGGTCAAGGTACAGTTGACTTTTCTACTGTCCAAAAATAGTAACTTTTGCATCTTGATGATTTTTGAGCTATTCTTGTGGAATCATGATCAAGACTTGATCAAATGATGATTGTGAACTCAAAATAATATGTTGACCAAAAATTCTGACTTTTAACTACAAAATGACTATTTTGCCCTTGCAGTTGACTGTAGATCAAATGAGGCTTTTGACTGTGCAAATTGGCACTGTGAGTCTTGAAACTTGGCATGTAGGTGCTTGAGAATGTATATAGGCCTATGAGACTTGATTGAACCATTGAGAAACCCCGAATTCCTTGAAATAACCAAAACCCTAATTTCAGCTGACTGCCTTAGGAAGTGGTTTTGACTGTACAACCTTTGAGCCATTTTGAGCATTTTGAGGATCATTCTTGACAAATCTTGAGGAATATGGGAGGGCAAATTTTGGGGTACAACAACCAGAGAGAATTTCTCTGGCCCTAAAATATGACCTAACTTTTTTCACATGTTCATGGATGAAATTCTCTCAGCACGATTAATGTAAATGAAAACTAAGCATATGTATGGCTTCAGGGCTATGAGTACAACATATTTCATTCATAAACCTAAGCCTAACCATTCCTAAATAGAGAGATATAAGTCCATGAAATACTTGTTTCAGCTTGAATCGAGTAGGGTGTGATCGGTGGAAATAGAACTGACTGTTTAAAGCTGGTTTCGCAAAATGTCGCGGAAGCAAGAGTCGCCACCGTCTTTTATTTTCTCCAACATGGAAAGGACAAAAGCACAACAAAATTCCTTATGAGAATGTTTCTCGGTTCGGGAGGTAGATTTATAGAAAGGGAATGTGTTAGCACCCTTTCTATCTGTGGTTATCCACGGGCTCTTATGTACTTGCTCTTATGTTTTCAAAATGTTTGCTTTTCAAATATGAGTGGGTTTGAAAAAGTTTCTTTGAAATATTTCTGAATGACTCTTGTATCTGTCCTCAAGAGTGTTTGAAAATTTTGTTTGAAAGCTTTTGAAAGTGTTAGTGTGAAAAGATTTTTGTTTGTTTGTTTTTGAAGAGAGCAAGTACCCATGAGTCATCTACCTACCCTAAGGAATTAAGCTGTGTAAGTGTCCTTTAGATAGTGTTATCCCACCATTGAGAGGTAGGTAGCACCACCGTTGGAGGTGTTCGGGTCAATTCGATTTTAGGGACAGTGTGGTCACCGAAGAAACAGTTAGGACACCTTAGAAGTAACCCTAATGTCCTAGATCCTTTTTAATCCGAGGCAACCTTTTCGAGGCAACTGTTTCGAGGCAACTGGATCTTTAGACAAAGGGTGACCTCTAAGACGTCCTATACTTGATGACCACGTTTCGAGGCAACGAGTGAAGCGTACCCTAAGAGTGGCATGTGCTTTGCGTGTTGTATTCAGTTAATGTTTGTCTTTGTAATTAGTGAGCTACGAGTTGTTTTTTATTTACCATACATTCTTTCATCGCCAAAAATACAAAGACCCGTTTTTGGTAAATAAGTACGGAAAGTAAATAAAAACAATAAACCTAATTACTATTACAATCTTGAAAGCAATTACATAATAATAAACTATGCGCGAATAAAAATTAAATCGGAAATGTTCTAAGGGTGTTGACCCTTTTAAGAAAAGAAATTGAATTTTTTTGGCTTTTTTGTGATTAAATGAAATTAAAAACTAATTGTTAAACTAATTAATTAATTTTTTAAAAGAAAATATATTTTTTGTGTTTTTTATGTTTTTTTTTATGGAATAAAATAAAAAGAAATAAAATCAAAAGTTAATTTTACCTAATTCTAAATCTATTTTAATTATTAAGAAAAGAAGTTAAAATTGCCTAATTAAACTATTTATTTGTTAATATTTTATTTACAAAAATAATATGAGAATAATAATAATAATAATAATAATAATAATAATGTTAATTCTATTTTTTTTTTATGAAAATATGTTAATTAAATTAATAGTTAAAATAAAATAAGGCAAATAATAAAAATGAAAATGAAAAAAAGAAAGAAGAGTAAACCCAAGGGGGGTATGGGCTGGAATTTGAGGGTGTTTGATTGAGATTTGAGGCCCATTTGAACAAGGCCTGTTGACTTTCCTTGATTGCCTGCAGCACGCTTTGACTGAGCACATGGTATTCATCACCTTTCATCCTTTGGATCTATGATCATGGCCACCTGGCGCTTGGATCTGTGAGGTTTATGGAGTCCAACGCTTGGGAATCTGCACAAGAACATATTGGAAAAAATAACATTGGAATTATGGGGGACTTGGGAATCGAACCCAGGTCCCAAGGATGCTTGGCCACGTCTCCAGCCACTGAACCACTCATGCGCGTGTGTTAGAATAATGGAAAAGAAATATAATATAAAGTAAACGCATTATATGCTTAAAAACAAAGAAAAGCGCGCGTGGTTTGAATCCACCATACACGCCTAGACACCTCATCATCGTCTTCCTCATATCTATAAAAAAGAAATAAGATAGCGGGGGTTTTTAACCCCCACTAAATACAGTGACAGAAAATAGCGAATAGAAATAGGGATAACATAAAAAGAGCGCGAGGTATCCATTCTGTTCGTCTCCTCCTGCTGATTTCAACCATGCCTGTTTGGAGTTTTAATTTTACTGCATGAGAATAACCCCAATTTCAAAGCTTTGAAAACCTAGAAATCGCTAATGGTAATTTTCAATCCAGGGCATTATACTCAAATTGAATTATATGGAAAGCTTCATTTGGACCCTGTGAGTACAATGCAATCAATGAAAAGAGTTAAAAATGCGTAAATGTATGACTGTAATTTTGAGAAAGAATGAAAACCGTGTGACTTGTGTAGCGTGATTCCTTGAGTGATTTGGCTTAATTCTGATTGCAAAAGGTTCCTGGAAGGGTCAGGAGTGTGTTTGGATCAGAGGAGAGGCTTGAAATATGCTGGAAATAGGTTTTCAGTTTCTCACTTTTTCCTTTGAAATTTTGAAATTGCTTGTGCTGTTTTTGAGTGTTCTAGGTCGTGTCCTCTATTGGGAAGGCTTGCATATATGTTTTGTAATGAGAATCAATCCATAATGTGTGCCTTTAAGCCTTGTAATTATGTTTTGGATTTTGCCATAACCTCCATTGAAAATCTTGCCATTTTTGCTTCAAAATTGAATTTCATGCTTGGAATAGGCCTTGCACGAATTTGGAATGTGCTTCATGGTGTATCAAAGCTATTCAAGCCACAAAATATCCTTCCATTAATTTTCTTGATTTTTATTTGAATTTTAAAGATTTAAAATGAATTAAATCAAATAAAATTAAATAAAAATGAAAAAATTAATTTTTAATCTTGAAATAAATTGTGGGACACGTGGGAGGCATGGCCAAGCTGAACCAAGTGGAAAAAGTGGGCCCTTTTTGTCAAAAATGAAGTTTCAAGGATAGTTGACTTTGGCCATTTCACAAAAATTGCCCAACTTCTCCAATGCATATCTTGCTCAATTTTGAAGCTATGAACATGTTCTTGGACATTTTGGAAAGGTCTTGAAGTCCTCTAACCAATTCCTTTGGTCACATGTCATTTTGATTTACCAATCTCAAGTTATGGTCTTTGACTTAAAGTGCCTTTTTGTTGACTTTTGAAAATGACCTATAATGTTGAAATTGATAGCTTTTTGTGAGAGCATTTCTTGGACTTGGAATGTGAAGATGAATTGTAGGAAATGTCCTCCCCTTCAAAATGAGCATTGGATGGGATTTTTCTGATGAACCATGAAAAAGTTATGCCTTGGTCAAGTTACAGTTGACTTTTCAGCTGTCCAAAAATAGAAACTTTTGCATCTTGATGATTTTTGAGTCATTCTTGTGAAATCAAGATCAAGACTAGATCAAATGATGATTGTGGCTTCAAAATAAGATGTTGACCAAAAATTTTGACTTTTGACTGCCAAATGACCATTTTGCCCCTGTAGTTGATTGTGAGGCAATTAGGATTTTTGACTGTGCAACTTGACCCTGTGAGCCTTGAAACTTGACATGTAGATGCTTGACAATGTGTATGAGCATATGGGACTTGATTGAGCCCTTGAAAACCTCAACTTCCTTGCAAGAACCAAAACCCTAATTTGATTGGCTTAGGAGGATGGTTGACTATGTAGCCTTTGAGTAGACTTTGAACTATTTGAGGTGATGCTTGGCAAAACTTTGAAGATTATGGAAGGGCAAATTTTGGGGTACAACAGTTGCCCCTATTCAATCTTCTTAGACCTGAGGATGTAGATTGGCTTGTGTGCCTTTCGTGATCCGGGGGTGGAAGATGATTGAACACTAGAGTGCCCAGAAATTTGCACTCACATAATTGAGTATCAGCAGTGTGATGGCGGGAATGGGCTTATAGATGCCATCTGGAGACGTGACAGAACCTTGTCGGGAATGGGCTTATAGATGCCATTTGGAACTGTTGGTAAGTGGATGGGCTTATAGATGCCATCTAGGTGTCGATCGCGTAAGAGATTCCTTAGCGAGAACTTGCGTACCTGAGAAAGAAAGATAATTACCTGGCCTGTTACAGGGGTTGATCTTCAAAATCTTCATGCAGACATACCCTGGCTGGATACAGGTATCGAATCTACGAACTCTTCAGACGTGCCCTGGCTGGATACAGGAATCGAATCTTCAAACTCTTCAGACGTGCCCTGGCTGGATACAGGAATCGAATCTGGAATTAGTCGTCAACAGATTTGCCCTGGATGGACACAGGTATCGAATCTTCAAACTCTTCAGACGTGCCCTGGCTGGATACAGGAATCGAATCTTCAAACTCTTCAGACGTGCCTTGGCTGGATGCAGGAATCGAATCTGGAAATAGTCGTCAACAGATATGCCCTGGATGGATACAGGAATCGAATCTTCAAACTATTCAGACGTGCCCTGGCTGGATACAGGAGTTGAATCTGAAAATAGTCGTCAACAGATATGCCCTGGCTGGATACAAGAATCGAATCTTCAAACTCTTCAGACGTGCCCTGGCTGGATACAGGAATCGAATCTGGAAATAGTCGTCAACAGATATGCCCTGGCTGGATACAGGAATCGAATCTTCAAACTCTTCAGACGTGCCCTGGCTGGATACAGGAATCGAATCTGGAAATAGTCGTCAACAGATATGTCCTGGCTGGATACAGGAATCAAATCTTCAAACTCTTCAGACGTGCCCTAGCTGGATACAGGAATCGAATCTGGAAATAGTCGTCAACAGATATGCCCTGGCTGGATACCGGAATCGAATCTTCAAACTCTTCAGACGTGCCCTGGCTGGATACAGGAGTCGAATCTGGAAATAGTCGTCAACAGATATGCCCTGGCTGGATACAGGAATTGAATCTTCAAACTCTTCAGACGTGCCCTGGCTGGATACAGGAGTCGAATCTGGAAATAGTCGTCAACAGATATGCCCTGGCTGGATACAGGAATCGAATCTTCAAACTCTTCAGACGTGCCCTGGCTGGATACTGGAATCGAATCTGGAAATAGTCGTCAACAGATATGCCCTGGCTGGATACAGGAATCGAATCTTCAAACTCTTCAGACGTGCCCTGGCTGGATACAGGAATCGAATCTGGAAATTCTTCAGACGTGCCCTGGCTGGATACAGGAATCGAATCTGGAAATAGTCATCAATAGATATGCCCTGGCTGGATACAGGAATCGAATCTTCAAAGTCTTCAGACGTGCCCTTACTGGATACAGGAATCGAATCTAGAATTAGTCGTCAACAGATATGCCCTGGCTGGTTATAGGAATAGAATCTTCAAACTCTTCATACGTGCCCTGGCTGGATATAGGAGTCGAATCTGGAAATTCTTCAGACGTGCCCTGGCTGGATACAGGAATCGAATCTGGAAATAGTCGTCAATAGATATGCCCTGGCTGGATACAGGAATCGAATCTTCAAACTCTTCAGACGTGCCCTGGCTGGATACAGGAGTCGAATCTGGAATTGATCGCTCACAGACATGCCCTGGCTAGATACAGGTATCGAATCTGGAATTGCGACAGTTGATAGTAATTATCTTTGGATTGACCTTTTTCCTGAAAAGGTAAAACATCAGTTGTAAGCAATGTCATGATGTATGAAAAGCATGATGTCATGATGTCCTCAAGAATAAATGAGATTGTGTGATATGATGCGTATGTGCATGCATTGTGTATGTAAGAAGGATGTACGAAATGTGATATATTTATGAATGTGCCTGGGAAAATAAATCCTTGACGAATGCCGGAAAGTTGAATCCTAGGCTGATGTTGGGGAGTGAAGCTCTTCATTTCCACTGGGGGTGATGGTTGCAAGAATAAACTGATAGGAGAAGATGACTCCCTTGGGGGAATAAACTTGGCGAAGAGATTACTCTGCAGGGAATACTCTGTGGGAAGAGATACTTCGCTGAGGTTTGATGATAACTCCGCTGGGGATACCGTTGATATGTTATGTTGGAAGATTTGATGAACTCCGCTGGGGGTAGGAAGAACTCCGCCGAGGACGATCTTTCTGTGGTTATTAGCTGAGGATAACCCATTTATAAGCTCTGGTGGAGAATAACCTTTGAATAAAGTCCGGGGAGACGCGTTCGTGCTCCGCAGGGGATAAGCTTCCAGAATCTACTAGGGATAAGCTTCCAGAATCTACTGGGGAGATTGATTCAACTCTCCTGGGGAGACTTTTTGAGACTGTACTGGGGAGGCGGCTCCACTGGGATGTCTGGTATTCCACCGGGGAACAATCTTAGATCAAGACTGCCGGGGATGCTTGTAGAGGAATATCTGTATACTTCGCTGGGGAATATTGAGATTTTCTGGGGATACCCAACTTTCTCAAGGTTGACTGTAGACTAACTCTGCTTGGGGAGAGTATCGTTGACTTGCTGGAGATATTGTGCCTTGTAGGGCTTATGGGAGATCAACTCTACTTGGGACAGAATTGTTGAATCTTGTCTTACTCGGCGGGGAGTGAAGGTATCTGGGCTACATTCTTCAGCCGAACCTACCTTCGTACCTTGGTGGACAGAGCAATTAGATTGCTTAGACAACTCATTATTGCCCCTGTTTCTAATGTCACCTGTAACTAGTCCTTTGTTTCGCATGCAAATATTTATGAGTTAGCAATTATTGCCAAATGCATATATCACAATCGAACCTTGGACGTTCTTTATAAAACAAAACAGAAAAAGGAAAAACAATTGGCAATTGGTCTGAAAAGTGAATTTGTATTGATTTTTGAATTTGCCTGTAAATAGGCGTTTATGTACAAGAGGCTGACGTCCTAGTAAGAGAACACCGCCGAACAACAGAGTTTATACAATTTGTACAAAGAAAACAAAACAGCTGTGTGAAAAGAGTAATCCCACTGGGTTCCAACTCTGCTATCGCCTTTATATCTTCGAGCGTCTCATCACTTTGCTGCTCGGTTGAAGATGAAGCTGATCGATTGATGCCGTTTGATACCGGATTCTGGATGCAAGGTGATTCAATGAGACATAGTATTACGCCTTAATCCTAACTTTTTCCTGGACCTCCCTTTCGGGTTTTCAGTCCACCGGGATACCCATTTTTTTCCCAAGCCGCCTTTTCAGGTTTTCGACTTGCCGGGTGTACAGATTTTTTTCGTTTCATCCCTTATTTTTGCCCGAACCCTTTTGGTTCGCCGGGAAGCCCTTATTTTTGCCTAGGTATGTCAACCTAGCGGGTCTTTTGTCATGCGTAGTATCTTTTTACTATGTCTGCATTGGCGGGGTGGGGAAGGTCGTCACCATCCATGGTCATTAGAATCATGGCTCCTCCTGAGAAGACATGCTTAACCACAAATGGCCCTTCGTACGTAGGGGTCCATTTACCCCTGGGATCACTCTGAGGAAGAATGATGCGCTTGATTACCAGGTCCCCAACTTGATACTCTTGTGGTCTAACTTTCTTGTTAAATTCCCTGATCATCCATTTTTGATACGTTTGACTATGACAAATAGCGGTGAGTCTCTTTTCGTCAATTAGGTTCAACTGATCAAGTCGAGTCTGGATCCAGTCATCTTCGCTCAAGCCTGCATCCTTCATTATCCGGAGAGAGGGTATCTGGACTTCAATAGGCAAGACTGCCTCCATGCCATAGACCAAGGAAAAGGGAGTTGCCCCGATTGACGTCCGTGCTAAGGTACGGTACCTGTGAAGAGAAAACGGTAACATCTCGTGCCACTCTTTGTACGTCACTGTCATCTTCTGCACAATCTTCTTGATATTCTTATTAGCCGCTTCGACATCCCCATTCATCTTCGGCCGGTAGGGAGAAGAGTTGTGGTGCTGTATCTTGAATTGCTCGCAGAGCTCAGTGATCATCTTGTTATTGAGATTGGTACCGTTGTCCGTAATGATCCTTTCCGGGACGCCGTATCGACAGATCAGGTTATGACAAATGAACCGTGCTACGACGTTCTTGGTTACCGTAGCATAGGAAGCTGCTTCAACCCACTTCGTAAAGTAATCAATCACTACCAGGATGAAGCGATGCCCGTTGGATGCCGTAGGTCTGATCTCACCGATCATATCAATGCCCCACATTGCAAAAGGCTAAGGTGCTGTCAAGACATTCAGAGGAACTGGAGGGACGTGCACCTTATCAGCATAGATCTGGCATTTGTGACATGTCCGAGAATGTTGGTAACAGTCAGCTTCTATTGTGGACCAGAAATATCCTGCCCGAAGGATTTTCTTTGCCATGGTGTGTCCACTGGAATGCGTTCCGAAGGTACCTTCATGCAGTTCTGCCATGATTCTTTCTGCTTCAGTCTTATCCACACAACGCAGTAAGGTCGAATCATGGTTTCGCTTGTAGAGAATGTCGTTGCTGAGGAAGAACTTTGCAGCGAACCTTCTCAGAAACTTCTTGTCATTGACAGATGCACCCTCGGGGTATTCTTAAGCTTCCAGATACCTCTTCACCTCATGATACCAGGGTTTTTCAGTTACTATCTCAGCCTCAAGATCACAATAATATGCAGGTTCGTCCAATTTCCAGATAATGATCCGGGGAGCCTCATTGTCCCATTTTACTTTGAACATGGAAGACATTGTAGCTAACGCGTCCGCCAGCTGATTCTCCTCTCTTGGGAAGTGTTCAAAAGTTATCTCTGTGAAATGGGGGATCAATGTCAACACACATTCTTTGTAAGGAATAAGGTTTGGGTGTTTCGTATCCCACTCGCCTTTGATCTGATTGATCACGAGGGCGGAATCTCCCAAGACACTCAGAAACTTGATCCTTAGGTCAATTGCAGCTTGAAGACCCATAATGCATGCCTCATACTCCGCCATGTTGTTGGTGCAGTTGAAACATAGTCGTGCAGTGAGTGGAGTATGAGTTCCTTTGGGGGATATGATCACAGCGCCAATGCCATTACCCAAAGCGTTTGAAGCTCCGTCAAAGTGCATAGACCATCGGGATCCTTCCTCAGGTCCTTCATCCGGTCCAGGTACTTCACAATCAGTTACTACCATGATATCCTCGTCTGGAAATTCAAAGTTCATAGATTGGTAGTCGTCCACTGCTTGGTGTGCCAAATGGTCTGCCAATACACTTCCCTTGATTGCTTTCTGGGTTGTGTACTGGATGTCGTATTCTGTCAAGATCATCTGCCATCTTGCTATTCTTCCAGACAGAGCAGGCTTTTCGAATATGTACTTGATTGGATCCATTTTTGAAATCAACAGAGTAGTGTGAGTCAGCATATACTATCTCAGCCGGCGAGCAGCCCATACCAAAGCGCAGCAAGTTTTCCCGAGCAGTGAGTATCGGGTCTCACAGTCGGTAAACTTTTTGCTAAGGTAATAAATAGCATGCTCTTTTCGGCCAGACTCGTCATGCTGCCCCAGTACACACCCCATTGAGCTGTCAAGTACCGTCAAGTATAAGATTAGAGGTCTCCTTTCAACCGGTGGCATAAGAATGGGTGGTTCTTGGAGATACTCTTTGATTCTGTCGAAAGCGGCCTGACATTCATCGTTCCAACGTACTACTTGATCTTTCTTCAGTAGCTTGAAGATTGGTTCACAGGTAGCAGTTAGGTGTGAGATGAATCGGGCAATATAGTTCAGCCGTCCTAGAAAGCCTCTGACTTCTTTCTCTGTCTTGGGAACTGGCATCTCTTATATGGCTTTAACCTTGGCAGGGTCCACCTGAATACCTTTGTCGCTCACGACCAAGCCTAGCAACTTTCCAGATCTTACCCCAAATGTGCACTTGTTTGGGTTCAACTTCAGCTTGTACAACTTCAGACGGTCAAACAGCTTTTGTAGATGGTCAAGGTGTTCCTCCTCAGTTTGGGACCTTGCAATCATATCGTCGACGTATACTTCTATCTCATGATGGATCATGTCGTGAAATAAAGCAATCATGGCACGTTGGTAGGTTGCCCCAGCATTTTTCAGTCCAAAAGGCATGACCTTGTAACAGAAGGTGCCCCACTGAGTAACAAAGGTAGTCTTTTCCATATCTTCAGGATCCATCTTGATCTGATTATAACCTGAAAAACCAACCATGAAGGAGAACACCTTGTGCTGAGCAGTATTGTCAACCAGAACGTCGATATGTGGTAGGGGGAAGTCATCCTTGGGGCTTGCCCTGTTCAAATCCCTGTAATCAACACACATTCTGACCTTACCATCTTTCTTTGGCACTGGAACCACGTTGGCAATCTACTGAGGGTAAGAAGTCACTGCAAGAAAACCGGCATCAAATTGTTTCATAACCTCAGCTTTGATTTTCTCGGACATCTCTGGACGCATACGGCGGACCTTCTGTTTTACTGGCGGGCAGTCTTCCTTGGTAGGCAGGTACTGAACCACAATGTCAGTGTCCAACCCATGCATGTCTTCGTAGGACCAGGCAAAGATTTCCACATAGTCATGCAACATCTGGATCAACCGTTGTTTCAAACTGAGCTCTAGATTAGCACCAATCTTGACTTCCTTTCTGTCTGTCTCAGTACCCAGATTTACCGTTTCCACTGTCTCTTCATGTGGTTGAATGGCCCTCTCTTCCTGGAGTAACAGTCTTGCGAGCTCACCAGGCACTTCGCAATCATCTTCACCTTCGTCTTCGGCTAAGTTGATCGGATTTTCGAAGTCATAACTGGCAGTAGCAGAGTCGTTACCAGTGAGATCCAGAGTGGATTGGAACCTGTATAAGTGAGTGTGTGTAAATATAGCTGCTTTGCAATATATAAAGAAAGAAAGGGAGCGCAATATTTGAAATGTTAAAAACGTCCAATGCTTTTATTCATGATATATGGAAGTGGCAAATAACAGGCCCTCACAAATGAAACCACGGTGCCCCGGGTAAGACACCGGGCATAAAGTTTCAACTTATTGTTTATTACAAATCCAAAACAAAGAAGTTCATTACTGGGTTACAAAAGTAATAGGTGTAAAGTCTTTTGCAGTCCAGTTGCTAGGTCCACCGTTGGTCGTTGGATAGATCCAGCTGTCGAATTCAGATTCGTCCACTTCGTCTTCATCCCCAATAGCATTTACTCCATGGTTAGGCATGGGAGCAGTCACCACGTTAGGCTTCTCGGGCGCCTCGAACTGAACCTCTTTAGCATCGATAAGGTCTTGAACCTTATTCCTCAGATCCTAACAATCATCTGTGTTATGTCCCGGGCTATCAGAGTGATAAGCGCAACGGTCGTTGGGGTTGTACTTCGGAGATGATGTGTTTACCATCTTCGGAGCTTCCTTGACAGTTACCAGGCTAGTTGACAGCAGTTGCGGAAGGATCTGAGAGAGAGTCATGTTGAGCCGAGTATACTGCCTTTTGGGCCTCTCAGCTCTGGGCTTGTTGTATTGCTGAGGAGCAGCAGCAGGCTTAGAAATAACCACCACGTTGACAGCTTGGTGGCGTTCCGGTTTGTTCTGTCTCCTGGGACCATACACAGCACTGGCCTCCTTCTTGAAGGGCTTCTTTTCAGTATTTGAGGAGGCACCCTTCTGTATCTTCCCTGATTTTATACCAGCTTTGATCCTTTCACCAGTCAGGATCAGGTCAGTAAACCCAGCAGAGGAATTACCAATGAGATGGTTGAAGAACGGACCAGATAGGATCCCTAAGAACATGTCCACTAGTTCACGATCTTTCAATGGTGGTTGCACCCTGCCAGCTAGGTCTCTCCATTTCTGTGCGTACTCCTTAAAACCTTCACCCGATCCCAGGGACATACCCTGGAGTTGGGTACGCGTGGGAGCGAGGTCGGAATTATATTGATACTGCTTGTAAAAAGTAGTGGCCAAATCCTCCCAGTTACGAATGTTGGTTCCATCCAGCTGATAGAACCATTCGAGATGAGTCCCTGAAAGACTCTCCTGGAAGAAGTGGATCCATAAGTTCTTGTCTGCTGTGTAAGGCTGGATCTTCCTTACATAAGAACCGAGGTGCATCTTAGGACAGGAAGCCCCGTCATACTTCACAAAGGCAGGCGCCTTGAATTTGTGCGGGATCACCACCCCAGAAGATAACCCCAAGTCTCCAAAATCCAACCCAGGCACACGTTGGATCTCCATAGCATTTAACCTGTCCTCCAGTTGTTTGTACCAGTCCTCAGCAGGAGGGTACTGTTCGTCGTTGAAGTTTGTCTCGGTGTCAGAGACCACAGGACTAGGGACCTTTCTCCCTTGGTGACTGCCTTCCCACACAGATGGAGTAGTCCTCTCAGCTTCATTCTGCAATGTATTCCCGAGTCTGCGCCCAGTGTTGAACAGCACAGTCCTCTTCTTCTTCTTCTTCAGGAGCAAAGCCTTCAGCTCTTGTTGTCCTTGGGCCAAGTTCATGACCATCTCCTGAAATTGGGCGTTTTGGGCCTGGAGGGCCTTGATAGCTTGCTCGGTAGTGAGTTCAGGATTCATGATGCTTGAGTGCTGAAATAAACAGCGAAGAAGATTAAGTAACCTGTAGAAAAAGGGTACCTGTTATGCACATGATGCATGATATGCTATTTATGCAATGCATTCAAGGGTTCGAAAGTTCAAATTCGTTGTAGCCAAAAAAGAACACACTTTTTATTAGGAAATAATTTGTTCAGTACATCAGGGCCTCATGGGAAAAACATTACAAAATAATTAATCCCAAAAGACACTGCGCATCCTCTTTGGAGCAATGTAAGTGTTGAGAGTCTTTTCCTCGTGCAGTAGACGCGTGAGCTCCAAGACCTTCTTCTCACTGGCATGTAGAGTGGCTTCAAGATAATTTCGTTCTTCCTTGAGTTGGATCCAGCTTTTCTGCATTTCTTCCCAGGAGGTTGGCATGTCAGGATGTTGAATGGTGTAGGGCACCTCTCCTTCCAAAACTGGCTCTTTGATCACGGGGAGAACATGAGGATATGGCATCACCAGCTTCTGAGAGCGGGCTCGTACCCACTTGAGATAAGGCTCCAGGGGGATGGAGTTCTTGTGCCCCAGTGTCTTGCTATCTATCCTGTTGGGCATCCTCCAAGCTCTGATAAATCTCTGGCGAAGTCCTTGTGCATCGTTGTCGAAGTCAAAAACTATGTCAGGAATCAACATATCATGAGGGCCATCCCTCCGAGCATATCCAAACTGTCTCAAGGCGAGACAGGGGTTGTAAGTAATACCTCCTCTGATTCCAAGTAAAGGAACATTAGGAAACTCCCCGCAACGATCAATGATAGTGACATTCTCTCTGGACCGAGAACACCAATGTATATCAGCATGTGTAAGAGCCATCAATCGTTGTGACCATCTCAAACCCCACTCGTTTTTCAAAACTGATTGTGGAAGGTGCGAAATAAACCACCTTCCCAGGAGAGGAATGCAGCACATAAGAACACCTCTTTTTCTCATGGTTCGAGTGTAACATGAGTGAAGGATGTCCCCAAGCAATGTAGGTATAGGATTCCTGGACATGAAGATCTTGACAGCATGGATATCTATAAGCTGATCTGGATTAGGGAACACTACGCCAAAAATGATTTTTTGTATCACCTAATTTAATAGCACTTTTAAAAAAAATGCTATTAAAATGGAAAAAACACATTTATAATAGCACTTTTTAATCGGGCGCTATTATATAATACAGACTATGTAATTATGATAGCACTTTGTACCAGAACGCTATTATTAAACTTCTTTAAGATAGCATTTTGTATAAAACGCTATTATTTGACTACCTATATAATAGCATTTATTAAAAAGCGCTATGTTATATATAATAATAAATTAATTAATTAATTGATAAAAAAAAAACACATTTTCAGAAGCACTGTGCAATCCAGTCACTAGCAAGTTCATGTTCAATTCTTTCTCCTCATAAAACTCTTCAACGCATTCGCATGCCACGCACATTCAACTACAACCACACGTGTAAGTTTCCCAAACCCACAGCGAACGTAACCGTTTCCCATCAACTTTCCCCTTTCGATTTTCCCGGCCACACCACCGCCGTCATCGCCGCTTCATCCATCGACGACAGCGGCATCCCGTCTCAAGATCTCGCAGTTCTCCTCGAAGTCGACGGGTGAATTTTCGCTTTTCTTCATTATTAACAATCTCGTTTCAGTTTCACTCTGCTCAACTTGTTTGAACTGTTGTGGTTGTTAATTGTTTTATTTATTTATTTATTTGTTTTTTAGGGTTCTTGTGGATGCATACCGTGGGAATCGCATAGCCTTCAATAAAGGTATCAACAGTTCGACTGTGCTCACTGTCACTGCTCATCTATAATTCCATATTCTACTTGTGTTATTTTGTTTTCATGGAGTGTAACGAACTGTTGTTTTTCGATTTTGATTTCGATGTTGTGCTTGCAGCATTTGAGAAACTTGGACTTGATTGTGCGAGCTGGAGCGAACCTGTCTATTCAGATCTTTTAAGGTGTTTTTTTGGTTATTTGTTGTTATATTATTTTCTTGCCTGTGCATATGTTCTAATGGAAAAGGTGATGATGATACACTTAGATTTCATGAGTTCTTGTAATCAATGCATTGAATTTCAATGAAGTCTCAGTTTGGTAAGGACTTGGAATTTCTGCATTCATGCAGTCATGGATCTTAGCTGTAAGATGAACATGATCATCAAAGCACTGTGCAAAATAGCGGTGTCACACTCGTAGCTGAATCTGTGCATATGTTATTTTCGCATCAATAACTAAACCACAAACATGCTCGATAATATGCAGGGACTGTTTGCATATATAAAGCCCTTGTTTCTGAGGTATGTAAATCTAGCTTTCTGATGCCTACCATGCTTTATATTTCAGGTTGATACATTATTGTTGTTATCACAGCAAGACGAAAGACATCTATTGGAGAGAAATGTGAATTCAGCCCTTCAAATAAAGACCGAAGAACTTAAAAGGAACTTGTTACAGGTAAATTTGTCTGTCATGTCTTTGCTTCAGACACTTGGAACATTTAGATGCTAATAGCTCTGTGGTGGTTAGAGTTTAGAAAATTGCTTATGTTATGGCTGTGTTATGGATACTATACTATACTATATACTATATTGGTCAGAAAAGAAAGTTAGTTGTATGCTTGCAGCATCTAGGTTTTTAGTTATTTTGTTCTTTTATTTTCATTTTGCAATTTTATATATTCATATCCTTCAGAAAATGAAGTTATGCTAAGAGTCCTCTTAAAAATATCCAAAGCAGTATGTATGTGCCTCTGATTTGTGGACTATGAGAACCTTATTTTAAACCACTGGTGCAAGGATTTTGATATTATCCAATGCTCGGAAATAGTATTTTAATTTGAGAGTTGTTGATATTTATAGTGTTACAAAGCAGCTTCATTAGGGACAACTGTAGCTGAACTAAAAATTGAGACATTAGGGAGAACTGCAGCTGAACTACAAATTGAGAAAAGGACTCATATAAGTATATATGCAAATTCTCAAATAGGGGCATTTGTTTTATCTAATGCAGTTTTATGAATTATCAAGATATACTTATTTTACTAGAACAACTTGATGGTTATTATGAGATTTTAAACTAATTATATACCTATTCTGATTTAACTGATATAATTCAATATAATACAAATCTATTTTCATATATACTTCATTCATATAATACTTACTTCATATACTTCTTAATTGATGTAATATTTAATTGATATACTTCTTCAAATATAAATGATTCAATTTTCATAATACATAATATGTCATTGCTTCAAGTTGTTATATGGCATTTGATCTCACAATATGTAAGCTTACATTCATAAATGATTATTGTTTCAATACCTAGTCATTTAACATTTATCAATGTAGAACTTACATGTTAATTACTTTTTGAAATTGAGTATCAATACTATTTATAAATAAATTTCTTAAATCATGTCATACATAAACCTGTTACATGTTAAGTACTTGTAACTTATTCTTATAAGAAGTAGTGGAATGACACCAATTCTTAATGCCTAATATTAACATATGATATGTATTTATTGCCTAGTTTCTCTCTAGTTACTCCAACTTATTATCCTAATTTAATAAAACTCTTTATTGATGATAATAAACCTTCTGCTATTGAATATATAAAAAACAATGGTTTACTATCCAACGATGAATTAATATTACTTAATAACTTTGATCAGTATACTTTAGAGGGTATTATGATATATGTATTAGGCAATCTATACCACTCTCTTGATAATGAAATTCCAGCTGTTCGAGTTTTTACTCTGATAGATCATATTGATAAGCATGTTAGATACCATTATAATACAGTTCATAATATGTGAAATAATCAATTTAAAAGTAGAGTTTCAAATGTGAAATGATCCAAGATGGAACATAATTTGGTTGTTAGAACCAATTTTTAACTAGTTATATATGTTACTTGTTAGGAAATATGGATCGAAAATGGATGTTTGCCAATCGAGCGTCAAAAGAATATGAAGATGGAGTTCGTGAGTTCGTGAGGTTTGCTATTGCTCATGCTGAAGACACTAGTAAAATCATATGCCCTTGCTTAGAATGTTGTTATACGGATGTTAGTGCAAATGTTTTGGAAGATCACTTAATATGTAATGGAATTGATAAAAGCTACACATGCTGGATAATGCACGGGAAAAAAAAAAACCAAGTCCACAAAAAGGAGCAATGGGAGAGATTCATCAAATGATTTTGAAAAAGATACGAATTATGCGTTTGATTGAGTTGAAGAATTTGTCAATGTAATTGAGGAAGATCTTCGTGATTGTCCTCAAATGTTTGAGCGGATAGTAAGTGATGCAGAGACTCCGTTGTATGATGGATGTACTAAATTCACAAGACTGTCAACGGTCTTAAAGTTGTATAACTTAAAAGCACGCCATGGATGGTCCGATAGGAGCTTCACAGACTTGTTGACTCTGTTAAAGGATATTTTGCCTGAGAACAACGTGCTCCCTAGTCGAACGTATGAGTCTAAACAATTGTTATGTTCTATTGGCATGAGTTACGAGAAGATACATGCTTGTCCAAATGATTGCATTTTATTTCACAAGGAGTATGCATCGTTGAATATGTGTCCTAAATGTAGTGCCCCACGCTATAAGAAGAAAGAAACAGCTCCAGCCAAAACGCTATGGTATTTTCTGATAATAGAAATCTACGTCTTGTATTGTCTACTGACGGAATAAATCCTCATGGTATTCAAAGTAGTAAACTTACTTCTTGGCCAGTCATTTTGTTGATTTATAACCTACCTCCATGGCTATGTATGAAGCGCAAATACACGATGTTGAGTATGTTAATTTCTGGGCCCAAGCAACCAGGAAATGATATAGATGTATACTTGGCTCCATTAATTGAAGATTTAAAGCATATGTGGGAGACAGGTGTGGAGGTATATGATGAGTATAAAAAAGAATCCTTCAACTTGAGGGCTATGTTATTTGGAACAATCAATGATTTTCCTGCCTATGGGAATCTATCAGGCTACAGTGTCAAAGGAAAATTTGCATGCCCCATATGTGAAGATGGTACACATTCAATACGATTGGAGTATTATATGAAGAATGTATTTCTTGGACACCGTAGATTTTTAAATACCAACCATCATTTTCGAAAATGGAGAAAAGCTTTTAATGGTGAATCAGAAGAAAATAGAGCTCCTTTGGCTTTGACGGGTGATCAATTATACCAAAAGGTAAAGCTTTTGAGCACTAATTTTGGAAAGCCATTTTCAAGTGAACTTGTAAAGGGAGGATGGAAAAAAAATTCAATTTTCTTTGAATTGCCGTATTGGAAGTCATTGTATGTTAGACATTTCCTTGATGTGATGCATATAGAAAAAAATGTGTTTGAAAGTGTCGTTGGTACATTACTCAATCTTCCAGGAAAGTCTAAGGATGGCATTAATGCAAGGTTAGACCTGCAAAGTATGGGATTAAGAAATGAGTTACAGCCGGTTAAGAGGGATGGGAAGCGTACATTTCTACCTCCAGCAGCTCATACTCTGTCAAGAAAAGAGAAAAAGATCTTGTGTAAGGTTCTTCACAATGTTAAAGTTCCAGAGGGCTACTCATCAAACATTAAGAGTTTGGTATCTATGAAAGATCTCAAATTGAAGGGTTTAAAGTCTCACGATTGTCATGTTTTAATGGAGAACTTTCTTCCAGTGGCTATACGTTCCATTTTACCTGAAAATGTGCGATGGACCATAACTAAACTTTGTTTTTTCTTCAAAGCTATTTGTAGCAAAGTTATTGACCCTGAGAAGTTACCGACGTTACAAAAGGAAATTGTTGTCACATTATGTGAGCTTGAGAAGTATTTTCCACCCTCATTTTTTGACATAATGGTTCATCTTACAGTCCATCTTATAATGGAAACACAATATTGTGGACCAGCTTATATGAGGTGGATGTACCCGATTGAGCGTTACATGAAGATAATAAAAGGGTACGTGAAGAATCGAAGTCGACCAGATGGTTGTATTGTTGAACGATATTTAGTTGAAGAAGCCATTGAGTTTTGTACTGAATACCTCTCTAATATTGAGCCCATAGGGATTCCAATGTCACGACACTCTGGAAAAACAACAGGGGAAGGGATTGGTGCAAGTAAACTAGTAACCATGTCAGACATCGAATTGGAGCAATCACACTTGTATGTTCTACACAATGATGATGAGGTTGAGCCATATGTTGAAAAGCACAAAGAAATACTTCAAAGTTTGAACCCTAATAAGAGTGAAAATTTGTTAACAAGAGAACACAATCGAAGTTTTATACCGTGGCTAAAAGAACACATTTTTTCAGAATTTGCTAAAAATCCTGATTCAATTTCAGAAAGATTGAGATGGCTAGAAAATGGTCCAAATTCAAATGTTCTATCGTACTCTGGTTATATAATTAACAAGTATACATTTTATACAGAAGAACGTGATCATCAAAGCACTGTGCAAAATAGCGGTGTCACACTCGTAGCTGAATCTGTGCATATCTCAAGTTCCAAAAATAGAAATCCCGCATTTTCCAAATTGTCATATTTTGGGGTCATTGAACGTATTTGGGAATTGGATTACTCATGCTTTCAAGTGCCCGTGTTTGGTTGCAAGTGGGTTGACAATAACAATGGCCTTCAAGTTGACCCTGGGTTCATGAAGGTCGATCTTAATAAAGTAGGGTATAAAGACGAGCCTTTTATTTTAGCATCACAAGCTCACCAAGTGTTCTATGTCACTGATCCTGCTGATGAAAAGTGGTCTATTGTGTTTCTAAGTAACAAAATAAATGAATCAAATATAGATGTTGAGGATTACCCTTTC
Source organism: Vicia faba (assembly GCA_948472305.1). Taxonomy (NCBI): domain Eukaryota; kingdom Viridiplantae; phylum Streptophyta; class Magnoliopsida; order Fabales; family Fabaceae; genus Vicia; species Vicia faba. Next base: position 646,903,521 of record OX451735.1, on the reverse strand, counting down.
TTTAATACTTCACAATCCCTTGAGTCTGAATCAATTATAGATGATATTCTTTATATGAGAAACGATCACAGTGATGGGATTTGGATCAATCCATCATTTTATGTAACTAGAAAACAGAAAAGTAGGAATCCAACTACAAGGAAGAGGAAAAGGCCGACTTAATATTGTATGGTTTATTTATTTGTTTTTCATTTTTTTATTGTTATTGCTTCTTAATGTTATTCTTGTATGGTATATAACTTTTTAAATTTTTATAGGTGAAATATGGCTTCTATTGATGATGAAAGTGGTTCGTCTAGTAAGAAAACAGTTGGTAAACGTGGTGTGACCCGATTGCAAAAAATTCACAAAGCCAAAAGCAATGGAAAGAGAATTGAGGTAAAATAGCTAGAGTTTTATGATACTGTTTACTCTCTTGGCAATTTTCCTTTTACTGAACTATGTATGAGTGATGGTTACATACATGATTATCTTTTATGAGTTAGTTGTTTGAAACTATTTGAATGTTAAACACTATTAGTGAGACTGTTGATTCTTTATTTGCACTTTAATTTTGTTATAGGTTCAATGGAATTCCAGAGGTCAACCAATCAAGCATAATAGCAAGACTTTTGCTAGTTTCATTGGTGTCACAGTTCGTCGGTTAGTTCCAATAAGCTTGGACAATTGGAGCACGAAAAAAAATAAAGAGGTTGTGGGGGTTTATAAACAAAACATTTGGGATGAAATTGAAGTAACACACTAACTTAAGCTAGTTGTAAAATTTTAATTTCGTTAATCTATCCATTGGGATGTTTAAATAAACTGAACTATGTTTTAATAAACTGAATTATTTGCAGAAAGCTTTTATAATTGGCGAGGAACATCGTGCCTTTGTATATAGAGAAGCTGGAAAGTTGCACAGGGCATTCAGAACAAAAATGGCAAGGTCATATCTAAAAGATAGTAAGGGTGGTTTTGTTAAACATTGTCCGGCCAAATATTCTTTTTGTATAAAACAAGATGATTGGGATAAATTTGTAGCCCAACATATGACTGCAAAGTTTCAGGTAATACTTTTATCACTTGGATATGGATCCTTAAAGTTTTGCATGATTATAGTATTAGTGATAGTGTTGTGGGATGCATTTTTTATAATAAATGCAGAAAGTTAGTGATGAGAATCGAGAAAGAGCGTTAAATCCTCAACATCCCTATAGAAAGTCACGTTTAGGGTGTGCTCGTCTTGAAGCTGATATGGTAAGTATGTGTATAAATGTACTATACAATATTATACAAAAATTTAATTGCTATGTTAATTTGTAAAAATGTATATACAGGTAGAAGAGTCAGAAGTTGGTGAGATAAACCGTAGTCAAGTGTGGAAGGCTGCCCGCGTCAATAAGAGCGGGGTGATTGATAATGAGAATGTTCAAAGAGTTGTGGATCAATGTGTAAGTCGAATTTTAGATGTGACACTATAGATGTTATTTCCAAAATGCTCACATTATAGATGTGACACTTTTTCTATACTCATCATTGTTACCGAATTTGTATTTTGTTAGTTAGTTTGAAGTCATTAAACTCGATTTTCCTTAATTAATTGAGTCTTTGTGTCTTATTTTGATAGAATAGCCATTAATTGCAACTTGTATCTAACTATTGGTTATTTCTTTTATACTTATCAATGTCAGGAGAAGTTAACAGAAGCTCTATCTGAAGAAGAGAGACAAGACCTTGGTCCCACAAACATATTATTTGAGGCTCTTAATCTCCCAAACTACTCTGGACGTGTTAGGACTTATGGTTTTGGGGTATGTTCTAGGGACATATTACCACGCCAAAATCGCCCCACACAAATGGATTTTGAAAAATTGTATGGCTTTTGTAATTCACTCAAAAGTAGATTGGAGGTGCTAGAGAGAGAAAAGATTGAGAGAGATAAGTTGGATAGAGAGAAGCTAGAGAGGCAACAAACTGAAGAAGTGGAAGAAAGGCAACAACCTAAACAAGTGTCAGAGAGGTTGCAACAACCTGAAAAAGTGGCACAGAGGCAACACCTTGAACAAGTGGTAGAAAGGAAACAACCAGAAAAAGTAGCTGAGAGTCGACTACCTAGTGATAAAGGTTCTTGCAACCCTGGATCATTTGGCAACATTCCCGAGGTAATTGGTTTCTTTATTATCTCTCAAATTCGATATGTTTGTTCTTTCAATAATGATGTTAATCTTTTTATTCATATCTTATTGGTTTAGGGTCTCTTTCCTGTTAATATATATTTATCCTCCCCGAGTCGTTGTTTGGTTGCTCGTGGAAAACTATATAACACCAAAGGTAACACGGTACATGGCATGACGTTACCACCTGGATATGTCAAGGTTAATATCGAAGTTGCTATTGTGCCAAATGCCCCATTGCCTATATCTGTTGAAGATGGAGATGTATCCATGGTTGGTCAAGCAATAGGAACAATTGTGCCATGGCCAACGAAAGTTCTTGAATTTGTTGCTGAATGTGAAAAGGTAAATTACTTATAATCAAGTTGCTTGATCGCTACTTGTTTTATTATTTGATCACTAATATTAATTAATACAACTTTTTAGATTCCTGGTCAATCCCAAAACAAAGGTAACAATATTCAACACAGTGTTGAATATTCAGTTTCATCACCCAACAAAAGTAACAAAAAATTCAAAATCGAAGAGTCTCCTAGAGTTGGCGGTTCAACTGGTATTGCAAATTTACCTTTCCTTGATATGTATGTGAAAAAGATGATGAGGGTTGGATCATTAATTCAAATAAAAATGGAGGAAAGTATATTTGGTGAGGAGTTTTTAGAGCAACTACGTGTAGAGAGTATAAAGGAGATTCTTGATCACAATTGGTTAAGTGCATCTATTATCACTGTATTTTCCAGGTACCTCTATTATTACAAATATTCTCTTATTTGACAAATATATTATTAATATTAATGTTATTTGTATTGTTGACTAATATTCACATTGGTGACAAATATATTAATATCAATTGTTGTTCATTTCTAGGTATTTGTATGACAAGTTTATTAGTCCAAATGGATTAATAAATAAGTTCGCTTTCATATCTCCACATGTATCACGGGAGGATAATCTAGGAAATGGTATAGCAAAAATACTTTTGAAAGATGAGGAGTTCAAGGATAAGATGATTCTTGCACCTTGTAATCTAGGGTGAGATTTATATTCAAAAAGTTATTAAATTAACGAGAAAAAACTCTAATGAATGTGAATCTTTAATGCAATATTTAAATGTTGGGTGCAGGAAACATTGGGTGTTGCTTGTCATCAATCTCAATGCTGAGGTGATATATTACATGGATCCGTTGAATGGTGAGCCAACAAAACATCAAAATTTTAAAACAAAGTTTGAGAAGTGAGTATAGACTCTTTTAATTTAAAATTTATGTACGTATTATTACTTATATATTTACTCATTTGAAGTTAATTTCATTTTGTTAGCGCTTTGCAAATTTATCGCGCTAATAGTAGTTCTAAAGTGCCTAAAGTGTCAAAGTCAAAGAAAATCTCATGGCAAAAAATAAAGATATGTGTCTAAATTAATGTTATTTTAAAACAATTATGTGGAGTAAAATTAATCGATATAATTTTTTTTTTGTAGTGTCCTCGTCAAATTAATGGCGTTGATTGTGGATACTTTGTAATGCGATTTATGAAAGAGGTCATCATGGAAAATGAATTTATGATCCCCACAAATGTACGTGATTTTAATTATTATTATTATTCTTTTGTAAATTAAATTAATATAATTTAATTCTAACACGATTAATTGTTGATGTTTTCATATTTGAAGTACTTTTTTGACCACAAATGTCGTACCTACTCTCATGATAAGTTAACTGAGGTTACGGAGGATTGGGCTACTTATGTGGTGGATGATGTTTTCGGTGAGTTTTTCCTTGACTTGATACTTGATAAACAAGACAAATATTACTCATGGATTTAGAGTTCAAATGTTTTGACTTAGATGTTTAATTTTAATTTTTGAGTTGGATTTAGAGTTGTCGTATAAATGATTTTAGTATTTTATTGGTTTAGAAGATATGGCACAGAGGTACTGAGTGTTCTTTCTTGGTCTCGAATTTAAATTTTAAAATAGGAAAATACGGAAAAATGACTTATATCTTATTGTATAATTGATTTATAGTTTTCCGTTTCTACTTGAAATTTTTAGATATTCGTAGTAACAATTGTAAGGTGTTTGATATCTAGTTCTGGATCATGAAAAGAAAGTTACACACAATTAAGTGTTTATGTATATTTTGAGAATTTGAATTATATTCTGTTTAGTGTTTATATGCATCTAATAATGGAAATTGTGGTCTATATATTTACAAGTCATGTTCTTGTTAGACTTAATTAGTTCAATTATTGCATTAGTTATATCGATTTATTGTTATTAGTTTATAATAATCATTCCTTATTTTATGCGCTTCTTGTTAGACCCATATTAAATGTTTGATTATTCTTTATATGTTGAATTAGTTTTTATTGTACAATACATAATCAATATTCCTTCTATGATACAGGAAAACAAGAAGCAATTATTTTGCCTAATTAGTGATTGTATCTATGAGTTCAACGCTTTTGGATCATGAAGGTGGTTACTACATGGGATTGTTTTGTTATCCTTTCTTATTTTTTTGGTGTTTTGTTTAGAGAATTTGATTGTATGTTTTTGGATTTGGATTGAAGTACTCATAGATGGGCATCTACAAATTTGGCTATGCAAACGCCCTCTTAATATTCTATATGTTATGATATTTGGAAACAATAGGATTTGGTAATTTAAAATGTTATTTGGTATTTGATGGATCATAATATATATGCAATGAGTAACTTAAAGCGTTATTTGTGTTGAATTGAATATAGTTATTTTATATTTATACCAAAAAAAATGATTGTGTAAGAAAAAATATTGTATTGTACTTATTAAAAATATTGTACCAAATATGTACCATTTATTAGCACTTTATTTGAAAGCGCTATCAAACATATGTTATATATTAGCGCTTTTTGTTTAGAGTGCTATAAAAAAACAAACAAAAAACATGCAAAATACTGACTTTGATAGCACTTTAATTAAAACGCTATTATAAATTGGTACTTTAATAGCGCTTTTAAAGTGCTATTAAATAAGAAATATTTACAATAGTGGCGCGGTTAATAGCACTTTTAAGCGCTATCAAAAACAAAAACAAAAAGCGCTATTAAATAGCTTATTTGGCGTAGTGGAACAACACCAACCCATAGACGAGGAGTGCCACAACTTCTTCAAAAGCTTGTAGGTCAAGGGAGTTCCAACATTCTTGTGCTTTCTCAAACAGAAACTTGGCCAAGAACCCTTTGATACCACTTCTGGTTTCCCAATGCCCCTTGATGTCAGATGGCTGTAGGCATAATGCTTTAGCAACCTCTTCAAGTTTTGGATCCTTTTCTGTACCGTTGTAGGGTAGTTGACTAAGAATGGGAATCTTCAGAAGCTGGGAAAACTCTTCCAAAGTAGGAACCAACTGATAATCCGGGAAAGTAAAATAGTGGTGCAGAGGGTCAAAGAACTGGAACAACACTTTCACCATATCCTCTTCAATGTTGGTATTGACCAAGCTGATGAGTCTACCATGCCTTTCACTGAAAGAAGAGCTCTCGGGAATCCTGGATGTAAGTTCCTTAAGCTGAGGAGGGACCCTGACGAGGTTGACCTGAATTGTCTTTCTGCGGATAGTTTCCATGTCCTACAAAATAAGAACAAAGATGAAGATTCGAACCCTTGAAGTGGTTAGTAAATGCATATGATGCTGTATGATGTTATGATGCTATGATAAGAGCACACCACAAGTATTCACAAAAGCAAACATGATAAGGCACACAAGTCACACCACATCCCTTAGAGTTTAGGCCAGCATGAAGTTTGGGGTACTACCCTCTTGAAGTTGGTGGGCTCAAAAACCTGTCCTATCAAAAGTAACCGGGTTCTAAGGAGCTCAATATCATTGGGTTGTTTTCTGTGTTCATTGTTTTGATTTAGCCATTGAACTGGCGATCAAAATATTCCAAGAAAACAACCCTCAATAAGTGTAGTATCGAGTATCAACCAACTTCGGACTGCACCTAGTCAGTTATCTCACTACCCCTAAAGAGGCCAGGATGGTTCAATTAAGGTTCCTAAGGTCAGTTGATGCTTCACGACACCACACGGCGGCCCCGTACTCTCCTTGACTTGACTCAAGGGTTACTGGTACTCACCAAAATGCCACATCAACGTAGCAAACTGCTTCAACCATGTCGGTATACCCCGCACAGTTCCCTCACAGTTTGTTGCTACTTTCTAAGAAGGTATCCCCCAGATCCGGGTTAGGATCTATGAAACTCCCAAAACAGGCCCACAATTTTAAAGCAAGCAAAGCAGGCAATTGAAAACACAAGTGATCTTAGTCCTAAGGTACACCTCACTTTTATAATTATCCCCAGCAGAGTCGCCAGTTCTGTGACCGGTGGAAATAGAACTAACTGTTTAAAGTTGGTTTCGCGAAATGTCACGGAAGCAAGAGTCGCCACCGTCTTTTATTTTCTCCAACATGGAAAGGACAAAAGCACAGCAAAATTCCTTATGAGAATGTTTCTCGGTTCGGGAGGTAGATTTATAGAAAGGGAAGGTGTTAGCACCCTTTCTATCCGTGGTTATCCACGGGCTCTTAGGTACTTACTCTTATGTTTTCAAAATGTTTGCTTTTCAAATGTGAGTGGGTTTGAAAAAGTTTCTTTGAAAGATTTCTGAATGACTCTTGTATCTGTCCTCAAGAGTGTTTGAAAAATTTGTTTGAAAGCTTTTGAAAGTGTCAGTGTGAAAAAAAATTTGTTTGTTTGTTTTTGAAGAGAGCAAGTACCAATGAGTCATCTACCTACCCTAAGGAATTAAGTTGTGTAAGTGTCCTTTAGATAGTGCTATCCCACCATTGAGAGGTAGGTAGCACCACCGTTGGAGGTGTTTGGGTCAATTCGATTTTAGGGACAGTGTGGTCACCGAAGCAACAGTTAGGACACCTTAGAAGTAACTCTAATGTCCTAGATCCTTTTTAATCCGAGGCAACCGTTTCGAGGAAACTGGATCTTTAGACAAAGGGTGACCTCTAAGACGTCCTATACGTGATGACCATGTTTCGAGGCAAAGAGTGAAGTGTACCCTAAGAGTGGCATGTGCTTTGTGTGTTGTATTCAGTTAATGTTTGTCTTTGTAATTAGTGAGCTACGAGTTGTTTTTTATTTACCATACATTCTTTCATACATTTAACAGTTAGGGGGTGCGGAAAGTAAATTGCGGAAACATAAATCCTACGCTATTACAAGGCGCGGGTCTATACATCGCCAAAAATACAAAGACCCGTTTTTGGTAAATAAGTACGGAAAGTAAATAAAAACAATAAACCTAATTACTATTACAATCTTGAAAGCAATTACATAATAATAAACTATGCGTGAATAAAAATTAAATCGGAAATGTTCTAAGGGTGTTGACCCTTTTAAGAAAAGAAATTGAATTTTTTTGGCTTCTTTGTGATTAAATGAAATTAAAAACTAATTGTTAAACTAATTAATTAATTTTTTAAAAGAAAATATATTTTTTGTGTTTTTTATGTTTTTTTATGGAATAAAATAAAAAGAAATAAAATCAAAAGTTAATTTTACCTAATTCTAAATCTATTTTAATTATTAAGAAAAGAAGTTAAAATTGCCTAATTAAACTATTTATTTGTTAATATTTTATTTACAAAACTAATATGAGAATAATAATAATAATAATAATGTTAATTCTATTTTTTTTTTATGAAAATATGTTAATTAAATTAATAGTTAAAATAAAATAAGGCAAATAATAAAAATGAAAATGAAAAAAAGAAAGAAGAGTAAACCCAAGGGGGGTGTGGGCTGGAATTTGAGGGTGTTTGATTGAGATTTGAGGCCCATTTGGTTTGCAGTCTCAGATCTTTGTTCAAGGCTCAATGCTTAGTGTTTTGACATAAAGCAACTTTTGCAAAAATGGCAAAATACCTTTTACTACTTAAGGCTCAAACTTGCATGTAATGTCCAAATGAACAAAATAATCCCTCAACTCAATGGTTATGCATTAAATTAAGGTGTGTAAACTGGTTTTGAGGCCTGCAAGCTAGCATTACACAAGCTGATTTGAAAATGCAAGTTTGTATGAACATGCCTTGGCCATGGACAAAAGTGAGTTTTTGCCAACTTTGAGAATTCGATTCTATCTAATCACAAGGGTGTTTGAGGAGTTCTTGGACAATTTGGAAAGCTTGGAACATGTACTACAATCCATATTTGTAATTCAACTTGAAACTCCAAGTGGAACTATGTGAAAAATGGCCAAGAAGATGGGTCAAAATCCTGCCTAGATTAGGGCAAATTTTCTCTAAGTTAAAAGTTTTAGGTACCCTTGTTCCAAAAATCATAACTTGAGATACAATCTTCCTTTGAGAAAACTTTGTGAATCAAAGTTGTAGACTTTGTGATGGACTACAACTTTCATGTTTCAAGTTTTGTTTGAATCCATTTTCATCTTTGTGAAAAAATGGGACAAAGTTAGGAAAAAATAAGAAAATTTTATAACTTAGAAAAATTCTAAGTTATGAAATTTTCCCATTTCAAACCCTAATTTGCATTTTTGGGTTTCTTGATGAACAAGTTTCATAATTTGACATTTCTTTATGGAAAATGACTCTTGGCACTTGATTTTGGCCAAAAAGTCAAAGTTTGACTTTTCAGTGTACAGTCAAATTTTGATCAGTTGACTGAAAAATTCATCTGTCAATCCTATGCACTTGAGATCTTTTGAACTTGTTGAATGGGTCAAGACAATGTTATTGAGTCCTTGAGTCCATATTTGAGCTTGGTTTGCCATTGGTTAGGTCAAACAGTCAAAAATTGTCTTTGTGTAATCAAAACCCTAAAAATGACCATTTTGCCCTTTTGGTGATCTGATCAAATTTCTTGTGGAATTGTGATCCAAACTTGATCAAATGGTTCATATGAGTTCATAATGTTGATGTGGGTCAAATTTCATGAGGTTTGACTGCCAATTGACCACAGTTGACTTTTTCCCCAATACAGCTCATTTCTAGGTCAACTGTCCAATTGACTGGGCAAAGATTTGAATCAAGGCTTGAAACTTGGAATGGACAAACTTGTGAACCCAACATGAAGTTTGAAAGTCACTTTGGGAATTGTAGGTCAAAATATCCTTGTGCAACCTCAAACCCTAATTTGGGTCAATAGTGCAAGGAGAAGTCTTGAGCAGAGCAAACCCTAGCTTGATCTTGAGTTCCAAGAGTCTTGTGATGAGAAAATGTTGATGAAATGAGAGGGCAAATTTTGGGGTACAACAGTGGCCATTGACTATTTAACAATGTGGGTTGAGGCAGCTTATTTTGCTTCTGTTACCAAGAATGTTGTCGCCTGATTCATCAAGCAAAATCTAATTTGTCGGTACGGTATCCCGGAGAGGATCATCATAGACAATGGTACGAATCTAAACAATACTATGATTAACGCCTTGTGCGAGCAATTCATGATCCAGCATCACAATTCTTCCCCTTACCGGCCCAAGATGAATGGTGTTGTCGAAGCTGAAACTAAGAACATCAAAAAGACCATACAGAAAATGACAGTCACGTACAAAGACTGGCATGAGATGCTAACATTCGCTCTCCATGATTATCGTACCATGGCACGCACATCAACTGGGTCAACACCCTACTCTCTGATATACGGCATGGAAGTTGTCTTTCCTATTGAGGTTCAGATTCCCTCTCTAAGAATTATGAAGGATGCAGGGCTGAACGAAGACAATTGGATCCAGACTCGACTTGATCAACTTAACTTGATTGATGAAAAAAGGCTCACTGCTGTCTGTCATGGTCAAATGTATCAAAAACGGATGATCAAAGCTTTCAACAAAAAGTTCATACCCCAAGTGTATCAAGTCGGGGATTTGGTGATCAAACTTATCATACTGCCGCAAGGTGATCCCAGGGGAAAATGGACTCCTACATATGAATGACCATTTGTAATTAAAAGCATATTCTCTGGTGGAGAAATGATCTTAAACACTATGGATGGCGACGACCTGACGCACCCCGTGAACACGGACATGGTCAAAAGATACTACGCATAATAGACCCGCTAGTTTGACACACCTAGTCAAAACAAGGGAATCCCGGCGAACCAAAAAGTTTCGGGAAAAAATTAGGGATAAAACAAAAAAAATTGTACACCCGGCAAGCTAAAAACCCGAAAGGGAAGCTTGGGCAAAAAAGGGTATCCCGGTGGACTGAAAACCCGAAAGGGTGGTCCAGGCAAAAGTTAGGGAATTAAAGCGTATGACTATGTCCTGTTGGATCACCTTACGGACAACCTGCAAACTCGACGATTCTGATTAATTCAATCATCTTCGGACAAGGCAACAAATAGATAAGATGCTCAGTGACACGAAGGCTATAGCAGAATAGGAACCCCATGGGATTATTTCACATAGTTATCTTTTCTTTGTATCAAATTTTCATTTTTTTTTACACAAATGCATGTATCAGAAACATTGATAACACGAATGCATGTATCATAATCTCATTATACCATGCATTTCATACAGCATGACATTGCATATTAGCTAACATTTTATCCTTTTCAGGATAAGGTTAATCAATAGCTACCATTAACATTGTTCAAAGGCATTTCAGATACAGTTCAGATACGCTCCAGACACGGATGCCATCCTGATACTCATTCAGATTCAATCTTTAGATATAGTTCAGATACACTCCAGACACGGATGCCATTCTGATACTCATTCAGATTTCAATCTTCAGATACACTCCAGACACGGATGCCATCATGATACTTATTCAGATTCAATCTTCAGATACAGTTCAGATATGCTCCAGACACGGATGACATTTTGATACTCATTCAGATTTCAATCTTCAGATACAGTTCAGATACACTCCAGACACGGATTCTATTCTGATACTCATTCAGATTCAATCTTCAGATACAGTTCAGATACGCTCCAGACACGGATTCCATCCTGATACTCATTCAGATTCAATATCTAGATACAGTTCAGATACGCTCCAGACACAGATGCCATCCTGATACTCATTCAGATTCAACTTTCAGATACAGTTCAGATACGCTCCAGACACGGATTCCATCCTGATACTCATTCAGATTTAATCTTCAGATACGCTCCAGACACAGATGCCATTCTGATACTCATTCAGATTCAGCTTACAAATATGGTTCAGCAATCATTTCTGGATGGCATCTACAAGCCCATCTCCAACAACTTTCCATCATACCTCCAAATGGCATCTTTAAGCCCATTCCCTATACCACCAACCATCACATCACCGAGTGCAAATTTATGGGCACTCTAATGTCCAATCATCTTCCACCTTCGAGTCACGAATGGTAAAAACTCGCCAATCTAACTCTTCAGGCTTAATAATATTGAACAGGGGAAGTTGTTGTACCCCAAAATTTTCCCTCTCATTTATCAAGATATTTCTCACAAGATCTCCTTTGACTTAAGACTGCATTAGGGTTGATCAGCTCAAGACACCTCCTTAAGCACTGATGACCAAAATTAGGGTTTGAGATTGCACAATGATATTTGAACTTCAAATGCCCCATATGACTTTCATGGATCATTATGTACCCTCAATATTACTCATGTCAAGTTTCAAGCTTTAGATCACACTTTTGCTCAGTCAATTGAGCAGTTGACCTAAAAATCAACTGTATTGGGGAAAAGGTCAACTATGGCCAACTCAAAGTCAAACTTCATAATTTTTTATCCATATCAAAATTTTAAACTCATATGTATCATTTGATCAAGTTTGGACCACAGTTCCTTAAGAAATTTGATCAAATCTTCAAAAGGGCAGAATGGTCAAAATTCGGGTCTTGACTAGGAAAGGGCAATTTCTGATTTTTGACCTAGAAAATGATCAATTGGTTTAAGGCATGATATCAAGAGTCCAATTGCATCATTCTTACCTAATGACATGGCTCAAAACATTGCTCAAGTCCAATGGATTGACATATGAATTTTCAGTCAACTGATCAAAAGTCAACTGTATACTGAAAGTCAAACTTTGACTTTTTGGTCAAAATCAAATACCAAAGATCATAATTCATAAAAGCATGTCAAAATATGAAACTTATTCATCAAGAAATTAAAACATTCAAGATTTCATTTTGGAAAGTTAAAATTTCAACACTTAGAAATTTTTCTAAGTGTTGAAAATTTCTTATTTTTTCACAACTTTGAACAAAATTTTCACCATGATGCAAGATGATTCAAAAGAAACTTCCAACATGAAATTGTAGATCTCCATGAAATCTACAACTTTTATTCACACAACTCCTTCCAAAAGTGCTTAGATCTCAAGTTATAATTTTAAGAATACATGGTCATGAAACAAAAACACTTAGTGAAATTTTGCCCAAATTTGGTCATGTTTTTTACCTAACTTCATGGCACTTTTTCATATAGTTACAATGGGAATTTTCAAAAGTGATTCAAATATGGGTTGTATATCACATTTCAAGCTTTCCAAAATGTCAGAGAACTCCTTGAGATCATTTTTGAGTAGGGAGAATCTAATAGATGAAGTTAGGGTTTTATCACTTGAATTACAAGTCATTTTGTGATGAACCAAATTCAAAATTCAAAGTTATGTTGCACAACCTCTACTTTGCAGGCCTCAAACTTGTTAGGCCTCCATACTTAATTGCTTTCACAGCTGTTAGAGGTCTCATTTCAAGCATTCAATGCAAGGCCATGCTTTATATCCATTTTGGGAAGAAAGTGCACATTGCCATTTTGATAAAGTGACTTTTTGCACAAAACTTGTTATTGAGCCTTGCACTTGTTCTTTTATGATCATACATGCCTTATAACTCAATAGAAACTTGTTAGACACTTACAATCACTCAGCCCAAGCTTGTACTTCCCCTTGAAACTTGTTTTCCCATTTTTCTTGAAAACCAAGTACCATAGCAAATAGCTTGTAACTTGTACTTCTGATTTTCAAAACCACTCAAGACCTTTTTCTTATATATACACAAGCCATTTGCCACAAATCCCACGCATGCTTAAGCCCTGAAAACACCTAGAACACAAAATCACCAAAAACACTTCAAAACTTGTCATTTCTGAGTTTTGAATCCAATCTCCAAATTTGCTCGTGTGTTTCTTGGCCTTTTACTTTCAGAAGCTTCTAAATAACATATACAAACAATCCCAACACCTGCAGCACCACTGTAACACCTCCATCATCATCCACCATTTTCAAAAACAGCACCTTGCACTTTGATTTCTCCAGAACTCCTCAGGCACTTTCAGCTCAAGCTAAGCATCCCATTAGCTTCCTGGGAACTTGAGGAAGCTAACCCAATCATTGGAACTTACTGAAAGTTACTCAAACTCCAAACCCGATACCCTCTTGCAAGGTAAGTTTTTGACTTTGGAACTTTTCATACAGGCATCGTTAATGGTTTATTTGTGAAGGAAAATTGTAGATATCATTGCCCTAAAGCTAACCATGTCCATAGTTTTCATAGATTTTGCTTGAGCTTAGAGAATTTTAGGATTGAAGTTTTTGAAATTTTTAGGGTTCAGATTAGGGCCATTAAAATCCATGCTTGTCTTTGATCCATAATTTTATTGCTTTGCATTTCTGAAATCGTGAGGAAATTTGCTACAACTTTCCTGTTTACAGTTTTCATTTTTGTTGAGATTTGAACAAGATACAGAGGCTCTGGATGGGCGTGAGGTTGAAGATGAAGTTCAGGCCATGGATTTGTTTACTTTCATATATTTATTGTTTTATTTATATAAACGGATGTATAGCCACCCCAGTGGTAGAAGCGCGCGCCTGTGACTGGAGGGACCTGGGTTCGAGCCCCAGTGGTAACCTTTTGGATTTTTTTTAAATTTTTCACACACTCTGATTTTTTTGGACAGGCGCCTGGGCTTCCCTTGGGCCTTATTGTTTTTTTCTTACTGCTAACCCCCCTTGCTGGCTATCCATACCCCTGGCCCATTTTATTTTCTTTTTCTTTTTTTTATTTATTTGTCTTCTTAAATATTTTTTCTAATACTAAAAAAATCATAAAAAATATAAAAATAGTAGATTTATATTTTGACATAGTTTTTTTTTTCTCACACAAAAATTATTTAATCATACTTTATTTATTTTGAATAATTGTTTTATAAATTTAATTTTAAAAAAACTAGGGTTTTAGTTATTTTTCTTTTACACCATTTAAATATATTATTTTAAAACCTAAAAAGACCAAAAATATTTTATAATACTATAAATTATTTTTAAGACAAAAAAATACCAAAAATATTCTTATTTTAAACGTAATTTATTTTTTAATCAATTAATAGATTAGGTTTTTATTTGAATTCTTTACCTAGTAAATTTAGGTTTTACTTTTACTATCTTAGTTAGTTATTTTCTTTTAGTTAATTAGTTTAAAACCATCCCCTTTTTTACTAAAAAAAATGAAGAAAACATCCATTTAATATACATTTACATTCTTATACATTTATTCATTTTTATACATTGTTTATTCAATTATTGTACCAATTCAATATAGTTGTAATAGATAATTAGGTTTATTATCTTGCAATCCCCATTTGTAATTTGTACACCCCTCCTCCCACAAGTATTATAATAGCATAGTAATTTTAAATTCCGCAATTTATTGCTTTATATACAAATGCTAGCAATTAGGGTTTGTATGGAAAGACTAAAACCAATCAATTAGAAAAAACCTAATTAAAGACAAAATCAAGCATGAAAATAATACACTTGCACACAAGCACCCCTAGGGTAAAATCCACTTGGTTGCCTTACAAAATGGACATATTACGCATGTGAAGTATCTTAGCAAAAACAAGCAAAATACAAGATCATAGTCCCTCGATGACGCTATCTATGTTTCCTTTCAAATGATCTTAGTCCCTAAAAAGAGAATGCTAAGATACCTTTCAATATTGCTAATTATGGTTATACGATGACCCACGCCCGTCCCGTTTACATCCAAAGATAGGGTTACTTACCAAATCAATGGTGAGATAACAATGTCAAAGGAAAGAGGAAATGAACATGAAATACTTTTGAGTAGGTAGAATGCTCCTAATTACTTGCTCAATTTCAAGAACAAAACATCCTTGCTATTTTCAAAAACAAACACCTACACTTTCAAAACATCTTTCAAACTTGAAAACATTTTCAAAAGATTAACATCTTTGTATACATTCTTACGAATGAGAATCATTACAAAGTTTGCCTAAACAATAGCCTCTTTACAAAATACTTTCAAAAACCACACAAAGCACAATTTCAAACAAAAGCAAGTGATCTAGCAAGTAACTAAGAGCCCATGGAAAACCATGGATGAAACGGGTGCTATTACCTTCCTGTGCCTTTTCACCTTTCCTTTTGGATAAAAGAAAAGTCGGTGGCGACTCTTACTAAACCACAACATTTGCGATCAAACGCAAAACACCCAAGTCAGTTCTCCCAGCGTATCACAAAGCCATATGGCATTCAACATTGTCCTCCCCAGAAGATTTTACATCCATATCTAAAACTTGGTTAGATAGCACATCATAAGATTATACATCTCTTTTATCCCCAGTCATGGTGCATAAGAATCATCCTTCAAAAGAACGGTGAACGACCAATTTTCCTGGAATTATGTCATCCCCAAGAATAAGTCGAACATCCCCAGCGGAGTATTCTCAAACAGAAAGCAGGAATCCCCAGCAAAAAAATTCTAAAAAATATTTAATATTCATACTATTTATCCCCAACAACAGTCAGAGATTTATTTTCCCCAGCCAAAGATGTTACACAAAACTACCCATTGTCATCAACAACATCTTACGTCCATACATCATCTACAAAACATCATAGCATATGCATACGAAACGCATATGACATTCTCATTTATTTCGAGAGCATCAATACGCAATGCATTACTTACATCATGACATTGCATAATACTGACTTTGTTTCTTTCAGGTTAGTCTGCAAAGAGATGAATATCATCAACAATTTTCAAACAGACAGAGATTAATTCCCGAAACAGGACAGGGAAACTATCTTTATGACCAGGCGGTATGAATTCCCGAAACAGGAAAGGTTTACCAACAAAAAACAAATTGGAGATTAATTCCTGAAACCGGATGGGGCAACTATCTATATGACCAAACAGTATGAATTCTTAAAATATGACGGGTTTACCAACAAAAAACAGATTATAGATTAATACCCGAAATAGGACGGGGCAACTATCTATATAACCAGGCAGAGATTAATTTCCGAAACAGGACGGGGCAACTACCTATATGACCAGGCGATATGAATTCCAGAAACAGGTCAGGTTTACCAACAAAAAACAGTTTAAATTTTAATTCCAAAAACAGGACAAGGCAACTATCTATATGATCGGGCAACATGAATTCCTAAAACAGGACGGGTTTACCAACAAAAAATAGATTATTGATCAATTCCTGGAACAGCATGTGGCGACTATCTACATGACCAAAATCATTTCCTTCAGAGACTAAATCCGACAAGCAGCTCCTTCAGAGCATCATTCGGAAAAGAATTTTCCTTAGAGATTCATTCTGAAAAGAATTCTTCAGATAAAGTCAAGCGTAGACTCCTTCTGATACGCCTATCAACAGTTACTTTGATGGAATATATAAGTCCATCTCCAACGATACATCGTCGTCTTTCTGAATGGCATCTTTAATCCCATTCAAGCAATACAATCAACCAACAGTGTTTACTTCATGCACATGCGAGTGCAAATTTCTGGGCACTTAAAAGTTCAATCCTCTTCCACCTTCAGATCACGAATGGCGAGCATGCCAATCTAACTTTTTAGGTTTAAGAAGATTTTACATGGGAAGTTGTTGTACCCCAAAATTATCCCTCCCATTTTCTTCAATACATCTTCTCATCCTTCTAGGGTCTTCAATTACTTAAAGTTACTCAAAGGTCGGCATGACAAACTCTTGTCCTAAGCAGTTAACCTACAACTAGGGTTTCACTCTTCTCAAGGAAAATTGAGCTTATAATGCCTCAAGTGGATTTCATGGTTTCTCACACGTCTCTAAGAATGATCATGCCAAGTTTCAATCCTTGCATCATAAGTTTGCTCAGTCAATTGCTCAGATAGTTGAAAATTAACTATATTGGACAAAAAGTCAACTATGGTATACATACAGTCAAACTTCAAGATTTTTGGTCAAAATCAAGATTTTTAAGTCACATTCAACATTTTATCAAGGGTTGATCATGATTCATCAAGAAACCTCAAGATTCATCAAAAGTCAAAAGTTATTAATTAGGGTTTTCTTAAGGAGAAGTCAACTGAACTTTGACCAAGCACAACTTTCACATGCTTCATTGGATTTTCCTTAACCAAAGCTCATTTTATAGTAAATTCAATTCTCTATGACTTTGTCTCTCTAATCTCAAGTCCAAAAAATGCTTCATTTGAGAGATATGGGCCAAAACATTATAGGTCATTTTAAAAGTCAACAAAAAGACACTTTTTTCAAGGCAACTTACATTAAGATAAAGTCTTAAAATGAATAATTAATCAACATAGAGACTGTAGAGGAAATCTTGAGCTTTCCAAAAAGTCAAAGATCACCTTCATATGATTAAAATTGAGAGAGTTATGATTTGTGAAAGTTGGGAAATTTTGAGGAAATGCATGAAACCTAAATTGATCAAACTTGAGATTTTGGGCTAATGGGCTTATGTTTCAAGGTCCAACGTGTATTAGGCCTTATAATGAACCTTTGATCCCATGCATACACCCCTTGGATTTTTTTTCAATTTATTTTTTATTTTATTTATTTAAATTCAAAATAAAATAAAATAAAATCAAGGCTTTTCACACAAAGGTCTAAGCCCAATATTTTTTACCTAATTCAGGCTCTATATATTCTTCATTCAGACAACAAAGATGGACACAAAAAACCTTGCAAGATCACCTCCCAAAAACTCCAAAATTATCCAAAACTAGGGCAAATCGAAAACCTATCTTCAAGCCTCCCTCAAGGCCAAATACCTGTTCCAATCAATTCCAGAAGCATTATAAGGTAATAAAGGATCAGTCTTGATGAACTAAAGGGCTTGAAACATACATCCATGCATCATCGTTTTCCATTATTGCATGAAACTCATACTATTGTTTTATTTTTGCTTTGATCGAAACTAACCATACTAATATACTTCTGAGGTGTCAATGTGTAGGATTGAACCATTGCATGGCCCCCATAATGCCCGGAGGGAAGGTTGCCATGTTTGAATTATTTTAGGTTGTTTGCGTCGTATCTTATCATACAAGATATTTTATCCAAAAAAGGATACCATTGAATTTGCAAGGCCCGAATTATGGGGTAGGGTACCTTTGAATCGTTAACACTCTTTGTTTTGCAGGTACAAGAAAAGGAGTTGCCGGAGAAGACGACCGGAGCTAGGGATCCAGTGCCTCTCTAGTCCATGGATTTTTTTTATTATATATTTAATGATTTCCATTGATAGACGAAATGACTCAGCCACCCCAGTGGCAATCGCGCACATGATAACGCATTGATACACCAAGGCGTGGGTTCGGTCCCTGCCTTTTAACGTTTTTCATATTTTCTCATATTTTGCAGGTTTTAATATGTATTGCGTTGCTTCCATTCTATTAACACAAACCATCGTTTGTCTTGGTGGTAATCTATGCAGTGTAGGAGGCAAAAGGTGTGGGTTCAACATCCACCCCTAGCATTTTCTTGTCTTAATTTCTAACTTTGTTTTCTCATTGATTTTCCTTCCCCTAAACTCTATTTTTTCAATTAACCAACAAAACCTTTTTTTAAACCCTAAAGTTAATTAGGTTTTAGGTTTTTTTTAATTAACCTTTTTTTATCAACTAATTAATTAACCTTTTTTTTAATTAATTTTAAAATTAGTTAGAATTTTAGGTTTTAATCATAAATCATTTTTTCCATAAAAAATCACCAAAAACATTTTCCTTTTCTATTTTCATCTTACTTTTACATTTCTTAGATTTACTGTATACGTTTTGCAAATGTAATAGCCTAGATCTTATTTTTCGCTTTCTTTTTTCGTTAACATGTAACTGCTTCCGGGATGTAATAATTTTTGGATTTTATTTATGCACTCCTCTATTACGTAACTTCCACAAAGCTTTGTAATAGTTTTAGGTTTACATTTCTGCCTTTATCTTCTGCTATTATATTTACTATCACTGCTTAGTAATTAGGGTTTGTATGGGAAGATAAAACCAAACGCTAGAAAACCTAAATTCAAGACTAAATAACTGAATTAAATACATTTGCACACTTGTGTAGCGGTAGAAATGTTTAAGACTAAGCCATTGGATTGACTAGACTTTTACAAATCAAAATAAAAATCGCCATCACGCTTTATTGTTTCCAAAGGAATGGGAAAAGAGAGAATAACCCAAAAAGAGGGGGAAAGATTCAAGGTAAGGGGGTTGGTTATTCAAAGGGAAGGTATTAGCACCCTAAACATCTACGGTACTCCGCATGAACCTCTTTGTAAAATCTGTATATTTTGGCTATGAAAAATGTTGTATAAAATAGATGGTGGAGGTGAGAAAAGATATATATTTATTATTTTTTTGCACCCGTCGCGGTTGCGATTCTTTAGTGCCTATGTACCACCTTTTGGTGAAATAGGGGATCAGGGTACACGTAGTTCCTCTTTTAAAAATTTTAAAACACAAATGTGTTGGTTAAGTTTATGAGATAAAACATCATCGTCATTGTCCGTGTGGAAAACATACTTACTACCCACAATCATGAGAAAGGAGAATTTGCATCATCTCAAAGTGGAGGATATGGCTTGGATTTTAAAATCAACAACTCCTCACTCAACACCCAAGTGGAAGATATCTCTCTTCACTACATATTGTAGAAGTATAGTTGTTTGCATCACTACAAGGATTGACAAGAGTTCAATCTTTTTTTTGAGAAAAGTTTAATGATAAAAGCCAAAGTGGCAAAATTGTTTGAAATGAGATTGATTGACTTTTAGTCTTCTCACAAAAAGGATGTCAAAGTATTATTAATTTTATTGGAGTTTATTTATGAAAATGTTCGAAAATGCATGGACCTAAATCCAAGTTTATTATGAAAGTGGTTCAAGTTTAAAACAAGAAGAGTTTTCAAAAGGAGGGAGAAGATTTTTGAAATTAAAGAAGATGGGAGGAGAAGAAAAGGATATCCTAAAGCATAAGGTAAAAGCTAGGAATAAGAACCATCTAACCAACAAGAAGCCAATACTTGACACTATGAGCCAAGATAGAATTCCCATTATTTGGTTTGAAACCAAACAAGCAAAAATACTAGACCTCTTGAGAGAACCAAAATTCAAGTGTATTAAGTCTTCATAAAATTGGGCAGAGTAACGGCTGTATACGGGTGAATTCCAAATTACAAACAAAGGGTGTAATCACAATAACCTGCACACAAAAAAAACAAATAACCCAATGTCTTGAGGTAAACCTAAAGAGCTCTAGACCTAATAATCATATAAGATCACAAGGTCTCCAATCATAGGCCAAGGTTTCTAATCCTAAGTCCAAAAAGTTCCATGCTCCATAATGCCAAGGGTAGTGACCAAATAGTCCAAGTATCATTAAATATTTTTAGGGTTTATGTTGATTATTAGGTGTCTTCAAAAGAAATGAAAAACTCAAGTGAGCAAAATAAAAAATGACAAGAATATAAAGGGGCTCAAGTGAGCAAAGATGAAAAATAGCATGAAATGTAAATGCTAAAAGTAAATGGTGCATAAGGTAAAGAGCATAAAGTAAAAACACAAAATAAAATCAATTATTAGTGATTAGTGGTTAGTTGGATGATCATCTTGAAACTTTCATATGGAACTCATTAGAGGATTGGTAGAACCAAAGCCTCCACACAACAAGTTGCATTTTCTTTTTGTCAAGTGTATCATCCATTTGGAATCCTTATGAGTATCATTTAATGATCAACGATATTTAACTGATCCGCGTTGACCAAAGGTGTTGTAGATCCATTAGAGGATTGGTAGAACCAAAGCCTCCACACAATGAATCTCAAGGTTATTGGATAAAAGAGATCAAATTAACATATTTGGGCTTGCAAACATAAGTTTGGGCCACGAATGATCATTTATTCGAATCGGGGCAAAATTTAGCGATATGTTAAGCAATCGTAAGTGGACTTATATGGAATTCGTACCTATTTTGAGGTCGGTCAATAGCAATCTATGCACCATTTGTTTTGTGACATGATATAGAGATCATGCTCCAATAACATTTAGTGCAATAAGAAGAGGATGAGATGAAGAGGGGTGGGAGAGAATATACAAACCACTTTTGGATTATATTTAATCAAACTATTATTAAAATCATTCATCCATTTTTGTGGAGTTAGACTCAACACCATGGATCCAATGATGTTAATAATGTTTATGATCAAAAAATTAACCCAAGATCAGCCAGAAAATAATCACAAAATAATATTACATTTTAATATATACAAAAAGGTTTAAAAATAATGTTTAAAAATAGAAATAAAAGATAAAAATGTCAACTATGTTTAAATTAATCAAGAAATAAAAAGTAAGACCATGGAAATATCAGAAATGAACTAAAATATTTTTTTACATTTTTTGGTAATTTTTTTAAAGTCAGAAACTATTTTAAAATTTAAAGAAATGGGTGAAATAAACCAAAAATGATTAAAAAAATAGCAAAGTCAGAAACAAAAATAAAATAAGGTCACCAATATTTGTCACAATATCATTGGATCATTCCATAATTTTTTCAGAATTTAAAAATGCATAAAAGTATTTTTAAACATTTAAAACAATTCCAATAAAGTGTAAATTTATAAAAAAATACTAAAACACAAAATTAAATTGTGAAAATATAAAAATCAGAAAGAGAATAATCAAAAATATTTTTCATAATTGTTTCAGATATTTTGGACTAAAAATGAATTTTCTATGTTTTTTGAAGTTTAAAACAATTAAATATAAAAAATCAGAAAAGAAAATAAAAGTCAAAAATATGTGGACCATTGGATGAGAGTCAAAATGCGTTAATAATCAAATCCAAGGGATGTGGCGCGCTGTGCATATCATGGTCATTAGTGAATAAAGCACTGAATCAGAAATAAAATCAGAATTCAAAAATAACAAGTGGCGTGCCATCATTGGTTGGAAGATGACACGTTGGTCATCTTCAACCTCCAGCCAACGTGAATTGAAGGTCTCTCAAACTGTAAAGTCAGAAGCTCGGACCTATGTCATTCGCTTCGTCTCTTCAAGGGGAAGACAACCACACCCTCGCGTCAAATTTATATAAATTGTAACTCAAGCAATTTGGAAAGAAAGTTTTGAAAAGGGATTTGAAATTTCATGGTCAAAATGTGTTTCCAGTAAGAAATAAGTGTTGCGACTAGAACCAGGGAAATGAGAGCATCACAATGATATCAAAGTTTTGAAGAATTGATGAAGGAATCTACCTATTGAAGTTGAGTTGCAGAGCTCTGAAACTGGACTTCTATGGAGCAATATAGGGCATGATTCTTGAATGTAATTATATGGTTAGCTTCAGGGAAAATCAATGAAGGTGAATTGATGAAAAAATTGGATTGAAAAAGGCTTGAGAATGGATTTTGAAGTTGCTGAATTCTGAGTTAGGGAACAAGTTTGGCAGGGCGATTCTGGCTATCCAAGCATTAGAAAACGTATGGGATAGTTCATGTATTTATAGGAGAAGAAAATGGGATCAAAAGGAAGAGTGAATGATGCATTTTGAAGGGAATTCTTGCAAACCTGATGCACGAGTGAAGTGTGATCTAATTTTCACCAAAACTCATCCAATTCTTGCATTTTGAGGTGCTAAACAAATCTGGAACTTCACTAAACATGTTTAGAGGCAAAAACGCAAGGAAACTTGTGATTAGAGGCCAAATTATGGATTTCAAAACTCTGACTTGGTGAGAAATTCAGTTTCAAAGTGCCAACTTCTGACCAACGGCATTTTCAACTCAAAGGGTCTTAGGATATGATTCTTGATGCTTTAGAAAGGTGAGGTTTCAAGCTTTGCAATGGAAAAAGAATGGAATCAAATGGATGCTTAAGCTGAAAGTTGTGTTGAGTCAAAGTTGAGGAAAAAGGGTTGACTTTCCATACTTAGAAATATTTCAAATTTTTCTTCAAAAGTGACCTATAATGTCTTGCATCCAAACATAACCTTCCACTTTGAATTTGCTTTTGACCAAAAAATATGGCATGAAGTAGATCTATTGAATGACATTTTGAAACTTGAATCATTCACAATATCCAAAAATTGAGAAAGTTATGACTTGTTGAAGTTGGAAAAATTTCATAAAATGACCTATAATCTTTAGTATCCTTAAGGAAATTTCCATCCATTTTCTCACTTTGCACATAAAATAAGGAAAAAATATAACATATTCAAGATCATTATGGAAAAAGAATGGGCTCAAGGTGATAAAAATTGACCAAGTTATGATCATTTGAAGTCAAACTTGAGAAATTGGGGGTTCATCTGGAGGACTTGTAATCTTTCTTCATCATCAAGTTTCTTCCACATGAAAACTCCTTGGAAAATTTGAAGTGATTTGTTTATATCCATTTAAAGAGAAGGGTGTCTTTGGAATCACTCAAAAATACCAAAAGATGGGCAAGATATACTCCTTTGAAGTTCAAAACCCTAACTCCTAGATTAAGAAGCATGCCTTGAGGAACTTTGACAATTTTGAACAAACTTCTTGTACCAAAACAAATTCTTTGTAAATATAAGTTGTTAAGGATGATAATGAGAACTCATAGCAACCACAACCACTTCCATATATTGATAATTGAGAGAAATATTCACTTGTGACCAATGGGAACAAGACCTTGTCCAACCATGACTATTTTTCAATCAACCCCTTGTACTTTTTGGATCAAATCTTTATAACTTGGAAATGTAGTGAACCAAAATAACATTGCCATGCCATCCCTTCCAAAACAACTTCAATGGTGAGGTTTGAACTTCTCAAGCTTCATTGACTAGGTCATGGAAATAAACTCATGAACCCATGGAGCAACTTGTTGAATCTTATTGCCTTTACCTACATGAGTAACAAGCAAGACAATCCAACATTGCATTTCATTAATTAAAAGAAGAAATCAAGACAAAAATATTCATGATCACAAAAGAACATAAGTCAAGGTGCTTGGTGATTCCTCAAAGAGCAAAGCTAAGTATAGGGAGGGGAACCAAGAATTATAATGTGATCTTATTGTGATTGAATCAAAATGGTATGATGAAGGGATCTTAGGGGCAAAAATTGGGGTACAACAGCTGCCCTTATTTAAGTTTCTTCTATCCAGAGATACGAAGGTTAAAAATCTTCGTGTCGACGCGATCGAAGATACTTAAATATAAAACAAACCCTATTTTTGGCCCTAAGATGCCATGCAAATGTTTATGATCATGAATGCATATGAACAAAACCAAAGAAACACAGAACACCATTGGGGATGTAACAATGATAAAGAAACAAGAGAGCGACCTGACCTAGAGAGGATGGTAAAATGGTCAAAGGATACACCAACTCCTACTAGAGGTAAAGCTACCAACATTCACTGAAGGTAGAAAGAGGAAAGAAATAACAACATCGACGTTCACTGACGGTGAGCTACCAACGTTCCCTGAGGGTAGCAGGAAAAGAAATATCATAGCATCGCTGTTCACTGATGATGAACTACCAACGTTCACTGAAGGTAGCAAAAAGATAACAAACACCAACTTTCACTGATGGTGATCTACCAACTTTCACTGAAGGTAGAAAGAGAATATATCATAGCACCACCGTTCAGTGATGATGAACTACCAATGTTCACTGAAGGTAGCAAAAAGATGACAAACACCAACTTTCACTGATGGTGATCTACCAACTTTCACTGAAGGTAGAAAGAGAATATATCATAGCACCGCCGTTCACTGACGATGAACTACCAACGTTCACTAAGGGTAGCAAAAAGATAAAAAAACACCAACTTTCACTGATGGTGATCTACCAACTTTCACTGAAGGTAGAAAGAGAATATATCATAGCACCGTCGTTCACTGACGATGAACTAGCAACGTTCACTGAGGGTAGCAAAAAGATAACAAACACCAACTTTCACTGATGGTGACTGTGATACGGTGGGAGAACTGACTTGAGGTTTGCGTTTGTATTCGCAAATGTTGCGGTTAGCAAGAGTCGCCACTGACTTTTTATTTTATCCTAAGGAAAGGTTAAAAAGCACAGCAAAAACCTTTTGAGATGTTTTCTTGGGTTCGGGGAGTAGATTATAGAAAGGGAAGGTATTAGCACCCTTTCTATCCATGGTTATCCATGGGCTCTTAGTTACTTGCTTAGATCACTTGCCTTTTGTTTTCAATTGTTTTAAATGGTGCTTGAGTGTGTGGGTTTTGAAAATGTTTTTGAAAAGAGGCCAATGTGGTGGCAACCTTTGTAATGATCCATGTGGGGATGTATACAAAGATATATGTCTTTTAAAAAAGGTTTTCATTTGTTTTTGAAAGTTGTTTTGAAAGTGTAGTGATGTGTGATTTTGAAATTAGGAAAGTGTTTTGTTTTGCAAGTTGATTCAAGTAACTAAGAGGTTATCTACTCCTAAATTTCTCAAAAGATTATTGCTATACTTTAACCCTTTTAACAAGTTTGCTCCACCATTGTATTTGGTGGGCAACCTTGTGTTAGGATGTGAAAGGGACAGGCGCGGGTCATCGTTTTAGACCATAATTGCAACGGCGTTAAATGTCTTTGGGCAATTTTTCTTTAAGGGACTTGATCATTTGTTTTTGTTTGTTTTGAAAAAAAGTTTTTGTCGAGGGACTATGATCATTCAAATTGTTTGCTTTGCCCAAAGAAGTTCAACATACAATATGGCCCATTTATTTGAAGGCAACAAGTGGAATACCCTAGGGGGTGCAAGTGTGATTTGTGTGTCCATTTTCATGCTTGTTTATCTTGTATTAGGTCAAACTATTTTTTATCGTTTTTCGCATACAAACCCTAATTCTAACATGTTATTATTAGAAAGCAATAAAGTGCGAAATTAAAATTACTAAGCTATTACAAAACCAAATATGGGAAGGGGGTACAAATGTTCAAATGGGGATATTGACAAGAATTTAAATCTAAATTATTACATCAATTGGATATTTGCAATGCATAATTAAATGTAAATTAAATAAATATGTGAAGATGCAAAAAAGAAAGTTTTTATGTGTATGAGAAAATATTATTTATGTAAAAGGAAAAAGAAAATAAAAAATGTATTATTTTTTAGTATTTTAAATTTAGGGTAAAAACCCTAATTTTTAAAGAAAAATGTATTATTTAAATTTAATACAACTATTTATTTTATATTCTATAAAAATAACATAAAATGAAGTGTATTGTGAAAAAAGGTATTTTTGTATCAAATATTAAATAAAATGAAAAATCAAGTATTTTTATATTTTGTCTTAAATATATTAATAATCACATATATATTTATATTAAACCCTAAATATGTAAAAAATAAATATTTATTTAATATTTTAATAAAATAAATAAAAGAGTATTTTTTGTGTGAAATATTTTCAGAAAGTAAATAAAAATAAAAATTGTATTTACATTATTTCTTATTTATTCTAATAATAATACACATATATATTACATACAAACAAAGAAAATAAACAAATAAATATGCAATAAATGCAAAAAATGATGAAAAAAATATTTTTAATTTTTAAATGTCATGAGAAAAAATAAACAAAGTTAATCAAAAAAGAAAAAGTCAAAAATGTTAAAAAATGAGCAAATGGGCTCAGGGGGGTGTAAACCAAAAAAGATAGTGTGAAAAGCAAAAATAGCACAGGCCCAGCCCACTCCACTCCTTCTTCAACCTCCAGCACAGATATTTGAAAAAAACGCGCGCCATGTTCAGTTCCTTCTAACTCTTGATTCCTGGCTTTTTAGCAAAAACTCATAACACAAGAAATGTTCAGCATGAAGAGACGGTTCTAACCATATAAAGAACTTGACCTATCTCTCTATGATGAGGGAGAATTTCTCTCCCCCTCTTTTCTGACCTAATTTTTCTACCATTTTCAAGCTCCAAATTCTCTCTACTCAGGCAAAAGAAATGAAATGTAAAGATATGTACATGTTCAGGGCTATGAGTAGGACCTTGTTTCTTCACAAACTTAAGACTAAAGATGCATGATAAGAGAGATACGAGTTCAAAGTTTTACCTGTGCAGTTGAACTTCTATGTGGAGAATGAGAGACTTTCAGTGCAATGTAATGATTGGAAAAGCTTCCTTGAGGTCCAGGGATGCTTTTTCAATGCTCACTTTGTCTTGAACCTTCTTGTATCAAGCTGCAGAACTTCAACTGCAAAAGGAGAAATTAAAAATGGTGGAAACTGTTAGAGTGATTACAGGTCAGGTTTTAGGCCATGGTTAGCTTGCATATGTTGTAGGGAAGGTAGAGGAACAGGTTTTGATCAAAATGCTCGAAGGGATTGGGAGTTTGCACTCAAACTGCAGGGGCACCCCTGTTTGTGCAGTTTGAGGATGATTCTGAGATGGAGGGTGTGTTGGAGGTCAAAAGCTCGTGTGTTAGCTTGGATATGTTGTGTGTAATGTGTTTGACAACTTTTCTCTTCTGTCTCTAAGCTGAGATGATAGTTGGCATAAGTTATGGATGTTTCTTCACACTTAAGCTACAAAAGCAAGTTGGTTGTTTTAGGTTAGTAGGGGGCCTCATAATGTGCTGCATAAGCCTCTCTTGATCAGTGTGTTATGCACATAATCTTGTGCAAAGCAGATCTTTCATGTACTTGTTGGATTACAAACTTGACATAAAGCTAAACTTTTCAAAAATGGAAATTCCACTTTATCTAGTTTAGGATTAAACCATTATGCAATGTTAGAACACAAAGAACATGACCTTAACACATTGAATATGCATTAAATTATTGAGTATGAAATGGTTCAAGGACCTGTAATCAAGCATAAAGCAAACTGATTTCAAATTGGCAAGGTTATGAACATGTCTTGATGAAGAACAAAAGTGAATTTTTGCCAACTTGTGAAATTCGAATCTCTCAAGTTATGAGGTTGTTTGATGAGTTCTTGGACATTTTGGAAAGCTTGGAATGTGTACTACAATCCATCTTTGAAATGCAAATCAAAATTCCAAGTGGAAGGGTATGAAAAGTGGCCTTGAAGTAGGGTAGAAAACCTTGTCAAAATAGGTTAAATTTCACTAAGTTAAAAGATGGTTTAGTGCCCTTATTCAAAAAATTATAACTTGAGATACAAGCTTCAAATGAGAAAACTTTGTGAATCAAAGTTGTAGATTATGCAAAAATCTACAACTTTCATGTTTTGACTTTTGTTTGAATCCAAATGGATCATGGTGAAAAGATGGGGCAAAGTTGGGAAAAAATTAGGGTTTTTCATAACTTAGAAAAATTCTAAGTTATGAAAAATTCCATTTTCAAACCCTAATTTGCATTTTGAGATTTCTTGGTGAACAAGTTTCATGATTTGGCATGTTTTGATGAAAAATAAATCTTGACTCTTGATTTTGACCAAAAAGTCAAAGTTTGACTTTTCAGTATACAGTCAAAATTGATCAATTGACTGGGAAATTCAACTATCAATCTTGTGTACTTGGGATCTTTTGAGCTTGATGAACATGTCAAGATAACTCCATGGGGTCCTTGAGGCCATATGTGAGCTTGGTTTGCCATTGGCTAGGTCAAACAGTCAAAAATTGCCTTTGTGCAGTCAAAACCCTAAAAATGACCATTTTGCCCTTTTGATGATCTGATCAAATTTCTTGGGGAATTGTGACCCAAACTTGATCAAATGGTCTATATGAGTTCATAATGTTGATGTGGATCAAATTTCATGAGGTTTGACTGTCAATTGGCCACAGTTGACTTTTTCCCCAATACAGTTGATTTCTAGGTCAACTGTCCAATTGACTGGGCAAAACTTGGAATCAAGACTTGAAACTTGGTATAGGTAAACTTGGGAGTCCAATATGAAGCATGAAAGTCATCTTAGGCATTTTAGGTCAAAACATCCTTAGGCAAACACAAACCCTAATTTGAGTCCACAGTGCAAGGAAAAGTCTTGAGCAGAGGAAACCCTAACTGGATCTTGATCTTCAAAGGTCTTGTGATGAGAAAATGTTGAGGAAATGGGAGGGCAAATTTTGGGGTACAACAGTTGCCCCTGTTCAATCTTCTTGGATCTGAAGAGTTAGATTGGCGAGTTTGCCTTTCGTGACTCGAGGGTAAAAGGAGATTGGACACTAGAGTGCCCGGAAATTTGCACTCGCATGCTGGAGTCTCAACAATGTGGTGTCGGGAATGGGCTTATGGATGCCATTTGGAGAGATGGTGGATAGAGAGATGGGCTTATAGATGCCATCTGGAGAAGTGACAGAACTTTGTCGGGAATGGGCTTATAGATGCCATTTGGAAGTGTTGATCGCATAAGAGATTCCTTAGCGAGAACTTGTGTATTTAAGAAAGACAGATGTTTTCCTGGCTTGTTACAGGTGTTTGATCTTCAGTCTCCTTATGCAGATATGCCCTGGCTAGATACAGGCATTGAATCTACAATTGGTTGCTCAGATGTGCCCTGGCTGGATACAGGAGTCGAATCTGGAAATAGTCGTTTAATAGATGTGCCCTGGCTGGATACAGGAATCGAATCTGGAGATGTTGTAGTTGATAGATGTGCCCTGGCTAGATACAGGAATCGAATCTTCGAACTCTTCAGACGTGCCCTGGCTAGATACAGGAGTCGAGTCTGGAAACGTGGTCAACAGATATGCCCTGGCTGGATACAGGAATCGAATCTGGAGATGTTGTAGTTGATAGATGTGCCCTGGCTAGATACAGGAATCGAATCTTCGAACTCTTCAGACGTGCCCTGGCTAGATACAGGAATCGAGTCTGGAAACTGATCACTCTCAGATGTGCCCTGGCTAGATACAGGTATTGGATCTGGAATTGCGACAGTTGACGGTAATCGCTTTTGAGATTGTCTTTTTCCTGAAGAGGCAAAAATGTAAGTTGTATGTGATGCCATGATGTATGATATGCATGATATCATGATGTTCAACCTGAGATGTTGTATGCGTTTCATCCTGTATGTAAGTAAGATGTATGAAAATGTGAACTGTTTATGAGTGTAATTTCATCTTAGGAAAATAAATCCTTGACGAACGGCCGGGAAGCTGCTCTGTGGAAGAGATACTGGGCCGAAATTCTGATGAGAGGCCTGCTGAGGACTTTAACGATGGATTCCGCTGAGGATAATGATGGTAAACTCCGCTGAGGAACTCCAAAGATAAACTCTGCTTGGGAATACCAAAGATAGACTTCGCTGGGGATTGAAGGAACTTTACCGAGAGTGATCTTCCGTGGCTTTTAGCTGAGGATAACCCAGTTATAAGTCCTTGTGAGGAAATAACTCTAAATAAAACTCGGGAGAGACGTCCGTACTTCGCCGGGGATAAGCTTGCAGAATCTACTGGGGATGAGCTTTTAAGACCTGCCGGGGAATGTTGTGCTTTTTTTTAGGATCGACGGGGGACCAACTCTGCTTGGGGAGAGTATTGTCGCATCCTGTCTTATTCTGCGGGGAATTGAGGTGCTTTAGCCACCTTCTTCAGTTGAACCTACCTTGGCGCCTTGGCGGACAAAACAACCAGACTGCATTAGACAACTTCCACATTGCCCCTGTCTTTAATGTCACCTGTAATTAATCTCTTGTTTTATATGCAAATATTTATGAATCAGCAATTTAATGTCAAATGCATATATCAAAAATGAACATTGGACGTTCTTCGCAAGACAAAACGGAAAAAAGGGAAAACAAATGGTAATTTGTATGGACAAGTGAATTTGTATTGATTTAAACTTTGCCTGTGAATAGGCGTTTTTTTGTACAAGAGACTGACATCTTAGTAAGAGGACATCGCCAAATAGTATAGAGTTTACATTTTGAAAAAGAAAACAAAACAGCTATGTGAACAATCCCGCTGGGTTCCAACTCTGCTATTGCCTTTATGTCTTCGAACGTCTCATCGCTTTGCTGCCCAGTTGAAGATGAAGCTGATTGGTCAATGCCGCAATCTGAAGCCAGATAGTTGATGCTGAATTCCGGATGCGAAGTGATCCAATGAGACATAGTGTTACGCTTTTATCCCTAACTTTTGCCTGGACCGCCCTTTCGGGTTTTCAGTCCACCGGGATACCCATTTTTGCCCAAGCCGCCCTTTCAGGTTTTCGACTTGCCGGGTGTACAGATTTTTATTCATTTCATCCCTTATTTTTGCCCGAACCCTTTTGGTTCGCCGGGAAGCCCTTATTTTTGCCTAGGTATGTCAACCTAGCGGGTCTTTTATTTATGCGTAGTATTTTTTCACTATGTCTGCATTGGCGGGGTGAGGAAGGTCGTCACCATCCATGGTGGTTAGGATCATGGCTCCTCCTGAGAACACACGTTTAACCACAAATGGCCCTTCGTAAGTAGGGGTCCATTTGCCCCTGGGATCACTCTGAGGAAGGATGATGCGTTTGATTACCAAGTCCCCAACTTGATACTCTTGTGGTCTGACCTTCTTGTTAAATGCCCTGATCATCCGTTTCTGATACATTTGACCATGACAGATAGCAGTGAGCCTCTTTTCGTCAATCAGATTTAATTGATCAAGTCGAGTTTGGATCCAATCATCTTCATTCAAGTCTGCATCCTTCATTATCCGGAGAGAGGGTATCTGGATCTCGATTGGCAAGACTGCCTCCATGCCATAGACCAAGGAGAAAGGAGTTTCCCCGGTTGATGTCCTTGCTGAGGTGCGGTACCCATGAAGAGCGAACGGTAACATCTCGTGCCAATCTTTATAGGTCACTGTCATCTTCTGCACAATTTTCTTGATATTCTTATTGGCTGCCTCTACAGCCCCATTCATCTTCGGCCGGTAGGGAGAAGAATTGTGGTGCTGTATCTTGAATTGTTCACAGAGTTCAGTGATCATCTTGTTGTTGAGATTGGTACCATTGTCCGTAATGATTCTTTCTGGGACGCCGTACCGACAGATCAGATTATGCCGGATGAAACGTGCCACGACGCTCTTGGTTACTGTGGCATAGGAAGCTGCCTCAACCCACTTCGTGAAATAATCGATCGCCACCAAGATGAAGGGATGCCCATTGGATGCCGTCGGTCGGATCTCACCGATCATATCGATGCCCCACATTGCGAAAGGCCAAGGTGCCGTTAGGACATTCAAAGGAACTGGAGGGATATGCACCTTGTCAGCATAGATCTGGCACTTATGACAAGTTCGGGAGTGTTGGTAACAATCGGCTTCCATTGTGGACCAGAAATATCCTGCCCGAAGGATTTTCTTAGCCATGGTGTGCCCACTGGAATGTGTTCCAAATGTACCTTCATGCAGTTCCATCATGATTTTCTCAGCTTCAGCCTTATCCACACAACGTAGCAGAGTCGAATCATGATTCCGTTTGTAGAGAATGCCGTTGCTGAGGAAGAATTTTGCAGCAAACCTCCTCATGAACTTCTTATCATTGACAGACGCACCTTCAGGGTATTCCTGAGCTTCCAAGTACCTCTTCACCTCATGATACCAGGGTTTTTCAGTCACCTTTTCAGCCTCGAGCTCGCAGCAGTATGCCGGTTCATCCAACTTCCAGATTATGATTCGGGGAGCCTCATTGTCCCATTTAACTTTGAACATTGAAGACATCGTGGCTAGTGCGTCCGCTAGCTGATTCTCCTCTCTGGGGAAATGCTCAAAAGTTATCTCTTCAAAGTGAGGGAGCAAGGTCGACACATACTCCTTGTAAGGAATAAGATTCGGGTGTTTCGTATCCCACTCGCCTTTGATCTGATTGATCACGAGAGCGGAATCTCCGAAGACACTTAGAAATTTTATCCTTAAGTCGATTGCAGCTTGTAAACCCATGATGCATGCCTCATATTCTGCCATATTGTTGGTGCAGCTGAAACATAATCGGGCGGTGAGGGGAGTATGAGTTCCTTTGGGGGATATGATTACAGCGCCGACGCCGTTACCCAAAGCATTGGAGGCCCCATCAAAATGCATAGACCATCGGGATCCTTCCTCAGGTCCTTCATCCGGTCCAGGTACTTCACAGTCAGTTACCACCATGATGTCTTCATCCGGAAAATCAAAGTTTAATGATTGGTAATCGTCCACAGGTTGGTGTGCCAAATGATCTACCAGTACACTTCCCTTAATTGCTTTCTGAGTTGTATACTGGATATCATATTCTGTCAAGATCATTTGCCATCTCGCTATTCTCCCAGACAGAGCTGGCTTTTCAAATATGTACTTTATGGGATCCATCTTTGAAATCAACAAAGTAGTGTGAGTCAGCATATACTGTCTCAGCCGGCGAGCAGCCCATACAAGAGCGCAGCAAGTTTTCTCAAGCAGTGAGTAACGAGACTCACAGTCGGTAAACTTTTTGCTCAAGTAATAAATAGCGTGCTCTTTTCGGCCAGACTCGTCATGCTGCCCCAGCACACACCCCATTGAATTATCAAGCACTGTTAAGTATAGTATCAGAGGTCTTCCTTCCACCGGTGGCATAAGAATGGGTGGCTCTTGGAGATATTCCTTTATTCTTTCAAAGGCGGCCTGACATTCATCATTCCAGCGTACCACTTGATCTTTCTTCAGCAATTTGAAGATTGGCTCACAAGTAGCAGTCAGATGCGAGATGAATCGAGCAATGTAATTCAGTCGTCCTAGGAAACCTCTGACTTCTTTCTCTGTTTTTGGAGTCGGCATCTCTTGAATGGCTTTAACTTTGGCAGGGTCCACCTGGATACCTTTATCACTTACAATGAAACCTAGCAACTTTCCGGATCTTACCCCAAAGGTGCATTTGTTGGGATTCAACCTCAGCTTGTATAACTTGAGTCGGTCAAACAACTTCCTCAGATGGTCAAGGTGCTCTTCCTCAGTTTGAGACCTTGCAATCATGTCATCAACGTATACCTCAATTTCATGATGGATCATATCATGAAACAAAGCAATCATGGCACGTTGATAGGTTGCCCCAGCATTTTTCAACCCGAATGGCATGACCTTATAACAGAAGGTGCCCCACTGAGTCACAAAGGTAGTCTTCTCCATATCCTCTGGAGCCATCTTGATCTGATTATACCCTGAAAAACCATCCATGAAGGAGAACACCTTGTGTTGAGCTGTATTGTCAACAAGGACATCAATGTGAGGTAGGGGGAAGTCATCCTTGGGGCTGGCCCTGTTCAGATCCCGGTAGTCGACACACATTCTGACTTTACCGTCTTTCTTTGGTACTGGCACCACATTGGCAACCCACTGAGGGTAAGAAGTTACTGCAAGGAACCCGGCATCAAACTGCTTCATAACCTCGGCCTTGATCTTTTTAGACATCTCTGGACGCATCCGTCGGACTTTCTGCTTTACCGGAGGGCAATCTTCCTTGGTTGGCAAATGGTGAACTACAATGTCGGCATCCAAACCAGGCATATCTTCATAGGACCAAGCAAAAATCTCCATGTAGTCTTGTAGCATCTGGATCAATCGTTGCTTCACGCTGAGCTCTAGATTGGCACCAATCTTGACCTCTTTCCTATCTGCCTCAGTACCCAAGTTAATTGTTTCCACAGGCTCTTCATGTGGGTGAATAGCCCTCTCTTCCTGGAGTAGCAGTCTTGCGAGCTCACCAGGCACTTCGCAATCATCTTCACCTTCGTCTTCGGCCAAGTTGATCGGATTTTCGAAGTCATAACTGGCGGTAGCAGAGCTGTTACCAGTGAGATCCAGAGTGGATTGAAACTGCGTGACAAATGTGATAGGGGTAAAATCCTTTGCCGTCCAGTTGCTTGGTCCGTTGCTGGTAGTCGGGTAGATCCAACTGTCAAACTCAGCTTCCTCCACATCCTCCTCGATAGCATTCACCCTTGAGTTGGAAATAAACACCGGAGCCTTTCCGATCTTTTCTTTGCGTACCGCCTTCTGAGCCTCTGCAGTAAAGCCTAGCCCAAACTTGTCGTTCTTCTGAGTGAAGTCAGGAAGCTGACCCCAGTGTGCACAAATGCCTTTCTGAACCACAGCCCGGGCATCCCTTAGGGAAGCCATCTTCACGGAATCATTCTCTTCGGCCACTGTCTCTGCAGCTGCTGAAATTGGATGCACCTCCTCGAAATGCTGGAAGGGGGTTTCAATGAACTCTCCGTCCATCTCAATGTACCTGAAGGAATTCAAATGGCTCACCATATACTCCTCTTCTCCTTGCACAGTGACGATCTTCCCCCTGACGGGATACTTCAGCTTCTGGTGCAAGGTGGAGGTCACTGCCCCAGCTTTATGGATCCAAGGTCGACCCAACAGACAAGAGTACGATGGACGTATATCCATCACATAAAAGGTAGAGTCAAACACTTGAGAGCCCACACGAATAGGGATGTTAACCTCTCCATGAACCATCCTTTTGGAACCGTCAAAGGCCCTGACGATGATATTGCTGGGTTTCAACTCCAGGCCTTCATAATCCAGACGGTCTAAAGCCTTTTTCGGTAGAACATTCAAGGAAGAACCAGTGTCCACCAATACATGTGCCAGAGTAGTGCCCCTGCATTCAATAGAGACATGCAGGGCATCATTGTGGTCTCTTCCCTTTGCGGTCAGGTCAGCATCTGAAAAACCCAAGCCGTTGTCCGCCGTCAGATTCGCTATGTAGTCAGTGAACTGGACTGCAGACGTCTCTTGCGGCACATGGGCCGTCTTGAGAAATGAGATTAAGGCCTTAGCATGGGCCTCGGAGCATAGCAATAAGGAGAGCAGGGAGATCTTGGAGGGTGTATGCCCCAACTGCTCGACAACATTAAAATCACTTTTCTTTATTATTTTCAGAATCTCCTCCATTTCTTGTCGGGAGGCCTCAGCATTTATGGGTATCGGCGCCTCCACCCGGGCAGGCTCTTCTTCAATCCCTTTGCCCCGAGCATTTGATGACTCGGCAGCAGGGGACACAATTTGATCAGCAACAGGACTAGGTAAACTTGTAGGTTTTATGAGGAGGGGTTTTCGAATAGCGGGCGGCGCAATGTCAGGCGAGAAGAGCCTGCCACTGCGGGTGACTTTAGCTGGACCAGTGATATCGCAGATACTGGCACTAGCGTCAAATTCTTGCTTGATTCCATTTACATACACGTCTGCCCCATAATGCCAGGGGACAGCTTTATCAGATACGTAGGAGAGGGGTCCCGGAACAGTAATGATCACAGGCGCAACTGTCAAGATTTGAACAGGCTTCTTTGGGGGAGCCTTGATTGGTTTTTTGAAGATGGTAATTACAGAAACTTCTTTCATTGGAACCAATTGAACAGCAGTCTTTTTGAATAGAATCTCCTTGCTATCCATTAGGCCTTGGATGCCTAACCTTAGCAAGGGACAATCAGATGGGGAAATAGCACAGAATAGGCAACCTTCGCCGCAACCCGGAAATAAACCGGCCCGCAGTAGGTTCCTCTTAACAGTCTTCAGAGGGGTAACAACTTCATTTACCGACACAGCGTACACTTCATCCTCAATGGCATTTACCCTATGCTGGGGCATAGGAGCCGTTACAACATTTGGTCTTTCTGGCGCTTCAAACTGAATTTCTTTTGCGTCGATCAGATCTTGCACTTTGTTTCTCAAGGCCCAGCAATCATCAGTAGTGTGCCCGGGACTATCAGAATGATAAGCACACCGGGCATTTGGGTTATATTTAGGAGATGCAGTGTTGACGACCTTAGGAGCTTCTTTGAGGGTCACCAGGTTGGTGGATAACAGTTGGGGTAAAATTTGAGATAATGTCATACTCAGTCGGGTATACTGCCTCTTGGGCCTTTCACTTCTTTGTTGATTGTACTGCTGAGGAGCAGCAACTGGTTTGGAGATGACCAAAGCATTGACATCTTGGCGACTTTCGGGCTTGACTTGTCTTCTAGGACCATAGACGGCACTTGCTTCTTTCTTAAACGGCCTCTTCTCAGCACTTGTAGAGGCAGCCTTCTGTATCTTGCCTGACCTGATGCCAGCTTCGATTCTTTCTCCCGCAATATCAAATCTGTAAATCCAGCGGAGGAGTTACCAACCAAATGATTGAAAAACGGACCAGACAACGTCCCCAGAAACATATCAACCAGTTCTCGATCAGTCAATGGAGGCTGCACCCTGCCAGCCAAATCTCTCCATTTTTTAGCGTACTCTTTGAACCCTTCACCCGTTCCTAGAGACATACCCTGAAGTTGGGTACGCGTAGGAGCGAGATCAGAATTGTATTGGTATTGTCTGTAGAATGCGGTTGCCAAATCTTCCCAGTGTCGGATGCTAGCTCCATCCAATTGGTAGAACCATTCAAGCTGTGACCCCGAGAGACTATCTTGGAAGAAGTGAATCCAGAGGTTCTTATCCGCTGTGTAAGGTTGGATTTTCCTTACGTACGACCTTAGATGCAGCTTCGGGCAGGAGACCCCATCATACTTGGCGAAGGCAGGCGCCTTAAACTTGTGTGGAATGACTACCCCAGAAGATAACCCCAAATCTCCGAAATCCAGTCCCGGCACATTCTGAATTTCCATGGCGCTCAAGCGGTCCTCCAATTGCTTGTATCTGTCAGCAGCTGGTGGGTATTATTCGTCGTTATAGTCCGTCTCGTTGTCGGAGACTGCGGGACTAGGAGCTCCTCCCCCTTGGGGACTGTTTTTCTCAGCAGAAGAAGTGGTTGGATCAGCTTCATTGTGGAGTGTGTTCCCAAATCGGCGTCCGGTGTTGAACAATGCGGTCCTCTTTTTCTTCTTCTTCTTCATGAGTAGAGTCTTCAACTCTTGCTGACCTTGGGCTAGGCTTAGGACCATCTCTTGAAACTGTGCACTTTGGGCCTGAAGGGCCTTGATTGCTTGCTCACTGGAGGATTCTGGATTCATGATGACTGTGCAAAATAAACAGCGAAGGAGATTAAGCAACCTGTGAAATAGGGTACCTGCTATGCATATGGTGTAATGGAATGCGTATGTTTTATGTTTTCAAAGACAAACAAGATTCAACTTTGTAGACAAAAAAGGGAAACACACTTCATTAGATTAAAATTTTCAATTGTTCAACAACTTGCCCTTAGGCATTACAGGAATGAAAAATACTGGAAAGGAAATAAACTATAAAAGGAAACATCCAAAGCTCCTCAATGCTCCCATGGCCTCCTCTTTTCAGTACTGATGTAGTTGTTCAGGACCCGTTCTTCCTCCAATTGCTTAGTCAGCCTCTGGATCTTCCTTTCCTGCTCGTTGAACTTCTCCCGATAGAAATCCCGTTCTTCCTTTAGCTGTGCCCAAGATCTCTTCATGGTGTCAAAATCAGTAGGTATCTGAGGAGGGAGGACAGTTGGAGGAACCCCATCTTCATCGGGAGATTCAAGGATGATTGGTCTGACAGCTTCGTACGGCATACCTAACTTCTGAGCACGGATGCGGACCCATTTGCAATAGGGCTCCAATGGTAGAGAAGTCTTTGGTCCTAACTCATGTGGGTCAGCTTTGTGGATTCTGTCCCAAGCTCTAATGAATCCCTGGCGTAGTTTGTCACTGCCTGCCTGAAACTCAAAATGGAAGTGAGGAACCAGCATTTCATGGGGCCCATCTCCTCTGGCTCTTCCAAACTGACGGGGAGCTAAACACGGATTGTAAGAGATTCCTCCTTGGATACCAATCAACGGGACATTAGGGTATTCTCCGCAACAGTCGATAACAGCTACCTCATCCAAACCTCTGAGAGTCCAAGTGATATCCTTATCTGTGAGAGACATTAACCACCGAGCCCAACCTTTTCCTTCTTCATTCTTCAGCACGAACTTAGGAAGGTGCGAAATAAACCACCTTACTAGCAGAGGAGCACAACACCACGGAGTCCCCCGTTTTCGAGCAGTACGAGCATGGAGTTGTTGTAGAATATCACCCAAAAGAGTGGGTACCGGATTCCGAGACATGAAGATCCTTATGACATGGATACTGATAAAAGTGTCAGGGTTGGGAAACAATACCAGACCATAGATCAAAAGAGCCAGAATATCCTCATATGCCTTGAAGTCCAAGTCATTCCAGAAATCATTAGCCTTGCCAAACAGAAATTTGACCAAAAAGCCCTTGACCCCATTTCTAGTTTCCCAGTTGGACAATATCTCTTCTTTGGTCAAGGGGAGAATTGCAGCAATCTCTTCAGGCCTAGGAGTCTTTTCCAAACCAGTGAATGGAGTTTGTTCCAGGACAGGGATCCCAAGCAGATAAGAGAACTCTTCCAGGGTGGGAACCAGCTGGAAGTCTTGAAAGGTGAAACAATGATGCAGAGGGTCATAAAACTGGGTCAGAACACTTA
The DNA here is from genome assembly GCA_948472305.1 of Vicia faba. Lineage (NCBI taxonomy): Eukaryota > Viridiplantae > Streptophyta > Magnoliopsida > Fabales > Fabaceae > Vicia > Vicia faba. The sequence continues at coordinate 646,863,784 of OX451735.1, read as the reverse complement.
TCAGTTGTTGGTCCCATTTTGCAGTGATCAAGCCAAGGAGAGAACCATATCTGTTGATGAAGGAGGTAGTGTTTGGAATTCTGCTAACCAACTCATCAAGCAACTCAGGTGAACGAACAAAGTTGAACCGGATAGTATTTCTACGCACGGGCATCATAATGTCCTACAAAACAGAGCAAAGATGAAACCTTTTTGTCTTTGAAATGGGTTAGCTTTTTATGCATGAAATGGTATGATGGCATGATGCTATGATGAAGCACATCACAAGTATTCACATAGGCAAATAAAGCACACAAGTCACACAGGACACCCTTAGGTTTCAGGCCAGCATGAGTTTCAGGTATTACCCTCTTGTGGTTTTGTTGGTTAAAACCTGTCCTATCAAAAGTAACCGGGTTCTAGAGGATCTCAAATCATTGGCTACCCTCAATCGGTCATAACTCCAGCATCGCAATCTTTTCTCGCGGCCAGAACCATCTCGAGAGTTTAGCCTCAATGAGTGTAGCATACTGCTACTGTCCTAATAGCCAAGTTGGTCAATTTAGGGTTCTAAGGTTGGTTGGTGTTTAATGACCCCTTAGAAGACCTATATTCTCCCCGTTACAACACAAGGGATATAGGTACAGACTGAGATGCCACACCAACGTAGCCACTGTTTCACCCATGTCGGTCTACGCTGGACAGGTCCCTCACAGATTATGCTACCTAAAAAAGGGTATTTCCCAGATCCGGGTTAGGATCTATAAAACTCCGATACAAAGCCCACAAATGTAAAGGCAAACAAGACAATCAATTGAAAACAAAGGTGATATAAACCCTAAGGTTACTCCACTTTAAAAGTTTCCCCAGCAGAGTCGCCAGTTCTGTGATACGGTGGGAGAACTGACTTGAGGTTTGCGTTTGTATTCGCAAATGTTGCGGTTAGCAAGAGTCGCCACCGACTTTTTATTTTATCCTAAGGAAAGGTTAAAAAGCACAGCAAAAACCTTTTGAGATGTTTTCTTGGGTTCGGGGAGTAGATTATAGAAAGGGAAGGTATTAGCACCCTTTCTATCCATGGTTATCCATGGGCTCTTAGTTACTTGCTTAGATCACTTGCCTTTTGTTTTCAATTGTTTTAAATGGTGCTTGAGTGTGTGGGTTTTGAAAATGTTTTTGAAAAGAGGCCAATGTGGTGGCAACCTTTGTAATGATCCATGTGGGGATGTATACAAAGATATATGTCTTTTAAAAAAGGTTTTCATTTGTTTTTGAAAGTTGTTTTGAAAGTGTAGTGATGTGTGATTTTGAAATTAGGCAAGTGTTTTGTTTTGCAAGTTGATTCAAGTAACTAAGAGGTTATCTACTCCTAAATTTCTCAAAAGATTATTGCTATACTTTAACCCTTTTAACAAGTTTGCTCCACCATTGTATTTGGTGGGCAACCTTGTGTTAGGATGTGAAAGGGACAGGCGCGGGTCATCGTTTTAGACCATAATTGCAACGGCGTTAAATGTCTTTGGGCAATTTTTCTTTAAGGGACTTGATCATTTGTTTTTGTTTGTTTTGAAAAAAAGTTTTTGTCGAGGGACTATGATCATTCAAATTGTTTGCTTTGCCCAAAGAAGTTCAACATACAATATGGCCCATTTATTTGAAGGCAACAAGTGGAATACCCTAGGGGGTGCAAGTGTGATTTGTGTGTCCATTTTCATGCTTGTTTATCTTGTATTAGGTCAAACTATTTTTTATCGTTTTTCGCATACAAACCCTAATTCTAACATGTTATTATTAGAAAGCAATAAAGTGCGAAATTAAAATTACTAAGCTATTACAAAACCAAATATGGGAAGGGGGTACAAATGTTCAAATGGGGATATTGACAAGAATTTAAATCTAAATTATTACATCAATTGGATATTTGCAATGCATAATTAAATGTAAATTAAATAAATATGTGAAGATGCAAAAAAGAAAGTTTTTATGTGTATGAGAAAATATTATTTATGTAAAAGGAAAAAGAAAATAAAAAATGTATTATTTTTGAGTATTTTAAATTTAGGGTAAAAACCCTAATTTTTAAAGAAAAAGGTATTATTTAAATTTAATACAACTATTTATTTTATATTCTATAAAAATAACATAAAATGAAGTGTATTGTGAAAAAAGGTATTTTTGTATCAAATATTAAATAAAATGAAAAATCAAGTATTTTTATATTTTGTCTTAAATATATTAATAATCACATATATATTTATATTAAACCCTAAATATGTAAAAAATAAATATTTATTTAATATTTTAATAAAATAAATAAAAGAGTATTTTTTGTGTGAAATATTTTCAGAAAGTAAATAAAAATAAAAATTGTATTTACATTATTTCTTATTTATTCTAATAATAATACACATATATATTACATACAAACAAAGAAAATAAACAAATAAATATGCAATAAATGCAAAAAATGATGAAAAAAATATTTTTAATTTTTAAATGTCATGAGAAAAAATAAACAAAGTTAATCAAAAAAGAAAAAGTCAAAAATGTTAAAAAATGAGCAAATGGGCTCAGGGGGGTGTAAACCAAAAAAGATAGTGTGAAAAGCAAAAATAGCACAGGCCCAGCCCACTCCACTCCCTCTTCAACCTCCAGCACAGATATTTGAAAAAAACGTGCGTCATGTTCAGTTCCTTCTAACTCTTGATTCCTGGCTTTTTAGCAAAAACTCATAACACAAGAAATGTTCAGCATGAAGAGACGGTTCTAACCATATAAAGAACTTGACCTATCTCTCTATGATGAGGGAGAATTTCTCTCCCCCTCTTTTCTGATCTAATTTTTCTACCATTTTCAAGCTCCAAATTCTCTCTACTCAGGCAAAAGAAATGAAATGTAAAGATATGTACATGTTCAGGGCTATGAGTAGGACCTTGTTTCTTCACAAACTTAAGACTAAAGATGCATGATAAGAGAGATACGAGTTCAAAGTTTTACCTGTGCAGTTGAACTTCTATGTGGAGAATGAGAGACTTTCAGTGCAATGTAATGATTGGAAAAGCTTCCTTGAGGTCCAGGGATGCTTTTTCAATGCTCACTTTGTCTTGAACCTTCTTGTATCAAGCTGCAGAACTTCAACTGCAAAAGGAGAAATTAAAAATGGTGGAAACTGTTAGAGTGATTACAGGTCAGGTTTTAGGCCATGGTTAGCTTGCATATGTTGTAGGGAAGGTAGAGGAACAGGTTTTGATCAAAATGCTCGAAGGGATTGGGAGTTTGCACTCAAACTGCAGGGGCACCCCTGTTTGTGCAGTTTGAGGATGATTCTGAGATGGAGGGTGTGTTGGAGGTCAAAAGCTCGTGTGTTAGCTTGGATATGTTGTGTGTAATGTGTTTGACAACTTTTCTCTTCTGTCTCTAAGCTGAGATGATAGTTGGCATAAGTTATGGATGTTTCTTCACACTTAAGCTACAAAAGCAAGTTGGTTGTTTTAGGTTAGTAGGGGGCCTCATAATGTGCTGCATAAGCCTCTCTTGATCAGTGTGTTATGCACATAATCTTGTGCAAAGCAGATCTTTCATGTACTTGTTGGATTACAAACTTGACATAAAGCTAAACTTTTCAAAAATGGAAATTCCACTTTATCTAGTTTAGGATTAAACCATTATGCAATGTTAGAACACAAAGAACATGACCTTAACACATTGAATATGCATTAAATTATTGAGTATGAAATGGTTCAAGGACCTGTAATCAAGCATAAAGCAAACTGATTTCAAATTGGCAAGGTTATGAACATGTCTTGATGAAGAACAAAAGTGAATTTTTGCCAACTTGTGAAATTCGAATCTCTCAAGTTATGAGGTTGTTTGATGAGTTATTGGACATTTTGGAAAGCTTGGAATGTGTACTACAATCCATCTTTGAAATGCAAATCAAAATTCCAAGTGGAAGGGTATGAAAAGTGGCCTTGAAGTAGGGTAGAAAACCTTGTCAAAATAGGTTAAATTTCACTAAGTTAAAAGATGGTTTAGTGCCCTTATTCAAAAAATTATAACTTGAGATACAAGCTTCAAATGAGAAAACTTTGTGAATCAAAGTTTTAGATTATGCAACAAGCTACAACTTTCATGTTTTGACTTTTGTTTGAATCCAAATGGATCATGGTGAAAAGATGGGGCAAAGTTGGGAAAAAATTAGGGTTTTTCATAACTTAGAAAAATTCTAAGTTATGAAAAATTCCATTTTCAAACCCTAATTTGCATTTTGAGATTTCTTGGTGAACAAGTTTCATGATTTGGCATGTTTTGATGAAAAATAAATCTTGACTCTTGATTTTGACCAAAAAGTCAAAGTTTGACTTTTCAGTATACAGTCAAAATTGATCAATTGACTGGGAAATTCAACTATCAATCTTGTGTACTTGGGATCTTTTGAGCTTGATGAACATGTCAAGATAACTCCATGGGGTCCTTGAGGCCATATGTGAGCTTGGTTTGCCATTGGCTAGGTCAAACAGTCAAAAATTGCCTTTGTGCAGTCAAAACCCTAAAAATGACCATTTTGCCCTTTTGATGATCTGATCAAATTTCTTGGGGAATTGTGACCCAAACTTGATCAAATGGTCTATATGAGTTCATAATGTTGATGTGGATCAAATTTCATGAGGTTTGACTGTCAATTGGCCACAGTTGACTTTTTCCCCAATACAGTTGATTTCTAGGTCAACTGTCCAATTGACTGGGCAAAACTTGGAATCAAGACTTGAAACTTGGTATAGGTAAACTTGGGAGTCCAATATGAAGCATGAAAGTCATCTTAGGCATTTTAGGTCAAAACATCCTTAGGCAAACACAAACCCTAATTTGAGTCCACAGTGCAAGGAAAAGTCTTGAGCAGAGGAAACCCTAACTGGATCTTGATCTTCAAAGGTCTTGTGATGAGAAAATGTTGAGGAAATGGGAGGGCAAATTTTGGGGTACAACAGTTGCCCCTGTTCAATCTTCTTGGATCTGAAGAGTTAGATTGGCGAGTTTGCCTTTCGTGACTCGAGGGTAAAAGGAGATTGGACACTAGAGTGCCCGGAAATTTGCACTCGCATGCTGGAGTCTCAACAATGTGGTGTCGGGAATGGGCTTATGGATGCCATTTGGAGAGATGGTGGATAGAGAGATGGGCTTATAGATGCCATCTGGAGAAGTGACAGAACTTTGTCGGGAATGGGCTTATAGATGCCATTTGGAAGTGTTGATCGCATAAGAGATTCCTTAGCGAGAACTTGTGTATTTAAGAAAGACAGATGTTTTCCTGGCTTGTTACAGGTGTTTGATCTTCAGTCTCCTTATGCAGATATGCCCTGGCTAGATACAGGCATTGAATCTACAATTGGTTGCTCAGATGTGCCCTGGCTGGATACAGGAGTCGAATCTGGAAATAGTCGTTTAATAGATGTGCCCTGGCTGGATACAGGAATCGAATCTGGAGATGTTGTAGTTGATAGATGTGCCCTGGCTAGATACAGGAATCGAATCTTCGAACTCTTCAGACGTGCCCTGGCTAGATACAGGAGTCGAGTCTGGAAACGTGGTCAACAGATATGCCCTGGCTGGATACAGGAATCGAATCTGGAGATGTTGTAGTTGATAGATGTGCCCTGGCTAGATACAGGAATCGAATCTTCGAACTCTTCAGACGTGCCCTGGCTAGATACAGGAATCGAGTCTGGAAACTGATCACTCTCAGATGTGCCCTGGCTAGATACAGGTATTGGATCTGGAATTGCGACAGTTGACGGTAATCGCTTTTGAGATTGTCTTTTTCCTGAAGAGGCAAAAATGTAAGTTGTATGTGATGCCATGATGTATGATATGCATGATATCATGATGTTCAACCTGAGATGTTGTATGCGTTTCATCCTGTATGTAAGTAAGATGTATGAAAATGTGAACTGTTTATGAGTGTAATTTCATCTTAGGAAAATAAATCCTTGACGAACGGCCGGGAAGCTGCTCTGTGGAAGAGATACTGGGCCGAAATTCTGATGAGAGGCCTGCTGAGGACTTTAACGATGGATTCCGCTGAGGATAATGATGGTAAACTCCGCTGAGGAACTCCAAAGATAAACTCTGCTTGGGAATACCAAAGATAGACTTCGCTGGGGATTGAAGGAACTTTACCGAGAGTGATCTTCCGTGGCTTTTAGCTGAGGATAACCCAGTTATAAGTCCTTGTGAGGAAATAACTCTAAATAAAACTCGGGAGAGACGTCCGTACTTCGCCGGGGATAAGCTTGCAGAATCTACTGGGGATGAGCTTTTAAGACCTGCCGGGGAATGTTGTGCTTTTTTTTAGGATCGACGGGGGACCAACTCTGCTTGGGGAGAGTATTGTCGCATCCTGTCTTATTCTGCGGGGAATTGAGGTGCTTTAGCCACCTTCTTCAGTTGAACCTACCTTGGCGCCTTGGCGGACAAAACAACCAGACTGCATTAGACAACTTCCACATTGCCCCTGTCTTTAATGTCACCTGTAATTAATCTCTTGTTTTATATGCAAATATTTATGAATCAGCAATTTAATGTCAAATGCATATATCAAAAATGAACATTGGACGTTCTTCGCAAGACAAAACGGAAAAAAGGGAAAACAAATGGTAATTTGTATGGACAAGTGAATTTGTATTGATTTAAACTTTGCCTGTGAATAGGCGTTTTTTTGTACAAGAGACTGACATCCTAGTAAGAGGACATCGCCAAATAGTATAGAGTTTACATTTTGAAAAAGAAAACAAAACAGCTATGTGAACAATCCCGCTGGGTTCCAACTCTGCTATTGCCTTTATGTCTTCGAACGTCTCATCGCTTTGCTGCCCAGTTGAAGATGAAGCTGATTGGTCAATGCCGCAATCTGAAGCCAGATAGTTGATGCCGAATTCCGGATGCGAAGTGATCCAATGAGACATAGTGTTACGCTTTTATCCCTAACTTTTGCCTGGACCGCCCTTTCGGGTTTTCAGTCCACCGGGATACCCATTTTTGCCCAAGCCGCCCTTTCAGGTTTTCGACTTGCCGGGTGTACAGATTTTTATTCATTTCATCCCTTATTTTTGCCCGAACCCTTTTGGTTCGCCGGGAAGCCCTTATTTTTGCCTAGGTATGTCAACCTAGCGGGTCTTTTATTTATGCGTAGTATTTTTTCACTATGTCTGCATTGGCGGGGTGAGGAAGGTCGTCACCATCCATGGTGGTTAGGATCATGGCTCCTCCTGAGAACACACGTTTAACCACAAATGGCCCTTCGTAAGTAGGGGTCCATTTGCCCCTGGGATCACTCTGAGGAAGGATGATGCGTTTGATTACCAAGTCCCCAACTTGATACTCTTGTGGTCTGACCTTCTTGTTAAATGCCCTGATCATCCGTTTCTGATACGTTTGACCATGACAGATAGCAGTGAGCCTCTTTTCGTCAATCAGATTTAATTGATCAAGTCGAGTTTGGATCCAATCATCTTCATTCAAGTCTGCATCCTTCATTATCCGGAGAGAGGGTATCTGGATCTCGATTGGCAAGACTGCCTCCATGCCATAGACCAAGGAGAAAGGAGTTGCCCCGGTTGATGTCCTTGCTGAGGTGCGGTACCCATGAAGAGCGAACGGTAACATCTCGTGCCAATCTTTATAGGCCACTGTCATCTTCTGCACAATTTTCTTGATATTCTTATTGGCTGCCTCTACAGCCCCATTCATCTTCGGCCGGTAGGGAGAAGAATTGTGGTGCTGTATCTTGAATTGTTCACAGAGTTCAGTGATCATCTTGTTGTTGAGATTGGTACCATTGTCCGTAATGATTCTTTCTGGGACGCCGTACCGACAGATCAGATTATGCCGGATGAAACGTGCCATGACGCTCTTGGTTACTGTGGCATAGGAAGCTGCCTCAACCCACTTCGTGAAATAATCGATCGCCACCAAGATGAAGCGATGCCCATTGGATGCCGTCGGTCGGATCTCACCGATCTTATCGATGCCCCACATTGCGAAAGGCCAAGGTGCCGTTAGGACATTCAAAGGAACTGGAGGGATATGCACCTTGTCAGCATAGATCTGGCACTTATGACAAGTTCGGGAGTGTTGGTAACAATCGGCTTCCATTGTGGACCAGAAATATCCTGCCCGAAGGATTTTCTTAGCCATGGTGTGCCCACTGGAATGTGTTCCAAATGTACCTTCATGCAGTTCCATCATGATTTTCTCAGCTTCAGCCTTATCCACACAACGTAGCAGAGTCGAATCATGATTCCGTTTGTAGCTTGGATATGTTGTGTGTAATGTGTTTGACAACTTTTCTCTTCTGTCTCTAAGCTGAGATGATAGTTGGCATAAGTTATGGATGTTTCTTCACACTTAAGCTACAAAAGCAAGTTGTATTTTTAGGTTAGTAGGGGGCCTCCTAATGTGCTGCATAAGCCTCTCTTGATCAGTGTGTTATGCACATAATCTTGTGCAAAGCAGATCTTTCATGTACTTGTTGAATTACAAACTTGACATAAAGCTAAACTTTTCAAAAATGGAAATTCCACTTTATCTAGTTTAGGATTAAACCATTATGCAATGTTAGAACACAAAGAACATGACCTTAACACATTGAATATGCATTAAATTATTGAGTATGAAATGGTTCAAGGACCTGTAATCAAGCATAAAGCAAACTGATTTCAAATTGGCAAGGTTATGAACATGTCTTGATGAAGAACAAAAGTGAATTTTTGCCAACTTGTGAAATTCGAATCTCTCAAGTTATGAGGTTGTTTGATGAGTTCTTGGACATTTTGGAAAGCTTGGAATGTGTACTACAATCCGTCTTTGAAATGCAAATCAAAATTCCAAGTGGAAGGGTATGAAAAGTGGCCTTGAAGTAGGGTAGAAAACCTTGTCAAAATAGGTTAAATTTCACTAAGTTAAAAGATGGTTTAGTGCCCTTATTCAAAAAATTATAACTTGAGATACAAGCTTCAAATGAGAAAACTTTGTGAGTCAAAGTTGTAGATTATGCAACAAGCTACAACTTTCATGTTTTGACTTTTGTTTGAATCCAAATGGATCATGGTGAAAAGATGGGGCAAAGTTGGGAAAAAATTAGGGTTTTTCATAACTTAGAAAAATTCTAAGTTATGAAAAATTCCATTTTCAAACCCTAATTTGCATTTTGAGATTTCTTGGTGAACAAGTTTCATGATTTGGCATGTTTTGATGAAAAATAAATCTTGACTCTTGATTTTGACCAAAAAGTCAAAGTTTGACTTTTCAGTATACAGTCAAAATTGATCAATTGACTGGGAAATTCAACTATCAATCTTGTGTACTTGGGATCTTTTGAGCTTGATGAACATGTCAAGATAACTCCATGGGGTCCTTGAGGCCATATGTGAGCTTGGTTTGCCATTGGCTAGGTCAAACAGTCAAAAATTGCCTTTGTGCAGTCAAAACCCTAAAAATGACCATTTTGCCCTTTTGATGATCTGATCAAATTTCTTGGGGAATTGTGACCCAAACTTGATCAAATGGTCTATATGAGTTCATAATGTTGATGTGGATCAAATTTCATGAGGTTTGACTGTCAATTGGCCACAGTTGACTTTTTCCCCAATACAGTTGATTTCTAGGTCAACTGTCCAATTGACTGGGCAAAACTTGGAATCAAGACTTGAAACTTGGTATAGGTAAACTTGGGAGTCCAATATGAAGCATGAAAGTCATCTTAGGCATTTTAGGTCAAAACATCCTTAGGCAAACACAAACCCTAATTTGAGTCCACAGTGCAAGGAAAAGTCTTGAGCAGAGGAAACCCTAACTGGATCTTGATCTTCAAAGGTCTTGTGATGAGAAAATGTTGAGGAAATGGGAGGGCAAATTTTGGGGTACAACAGTGACCTACCAACTTTCACTAAAGGTAGAAAGATAATATATCATAGCACTGTCGTTCACTGACGATGAACTACCAACATTCACTGAGGGTAGCAAAAAGATAACAAACACCAACTTTCACTGATGGTGATCTACCAACTTTCACTGAAGGTAGAAAGAAAATATATCATAGCACCGCCGTTCACTGACGATGAACTACCAACGTTCACTGAGGGTAGCAAAAAGATAACAAGTTTCTCTAAAATTCTGGCATTTCGCCTAGAACGGGTCTCAACTTCTTCTTTAACCGAGGCACTTTGCCTGGAAAGGGTAATATGCAAGTCGTCTCAAATAAAGAGACCTCCACTTGCAAAGATTTCACAGCAATTTGTTTCTGCAAATTTGAAAGTCTTGCCATCCACTGGCGTAAACTAACGACGGACTGTAAACTATCCACTCATAGAGGAGATAGCAAAAAAAAGTTACGTCGACTTTTACGGGGAAGCACAAGTTTCTCAAATAAAGAGACCTGTTACTTTTTATCGTGGAGGATTGTATTAGAAATGAATTTCTGGGGATAGGAATATGGCTTTCTGGGGAAAGAAATATGACTTCCTCTGGAAACAAATATAACTTTCTGGGGAAATGCCACGATATTCCTGCTGCGGAGATAAAGTCTTCTCGTGCAAAATAAATGCACAAACCAAAACTTGAAGCTTTCAGAAATCCAAAGTAAATAACATTGTTGTGGAACCATAGATTCAAACCATAAATAAACTAGGATGAAACAGTCAACCAAAATACATCCTTTGAGAAATAAACTCAAGAGGGAAAACCAAATCCATCCAAACAAGGAGCTGTACAGGAAGGATAAAGCAAAAATCTTCCACGAGGGACAACTCCGTGGGGACGTTGAAAGAATATACACTTTTTTCTTAAGGCCAACACTCTATTGAAGAGAGGACAATGTAACTCTGAAAAACAGGGTGATATGTCAACAAAAATATTAAAAAATGTCAATGAACAATGATTTGCCAATTTTAGCTATGCATGATGTATGTGTGAGTGTATGAGTGTTATCGTGCGTATGCTGACAAAACAGATATACAACACTGGGAGTAACCAGGAAAAACCAACTCGGGCATGACAAAACTCGGATAAACCACATCTAGGATGAGCATTCCAAGAAAAAGTAAATGCCAACTTAGGAAACAAAACCTACTGCCTGCTTTAGCTTTACTGGGGAGAAACATAATCCGGAAGTAAACAAAACAAAGTGACAGAATAGTACAGATACAGGGATAGAACATCCTTCTTCAGGATTCACTGGGGAAACAAATGTTTTCAAAAGTAACACTTCTACTGGAGATTTCAAAACCAATCTCAAGTAAAGCAGATGGACACCAAATCATCAAAACATTCACTGGGGAATTCAAGCCTACTTCATTAGGGAGGTTAACACCACATCCTCAAAGGGAAAACTACAATACGTTCTTCACTAGAGAAACCAGGGACCTGCGTTCTTCAAGAGTGATTATGGTACCAACTTCTCGAGAAAAATAACTTCCATTAGACCGAACGAAAAATTCACTGGAGAAATCTCGGATTGAGACTTCACATCATGAAAACTCAGAAAAGAGGAGAAATGAATCCAAACTTGACCGAGGATACCGGTGTCACGAACCCAATACGGCGAATCATCCTGAGTAGACCTTCCCGAGGGGAACAAAAACTTATTAAAACAAACTGGAGTTTGTCCATTCCTAGGATCACCATTTTGTTATTGTTGTTGTTTTTTTCGCATCACAAATTCTAAAGTAAAAGTAAATTGTAAATTCTTTTTGAAAAATCGATTTTGTTATTTAATCTTTTTACTTTGAAAGTTATTATCAATAATAAATGGAGTCTTTGCAAGCTAAATAAAATAAGAAATACAAATAATTGGGTAAAAGCTCAAATTTCATTAATAGAATGGTAGTCTGCGAATGGCGAGACTCCGTGGATAATTACACAGTTCGGAAAATGGTAATATATAATGAATAAGATACATTGAGATACAATGACCACTATCCCCTCTAACAACTTTTGAAATCCTGAGAAACAACTTATGTTGAAGTTGTGATGAGAATCTGAGAAGATTGTTGCTCCAATGATCAAGTCTTGTCTGTTGTAGTTACTTGCCAAGAAAGTCCCTAACTTTTCCCTAAACTGCCCTTGCGGGTTTTCAGCTTAGCGGGAAATTTATTCTGTTTATGTCTCTAATTTTTTCCTAGACCGCCCTTTCGGGTTTTCGGCCTACCGAGATGCTCTTTTTTTCCTAAGCCTCTCTTTCGGGTTTTCAACTTAGCGAGTTGTTCTTTTATTCCTTTAGGCAAAGTATTTCTTGACTGCATCAGCATTCATGGGACGTGGGAACTCCTCGCCATCCATAGTTTCAATAATTAATGCACCGCCAGAGAAGGATTTCTTGACAACATATGGGCCTTTGAAATTGGGAGTCCACTTGCCCATAGAATCAGTGTTGAAAGACATGATCTTCCTGAGCAAGAGGTCGCCTTCTCTGAATTTACAAGGTTTGACCTTCTTATCAAAAGCTTTCTTCATCCTTTTCTGATATAATTGTCCATGACATAAAGTTTTCATCCTCTTCTCTTCGATCAGATTCAATTGGTCAAACCGGTTCTGGACCAATTCAGCCTCTGACAACTTGGTTTCCATTATCACACGCAAAGAAGGAATCTCAACCTCGACTGGGAGTACAGCTTCGATTCAGTACACCAGGGAGAATGGGGTTTCTCCTGTTGAAGTGCGGACAGATGTTCGATATCCATGCAAAGCAAAAGGGAGCATTTCATGCCAATCCTTATAAGTAACGACCATTTTCTGGATAATATTCTTGATATTATTATTAGCAGCTTCAATATCCCCATTCATCTTTGGCTTGTACAGAGAGGAATTATGATGGACAATCTTGAATTCTTCGCACAGTTCTGTCATCATTTTATTGTTCAGATTCGAGCCATTGTTGGTGATAATTCTGCTTGGCACACCATACTGACATATAAGATTATTCTTGATGAAACGCACAACCACCTGCTTAGTAACATTAGCATATGAAGCAGCCTCCACCCACTTGGTAAAGTAATCAATTGCTACCAAGATAAAACGGTGTCCATTCGAATCTTTGGGTTCTATCATCCTAATCATGTCAATACCCCACATAGAGAAAGGCCATGGGGAGGAAATCACATTGAGAATTGTCGGAGGCACATGGACCTTGTCTGCATAAATCTGGCATTTATGACACTTCTTTGCAAATTTATAACAATCAGATTCCATTGTCATCCAATAGTAACCTGTCCTTAGCATCTTTTTAGCCATCGAATGTCCATTGGCATGAGTTCCAAATGAACCTTCATGAACCTCATGCATCAATATGTCTGCTTCGTGTCTATCCACGCATCTGAGTAAGACCATGTCATAATTTCTTTTATACAACACATTCTCACTGAGGAAGAAACTGCCAGCCAATCTTCTCAGTGTCTTTCTATCTTTCTTCGATGCACCGATTGGGTATTCTTGAGTCTGAAGAAAATGCTTGATATCATGATACCAAGGTTTTTCATCTACCACCTCCTCTGTTGTAAACACATGAGCGGGTCTATCCAGTCGCCGAACCATAATTAGAGGTATATCATTCCAAGTATTCACTTGGTACATAGAAGCCAGAGTTTCCAGAACATCCGCCATCTGATTTTCATCTCTAGGAATGTGATGGAATTCAACTTTATTGAAAAAGGGTAACAATCTTATAGCATAATATTTTTAAGGGATCAAGCCGGGGTGACGAGTATCCCATTCTCCTTTAATCTGATTTATTACCAAAGTTGAATCACCATACACATCTAGATTTTTAATTCGGAGATCAATAGCTTCTTCGATACCCATGATGCAAGCCTCATATTCTGCCATATTATTAGTACAATCGAATGTTAACCTTGCAGTAAAAGTAATGTGCGATCCATGTGGAGTGACAATCACAGCACCAATTCCTTTACTATAAGCATTCACAGCTCCATCAAATATCATACTCCAATGAGATTCAGGGTCAGGACCTTCCTCAGGCAATGGTTCATCATAATCCTTCACTTTCAGGAAGATCACATCCTCATCGGGGAATTCATATTCTACAGAATGATGATCCTCCATTGGTTGGTGAGCAAGATAATCTGCCAACACATTGCTTTTAATAGCTTTTTGAGTGCGGTATTCGATACCATATTCAGATAGCAACATCTGCCAGCGGGCAATTCTCCCAGTAAGAGCAGACTTTTAAAAAATGTACTTGATTGGATCCATTTTGGAGATCAACCAAGTAGTGTGATTCAACATATACTGCCGCAAACGCTTTGCCTCCCAGGCCAAAGCAAAACATGTCTTTTCCAGCATGGAATACCGCGACTCACAATCAGTGAATTTTTTACTGAGATGATAAATGGAGAACTCCTTCTTCCCTGTTTCATCTTGTTGTCCCAGAATACAACCCATGGAATTATCTAACACTGTCAGATACATAATCAACGGTCTTCCTTCGACAGGAGGGAGCAAGATAGGAGGTTCAAGCAGATATTCGTTAATACTTTCAAATGCCCTTTGGAAATCATCCGTCCATACACAACCTTAATCTTTCTTTAACAACTTAAAGATCGGTTAATATGTTGCAGTCATGTGGGAAATGAATCTGGAAATATAATTCGAACGCCCGAGGAAACCTCTGACTTGCTTTTCAGTTTTTGGCGATGGCATCTCTTGAATTGCTTTGACTTTATCAGGGTCAACTTCAATTCCTTTCTGGCTAACAATGAAACCCAACAATTTTCCTAATCGAACACCAAAGGTGCATTTATTTGGATTCAAGCGGAGACGATACTTCCCGAAACACTGAAACAACTTCAATAAATCTTCTACATGCCCTTCTTCAGTCTGGGATTTGGAAATTATATCATCAACATATACTTCGATTTCCTTGTGCGTCGGATCATGGAATAGGGTTTTCATAACCCTCTGGTATGTTGCACCAGCATTCTTCAACCCGGAGGGCATCACTCTGTAACAGAATGTTCCCTAGGGTGTGATAAATGTTGTTTTTTCCATGTCCTCCGAAGCCATTCTTATTTGATTATACCCGGAAAATCCGTCCATGAATGAGAATACTTTGAATTTTGTTATGCTATCCACTAACATATCAATGTGTGGCAATGGAAAATCATCTTTTGGACTAGCTTTATTTAGATCTCTGTAATCTACGCACGTGCGGACTTTTTCGTCTTTTTTCGATACTGGGACAATATTGGCAATCCATTGAGGATACACTGACGTCACAAGAAAACCAGCATTAATCTGCTTTAGAACCTCCTCTTTGATTTTCATTGCCATATCTGGGTGAGTTCTTCTCAACTTTTGTTTAATTGGTGGACACTCTGGCTTCAACGGCAAACGGTGCTCTACAATATCTGTATCTAGACCAGGCATATCTTGGTAAGACCAAGCAAAAATATCCACATACTCTTTCAATAGCTCAATCAACCTTCTCTTCACATCAGGATGCAGCAATGCTCCAATCTTGACTTCCTTCGGATCTTCTTCTGAACCCAAATTAATCACTTCCAAGGGATCTTTATATGGCTGAATGGTATTTTCCTCGTGCTCAAGCAGCCGTGAGACCTCTTCTGGAATCTCATCATAATCTTCTTCTTCAGCCCCATACACAGGGCATTCAAAGTTGGGAGAGGGTGCGGGGTCATTGTATTCAACGGGTTTTTTAATTAATCTGCACATATGATTTATGATTGCTTTTAGAAACTAACACGTATAACAAGTGATCATGTAGATTGAATTTCAGTTATTATTTATTTTTGAAAGGTTTTTTTTAATTACCATTTTTCGAGAAAAAGCAAAAAATAAAGACACAATTTGGGAAACAAAGACAACTTTTATTATTGATTTTAAAAGTCACAGCAAACAGATAAGCCCTACAACATTAATACTTCCACCTTGGGCAGAGTGAAAGATTTTTCAAAAGGATTAACAAAACAAATTACTTTGAAACATGTATGCAAGAGGGAACATCAATGGTGATCCAGTTCTAGACCCTAACTCCATACATCACATAATTCGGCATTTCTTGCTCTGCTTCATCTTCTACAATGGCATTAATCCCAGAAACAGTTGGATGAAGATAACCCCAGCTACGAAAGATGTCTTGATACTTGCTTGCGGAAGACTTTGGCTTCATGCCCTTACCTTTGTCATTCTTCAAAGATAACCCCAAGCCAGCTCTGTTCTTGTTCACAGGTGGATCCACAATCTATCCCCACACTTCACTATGACCCTTACGTACAACCTGTTGCGCATCCTTAAGTGAAACCATGGAATTCTCATTTCCTCTTATATTGTCAATGGATAAGGCTTGGAACTGGGTTCCAACAGCAGCTTCATTCGCCTGCACAATGCTGAAAGAGGAAAAATGAGATATCAATAATGTATGTTCCCCATTTATGATCACTACTTTCCCTTCACGTACAAACTTAAGTTTCTGGTGTAAAGTTGAAGTGACAGCCCCTGCCTCATGAATCCACGACCATCCCAACAAATAGCTATAAGCGGGAACAATGTCCATGACCTAGAAAGTTATCTAAAACAAATGTGGTCTTATATGAATAGGCAAGTCCACTTCACCAATAACATATTTCTTTGATCCATCAAACGCTTTAACAATGATGCCACTCAGGCACATAGGCGTTCCTTGATATTTCAACTTCATAAGGGTACTCCTCGGTATAACATTCAACGCGGATCCATTATCAATCAGCACATTGGATAGTGAATCATTCTTGCAGTTCATAGAGATGTGAAGGGCCAAGTTGGGATTCCTTCCTTCATCTGGTAATTCATCATCGCAGAAACTTAAGTTATTACATGACATAATGTTCCCTATTACACTGCTGAATTGGTCTATTGGCATGTCACTTTCCACAAAAGCTTGGTCCAATACCCTCATCAAGGATTCTTTGTGAGCAGAAGAGTTCATCAATAACGCTAAGATAGATATTTTTGAAGGAGTCTGCAGTAGCTGATCTACAATTTTGTAGTCGCTCATCTTGATTATCTTCAAAATATCATCCACTTCTTTCTTTAACACAGCCACACTAGTCTCACCCGTAGCCTTCTTGGGTTCAACATTCTCAGCAATTTTCTTTCCATCACTAACATCTCTGAACAACTGGTGCAAACACACGACCGTTGCGGGTCACCCTGCTTTTTTCAGCAATATTCCCAACATCAGGCATTGGCTGGATGGGAACTTCCACTACATCCTCTAAGATTGTAGCGTTGTATTTGTAAGGCACAGCCTTATCCGATTTTTAGGGGATAGGACCCGACAAACTAATCACCAATGGGGTAACAACTGGCTTGCTATAATATTCAACTTCAAGATGGGCGGGTGCACCAAAACAAGGTACAATGACATTTACCCCTTCTTCAACATAATCAGTCATTATTGAGTCATTTCTAGAAAATAAATCCTTGTCTGAGGAGAAACGCTCATCTGCGGAGGCATACTCTTCATCCGATCCTTCTTCAATCAAACAAACCTCAACCATATCAACTTCATTGTAATCATCCCTTTGACTTGTAACCTTGATAATTCCATTGTCTAACAATAACTGAACACCCTTCTTCACGATTAAACATCCTCGGGAATCTCAACAGCAAACTCAGCAAGATCCATATTGGTGTTCCACCTGGCCAGCCATATGGCATAAGGTAGCATGCAATTGCACAAGGTCTTCATTCATATACTCTACATCAAAAAATTTGAATTCTCCAGGACATCCAGAAACCATATTCACCTCCTCTTCATACTCTGCCCTAGGCCTGATTATGTGGATTAGGCCCTCATCCATTATCTCTTGCAAATCATCCTTTATCTTTTCGCAACCCTGTATATCTGTACTGCAAATAGCACAACCGGCATGGTCATGCGTGTAGTAGCTAAATTCACAAAGGTCTGCATGCATTTTCACCAAATCTCCTCTAACCAGATTAATATCAAAAATCCGGAAGTCTCCTGGACAACCGGCCACCATATTCATAGCATTTACTCCCCCATGCTTGGGCAGAGGATTGTCTTTCACATTAGGTCCCACGTCCTTAAAATATAGAACACCATACTTTACCAACTTCTGCACCTCAGTCTTCAGAGGATAACAAATCTCAACATTATGCCCTGGTGCTCCCTGATGAAAAGCACATGTTTGGTCTGCTTTGTAATACCAAGGTAATGGTGATGGTACGGCGAGAGGTGGTCGAGTGTGAACCAACTACTTCTGGATCAATGCGGGTAGTAACTCTGTATAGCTCATAGGAATAGGGTCATAACTCTCCCTTTTCTGATTATACCCTTGATTCCCCTGCTGGGACGGTCTCTGATAAGCAACGGTAGTTGGAGCGGCACCCACAACTGGAGTAACTGAGGCGACTTGCTGATGACGCTGATAATTCCTTCTAGGAGTATTAACCATCCTCTATTGCATAACAGCATTTGCATCCCCTTCCTTCTTCTTGGTAAACCCATAAGATGGTTTCTTCACACCTCCAAAACTTTCACTCTTTGTTAAACGACCCTCTCTTACAACCTCCTCTAAGCGGATACCCATTCCTACCATTTTAGTAAAGTCATTTGGCATACTTCCTACCATCCTCTCCTAGTAAAAAGCACCCAGAGTTTTCAATAAAATCTTAGTCATCTCCTTCTCTTCCATGGGAGGAATCACTTAGGCGCCATCTCCTTGTTGTACTTGTATTGTTTGATGAATGCTTCCCCCAAATCATTGAAAGTGTGGATATTGGCGCTGTCCAAACTCATATACCACTTCAGCGCAGCACCGGTCAAACTATCCTGAAAAAAGTGAATCAGCAGACGCTGATCATCAGTATGGGTAGACATTCTCCTCACGTATATCACCAGATGAGCACGAGGGCAAGTGTTGCCCTTGTACTTCTCAAACTCCGGGACCTTAAACTTAGTAGGTATCTTAACATTTGATACCAAGCATAACTCATTCACATTCTGCCCAAATAGCTCTTTCCCCCTGAAGGTCTTCATCTCTCTTTGCATCTTGTCAAACTGCTCTTGAAAATCATCCATTCTGTCAAAAAGACCTAAGTCTTCACTCGGTGGAGGGAAAGGACGACACACATCATCATTAACAAACGGAACCATATTCACCAAAGGAGGCGCAACAGGAGCAGCATGCACCACAGGAGGTGCTGGAGTAATAATAGTCTGAACAATCAGAGTATCTTGAGGACCAAGATTGAAACCTTCAGGTGCAAAATTCTCTGGCATTCCCCATGGATAACCTTGAGGCATGCGATTTTGAACAACAGTCGGATTACCAGATGCGGGAACATTCGGAGCTTCAGTAGTTTCCCTTGTTGGTTGAGGTTGGACACTCGGTGGCTGATTCTGAGCAGCCACCAGAGCTTCTATCAAAGTAGTCAGATTGTCCATGCCGGCTTTCAAAGCAGAAACCTCCTCACGCAGCTCGCGATTCTCTTGTTCTAAGTTGTCCATCTTCTTTCTGAGATTAGCTCGAGTGTTGTAGTGGTGAGTCAACTTGCTGAACGAAGTAAAGAAGCTTGGTAAGACACCTGGATATACATAACAAATGCAATAAATATGTGCAATATGATGCATGATATGTAATGCACATGATTTTATTTTATTTAATATTTCAAGGGATTTAAAATTTATGGACATATTGCAAATATCAAAGTAATAACACATTTGAAATACTGAAAAAATTTATTATACCAATTCCAAAATGGATTACAAGTTTCAATGATCCCAAGTACAAGATGAAAATAAAATCTAAAACCCTAAGAATTAAAACTAATGAAGATCACTCTATACGCTGGCGCTTCCCCGTGAGTCTGGCAATCTGAGCCTTCAATATCTGGTTTTCTTCTGCATACCTGGTGGCAACCTTCTTCCAATCACCTGAATCAGGAAGTGAGTGATCAGCATCCGATTGAGGCTTAGGAGAAAATAAATCCCCTTTCCTCTCCATAGTCTCTACCGCTCGACTCTCAAGGATCTCAATCAAGTCGTTTTTCTCCTTCAAGTCTTCTCTATAGAAAATCTCTAAAGTTTGGCACTTATTCTTCCAAGCGTCCTTTTCCTATTGCATCCTAACCAAAGCAAGCTGCAGCTCTTCTAGATCATCTAATAAGGGAGGAGTAGTCTTCACAAACAGATCAGACATATGTGTTTCCTGGGAATACGGCATCTTCAACTGAATAGATCTCGTTTGGACCCACTGAAGATATGGCTCCAAAGAAACAGCATCCATAGGTCCCAAATCCCTCATATTCTTCTTATGAATGTGACGCCAAGCCTTCGCAATCTTCTCCCTAGCTTCCCTATGGTCTTATCCCTCCTTCATAAAGAAACTACTCAAATGAATACTATTTGGTTTATCCCTCATCGGATAACCAAGCTGTCGTCGTGCAAGAACAGGGTTATAGTTAATTCCTCCCTTTGTACCAAGAAAAGGTACATTGGGGAAACTACCACAACTGTCAATAATCTCTATATCCTGGTAAGCTCGATGATACCAATCAATATCTGAGTGAGTAAGTTCCATGATATTAGGATCCCAACGGGGTTCCTTCTTGACATCCCAAAAAGCATCAGACTGAGGCATATGAGAGATAAACCACCGGTACAACAGGGGCGTGCAACAAATAACCATCCCCCCGTGATGAGAATTCCAAAGATGAATAAAGTAATAAACATCACCCAACAAAGTAGGAACTGGGTTTCCAATCATGAAGATCCTGATAGCATTAATATCAACAAACTTGTCCACATTAAGAAATAAGAACAACTCGTAGGCAAGTAGAGCAAAGATGGCCTCAAAAGGGATTGTACTCTTCATCCTGGAAAAGTAACGAGCTTTCTCCAATAAGAACGGAGCTAGTAATCCTTTAATCCATCCTTTAGTAGTCATATGGGCTTCCACCTCAGACTTCCCCAGATGAATCAAAGCAGCAATCTCATGTGGTTTTGGCTCACCCTCCAAACCAGTAAAAGGAACACAATCGATAACAGGTAAACCCAATAGATAAGAATACTCCTCCAATGAAGGCATCAACTGATAGTCTGGAAAAGTAAAGCAATGATACATCGGATTATAGAACTAGACCAAGGTCGAAAGGATACCCTCCTTCATCTTCAGCTTCATGAGAGGAATAATGGATCTATACTTCTTCCGAAAATTTGCAGAACACTTGATCTCGGGAATTAGACTGATCAACTCATCTATCTTAAGATCCTTGAAATTGTAATTCCCGGTCTTTCTATTTCCATAATCCATGGTTAAAAAGTACCTGAGATATTCACAAATGGTCAACCTTTTAAATCCCTTGAAATAAGATTTCTCCAAAAGATGCTTATGAGTGCATGGATGCATGATGTAGCAATCACACACAAGATCACACATATAAGGTTCAACTTCACGAGCATGAGGTCGAAGGTACTACCCATAAGGTATTGGTCTAAAAGTTATCACCTGCCGAACAAGGTTCTAGAGGTTCCCAGAGTCAACATCCTTCCTTCGGATATTACCAACTTTCGGATTAACTCGGTAATTAGTAACATTCTCAAGAAAAACTCGTCCGAGCGTAGTATCGTGTGATAACTATTTTTGGATTACTCCATTATAGCTTTCACACTACACCTAAAAGGCCAAGATGGGTTAGGTATTCTACGGTCCTCAGCTTCAGCAGGCTCCCAGGTCGAAAGCATTACGTCTTCCTGATTACTCGGTAAACGACACTACAGTCAAAGGGGCCTCCACTGAGTGGGGGATCTCATGCCTCCTTTTTTGGGATTACTCCCTCAAAGTTAACATGACTATACCGCCCGTCCTATCTTAAAGTTTGCCCAAGTATGAGTATAGGACTTATGAGTAATCACCAAGCACCCTGAAAACCAGGAAAATCCAGACAAACATATATACAACATATAACACAAAAACAACAATAACACATATACAGATATAAACAAAGACAGGCTCAACCCACTTAGGGATGGACCAGCAAGAGGTTAATATTTCCCCAGTGAAGTCGCCATTTTTCTGTAGCGGTAGAAATGTTTAAGACTAAGCCATTGGATTGACTAGACTTTTAAAAATCAAAATCAAAATCGCCACCGTGCTTTATTGTTTCCAAAGGAATGGGAAAAGAGCGAATAACCCAAAAAGAGGGGGAAAGATTCAAGGTAAGGGGGTTGGTTATGCAAAGGGAAGGTATTATCACCCTAAACATCTATGGTACTCCGCAGGAACATCTTTGTAAAATCTGTATATTTTGGCTATGAAAAATGTTGTATAAACTAGATGGTGGAGGTGAGAAAAGAAATATATTTATTATTTTTTTGCACCCGCCGTGGTTGTGAACCTTTAGTGCCTATGTACCACCTTTTCGTGCAATAGGGGATCAGGGTACAAGTAGTTCCTCTTTTAAAAAATTTAAAACATAAATGTGTTGGTTAATTTTATTAAATAAAACATCACCGTCATTGTCCGTGTGGAAAACATACTTACTACCCACAATCATGAGAAAGGAGAATATGCATCATCTCAAAGTGGAGCATATGGCTTGGATTTTAAAATCAACAATGCCTCACTAGAATAACGAACGGCCGAAGCTCCTAAAATTCAACTTTCTCTCAAGACAGAGACCAGCATTCCCCAGCGGAATCTTCCTCAACAACAGGTATACAAGCTCTCGCTAAGGAATCTCTTAGGCGATCGACACTCCTTCTGATGGAATATTTAAGCCCATAATCCATCATCAATTTCCAAATGGCATCTGTAAGCCCATTCCCGACATCACAAGACAAATACTACTTCATACGAGTGCAAATTTCAGGGCACTCTAGTGTTCAATCATCTTGCACCTTCGGATCACGAAAGGCAGGCAAGCTAATCTACATCCTCAGGCTTAAGAAGATTGAACAGGGGCAGCTGTTGTACCCCAAAATTTTCCCTCCCATATTTCTCAATACATTTCAAGAGAAAGTCTCAAATTGCTCAGAGAAGTCCAAGGGTTAACCAGACAAACTCTCTCCTAAGGTAGTCTACCTCAAATTAGGGTTTCATGTTGCATCAAGATAATTGAGTCCAAGGGATCCCAAATTCTCACCATTGTCCTAATATGTTCTCAAGATCATCCATGTCAAGTTTCAAGCCCTACAGAGGAAGTTTGCTCAGTCAATTGCTCAAAGACCTCAAAATCGACTGTGCTAGGGCAAAAGTCAAC
The DNA here is from genome assembly GCA_948472305.1 of Vicia faba. Lineage (NCBI taxonomy): Eukaryota > Viridiplantae > Streptophyta > Magnoliopsida > Fabales > Fabaceae > Vicia > Vicia faba. Next base: position 646,840,510 of record OX451735.1, on the reverse strand, counting down.
TGTGGCCCACATACAGTCAAACCTCAAGATTTTTGGTCAACATTCTCATTTTGAAGTATTATTCATCATTTGATCAAGGGTTGATCATTATTCCTCAAGGATTGCTCACAATTCATCAAAACCCAAAAGTTGCTAAATTAGGGTTTTGTAGGAAAAGTCAACTCAACTTTGACCAAGCATAACTTTCTCATACTTTATCAAGAATGACCCATCCAAAGCTCATTTTGAATAGGATGCAATGCCCTACAGTTCATCTTCATCTCCTAAGTTCAAAATATGCACTCACAAGAAGTTATGAATTTGGACATTATAGGTCATTTTGAAAAGTCAACAAAGACACTTTTTTTGTCAAAGCTTCATACATGAACATGGAAGACTAATTTTAGATGAGACAAAACGTTTTGCTTAGAGGACATCTTGAGCTTTCTAAAAATTCCAAGAACACCTCCAAAGAGTCAAAATTGAAGAAGTTATGCATTGGTGAAGTTGACCTTTTTTGCAAAGTTGCCAAAAGTCAAAAGTGCCTCAAATTGCAATTTTTGTTAAATGGGCCTATCTTTTTGCACTCGTTTTGAGTTGGTAGCATGGTCCACGAGCCTTAGGTCTTTCCACTTGCCTTTATTCTATTTTTACCATTTATTTTGATTTTTTATTTCAATTAAATCAATTTAAATAAAAATAAATCATGAAAATATCCAAACCATTTAAGTCTTGAGATTTGGTGCATGTTTTAGGTTCCTTATACAGCTAGCAACAAAATCAAATCGTGCAAGGCCTATGTGTGCATGAAAAGATTTGTTTTGGCCTATTTTTGGAAAGATTTTCATGGAAATCAAATCAAGATCAAAAGCCATAATTAACAAAGATTGAATGGACTTTTGTAAACCTAATTTGATCAGTGGTATATAGTGGACAATTGCAGACCAAATGCATAAGGTTTGGAGGCGTGGAGAGAAAGAACCAAACTTGAAAAAACTCAAGAAAAATGCTAATCTGATTTTGTACTTCCAGGCAGTTTCAAGACTCCTATGCCATCACTTTCGTTTCCTAGACACTCAAGGAAGCCATAGCAATCAAAAGCAAGCATTTTCCTGCACTAGAACTCACTGTAAGTGATTCACGACCATGTCTTTTTCTTGAAATCGAATCACATTATTTTGGAACTTGTAGCATGAATTACTTACATATTCTTGTTCCTTGAAGCATCTGCAAGCTATTCATAATCATTAATTGCATTTTCGCTAACTGTATAGGAATCCACCATTGTTAGGGTTTCGTTTTATGTTTTGGGTTTTTCCTGTACAGGCAAAATTGGTCCACAAGAAGGGCACCATGATGCTCAGCAGGCCAAGGCGATTTGATCTATAGCATTGGATTCCATTTATTGTGCCTGGGTGATATTTTGAAACAAGCAGGGGTTACAGTGACGAACATTTGTCCGTAGTTAAAAGTCTCTGACTTTTACCAACGGAGAAGGGAAGAAGACGACCTGCGTGGCAACCCCTGATTGCTTCATTTGAATTTTCGCGCGGATAATTTTTATTTTGTTTGTTTTCAATATAATTATTATTGGTTCTTCTATGTGCAACACACGCACGCAGCTCAGTTGGTAATGAGGCAGGTGGAAAAGGCCATAGGACCTGGGTTCGAATCCCAGGTCCCCCCATATATTTCATGTTATTTTCATTTGCATGATCAGGCGCGCACACAGGAGTGAGGTCCACCATGAGTCCACAAGGCTCAACCACTAAGATCTCCAGGAGGCCAGATCTGAAGGCCATTACATGAGGGTCCACCAAAAGCCTTGGTCAATGCACAGCATGGGAACATGGAGGTCAAACGTGGGTCAGTTTATTTTGGGTCCAGAAAGTTGTTATTCACACCCCCTCCAAAATGCTAACAAACAGGCCCAATATTCTTTTCCTTTTCTTTTATATTTTCTTTTACTTAATTTATTTAATTATTTTACTAACACAAAATTAATTCTTTTTTAATAAAATCATAAAATCAATTTTTTCATCAAAATTAGATTTAGGTTTTATTTTTATAAAAACTAATTTAGTTGGTTAATTTAATTTATTAGGTAACTTTAATTCTTTTTATGAATAAATTAAAATTAATTAGGAGAATTAGGGTTTTTGTCTAATTTAATTTTTATTTCTCTTTTCTTAAAAAATAATCAAAAACAACAAAAATAATTTTTCTTTTAATTAGGTTAGACGGGGTCAAAACCCTAATCTCCTTTCATTCTCTATTCGTCGCGCGTTTATTTATTTTTATAATATTGATGTAATTGCTCATGGGATGTAATAGATTAATTAGGACATTTTTCGTTTATTTATCATTTTACGGGTTTTTTTGGCTATGTAATTAATACCCGAAGCCTTGTAATAGCGTAGCTTTACTTTCCCGCATTTTAATTCTCGCAAATATTAACTGTTAGATGTATGATATTAGGATTGCATGACAAGAATGTATTAAATTTAAAATGGTTAGCAAACCCTAAATGTGCAAAGATAATAACTTGAAATTGAATCACTCGTACATGCGCACTCCTAGGGTATGCTCCCACTTCGGTTGCCTTCGGTAAACGATCATTAAGTATAGGGTATTTTAGTGGTCGCTCTCTTGTCTAAACAAAAGATCAAAGTCTCGTTTGAAAATGTTGCCTCGGAAATGTTGCCTCGAATATTGATCTTAAGACATTAGGGTTATTACTAAGACGTCCTAACATTTCTTTAGTGATCGTACGTCCCTTTCAAATTGACCCTTAAAACTCCAACGACGATGCTACCTATTCACTAATAGTGGGATAACGCTGTCCAAAAGGAAACAAGAACAGAAACATTCTCTTTTTTCGAGTAGGTAGATGCTAGTAGGTACTTGCTCAAAACGAACTTTTTTACACCATACACTTTCAAACAAACTTTTCAAACTAAAGTTTTCAAAACGACTTCGTAACACTCTTGAAGATAGAAGCAAGGGTTAAATCGAAGTAAAACAAAAAACTTTTCAAAAACACACGAACACGGAAGCAATTTTGAAAATGATGAGCAAGTACCTAAGAGCCCGTGGAAAACCACGGATATAAAGGGTGCTAATACCTTCCCTTTCTATAATCTACCCCCGTACTCAAAATCTCAAAAAAAGGAATTTTTCTGTGCTTTTTTCCTTTCCAGTTGGATAAAATAAAAGTCGGTGGCGACTCTTGCTTACCGCGACATTTTGCAAACACAAACGCAAAACACAAACCAGCATTTCCTAAAACAGTTCCGGTTCTGCCATCGTATCACAATTATGCCCGAAGAGATGGCCCGCACGAGATGCTGATTCAAGGTTTGGTATTCGACTACAACAACAACGATCAAGGTCTTCGCCAGAGATTTATCCGAGCTTGAAGGATGCTAAACAAGGTGGATAGCAAGAATTTGGGACACAAGAATTCCATCCCTCTTGAGCCTTACCTCAAATGGGTACGAACTCGCGCTCAGAATCTTATGATGCCTTACCCCTCCATTCTCTTGGTAATCGTTGAGCCTGTCATGGAGGGAGACGTTCCATACACTATCCTACATCCTGCCATACCCACGTCTCTTGAAGACCTCCAAAGGGATTGGATAGAACTCAAAGGAGAGAGAGATACTTTCGAAGTCCAATTCTACGCAAGCGAGAAGAAGGTTTTAGAACTCACTAGGCTACTTCATGAGGAGCGGACTCTGAATGCATACATTGCACCAAAGAGGATGCGCACTACTTTTCTATCTTAGAGTTTTGTATTATTTTTCCTAAGGGAAATTGATGTACTCAAACTTTATCTTATTAATATAACGTGTGTTTCCTTTTTGTCTAAAGCAAATTTGAATCTTTGAAATCCTTGAAAACATTGCATATGCATATATCATTCATCATAACATAAACAGGTTTTTTGCAACAAGTCTTCTCATCTCTCTACTGTTTATTTCAGCAAGATGGATCTCGAGCAAACAGTGAATGATCTCCAAGCCCAAAATATGCAGTTTCAACAGCTGCTCATGACCCTAGCCAAGGAGCAAGAAGAATTGAAGACTCTGCTGGCTGAAGAGAGGAAGAAGAAAACAAAGAAGGTAACCGGAGTCTTAAACATGGAGAGAAGATTTCAGGGGCAGACAAGAAGAACCTTGAACTTTGCAACAACATCTTGTGAAGGAGAGGGGAAAGGCAAGGAAACAGCGGTCCCGTCAGAATCTGAAGAGGAGGAAGAAGAAGACTACTCTGAGGAACAGTACCCTCCAGCTGATGACAAGTATTAACATCTTGAAGAGCGGTTGAGCGTGATGGAAATCCAAAAGGTTCTAGGCTTGGACTTTGAGGAATTGGGACTAGTGTCGGGGATTGTGATTCCTCCGAAATTCAAAGCACCTGTATTTTCCAAATATCATGGATTGTCATGCCCTAAAATGCATCTCCGATCATATGTGAGGAAAATTCAACCCCATATCGCTGACAAAAACTTATGGGTGCACTTCTTTCAAGACAGTCTGTCTGGGACTCAACTTGACTGGTTCTACCAACTAGAAAGTGTTAATCTTCACAATTGGGAAGATCTTGCTGCAGCTTTCTACAAGCAATATCAATACAATGCTTATTTGGCGCCTACCCGTACTCAGCTCCAAAGTATGGCCATGGCTTCCAATGAAGGTTTCAAGGATTACGCACAAAAATGGAGAGATTTGGCTGGGAGAGTTCAACCCCCTCTGTCTGAAAGGAAATTGGTGGACATGTTCTTAGGCACCTTATCTGGTCCCTTCTTCAACCATTTAATCGAAAGTTCATCTACAGGCTTTACTGAACTAATATTAACCGGAGAGAGGGTGGAAGCTGGCATAAAAAGTGGAAAGATTCAAAAGGATTCATCTTCTTCTACAGCTGTAAGGAAGCCTTTCATCGGGAAGAAAGAGGTAGCTGTTGTATATCCGCAAAGGAACCAAGAGAGGGCCGAACGCCGACCAATGGAGGGGGCTGTTATAATTCCCAAGCCTACATCTGATCAATAAAGAAGTAATCAACCAAGGGTGGAAAGGCCAGTCAGGAAATTCACCAGAATTAACATGACTATATCTCAAGTATTACCGCATCTTCTGAGATCTAACTTGGAAACCTTGAAAGAAGCTCCGAAAAACCCCAATACAACATCCCCTTATTATCACCCCAATGCCCGTTGCGCATATCACTTTGAAAGTTCTGGTCACGATACTGATAATTGTTGGGCCTTGAAGAACAAAATACAAGACCTCATTGAAGCGAAAGAAATTGAGTTTGATGCGCCCGAGAAGCCAAATGTCATTTCTCCTCATATGCCCAAACATGGTCACAATACCAATGTTATTGAAGAAGATTTGTTTGTTACCATAGTTGATGAACTCATGACTCTACTTCCGACTATTAAAACAAACTTGTTGAAAGCCGGTGTGTTTCCAGGCTGTAATGAAGTTTGCCATCTCTGCTTATCATCACCAACTAGCTGTCCTTTGTTGAAAGTAGGCATTCAGCGCCTGATAGATAACAAAGAGATTTTGTTTGAAAGTACTCATGTTCCACCTATTCCTATTGAAGATGTTTCAATCATTACCATTTCAGCCAATTCTTCCAGGGTCTCCACCAAAAGACCCGTTAGAATTACATCAGTTCCGAAAGCAACTCCTCTAATAGTCACAATGCCTGGGCCAGTCCCATATGAATCAGACAGAACCGCGCCGTGGAATTACGGAGGGTACATTTACTACCATGGCATCAAACAAGACTGGCCGCCACCGAAGAGATAAACTCTGAGGAAGAAGAATTCGACATCAGCAATATTGTCGGAACTAGTAAAATTACCCGAAGCGGTAGGATCTTTTCTCCAGAAATTGCTCCCCCAAAAGCAGTTTCTGGACCCATAATCATCTCTGCAAGTGCTCCTATTGACGAAAATGTTACAACTCCTGTTATCATTCCTACCAACACTCCTGCTGTTGAGACTCGAGGAAAGAGTATTCAAGTGGAGTCTGTCCGGGAGAATGCTCAATCACTGACTATCCCGGAGACATCCAAGAAAGAAATGGAGGAGATCCTAAAAATTATAAAGAGGAGAGACTACGATGTAGTTGAACAATTGGGGCAAACTCCCTCCAAAATCTCCATGATGGCATAACTACTGTGTTTCGAGGCACATGCGAAAGCCTTGGTGAAGTTCTTAAAAACAGACCATGTACCTCAAGAGACATCTGCTGACCAATTTCAAGACTGCGTGGCCAGCTTGACAGCGGATAACGGTCTAGGCTTCTCGGATGCTGATTTGACACCAAGGGGAAGAAAGCACAATGAGGCCTTGCATGTCTCAGTGGAATGTAGGGGCACCACTCTGGCCCGTGTCTTGGTGGACACTGGCTCATCCTTGAATGTATTACCGAAAAAAGCTCTTGACAGACTTGACTGCGAGGGACTGACGTTAAAGCCAAGCAACATAATATTAAGGCCATTTGACGGCTCGAAGAGGATGGTACACGGGGAAGTGGATATCCCCATAAAGGTTGGGACTCAAACTTTCAATTCAACCTTTTATGTAATGGATATCCGCCCTTCTTACTCCTGTCTGCTAGGACGGCCATGGATCCACAATGCTGGCACTGTTACCTCTACACTGCACCAGATGCTTAAGTATCCGGTCCAAGGGAAGATTATCAATGTCCATGGAGAGGAAGAATACATGATCAGCCATCTCAATTCCTTCAGATATGTGGAATTGGACGGTGAATTCATTGAAACTCCTTTTCAACACTTCAAAGAGGTCCCCTAAGAGGTGTGTTGTACCCCAAAATTTGCCCTCTCAATTCTCAAGGCCTTTCTCACAAGGATTCTCAAGGTTCAAGCTTGCACAAGCACTTTGGAATTTTCCAGTACCAAAATTAAAAGGAAACTATCAAAAAAGGAGAAAACAGATAAAAATATTATTTTGACAAAAATTGGAGAAATACAAGTGTTCTTCGTTTTAGCTCTTTCGATTGGCCTTTTTGCCTCTTTTGACACAAGTTTGGCTTGCATCCTTCGATTGGCCTTTTGACCTCTTTCGACACAAGCTTGGCTTGCATCCTTCGATTGGCCTTTTGACCTCTTTCAACACAAGCTTGGCTTGCATCCTTAGATTGGCCTTTTGACCTCTTTTGACACAAGCTTGGCTTGCATCCTTCGACTGGGCATGGGCCTCTGACACAGTTTGGTTTGGATTCACAAGGCAAAAGGCTCTCTTTTAACATCCTTCGATTTGCACCTCTTGCTCCCTATTTGTCTCTTTCGAATATGAGCATTTTGTCTTTCGTTTGACCACATGTACCCCCTGGCGTGCAAGCTTTCGATTAGACATGAGCCACCTTAAGACACATTTGGCCCCTTCAAACGATGCACAAAGGTGATTCGTTCGAAGGACACTTGTTGGAAGAAAGTCAAACAATATGTTGGAAGAAGAATATGGTCAAAGGAGGGTCCAAATGAAAGGGTAAAATATTCAAAGATGCTTGCTTCCAAGTTCAGACATGGTACACTGGCCAAAACTGCTGCATAGAAGTCCTGAAACACTGCACCATTCTTGCACCAAAACAGCATACAACCACTGTCCCTCGAAGGCTGCAAAGAGAAGTTTACCCAAATTGTTCAAATTATTTTGTTTTCCCTCCAAAAGCTTCAGCCAACTTTGCCTATAAATAAGAGGCTCCAACACATGTTTTTGGAGAGGATTTTTTGGGACCAGAGGAACGAATCCCCCAAATTTTCTCAAACACAACAAAACTCTCAAGTTCATCAACACTTGAGAAATCAAAACCCAGAATCCCAAACACTTATTTCCTTCGATTCTGAAGAACAAATACTCTTCAGTATCCTTCGAATCCAGTTTGGAAAGAAACATAAGACTTGTTTCTTTCCTTCCTTCGAATCCAGCATTCCAGGCGCAACTGTTGGCCCCCTCTTTCAAATCCAGAACCCCGGGCCTCCACTCAAGGTCCCACCTCCATTCAAGGCCTGAAGCAAGGTAAGTTATTCTTACCTTTGAACTTTTCGTTTCATGGCATGTATATAATCTTTTTGTTCATTTCAGACATGTACATACCACTGTTTCTTTCGTTTCCACCCTCTTTAACATATTTTTTAGAGATGAGCCTTTCGTTTTGCTTTCTGTTTATCAGAACTTGCTTTAACTATTAAACTGTTTACAAGACAAATACTAGCATGGCCTCAGGCCATGTTGTCATTTAATGCTTGAAATGAAAGAAACAGGAAACAGGAAATAGGAAACGAAGCTTCTGGCATCTACCCTCTTTCTCCAGGTCAAACGAAAGGGACAACCAGGAGGAAAACCATGTTGACTTCTAGGCCCAAACGAAAAGCATGCCTTCATTGACTTTCAGCCCCTAATCAAAAGGCATTCCCTCACTGCTTTCAACCCCCATTTGAAGGAGGCAGAAAGGCAGATTGCATCTTATACAGGTTCCAGGCCCAGTCGAAAGGCACAACATGCTGTCCCACTGGTCCCAATCGAAGGAGACCAACAGAATGCCAGTCGAAGGGTGCTGCTGCCTGAATCGAAAGACCCTCATTTTTTACTTCTTTTTATCTTATTTTTTCCTTTACATTTCTTTGCACTTCAATATGGTTGTAATAGTGTAGGATTTATTTTTTTCATTTTTATTACTTTTGTACAAATGCTAGTAACTAGGTGTGTATGGCAAGATAAAACCAATAAGTAGACAACCTAAAAATCAAAGACAAATGCGTGCAATAAAACACACTTTGCACACATGCACCCTTAGGGTAATCTCACTTGTTGCCTCGGAAAATAGTCGTGTCCCTCGAGCATGGGCGTTTTAGCAAAGACCCTCGATAAAAGATCGTAGTCCCTCGATGACCATCGATGTTGCCTTCGGTAAACGATCTAGCCCCTAAAACGACATTGCTAAAACGTCCCATATGTTGCCTTTTATGACTATACAAACGTCCCACGCCCATCCCGTTCAACATCCTAACGCAAGGTTGTTCATTAAACACAATGGTGAAACAACACTGTTAAAAGGGTTAAAACATAAGAAAAATCTTTGAGTAAAATAGGGTAGACAACTCTTAGTTACTTGATCAAAAATCTTGCAAAATATCCTTGCCATTTTTCAAAACACACTCCATAACACAATTCCAAAACAACTTTCAAAACATTGAAACATCTTTTCAAAAAGACAAACACCTTTGTAAAACATTCAAACGAATTATTACAAAGGTTGCCTAGACAAGGCATCTTTTTCAAAACCACACACGCCACAAGCACATTCAAACAAAAGCAAGTGATCTAAAACAAGTAACTAAGAGCCTATGGAAAACCATGGATGAAAATGGTGCTAGCACCTTCCCTTTTCATAATCTACCCCCCGAACCCACGAAAAACATCTCAAAGGTCTTTCCTGTGCTTTTTGACCTTTCCTTAGGATAAAATAAAAAGTCGGTGGTGACTCTTGCTAAACCGAAACATTTGCGAACAAAAATGCAAATCCCAAGTCATTTCTCCCACCGTATCACAATGTGGCAGTGACCAAGATTGTGTCCCAGATTCCCAAGATTACAAGACCTCCATTCTGGATGTCATCACTAAAGGACGTCAAAGCAGTGGTAGAGGAAGGTGGATGCACTATCTGGGGACAACTTCCAGATATCTCGTATAAGTCTGACAAGTTTGGCTTAGGTTTCACTTCAAGTGCTCAAAAGGTTGTACGTCGTGCCCGTGCTGGAGGCCACCCTTGAAGATCAGCAACCGTGAGGTTAACACAGTAGAAGATGGTGAAGATGGTTGCAACCTGGAGGAATGGATCTTTCTGACTTTCAATGGAGGGCTCAGCAATTGGAAGGCTAGAGACTTCATCCCAATCACTTTCATCCCTCAGTAATTTATCTTTACATTTTGTTGGATCTGTAATATTTAAAACAATTCGCACTCTTAAAACCTTGTGTCTTACCCGAGGCACAGTGGTCCATTTGTAAAGGTTATTATCTCATTTTTCATATGACATCAATGAATCATGGACGTTTTCGCATTCAAACTTTTGTGCTCATTGTTTTTATTTTACATTTTACTTTCTTTCAAAGATAGCTATACCCTTACGCACACCCACACTCACAATGCAGGTATTCATCCACTCTGGATCCCATGGATAATGATACTGCTATGGCCTTTTGTGACTCTGAGAATCTAATCTACCAAGCCAAAGACGAAGGTGAGGAAGATTGTGAAGTACCAGGGGAACTTGTCAGACTGCTACAACAAGAAGAGAGAACCATTCAGCCTCACGAGGAACCCGTGGATACAATCAACCTGGGTACCAAAGAAGACAAAAAAGAGGTCAAGGTGGGTGCCAATCTGGAACCCAGTGTCAAGGAGCGTCTGATTCAGCTGTTACACGATTATGTTGAAGTTTTTGCCTGGTCATATGAAGACATGCCAGGACTTGATACAGACATCGTGGTACATCGTCTGCCTACAAGAGAATATTGCCCGCCAGTAAAGCAAAAGGTTCGCCGCATGAGGCTTGATATGTCAGAAAGTATTAAAGCAGAGGTCATGAAACAATTCAATGCTGGATTTTTGGCTGTCACCTCTTATCCTCAATGGGTTTCCAACATTGTTCCCGTACCTAAAAAAGACAGCAAAGTACGAATGTGTGTGGACTACAGAGATTTGAATAGGGCGAGCCCTAAGGATGATTTTCCACTCCCCCACATTGATGTCCTAGTTGACAATACGGCACAACATAAAGTGTTTTCCTTCATGGACGGATTCTCAGGTTATAACCAAATCAAAATGGCACCTGAGGACATGGAGAAAACAACTTTTGTCACACAGTGGGGAACATTCTGCTACAAGGTGATACCATTTGGACTGAAAAATGCAGGGGCAACCTATCAACGCGCCATGGTAGCTTTATTTAATGACATGATACATCATGAGATAGAGGTCTACGTAGACGATATGATAGCCAGATCACAAACAGAATAAGAGCACCTTGATCACTTATAAAAGCTGTTTGAGAGACTGAAGAAGTACAAGCTGAGGTTGAATCCAAACAAGTGTACTTTTGGGGTACGGTCTGGTAAACTCCTAGGCTTTGTCGTCAGCAACTAAGGTATCGAAGTCGATCCTGCCAAAGTTAAACCAATACAAGAAATGCCTGCTCCTCGTACTGAGAAGGAAGAATTCTTGGGACGTTTGAACTATATTGCCAGATTCATTTCTCATCTGACAGCTACTTGTGAGCAAATCTTCAAGCTCTTGAAGAAAGATCAAATAGTCAAATGGAATGATGAATTCCAAGTTGCTTTTGACAAAATCAAAGAATACTTGCAAGAGCCTCCTGTGTTGATTCCACCAGTCGAGGGAAGACCATTGATTATGTATCTGACTGTTTTAGAAAACTCAATGGGGTGTGTATTGGGACAGCATGACGAGTCTGGCCGAAAAGAGCACGCTATTTACTACCTGAGCAAAAAGTTTACCGACTGTAAAACCAGATATTCACTGCTCGAGAAAACTTGTTACGCTCTGGCATGGGCTGCTCACCAGCTAAGACAGTATATGCTGACTCATACTACCTTGTTGATATCTAAAATGGATCCGATAAAATACATCTTCGAGAAGCCTGCTCTTTCTGGGAGAATAGCTAGATGGCAGATGATCCTGACAGAGTACGACATACAGTATACTACCCAGAAAGCTATAAAGGACAGTATATTAGCCGATCACCTTGCTCACCAAACTGTAGAAGACTATCAGTCCATGAAGTTTGAATTCCCGGACGAAGACATCATGACATTAGACAACTTTGAAGAAATCAGGCCATATGACGGACCTGAACTAGGATCCCGATGGACCCTGTTCTTTGATGGAGCATCCAATTCACTTGGTAATGGTATCGGTGTTGTACTCATATCTCCGGAAAGGTGTCACACTCCCTTTACCGCTAGACTTTGCTTCAATTGTACGAACAACATGGCAGAATACGAAACATGCATCTTTGGTCTCAGGGCTGCCATAGACTTGGGGATCAAATCATTGGATGTATTTGGAGACTCAGCCTTGGTCATCAGTCAGATCAAAGGGGAATGGGACACCAAACACCCTAACCTTGTCCCTTACAAAGAATATGTTTTGACATTGCTACCACATTTTGAGGAGATTACCTTCGAGCACTTTCCGCGAGAAGAAAATCAGCTTGCAGACGCTCTAGCCATGATGTCATCTATGTTTAAACTTAATTGGGATAACGAGACTCCCCAGATCACCATCGAACGAATGGATGAACTAGCACACTGTCACAAGATTAATACTGAAGAAGTAGTGGACCAGCCTTGGTTTCGTGAAGTCAAGAGGTATCTCGAGGCTCAAGAATATCCAGAAGGAGCTTCAATCAATGATAAGAAGTTCTTAAGGAGATTCTCTGCTAAATTCTTCCTTAGTAATGGCATCCTGTACAAACGCAATCATGACTTTGTATTGCTTCGGTGTGTAGATAAGGTTGAAGCTGAAAGGATCATGGATGAATTACATTAAGGTACTTTTGGCACCCATTCCAGTGGGCGTATGATGGCGAAGAAGATCCTACGGGAAGGCTATTATTGGTCTACCATGAAAGCAGATTGCTATCAACACTATCGAACCTGTCATAAATGCCAAATTTATGCCGACAAAGTGCATGTACCCCCGGTTCCTCTGAATGTCTTGACGGCTCCTTGGCCCTTTGCTATGTGGGAATATATATGATTGGGGAAATCAAACCAACAACCTCCAATGGACACCGCTTCATCCTAGTAGCCATTAACTATTTTACAAAATGGGTGGAGGTGGCTTCCTTCGCTTCCGTCACCAAGAACGTCGTTGCCCGTTTCATCAAGCAAAATCTCAATTGCCGGTACGGTATCCCCGAAAGGATCATCACTGACAATGGTACAAATCTCAACAACACTATGATCACTTCCTTATGCGAGCAATTCAAGATTCAACATCACAATTCTTCTCCCTATCGGCCAAAGATGAATGGTGTTGTCGAAGCTGCAAATAAGAACATTAAAAAGATCATACAGAAAATGACAGTTACATACAAAGACTGGCATGAGATGTTACCATTCGCTCTCCACGGATATCGTACCACGGCCCGCACATCAACCAGGGCAACAACCTATTCTTTGATTTATGGCATGGAAGTTGTCTTTCCTATCGAGGTTCAGATTCCCTCTCTAAGGATTATGAAGGATGTAGAGTTGAACGAAGACGATTGGATCCAGACTCGACTTGATCAACTGAACTTGATTGTTGAAACGAGACTTACTGTTGTTTGCCATGGTCAAATGTATCAAAAACGGATGATTAAGGCTTTCAACAAGAAAGTCAGACGCCAAGTGTATCAAGTTGAGGATCTAGTGATCAAACGCAACATATTGCCACAAGGTGATCCCAGGGGAAAATGGACTCCTACCTATGAAGGACCATTTGTAATCAAAAACATATTCTCCGGTGGGGCAATGATCTTGACCACCATGGATGGCGACGACCTGCCGCACCCTACGAACGCGGACATAGTCAAAAGATACTACTCATAAGAGACTCGCTAGGTTGACATACCTAGGAAAAACAAGGGCATCCCGGCGAACCAAAAAGGTTCGGGCAAAAGTTAGGGATAAAATAATAAAAAATCTGTACACCTGGAAAGTTGAAAACCTGAAAGGGCGACTTGGGCAAAAAAGGGTTTCCCGGTGGATAGAAAACCCGAAAGGGCGGTCCAGGAAAAAGTTAGGGAATTAAAGTGTATGACTATGTTCCGTTGGATCACTTTACGGACAGCCTTTGGCTTCTACTGACAAACTCAGAGGTTCTGATCAATTCAATCATCTTCAGACAAGGCAGCAAATAGACAAGATGCTTGGAGATACGAAGCCTATAGCAGAATGGAAACCCCATGGGATTTTTGTACACATAGCTATCTTTTCTTTGTATCAAAATTTTCATTTTTTTACGACAGCATTCTCTTACTATAATGTTTGTCTCCTTGTACAAAAAATACTTATTCAAAGTCAAATACAAAATATTCCTTTGAAAGTGCAAAAATTATTTGTCTTTTCTTTACACTTGTGTTTTGTTTACAAAAACGTCCGATGATTCATTGTTGAGCATATGCATTTGAACATAATTACTGTTTACAAATAAACGAAATGAAAAGAGACAATTATTGATAGATTGAAAGGATAGGAAAATATCTCTAGGTTATTCCATAAGAAATCCCCGCATTACATCCTTTTAATCCCCAGCGGAGCAAAAATCCCAGTTATCACTCCCCAATAGAAGTCGTCAAATTTCTCAGGATTCCCCAATGGAATCTTACAAACAGTATAGGCATTCCCTTACGACCGAATTTATTTCTCTAAACAGAAATTTATAAACACTTCAACTTCACAGCATGAAGACTTACACTCTATATCCTCAACAGCAGTCAGGGATTTATTTTCCCTAAATCAAACAGCAATGCAGCAAATCAACTCACATACGCATACATCGCATTCATATATCATAAACATTGATAAGCACGAATGCATACCACATAATCCCACTATGCATACATTTCATGTATCATGTCTTGGCACTTTAGCTAACATTTTTCCTTTTCAGGATAAGATTAACAACTATCATTAACAATGTTCAGAACTTTCAAATACAGTTCAGATATGCTCCAAACACGGATGTCATTCTGATACTCATTCAGATTTCAAATTTTGATACAGTACAGATACTCTCCAGACACGGGTACCATTATGATACTCATTCAGATACAACTTTCAGATACAGTTCAGATACGCTCCAAACACGGATGTCATTCTGATACTCATTCAGATTTCAAATTTTGATATAATACAAATACGCTCCAGACAAGGGTGCCATTCTGATACTCATTCAGATACAGCTTTCAGATACAGTTCAGATACGCTCCGGACACGGATGCCATTCTGATACTCATTCGAATGCAATAGTTTACAACACTGAAAGGCCCAGACCCGACCAGATACGGTCGGTTTCATATTTCCCCAGTAAGTCGTTGTACAACCTAGACCCTAACTAGGTATACATTCTACTTTCACTCCCTCAATCAAGAGTTAATTCCCCAGTAGAGTAATGGACAACCGAAGCTCCTAGATCTTACTTCCCAGGGCATAAATCAACATTCCTTGGCAGAGTCCTCCTCAACAGCAGGTATAGAAATTCTCGCCGAGGAATCTCTTATGCAACTGATCTTTTCTGGATGGCATCTGTCAGTCCATCTCCAACAAGTTTCTATCACCTCTCCAAATGGAATCTCTAAGCCCATTCCCTCAACCATCACTTCATGCGAGTGCAAATTTCTGGGTACTCCGGTGTTCAATCATCTTCCACCTTCAGATCACGAAAGGCAGACCAGCCAATCTACATCCTCAGGCTTAAGAAGATTGAACAGGGGCAGCTGTTGTACCCCAAAATTTGCTCTCTCATTTTCTCAAAGAATCAACCTGGACCCTCAGGTTTGCTTCCATCCAATTTCAAGTCTTGAATTACAAATTTTCCAAGAAAGTCGTTCATAAGGGAAAAATGGTCATTTGCATACGGAAAAGTCAAACTTTGACTTTTAGATCAAACTCAAGCTTCAAGAATCATATTTCATCAAGACACGTTGAAATATAAAGTTTGTTTCATCGAGAAATTCAAAAGCCAAAATTCTAAATACTTAGAATTTTTCTAAGTGTTTAAGAAATATAACAAGCTCAGAACTTCTTATCAGATTATTACCATGATGCAAGCTGATTCTGGAAGAACTTCTAACACAGGAGTTATAGATTTCAATAAGATCTAAAACATTGCAGAACAGAACTTCTCCTAGAAATGTTGGGATTTCAAATTATAACTTCTCAAAGACATGTTCTTGAAACTGAAACACTCAGCAAATTCTGGACACTTTCAAGACAGAGTTTAGTCAGAACTTCTAGGCAAGTTTTCATAAAGGTTCAGTCAAAGTTTTCCAGGGTAACTCAAAGAAGGTTAAGAAGCATGCTGCAAGATTCCTAGAAGGTCTGAGAGCTCCTTCAGAACATGCTGGAACCAGGAGATACAAGGATCAGAAGATTGGATGACTATTACAAGCTACGCTGAAGCTGAACTTCTGATCCAGAATTAAGCAATGATGCAGAGTTTCACATGGCAGGATTTCTGATTTGATAAATCTCATCATCATTGAATGCTCATTTAATGCTCACAACCACTTTTGAGTCTTTATCCAAAGTATTTCCCCCACGTGTACCTCTACTGTCTTGGGAAAGTAAACTTTTATACAAAAGGGTGCTAGGCCCATGTGTTGCTTTTGCTTTTCCTTATTTTTTGCTGACAAATCCAGCTTAGGTGCTGCTAAACGCTGCTAACCACCTTACTTTGTGCCTTGAACCATACTTGTTTGAACTTGCTTCAAGAACAAGTCAGCGCCTAGCATATGATGGATGTACCTTTGATTTCTCCAAGCTACTAAATCCTTTCCTATAAATTGAACTACATTTGCAACTGTGAAGGGGTCGTAAATTTGAGAAAGAAAAAGCCTTGAACCCCTGCTAAAATTCCAAGAGTCCAAAGTTGCAAACACAAAATACAAAAACCTGTTAACTTTTGATTTCTTGCATCCAAACTCCATTTGTTCTCAAGTGTTTCTTGACTAAAAAACCATTCACACAATTTCTGATTCACATATTAGAAGTTATCCTAATTTCTGTGTTCATACTTTAATACACTCTCCCTCCACCTTCACCTCAAAGAAGTCAGAACATCACCCCTTTGTTGTTCCAGAAGTTGAAAACTTCCAGCCTGCTGAGTATGTGAAGAAGCTGCTCAAAACATCATCAGAGTTCAAGACCAAACTCTAGTTCACAGAATCTTTTCCAGTTGCAAGGTAAGCTTTTGCTGACTCTCATCACATCACTTAAGCATTACCAGATTTGCATGTTCAAAAAATACAATGTAGATATCATGTTTCTGACGCTGTACATGTTCTTAGGTTTCACGTATTTGTCTGCCTAAGTAGGGAGTAAATCAGTTTAGAACTTCTTGAAGAAATTAGAACTCAGAATTAGGATTAGAAAATTCATGCTTGCCTCTGATTTATAATTTTGATATCTCTTGTTTCTAAAACACTATGAAACCTGCCATAACTGTCATATGCGAATCTTCTATTTTGTTGAGAAATAACCAAGTTGCAGATGTTCTGACTAGCATGGAAAGGGAGACCAAGTTCTGCCAGTGGTATCAGAACTTCTGAAATCTTCTTTGTTCCTAACAGGATATCTATTTTACAATACGCCAGAGTCAAAACTTCTGACCTCCTTTAGTCAGCAATACGCTGATCCTATTTTTCTTTTTTCTCACTATTTTTGCTAATACTTTCTATTTCATTAATCAAAAAAACACCAAAAACATTTTTTTCATTTTTACATGCTTTATTTTATTTCTTAAAATAGAAGATCAAAAATATTTTCTTAAAATAAAATAAGTCCATTTTACATCTTTTGTATATCCTTATCCATTCAATATGGTTGTAATAGTAACTTAGGATTTAATTTTATTTTCCATCCCCATTTGTAAATATGTACCCTCATCTCCAAAATATTGTAATAGCGTAGGACTTTACATTTCCGCAATTTATCGCTTTCAAATCTAAATGCTAGTAATTAAGGTGTGTATGACAAGACATGAAAATAACCAAATAGAGAACCTAAAAGCAAGACTAAATGCATTCTAATCAAACACACTATTCATACACGCACCCTTAAGATTAACTCCACTTGTTGCCTAAAAAATGGTCATGTTATGCATGTGGGGTGTCTTAGCAAAACCAATCGAAATACAAGATCATATCCGCTCAATGACGCTATAAATGTTGCCTTTCAAAATGATCTTAGTCCCTCAAAAATAAACGCTAAGATACCTCACAACATTGCTATCATAACTATACGATGACCTACGTCCGTCCCGCTTACCTCCAAAGATAGGGTTGCTTGCCAAACCAATGGTAAGACAACAATGTCAAAGAAAAAGAAAATAAACAAGAAAGACATTTGAGTAGGTAGATTGCTTCTAGTTACTTGCTCCATTTCAAAATAAAAACATCCTTGCTATTTTCAAAACAAACACCAACACTTTCAAAACATCTTTCAAACTTGAAAACATTTTTCAAAGGATCAACACTTTGTATACATTCTTACGAACAAGAATTATTACAAAGTTTTCCTAAACGATGGCGCCTTTCCAAAATACTTTCAAAAACCATACAAAGCATAATTTCAAACAAAAGCAAGTGATCTAGCAAGTAACTAAGAGCCCATGGAAAACCATGGATGAAAAGGGTGCTAATACCTTCCCTTTTCATAATCTACCCCCCGAACTCAAAAAACAATCTCAAAGGTCTTTCCTGTGATTTTTCACCTTTCCTTTTGGATAAAAGAAAAGTCGGTGGCGACTCTTGCTAACCGCAACATTTGCGATAAAACGCAAAACAATTAAGTTAGTTCTCCCACCATATCATAGTATCCTTAGAATTTAGGCTCCTAGTATTGTCCTACAGATATTCTACCCTCCCCATAAGGTGGTTTCCTTAAGGGTATCATGAATAACACTATAGGGAAAGGCACAAGGGCCTCTCTTAAGTGGAGCCTCTTTATAGATCAAAACTTTTGTCTCTAGGTCATGAAAGGTCTCATCATGAGGTTTTGGTTTAAAGGTCGTACAAAGAGTCATAGGTGTCATTCCAAAATCCTATTTCCCAAGAGGATGTCTCTCGATAGGCATTCCTTATGTGTATTTTCACCAGCTCTAGGCGAAGTCGTCGCATAAACTCATAGGGTTGATGTAACCCCTTGGCTAATAGACGAACCTTCTTTCTAAGTTTTTTTAAAAAAATATTTTTTGAAAAATTTTAAATCCCACCACATATATAATAATATAATAAATAATAAAAAATAAGCATAAAATAAATAAATAATTAAATGACCACGAAATAAAAACCCAATAAACAAGAAAAAAACCCTAAAATCAAAAGAGGGGGCTTCTAAACTTAGGGTTGAGTCCCCAGCAGAGTCGCCAGTTGTTGGAACTGGTTTTTAAAATACAGAGTCCCCACCCTTAATTTTTATCCTAAGGAAGGGGGTATAAAGAATAACCCTAAAAAAGTTAGAGATTCTAGGTTGTTGACTCGGTTCTAGACGAAGGGAAGGTGTTAGGAACCCATCATCTAACTTGTTCACAAGGATACTAGGTTTAGAAGCACGGTTGTTAGGAAATAGGGTTTTAATGTTTTATTAGGGGAACTCGCCACGATTTTAATCGTATGCCTACGTGTCCTCTTATGAGGAATCAGAGTCTCAATTCTTAGTTCGCGGGGTTTGTGTTTTTTATAGATTACGCAGATATTTTTACTCCACTTGTATTTAGTCCGGGTGTGTGAAAAGTGAAAATTTTGGACCAAATGCGCAGTTAATTAAAATATGTTTCGTAATCTTTTCGAAAGTTTATTATCGAATTAATTTAATTTACGAAAATAACTTGTGGTCGGTTAAGTATCTTTTATGTATTAAAAATAAAAAAATATCTTATTAAAATGCATGATTAAAAGGTAATTTAATGCAAATAAAATAAATAATATTTTTCATGGGTTGGAAAATAATATATTATATTTTATGATAGTAATAACATAATAACATTAAATATATTAAATATATTAAATATATTAAATATATTAAATTAAGAAATATAAAAATAATTATAATAAAATAATTAAGAAAATAAATAAAATGTGGGGGGTGTAAATTATATTGAGGTAGTAAAACAAGGAGGGTGTTAATAGCACGAGCCTGAATTCAGATATTGAATTCAGGCCCGAAAGACAGAGGGGTGTACTTTTGGCCTATGCAGCAAATTGGGGGGTCTAGGGAGTATGGTCCAAGTCCAGATATTGGACTTGGCCCATTTGGCCAGGGGGATTTGAAATCGCAGGCGCTAGCAAAATAATAAATTGAGAGGAGTGTGAATAATGATTGGGCCTGGCCCAAAGCAAGAAGTAGAGGGGAAGAAGGTCTATGTGGTTTTGTGTGCGCGGTTTCATGGTGGTTATCGTGGGCGTGCGTTTTGGAACGTAGGATTGTGGTCACATGGTAATGATTGAAGATACACGACAATACCCGTAGGATGACAAGTGCAGGATTATAGAGCAAAAATATATTTTCGTTTTACAAAATAACTTCTTTATTATTTCCTCCCTTCTCTCTCCACATCCTCTCATCTATCTCTTCTTCCATGTTCTTATTCTTTTCCTTTCAAACACCAAAAAAACCCTAGATCCTACTTCCGACGACAACGCTCTTTTCTCTCCTCTTCTCTGATACTGCAACCCACAAGCCCCAACGTGACAACATAAAAAAAAGAAAAGAAGCTCAGTGATTCTTTTACCTCGACGTGTTTTTTCGTCTCTGTTCTGATATCGTTTCCCCTAATCTTTTCCTTTTCCTTTTGTTTTCGCATGTGACGATGGTGATGGGAGCAGCAGCGACAATAGATGGCGCTGAGGAGATTGAAGCGGCAACGAAATGGAGATGACAACAAAGTGCCTCAGATCCAGGGTTTCAGAGATTGAAATATGGATCCCCTCTTCTACTTTCTTTCATTATAACAAGATTCCTCTTGTAAAACATTTCTGTTTTGTCCATCTCACCTGGTATTGTTCTTAGTTTAGGTTTTTATAGTGTTTTTAGTTAGTTTATTTAGGAAATTTTTCTGATTTGTTTGATTCTATGTTAATTCATTTTCTATTTTGGTTTTGTATTGATGAAGATTTGATTAGTTTTTGTTTTAGCTTGATCTTGTTTTTGTAGTAGGTTCGTTCTATTTTGGAAAGAAAATGAATGCACGGTCTGATTGATTTAAATAGTGATCGTCCAATAGCACATATGCGTTATTTCTTGTTTGATCAGCATAGTGGTTGTTCATTAGTTGAACACGTGTTTTTTTAGTCAGACTGGGCTTGCCATGTGTTTTGGATTTGGGCTGGAGCGGACCGTGTATTAAGGCCTTTTCTTTAGTCACTGTGTTTAAACAAAACTGATATAATAACTTAATAATTTTGAATAACAAAGTATAACTTTCAAAAACCTGAGATGGGCCCAAAATATTGGGTTTTCTGTTTCCAAACTGTCTCAGCAGCCAACGTTCTAATCCAAAGATTTTTATTAAAAATAATGATATAGCGCAAAGCCAATCAATACTAGGAATAAAATAATGGTAACCATGATAATGATGATTATACTTAAAACAATTTTTCAAAGAAAAACAAAAAGCTAATCAGGCCATGTTATTTCAGTTTATTGGGCCTCAACAAAAAAATGAATTACTTTATACACCCTCTTTCCAATATTTTAAAATGGACTAAAAAGTTACATGGGCCCTTTCTGATTGAGAAAGGCCCATGATTTCTTTATAAGATAAACCCCCTTTATAAACTTTAAACCCCCATAACTATATGAAATATTATTTTATAAAAAATAATTTTTAGAAATGAAAATATAAAAAAATCAGGAACTAGTAAGGAAAATTTGGGGTATGACAGACAGATGCTGAGCAAGATGTCATAACATCTTGATCAAACTGATACAACAAAGTGTGCAGGTTGCATTAAAGGCATATGTTCTGACAAATGTTATGACATGTTGAACCAGAACATCAGTACATGCTGTTTTAAATCTTGAGAGATTTGATATGATTTTGTGATATTTATTTTGGATATATCTCAATAATTTCCATAGTTCAAGAAGATTTAATCTGGAACAAGTGATCTAATATTCATATGTAAATAAGTTTCTAAAATTGGATGTTGAGACAATTTAGGAAACTTGATGTTTTCTTCCAAGATTTAAAGAGATTTTTTTGCATTATTTGTGCAGTCCTCAGCTTATGGATCAAGAAATACTTGGGTGAAGATTTCTAAGCCCATGGACTACTGAGGTGTATTTAAAGAGAAAGTTATACCTAATGCAATTTAACTTTTCACAATTGTAAAATTAGGGGAAGACTTAAGTCTTAGGTTTTGAGATTCTCTTGTGTTTTTGTAAGTCACCCATGTATCTTTTGATACAATGAGATTAACTTATTGTTACTTTATTGTTTATCAAGTTATTATTCTAACTCATGAGCTCTTAAGCAAAGAGTTGAGTATTGTTCTTAGTTGAAGCTTTTAAGAAAAACTAAGTAGTTTTGTATTTGAAGTGTAATCTTCTATTTGGTTCTTTTGGTCTAGTCACAAGGTTTATGGTTGTAGGTATCACTATGGTGATTAGAAGTGAGAGGTAGATCTCATATCTAGACGGTGATTTCTAGGTAGAAGTTGCACAAGGTAGTGATTAGGCGAGAAGTTGTAAACTGGGTATGTTTAGTCTTTGAACTAATACTATCATAGTGAATTTCCTTCCTAGCTTGGTAGTCCCCAGAGTAGGTAATGTTGCATCGAACTGGGTTAACAATCATTTGTGTTATTTATCATTCTACAATTTATTTATGCATAAGTTTCAGTTTTTTTTTATCCGTTCTGTCTATCAGCAGATGTCGTAACATCTGTCTTGATATTGTGTTCTGATGTTGGGACATTAGTATTAACATGTGTTGCAAGTGATAGAATTTCACAAATGTTTCCTAAATGCATTTGTTGCATGCACTATATATACATTTTCTCAAACTTTCATTTGAAAGTTTCATACTATGCGAGTGCATCCTCCATTCCATTTATCTATGTGGTAATTTAGTTCCATTTTCTCCTTGAAAGTAAGCATTTTACCATTGCAATGTTGTTTATTTTCCAAATGCTTGATATGCTCAATATATGATATATTTCATGAATGTTTTCACTTCCAAAAATTTCAATTGACAACCATTACGTGTTTTCAATTTTAATGCTTATAGTGACTTCATGTTATTTATTATTTCTCATTTGAAGTATATGTTCTTGGTGTACAAGCATGTTTTCTTTTATTATTCCATTGCATTTCATGTAAGTTTGTTATCTATTCATTCGCGCATGACTTAATTTGAGCATGTTATCATACAAATTTAATTCTTGATCAAGTCATGTCACATGTTATGAGAGCATCTTTGTTTAAGGCTTTAGTGGTGATGTATTTTACACCAAGCTAGGCATATACGTGTGAAAATCGGTAGCACCATTATGAAATGATGCGTAATCTTGACATTTTTTAAGCGACTCAAGAGTTTTCTCTTGCATTTCATTCATCATCTTTCATGCCTTTCTATTTATTGTTATGGTGATTTGTATTGCATGTTATTTATGTTTAAGCATTGCGTCACTCCATGTATATGGGTATATATGAGTGAACATTCTTTCTTTGCAAAAATGCCTATGTGTTATATATTAGTATTTGTGTGATAAATGATACTTATCATGGCTTGCTTTGTCTTTTTTTGATGTTGTCAAAGAGGGAGAAAAATATGTGAGATGAAGTTGGGATGCACATATTCAGGGGGAGTCTACACAAGATGTATGCATCGTTGCAAGTTTTGCCATCATCAAAAGGGGGAATATGTTAGTGAACTTTCCAGTTAGATATTTTGTATGATGTCAAAACTAGGATAAATTTTGCATTTATGTATATTGGACGATATCTCTGAGTCATTTAATGTACCTTTGCATTAGGGATCTCAGAATGCATTTAGAACATGTTTGGAAAATGTATCATGCATTAAAAATCAGTTTATGCATGAAAAATAGGTATATGTATCGACACATGTGGGTCAATATTAAAGCTTGTAGCTTTTGTTTCTATGTGTCGACACATAGTGCCTTTCAGGTCAATACATACTAGAAAAATGTCTTATATGTCTTGACACATACGATGAATAGCTCGACACATGTAACCCATTTTTAAAGTATGTAGCTTCTATTTCTATGTGTCGAAACATGACCTTGAATAGGTCGACCCACGCATTAAATTGAGTCGACACATGGCTTATATGTTTCGACATATGCTGCTACTTTTCTGAAAAATTGCATTCTTTTTCAAACTTCTAGGTTTCCCTTTTGCCTTCAACTTACACACGTATAAATACTTCATACATGCATCATTTCCAACTTGATGAAACTATAAAAATATACAAAGATTTATCTTTATCTTCAACCTTACATCTATGTATACATACAAACAAACTACACATCATTTTTTGTTTGGGTGCCATCTAGACAAGTGTTGATAACGTCCAATTTAGGTTGGTGTACTAGTATATTGGGTTCATAATCTTTAGGGGTTTCATTGGGAAAAACCTTAGGGTTTGTCCTCCAAGATCATATTGTTGATTTGAGGGTTTACA
This sequence comes from Vicia faba, assembly GCA_948472305.1. Lineage (NCBI taxonomy): Eukaryota > Viridiplantae > Streptophyta > Magnoliopsida > Fabales > Fabaceae > Vicia > Vicia faba. The sequence goes on along the minus strand of OX451735.1, from coordinate 646,816,047 downwards.
CAAGATTTCAGAAATATTTGATTCGATCGAGTGAAAGCTTCAAAGAATGGTGGGTTTGATCTAAGGGGTAACATGAACGGTGAATCATTTGGAAATCTCGGGACACGATAATATGCAATTGGATTCGATCGAGTGAAAGCTTTGAAGAATGGGGTTTTTGCAAAAGAGTAGCGTGTGACAGTGAATCAATTAGTGTTATCGGGATACTTGGTTGAGCTCAAGATCAAGAGAATAGAAAGGGTTAGAATCAACATCTAACATTTGGTTTGTAGGATTGTATTGCTACATTTCTCTTGTAATCGACTTTTTGCAAATTAAGATTGACATCACAAATCCATTTGGATATAGGCGTAGATATAGCCATAGCGAGGACGATTAGTGAACTGCCTAAACAAATCCTTGAGTCCTCTCTCTCTCTCTCTATCTCTATCTCTCTCTTTCTCTTTTACTTTCTATAACAAATTGTTAAATTCATTGATTGGTGAATCTTGTTGTAAAGGATAAAAGAAGGGAATGTCCTTTGAGACCAGAATAGGTTTGGTCTATGGAAGGAGTATGTATTGGCTCTATGTAACTCTGAAGTTGTTAATTCCATTGTCAATGGAGTTGGTAAGAATGTGTTTAGTTTGATCATCTCATGTGTTGTGAGCAAAGATACTTGGGAAATTCTCAAGTCCACTCATAAAGACACATCTAAGTGTTTTGGAGAAAATAGTTCAGAAGAAACGATGATCAAGAAGAAGGTTCTCGGGTCTCTACCCAAGTGATTTTACATGGAAGTGACAACTATTAAAGAAGAACAAAAGTGTGGTTTTTGTATCCAATTATGTAGGAAACTATGTCCTGGTATCTAATGTAGGGTTTCTCATTGCTATTATGTTCCTTAGAAGGCAATCCAACCAAGTCCTGAGGAGAGTAAACAAAAGGTCAAGGATAAATGTCAAGAACATTATTCCCGCCATCAGCAAGACTTTGTAGCTCAAAGGAAGGTTGGAACAGGTGAGAAGGAAAATTCAAGTAAAGGCATTTATTGTTCTGTTTTTGAATAATTTGGATTTATGCCCTATCTTCCTCAAGAAACATCTGAAGGGGTTTTCTATGTCCTGGTCTGATGAGGGATGTGATTCTATATTTAAACTTTCCAAGAAGGTTTATGCCCTATCTAGAAGGTGGATTTTTTATGTAATTTATTTAATTAAAATAATACCTTATGATAAGTTGGCTTCCTCTTTCAAAGGACTGTGAATCAAAGGTGAAGAATTCCTTCAACAGGGAGAAAAACAAAAGGTGACTTTCTACAGGTTGATAAAGAAGAATGTTGTCTACTATCTTTAACCTTCAGGATAAGGTAACTTTATTGACCTCCATATTTGAAGTCATGATCAATTCTGATCCCAATGTGTTGGTGAGATTCTTCAAGATGGGAAGATAACTGAATACTTTCCAGGAAAATCTTTAGTGATAAACCTTGGGCTTCTACAAAAGGTTGGTTGAGTCAATGATGTTAATCAAAATGTCTCGAAATTATTCTAGACATCAAATCTTCTCAAGATAAATGCAGGTTCTCGCATCGATGATGTTCCTTATGTGGTTAAGTTGATCATATCAGGTCTCTTTGGTTCAATATGAATGGTTCTTCTACAGTCCAACTCAACCTGAGGATGACTATGCAGTAGTCAAAACTAGGAAGATATGGTATCTTAAGGAAATTTTCTTTATTTCTCTTTCTCTCTTGGAACTTCAAAGTTTGAAAGTATGTCAGTGGTTGTTCCATACACATGACCGGATTAAAGATGTTTCTTATTTACTTTGTGTCTCATCCTATCTTCTATGCTAATTTGGTGATAGTGCCAAAGGTATATTTAAGGGTGTTAGTGAACTGAATTGATGACGGTCTCATTGTTAAATGTTTGGCATCTAACATGATTATCATAAGACAATTATGCTCAAGGTCTGAAGGTAAATCTCTCTAAGAAAGTATGTTTGATCACCAATGATAAGATTAGAAGTGTGATGAGGAAGGTTGTTCTTATGGCTCATCCACATGCTTAATGTCCAAAAAGGACAAAGTCAAGATGTCACACCAGAAGCTGCAACATCCAATTCTTGACATAGTCCTAAAACTTCTTGTTATGAATCTAATGAGGCCAATGCAAGGTGAGAATCTTAGTGAATAGAGGCATGTTTGTGTTGATTTTTTAATGATCTTGGGGGTCTATAACAAAGGAAAATCAGATATTTGTGAAGTCTTCAAAGGTATTTATCAGCTTCTTCAGGGAAAGATGAGTTCCAAATGAGATGAATGGATATGTCTGAGTTACTTAACTAAGAACATGTCATATAGAGATGTTATTTGCATAACCAAGGTCATTGTTTCTAGCATTAAGTGAGGGAATAATGTTGGAACATCATCTCAACAGATTAAATTTGAGAAATGAGGCAGTCTCTTAAAAGCTAGCAGGAACTGAGTTAAGGAGCTCCCAAGTTAACAAAGTTCCCTCTTATGTTCAGAAAGGTTATTCAAAGGAATTCTTTAGGAAGAGATCTCTATTAGTTTTTGAGAGGAGAAGTCTAAGTTTAAATTTATATCAAGATTTGCATGAAGACCTTATCGGATTTTTAGTGAAGTTATTGGCCAAGTCTAATGGAGATAATATTAATGGAGGATGATTCTGTTTAAGAAGCAATCTTGTCTCTTGATAAGAAATAAGTTAGTCCTGATCTATCTTTAAGGTTAGGTATAATGATGAAGGAAGATGTTACTCTCAAATTGAGTTGGTTGCTAAAAGAGTACAATGTTAAACATGATGTCATGACATTGTAATGTGACAAACTATTGCAATCAAGGTATTCAAGGATTTCATTATGCTTGCAGGCCAAAGTCACTGGTACTTATCAACACTGTGTCAGAGGTCTTGCTACAGGAAAAAATAGTTACTCATGTGCTTGTTTTGTCTAAGAAGCTTTAGGAAGTATATCTATCAAGTCTTGAGGTGTAAGTTAGTTTGAATATGAGGGGTGATTTGGGAATTTTCACTGCTAAAGAATTTTTATTCTGTCTGTTTAGACGATTTGCCAACAATATCTCTTTATCTAGTGATGGGTGCAATTTCAGGTGAAACATTTTTCAATGACATAGATAATTTTATTTCAAATGTTATAACATTTTTCAATCAGTCAAATCTTGGTAAGAGAGAAAGTAGATAAAGAAAGTGTCTCTCGCCTATGGTAAATGGTGGACTCGTGATAAGGATAAGTGTGCTTCTTTCTAAAACACTCTCATTAACTAGATATCATTACAAATAAGGTAACTCTTATCTTTTAATAATATTTCGTTACAAGCAAGGTAGTTCTCAGTTACTACTCTCTGTCATCACAAATTGTGTTTCAAAATGAGCAAGTCTTCCAAAATGCTGATTCTAAGAAGGTTCATTTACTGGAAGCCAAGATGGATAAGAATATTGATCCAAAGAAGGTTGAACCCAATGTTGAAACATATGTTGGAACATATACTGGAGCATCTAGAACAATGAAGAAGTCTGTAACAAAGATGAAGGATGTCAAGAAAAATCATGTCCAGTTACGTGACTCTGACTCAGATGTTGATGAAGATTGGGTCAATTTCATTGACTCAGGAGGAAGGATTAGATAGGTTCTTTTGTTGTTATTTAAATAAAAATAAAAATAAAAATTTGTGTTTCTTTTGGTTTTGTTTTTCTGCCGAGTCTAATGTGTGGTTTTACTGAGTTTAGTGTGTTTTCTTCGCTAGTGTGTGTCTCTCTCTGTATCATCCTTTGTTCCTTCTGTTTTGTTCCCTTAGTTTTTGTTTTAAGTTTGAGTGATTGTTTTGTCTCTGTTTTGTTTCTTTTACTCTATTTTTGTCTATTTTTGGCTAAAATTGGTGACTAAAGTTTAGTGTGTGTGTGTGTGTGTCTGTATGTTGTATCACATGTCTTGACATTTTGGTTAAACATTGTGTTATTTACTGTTATTGTTTTCTGTATGCAACATTTTAGGGGGATCGTGATTGTTTGTCATCTCTGTTTGATGTCTCTTCTGCTGCTACTGATGTTGTTGCTGCTGGTTGTCTGTATGTAGGATATCTTACCAGATGTTCTAACATCCTTCCTGTTGTGACTTTATGGTAGTCCAAGATTCTGGTATTCTGAGTTATGTGTGTTGCTTATATTACATGTTCTTCTAATGTGTTAAACTCTGATAGTTCAAGGTTGAGTTCAAGTTGGTTTTCTTGTGCTTCGGGAAAAGTTTCTTCTTCCTATGGAAAATGTTTCTTCTTCCCCTAGTGTTTTTGATTTTTGTCTTGAGGGGAAGAATTGATTCTCTATGACAAGAATTGCTTCCTTGTGACAAGGGGAGAATTCTTGGATAGATCTAAAACAACATGTTATCTCTGATACATGTTATTTCTGATACAATTTATTTTCTAAAAAGTTTACATGTTTGCATATAGCTTGTGTTTTATTAATATGGTTTTATTCCTCTTTCCAGCTTAATTGTGTTAAGGTTGTTTTAGCTAAAACTTTCCAAAGGGAGAGATTTTTAGATTCGTGGTTTTAGAATGGCAACAATTTTTCTAAAACATGGTTCATGACAAATGCTGAGCAAGATGTACTAATATCTTGATCAAACTGATATAGCAGAGTGTGAAGGTTGCATTGAAGACAGATGTTCTGACATGCTGAACTAGAACACCAGTACAGGCTATTTTAAATCTTGATATATTTGATTTGATTTTGTCATATTTATTTTTCATATATCTCAATAATTTTTGCAGGCCGAGAAGATTTAATCTGAAATAAGTGATCTAATCTCCAGCTGTACATAAGTTTCTAAAATTGGATGTTGAGGCAATTTAGGAAAATTGATGTTTTGTTCCAAGATTTAAGGAGATTTTTCTGCATAATTTATGCAGCCTTCAACTCGTGGATCAAGAAATATTTTGGTGAATATTTTGAAGTCCATGGACTACTGAGGTGTATTTAAAGAGAAACCTAGACCTAATGTAATTTAACTTTTCACAATTGTAAAATTAGGGGAAATATTAACTCTTAGGTTTTGAAAGTCTCTTATGTTTTTGTAAATCACCCATGTATATTTTGATACAATGAGGAAGATTGATTGTTAATTTATTGTTTATCAAGTTATTGTTCTCACGCATGAGCTTTTAAGCAAAGATTTGAGTATTATTCTTAGTTGAAGCTTTTAAGCAAAACTAAGTATTTTTGTATTTAAAGTGTAATCTTCTATTTGGTTCTTTTGGTCTAGTCACAAGGTTTGTGGTTGTAAGTATCACTGCGATGATTGGAAGTGAGAGGGATATCTCATATCTAGATGGTGATTTTTAGGTAGAAGTTGCACAAGGTAGTGATTAGGCGAGAAGTTGTAAACTGGGAATGTTTAGGCTTTGAACTAATATTATCATAGTGAATTTCTTTCCTGGCTTGGTAGCATCAGAGTAGGTGATGTTGCACCAAATTTGGTTAATAATCATCTGTGTTATTTATCATTCTACAATTTATTTCTGCATAAGTTTCAGTTTTGATTTATTTGTTATGTCTATCAGCGAATGTCGTAACATTTGTCTTGATATTGTGTTATTGTGTTGGGACATCAGTATTAACATGTGTTGCAAGTTCTAGAATTTCACAAATGTTTCCCAAATATATGTGTTGCATGCACTATATATACATTTGCTCAAACTTTCATTTGAAAGTTTTATACTATCCGAGTGTATCCTCCGTTCCATTCATCTATGAGGTAATTTAGTTCCATTTTCTCCTTGAAAGTAAGCCTTTTACCATTGCAATATTTTGTATGTTCCAAATGCTTGATATACTAAATATATGATATATTTCATGAATTTTCACTTCCATAAATTTCCATTGACAACCATTATGTGTTTTCAATTTATATGCTTATAGTGACTTCATGCTATTGATTATTCCTCATTTGAAGTGTATGTTCTTGGTGTACAAACATTTTTCTATTATTATTCCATTGTAATTCATGTGAGTTTGTTATCTATTCATTTGTGTATGACTTAATTTGAGCAAGTTATCGTACAAATTCAATTCTTGATCAAGTAATGCCACATGTTATGTGAGCATCTTTGTTTTTGGCTTTAGTGGTGATGTATTTTACACCAAGCTAGGCACATGTGTGTGCAATATCGGTAGCACCATTGTGAATTGTTGGATAATCTTGACGTTTTTGATGTGACGCAAGAGGTTGCTCTTGCATTGCATTCATCATCTTTCATGCCTTTGTATTTATTATTATGGTGATTTGTATTTCATGTTATTTATATTTAAGCATTGTGTCACTCCATGTATATAGGTATATATGAGTGCACATTCTTTCTTTCAAAAATGCTTATGTGTGATATATTAGTATTTGTGTGATAAATGATACTTCTCATGGCTTGGTTTGTCTCTTTTTTATGTGTCAAAGAGGGAGAACCATATGCGAGACAAAGTTGGGATGAACATATTCAGGGGGAGCCTACACAAAATGCATGCATCCTCGCAAGTTTTGCCATCATTAAAAATGGGGAGTATGTTAGTTCACTTTCCAGTTAGATGTTTTGCATGATGTGAAAACTAGGATAACTTTAGCATTTATGTATATTGGACGGTACCTCTAAGTCATTACGTGTACCTTTGTATTAGGGATCTTAGAATTCATTTAGGACATGTTTGGAAAAGGTAGCATGCATTAAAAATCTGTTTATGCACGAAAAACTAGTCTATATGTCGACACATGTGGGTCAATATTAAAGCCCGTAGCTTTCACGAAAAACAAGTCTATGCATCGACACACGTGGGTGCCATCTAGACAAGTGCTGATAACGTCCAATTTAGGTTAGTTTACCGGTATATTGGGTTGAGAATCTTTGGGGGTTTCATTGGGAAAAACCTTAGGGGGCGTTTGGAAGTTGGTTTTGGGAGGTTTTTGGAGGGTTTTGGAGGGGAAGGCTTTGGAGGATTGCGTCTATATCTTGAAATGTGTGATATTTTTAAAAAGTTTAAAAAAAATGATTATATAAGCTAATGTAGTATATTGTTTTTTTATACTTTTTAACAATATCACATATATTTCAATATATAAACGCAACCCTCCAAAGTCTTCCCCTCCAAAACCCTCCAAAAACTAACTCCCAAACGAACCCTTAGGGTTTGTCCACCAAGATCATAGTGTTAATTTGGGGGTTTACACAATATTTCACAAATATTTAATTCGATCGAGTGAAAGCTTAGAAGAACGGTGGGTTCGGTCGAAGGAGTAGCGTGAGATGGTGAATCGTTTGCAAATCTTGGGACACGATAATATGCAATTGGATTTGATCGAGTGAAATATTTGAAGAATGGGTTTTTTTTGCAAATGAGTAGCGTGAGATAGTGAAATAATTGGTGTTATCGAGATATTTTGTCGAGATCAAGAACAAGGGAAGAGAAAATGTTAGAATCAACATCAAACATTGAGTTCATAGGATTGTATTGCTACATTTATCTTGTAGTCGACTTTTTGCAAAGTAAGATTGATATCTCAATTCTATTTGGAATTAGGGGAAGACGTAGCCATACCAAGGATGATTATTGAATTGCCTAAACAAATCTGTGTGTCCTCTCTCTCTCTCTTTTACTTTCTATAGTAAATTGTTAAATTCATTAATTGTGTAATCGATACATATAGACAAATCCTTTAATTGTTTAAACTTGAAATTGCTTTGTTGATTACATTACAATCAATTAGATTTTAAGTGGTATTTCATATCAACAAATTCAAAAGGAAAATATGAAAAATCAATTGCACACCAAGTGCTCGATAATTTGCTAAGTTTCATTTTTATTAACAATTTCATTAGAAATAGGTCAACATTTTGATCATAGTAAAACGATTGGTTGATAAATTATTCTATTAGTCCTTATTATTGTCTTGTATTCCATTCATTATATTACGCATATCCAAGTTTCCAATAATTGGTTTGGATTAGATGACTTATTTGATCTAGGCTAAAACTTCTGCTTGCCATAGTTTTTTTCATTCATTTTTAAAACAGTATTTTTAAAAGGTATTTTTACTTTGGGAATCTATTCACCCACCTCTAGATAAGTCTCTATTGTCTAACACACACCCCTGTTAATATTAACTTATCTAAAACATTTCCATATGCAACACAAGTATGTCTCCACACTCCTAGTAGCCAATTCAACACTCATCAATGGAGGGGTGAAGAAATTACCAATAAGGGGGGGGGGGGGGGGGGGTATGGAATAGGCTATAGACATCGCCCAAGGTGTTCATCACATCCCTAAATGGAAGATGAAATGAATATTTCTCCATATGAAATTTCTCCATAAAAGAAAATAACAGAGGGGTATCAAGCATGGTGATCGAACATCGCACCAGAGGCACCAAGCTAACATCATCCACTAAACTCACAAAATATGATAAAATATCGTTTATTTTAAATTAAACAATAATATATATAATCGAATTAAATTAAAATATTTATACCTTTCTCTGTCATAAGCGAAAGGTAACATGATCATATTACCCCATCAGCATTGAAATGCGGTGGGCCTTCTTGAGAATCCTTATGATTCAGGCCTCTAATGATCTTCAACTATATCATTCTCAGATAAAACTGTATGTCAAACACCTTAACATATGTACATGTATCAACATGATCAGACACTTTAACATGTGCCTCTATGTCAACATGATCAGACACCTCAGCATGTGCCCCGTCATCATCGCCTCTAGAGTGCCCTCTATACCTCATCTAAAATGAATAGTATGTGGTCCACATATTTCTCCAGTCCTTCTACATGAGAACTGTTGAGATCTAATCTAGATGCCCTAATGGGAAAAGGATGATTAGCCACATCATTTATGTCGTCGACATAGCTCTCGACATCATTGACACACTTGTCATTCAATCAATAGATGATACCAATGTCCCCTCCTCTTTGCCTCACTAAAACAAACAAATAAAATTATTAATATATAAATAAACAAAAGCATACCTATATTTATGAAAATATGGTTCCAACCCAGTTATTCCATAATATCTGGTGCCAAGCCTAACACTAAACCAAATTTTTATAAACTTTTGGTGAATGCCTTGCATTTATATCAGACATTGCCTAAAATTCGATACAATCCCTAGCATTTCTACAGGATTTAAAAAAATGGTGGCACCACATACTACACCATACTTATAACAATTATATTATAAATAAAAAAAACAGGAAATGTATAATCCTTACCATGCAGTTCCATATAATTGGTTAAAAATGTAAATGTTCAATATGTGAAGTATGTTGGGAGTGAATATGGACTATTTTGAGTTAGGTTCATTGTATTGTTGCATGTTTGAGATATAATTCAATTGAGATAAATTATGACATGCTTGAGTTTCACTATTAATTCGATATTGTACATTTCGCAATTGTGGTTGAGATGTAATCCAGAGAAGGGACTACTTGAGTTGTCAATGCATTATGTTAGGATCGAAGAGGGGTCTTAGCACATTGATTTGATAATATAGTCATGCATCATACGAGTTGGGTCGAGAGGCATGTCTGCTAATTTAGAGAAGGGACTAGTGGCTTGTCCCAACCTCAGAGAGAGGGCTTGGATCTCAAAGAGGGTACTCGTGAGTTCAGAGAGGGGACCCGATTCCTGAGAGAATCAAAAGTTGAGTTGCTACCACATGCATATGCATAGAGTTTTATAGTCGAGTTGTATTGCATAACGAGTTATATGTATATTTGTTAAGTTGCGATTGATTAATGTGTTGTGTGTGAGAATGTAATTGATATACTATGATTTGATATTGTGTAGATTATTCTATGTATTGATATCCTATCTTGCAGTATATGCCTGTTATTATTGAATGTGAATTCTCACCATTTCTGTTTGAATGTCGCCTTTACATGGGCATCGTGCAGATACTGAGTAGAGTCGCTATTATGCATGGAAGCTAGCTCCCGAGGCTATTCTTTTAGTTTCTTTGTTTTAGCTTTGGTTATGCTCTGATATGTAACACTTGGGAGAAATTTCTTTGTTTTATATTGAGGTTTCTAAGAGACAATGTATGCTCTCATATTTTATGTTTCGGTGTGATAAGTATTTGGAGAAGACTTGCGAGTCGAAGCTTTTTAATTATGATATGAGATTTATTATGAGATTTAAATTGGTGTGTTTTAATTGAGTATTTTTGCTATGATGATACCCTAAGTGAAGGTGAGTATGCAATGACAGGTATTTTGCATGTTTAACTAAATTAAATGTTACATGATCACTATGTGTGTATTTCGAGACGTGTAACATCCTATGTGAGAATGTTGTGAAAAATCTCTAATTTAATGATGATTATGCTTTGGAGAAATAGGGTGTTACAACTATAAAAAAAAGCACCACCCTCTATTAGCTGTGCATTTTTTATTATTAAACCTTGTATCTACATTACACTTCATCCACTTTAAACTTGGGGGATTCCACACATTCAGATGATTATCAGGCTCATTACTAGAAGAAGAAATATTTTGGGCTTGAAACCAAATATGCTAATTAGTAAACGCCTAACTGATTCGTCTCCTCTTTCTCATTATGCCAAATCCAGTTGTTTCTATTATTCCACAAACCCCATATCATCATAGCAACTCTTCCTGAAACCTGTCTATCCTCCTTCCTACAAATATCAGACATAGCATCTTGAAAGATCTGTAATATTGGTCCAATAATACATAACAAACCTGCAGCATTCCAGCTTTGTACAACTGTTGGACACCCAAAAAAAACATGTCAACCATCCTCACTACCTTCACGCAACTGACAGATTACAGGACACAGAATATGATGTTGTCGTAGTCTAATCCATGTAGGGAGGCAATCACGAAAAATCCTCCAAAATAAATTTTCAGACCTAGGAGGCGCTGAGATATTCCACAAGCTATTCCAATCCCCTTCTACTCCCTGTTTTGAGCCATTAGCTTCGTCCTTCATTAGTAGCTTATAACCAATTTTGACACTATAATTTCCATTGTGTTCTTCCTTTACACCAGACAATCCTTCTGTACTTCTTCCAACAAAGGCACCTTCATAATCTTTGCCACTGTATCATGAGTAAACAATAGTCTAATTTTTTGAATACTCCATTGTTTAACATTAGACAACATGAGATTATTAGCAGTAATATTATACGCACCTTAATCCTAAGGAGCAACAATCCTACCTTCACCTCCATCTCTCAACCAAGGTTCCGACATCACCTTAATGGTTCTCCCATCATCAATGCTCCACCGACAACCCAACTTCAAAATATTCATAGCCTTCCAGATACTTTTCTAAACAAAACTCGAGTTATTTCCACTACTAGTCTCAAAAAATATGAGTGGGGAAAATATTTAGTTTTAAAAACTCTAGCTACAAAAGATTTGAGATTCATCATGATATGATATGTTACCTCTGTTTAGCTACCATCGCTATATTGAATGCTTTAAAATCTATGTATTCAAGACTACCACCATCCTTCTTAGCACATGTTAATCTATCCCAAACAAACCACCTTATATCTTTATGTTGACCACCATCTCACTAGAATAAATTCAACATCTTTTCAATTTCATTAACAATAACATTCGAAATAATAAAAATACATAATGTAAGTTGGAATGAGAATTTATGTATTCTTTGAAAATCGTCTCCCTTATTTCTAGTGAACGTTTTGTTTCCTTTATTTCTAGTGAATGAATGAATAAGTCTTGTGGAGTGAAACCTATAGTGACAACGTTGGTTTTTAAGTTAATGGCAATGATTATTTATCGATGGTCAAGGCTCTAGGATTTCATTATTTGTTGATGGTGAGCCTGTCCAACCCCAATGATTTAGAAATTAGAGTTGTTACATATTATACTATTATTAAACATTTTATGCTCCTCCATATGAAGCCAAATGTCTTATTCAATTATTTCTTTCAATTAGTGTTTGGTGTTGTGTTGAGTCACCAATGTGCAAGGACGCTATGTCCTTCTCTATGCATAATTGAAATTCATATCTAACTTGGCTAATAAACAAAACTTTCAATGTTTTTTCCTCAATTTAACAAATTATGGTGAGGTTTTAAATATTGGTCGCAGTCGTGTAATACTTTACAATTTTAGTTAATATAATTGTTGCGATGTTGAATACAATTATTGCAATATAAATTTGATTCCACACATATTTATTAAATTGGATCAATTTTGTTGTCATGTCTTTTCAATTCATCTACCACGTAATGTGTTACCAAAAATAAGTAAAAACAGAGTGCTCTATTAAATATTCTATTGTTAATATTTATCTTTATCCCAATGACGATAAAGAAGAATAAAGTTTTTGAGATAAGGAAATTCCCACTAACAATTTCTTTACAAGAAAATAAATAGTAATAAAAATAGAAATAAATAAAAGGAATCCCTACACATTCTTATTCCAAAGATGCTCTTTTTGCTTTTTCACTTTTTTTCTTATCCATGTGATGTATGCAAGAATAACATTCTAAATTTAAAAATTTCCCTAAACAAAAAAATAAAATAAAAAACTCATAGCAAGAGTGATTAATTTCAAGTCAATATTCCATTGAAATTATGTAGCACTTATGAACAAAACTATTTTCATCATACAACAAAATCTAAAACCATGTTTCATATAGCTAAAATTCCATTATTTTTTTTGCCATATACTAATCTTGATGTGTTCAACAATTCTTCTTTCCATTTTTTGTTAACTTTTTCAATAAATTCTTCCACTTTTTTTCTCAATTCATCTTCATTCTCTTTCTCATCCTCATTTTCTTCCTCTTCATTGTTGCAATCAACATCATTATTGTTCTCAATTTCAATCTCATCTTCTTCTTCATCCTCTTTTTCTTCTTCTTCAGCTTTCGTGTCGATGATGAGGTGCGAGATTTCTTTCTCTTGTGTCAATGATTCTATATTCTTGGACTTGATTTCTTGCTTTTGAGATTCAATTTCACATATTGAAAGATGGATTTCACTCTTTTGATGAAAATTTACACTTGGCTTTAAATCCAATAAAATAATCACTATGATCACATTACAAAAGCAAAAGATGAATGTTGAGCTAGAAGCAGCTTGAGTAATCAACTCCAATATAGAATCCAACATGATTATGAACAATCACAAAAGAGTAGAAAGAGTGAGATGAAATGATCAAGAAGAACTATAGAGTATAACTATTTATGCAATTTGAGAACTTAAAGGCTATTTAAAGAGCGGTAGAGATAGATAGATAGATGCAAAACGTGGAAAGTAGATTTAAATAAATTTTTGTTGAAGAATTTAAGGAGTTGCTGGTGAGGTGTATTGTGAAAGCTATTGTAATATATGGATAATGTATGTGACAAGTTTCTTGTGGGGTGGGGTATACTTAATTAAGTAGTTAATTAATTTAAGTTAAAGTAATTTGTATGTACTATAGAAAGAACATCACGTGGAGCTTTCTAAGCCATTCAAGGACACAAGCTTCTATGTCATCACTACCAAACTTTCTATGTTTAATCTCACTTTTGGAGTTAATTTGATCGGAGGAGTAAAGCCTAGAGGTGGTAAAAAAAAAAGGCATGTCAAACGCTTATAAATCTTTCTGATGGAATTGGAATAATATAGTAAGTGTAAGTAAATGAGAAAATAGTCTCATATTAAATAAAAATGTGGAGACTTAAATATATATATAAGTGAGAGAAATCGCTCACCTATCACCTTAAAATTTTAAGTGAATAAGTGATATATCTCTCACAAAAATACTTATTTTTATACTATGTATCGATGCTCTTAATATCCTCTCCAACGCTATCAAATAAAAATTTAAAACAAAAAAAATTAACATTGGACAAATATACTTGAAAGTGTAGGCTTATAAAAGATTTGTTTTAAAATCCAGTCTATTAGCCACTTAAATTCAATCACTTTATTATTATTTTTTTATAATTTTGATTATTGATGTATTCGTATTACATATTTATTAATATTCAAATTAAATTTTCCAATTCCAAATTCTTGTTTATTGTCCGGTTTTTGTTTTTTAATGATGAAAAATTTGAAGAACAAAAAAAACTATAAAGATTTTTGTGATGTGGTTGAAGATTATGAGATTTTTCATTATGGTCTATTGAAAGTGATCAAAACCTAATTTGTAGACAAGCGATGTTGTATTGTTTTTATGTAATTTTGAAAATAGAATTTTTTTTCATCTTTATATATATTTTTTTAAGTCTTTCACGAAATTTCAAAAACTGTCTCATATTTTTGAATAAATTTTTATTCACAAAAATTTATGAGACTGTATTTTTATATATGTATATCTGAATAAACCTATTTTTTATGGAAAAATATGGTTTCAGATATACATTTTTAAATTTTATTCAATTATAAAAATTTTAAAATATAATTAAAAATTAAATAAAATTGAATATCTATAAAATTTTTTGATCGAATTTTTTAAAATATGAAAATAAAAAATAAATCAAATAAAATGGAAAAACAAAGAATTTATATTCATAGTCGATTGTTCAAAAAGCCAAATTTTTTAGTTAAGTCGCGTAAATGTCAGAGACACAAAAACACAAGATTTAGAATATTGATATTATTTAATTATATTTTATTTTATTATAACATATATCAATTAATACAATTGATACACATTGATTCTAATTTATAAATATTAAAATATTTCAGATATATATATCTGAAAACTTTTAAAAATAAAATAATAAGATACTTCGAATATGAATATCCAAAAACTCTTAAAATTAAATATGAAATGCGTTCAAATATATACATTCGAAAAGTATTTTAAAATTTAAATACTTTTACTTATAATTTTGTTTTTTATTTATTTTAGTTCTAATTTATCTATTTTAAATTTAAATACTTTTACTTTTCCTTTCCATTTTTCACTTAAAATTGATGGTATGTTAATTTTTTTTTAATAACATGTAACTTATAGAATGTGTTATGTCATTGTATAGAATACTTTATGCAACTTGATGACTCTACAGCAGAAGATACGTATTATTAAAAAATGAGCATATCAATTATTTTCATTGCTAAATATATATATATATATATATATATATATATATATATATATATATATATATATATATATATATATATATATATATATATATATATATATATATATATATATATATATATATATATATATATATATATATATATATATATATATATATATATATATATATATATCGTAATACATTATTACAACGGTCCTTATGCAAGTCCGATTTAAGGAGTAGGCGACTTAGGCCACACTCTTTAGCTTCCAAATTTTATTTTTCTATTATTCAATACTTGTGCTGTTTCAATTAGAATTGTTAATATGGATCATTGTGTCTTAATCGGGCCGATTTTAATAAGTATAGGTTTTTTAGGATTGAGAAAAAAAAACTCTATTGTAATATGGCTTCAAAATTACTATTCGAGTTCAATTTTATATGGACTTCGGACTATCTGATCTTAAACGAGTTTTTTAATAAAAATATTAAAATAAAAATTCATAATATTTATTATAAATAAAATAAAAAATTATAATATTTTAAACTTAATATATTTTTAAACATTATATTATCTATAATAAATAATATAATGTGTTTTAAAATACAATATATGTTTAAATTGTAGAAAATAACATTCAAATATATAACATAAGAGAAACTAATAGAATATATGAAAAGAGTGTTAATTATATTAATATATAATATTTAAAAGAGGAAGATTGAATAGAATAGAGATAAAATTCAGTAAAGTGAGAAAAATCAATATATTATTTTAGAGTAATATAAATATAAAATTAATATATATTTTTTAAAAATATATAATTATATAAGTCTAATAGATATCCACGACTCATTCTGACTAGTTCAAATGGATTGCAGATTTTTTAAAACTCAACTAAAAAAAATCGTTAAAAATATAAACTCTAATTTAAAAACTTAAACTTTCATTTTTTTTGGATCACACTGACCTGCCCATATAAAGTAATTTATTTTAACAACTCTAATTTCAACCTTGAAATTTGTGTTTTCAACTAATTGAAATACACTTTAATTACTTTTGTAGTAACATGCATAACCTACGGTGATTTGAACTTTTGCTAAATTGTTTCAAAAAACATTTTTTGACATGAAAAGTTTAAACATAAGTAATAGTAACTATTGCCAAGAAAAAATAAGAAGTAAGAATAAATAATGAGCAAGCTTTACTTGGTCTCATGTCAGCGAAATTTAATCTTATAAATAGTCAACAATACTCCAAATCAAAAGAAAAAATAATAGCTAAATTAAAAATTAGTAAAATTTTATTTAATATCGACTTTTTTTCCAATTAAGATTTGATACAATGGTTTTATTATCAACTAAAAGATATTAAATAAAATTAATTATAATAAATTAATATATAATTTAATTTTTGAAAGTATATATATATATATATATATATATATATATATATATATATATATATATATATATATATATATATATATATATATATATATATATATATATATATATATATATATATATATATATATATATATATATATATATATATATATATATATATATATATATATATATATATATATATATATATATATATATATATATATATATATATATATATATTGGAATATGGAAATAACTCTTTTACATGCGTCTGAATTTTTAATTTTTTATTAAAATATATTTAATAACGGTTCTATAAATCAACTATTGTTGTATATTAAATTTTATTTGTTTCGATTCTTAATAATAAAATATTGTTAAGTCACAAGAAAAATGTTTCTTGTACCTTAATAATGTTGTATTTTTGTGAATTTTGTAGTATTAATTTCTTATGCATATTGACAGAAGATCTAATTTAGTTTATTATATCATACGTAGATCGTTTGTTTCATTAACCCTTCACTGAAAAGAATTCATTTAAATTGATTTAGAAAATTGTAATATGAAAAGTAAGTTTTATTTAAAAATAGACTTAGATCAATCAATTTTTTCTGAATTGCATCCATCTCATAATTCATCTCTCGCTCTTTAACATATAAATATGATTAAGTGACTTAAATCCTTCATGACATTGATTCATTCTCTTCTAGTTTATTTTAAATAACATCAATTTATTGACTAAGTCTGACTAATCATCGTCACTATCATCTTGATTGTTACATGATAAGTCATAATTAGTCAACAAATTGATGTTATTCAAAATAAACTAGAAGAAAAGAAATCAATGCTATGAAAGACTTAGGCCATTGAATCATATTCTATATATTAAACAACAAGATATGAATTATAATATACATGCAACTAGACATGGCAATATAACTCATACCCGTGAGTATCCGCTCGAACCCGCCCCGAATTTGACGGGGAAAACCTGCTTTGACTGGGTTTGAGTTTTCCCCGATTTCAAGATATGCGAACGAGGCGGATAATAGGGAGTGTAGTACCCACCCCGAACTCGTCCCTGAATCCTTCCCGTTTATTATTATTATTATTATTATTATTATTATTATTATTATTATTATTATTATTATTATTATTATTATTATTATTATTATTATTATTATTATTATTATATTGTAATATATATGATTTAACAATATATGCCGCTACCGTATTACAATTATATGCCGCTACAATATTCCAATTTGTTAAATCTATCTATTGTTATAATTTTTTGGTTTTAGAAAAAAATGTAAGTGATAACGTAAATGCATAAGAGCAATGAGTGACATTTAAAAAAATATAGTTGGCATTTAAAAAATATATTGTTATATTTTGGATTATTTGATTTGTTAATTTGAAATATTAATTGTATGGTTGATAAATTAATACTTTTGTTAGTGTTTTATTATTCGAAATATATGTTTAAAATTCTTCAAGATTGTATTTTATATTTGTAATATAAGTTAATATATGTTAAGATTGGGACATGTTTTAGGTTCAGGGTGACTTTTGGGTTTGGGAAAGTTTTTGGGTTTGAGACATATTTTGAGTTTGGGGGTGTGACGAGGATCCTCGAACCCATTTGGGATGAGTTTGGGATTCAATTATTCATCTCGACGGAGATTGGGGCGGGTAACGGGAATTTATCTTGAATTCGAGTTTGGGTTTGGGGAATACAAAAACCGTCCCTGCCCTGCTCTGTTGTCATGTCTACATGCAACTCGAAAAATAATGGTTTATTTAAGTTGTTTTTCAAAAATAGTTTAATTTTCAGACTATTTTCTTCTTCATCAATTTGAATGATTGTATTTATTTAGTGAGATATATGAAAAAACAAGCCATCTACAAATTTTATAATAAAGTCAAGGTATTTTTCAGAACGGCTATCTATTGTATTTGTTGTGAAATATTAATTATATTCTAAATAAATTGCTGCAACTATATTTCAAATTTAGTGTGTGTTTAATTTTGCAATGAAGAAAATTGATTTAGAGTGAATTGGTTCTAACTAAAATTAAAATGAACAATATATTTCATTATAAAAATCACTTTTAAATTCAAAAGTTTCAAATCCTAATTTCCAATAAAATTAATTCTAGAAATCATAATAATTATAGAGAAATCAATCATGTCAAAATCAATATTACACCTATAAAATGAATTTAAATAACTTCAAAAGTGATTGTAAAGTGGTATTAGTATGATAGAAGTGCTTTGACATAATTCTCATTGTATTGCTGATAATAAGCTTGGATTTCTCTTGCTTCTGTCTTCTTGTTTTGGTATTCAAGATTGGTAGCATTGTCCTACATTTTCCCAGATTTATGTCAGTTGATGTAATAGGAATGAAATAAATTACTCTACATTATAACAAGAAAAGGAAATTCTTCAGTTCAATTAATTTCATTTTTAGGTAACATAGAATCAGTTATTGAGAATGAACAAAATGATTTCTTACTCATTTCGAAAAGATTTTTCCCAGAAACTCAAGTCTCTGAAATTCATTCCCAATTTGGCACTATGGAATAAATTGAAATGGCGCAAACTGCAAAGTGGCGTGCGTGCAATTGAAATCAAGTCTTTCGTTTTTCTTTTGTGATTTCCTCATTTTTAGAATGGTTTTGTTTTGGTGCAATATTGTTTTAGTTTTTCATTTTATTTTTGTTTTAATTTTGACGAGTTGCCTTCATTTTGATGCATATGATGAAATCAATAATTTTTTTTTGACAGAATGAAGTCAATAACTTAAGTGTAGTCAATATTAAAGAATTTAATTTCATTATATTTATAGTATTATATCATTATTTGTTATTATCCGTAGTTTGTTTATAATTTTTTTGTTTTTGCAGCGTCTGACGTGAGTAATAAGAGATTGTTGGATGACTATCAACTAAGGGTAGGAAAACGGATTCGACTTGTTAGACTTACATGTATTATCTGTACTTTTTTTGCAGGGTAAACATGATTGCTTGCCACTCCTACTATCAACGGTTAAAATGAAGACGAGATTCCGCTTCAGTGTGCTGACTCAGTGTGGGTTTCTACTTGTTCACAATTAAGTGGACATTTGTGATTATATTGAAAATATATATGTTGGAGAAGTCTCACATTACTTAATTTTGTAAAAGAAGAGGAAATTCAAAGCTATATAAAGTATTCAAGTTTTTTTTTCTCTTACAAAACGTACTAGTCAAAAGCATTTTAAGTTTGTATTTGACTTTTTTTTTATATATTTTCTCTTATACTATTGTATTAAAGTATTGCGAGGAGTAGTTAAATATTTAATTTGGAAAGTGTATGTGCATTGTGACCTTGGGTGGTTGAGGTTAGTATATGTGTTGTAACAATTTTCACATAGTATTATTCTATGATTGTCATTTGACAACAAACATGATTTATTTCTCCAATTTTGAAGTTCCCACGTTAAATTCTTGTATTATTATTGTGTTCTCTTTTTTCTCCATGCATTTATTTTTCCTAACAATTGGTATCAGAGCATTGGTTTGGTGCAGTGTGAAATTTTTAGTATGTTCTATGTTTGTAGTTTTGTCTGATCTTCAATATCAGAAAAGAAATTTTATACTTTGTGTTGGTCGGGAAATTTTTTATGCTACAGAAAAGATTTTGATGTCAATGTCAAATTTTTTAAGTGCGGCGAGGCTTGACTTACAAAAGTTTGATGGAAGAAATATTTTTTTTCTTGTCAAGAATTCAAGTCAAAGATGTTTTGATATAATTAGGATTACATAAGGTGCTTAAATGAAATATTTTCAACATTGACAACAAGAAGTGAGATGAACTAGATTTGAGAGCTTTAAGTACTATATGCATGTCTTTGGCTAAGAATATTCTTGCAAATGTTCTTGGTACATTGTTTGTCAAAGAGTTTTGGAAGAAACTTGAAGGGCTATATCAAGGAAAGGGTATTTCAAATTGGTTGTTGTTGAATGAGTAATTTCATAGCTTGTGTATGGATGAACATACAAAAGTATCTGATCATCTAAGCGTTCTCAATGGTATTGTTTTTTAATTAAAAAATATTGGGGTCAAGATTCATGATGAAGACAAAATTTTGAGACTCATATGGCCTCTTTCATATTCATATGAGCATATTAAACCTGTTTTGATATATGAGAAGGAAACTTTGATTTTTGATGAAATTGCTAGTACAATTATTTTTTAAGAAAGAAGATTGAAGGGTGGGGATAACACTTTATCAAACTCAGTGTTTGTTTCTAGAGGAATGTCTTATGTGGAAAAAAAACAATGAAATGGTTATGAGATATTGGAAATGTAGAAATATTGGGCATGTAAAGTATAAATGTCATGATGAGGAAGCGTCAAAGAAGAGTTTTGAGTCAAATGCTAGCAATGTCTCCCTTGCTATGAGAGATGATTGTGAAATCAAGTTTTCCAAATGTTTTGATGAAGACAAGCTAGCATGCAAAAATGAATGGATCAAGATAGAAGATTTATCTCAAGCAAAGATTCATTGATCAAGATCAACTTTTCAAGACTTATGGCTTAAGGTATATGAAATTTTTGATCTTATGCTCTTAGTGCTCAAAACTATTTTTAATCATGCATTTACTTTATTAAAATAATATTTTGAGTATATACTATGTATGATTGAAGAAGGATATTTTAAATTGCTTCAAATCTTTGAAAATAATGATTTTTCAATTTTTGTACACAAGCAATTGATTGTCATGCTAGGACAATCGGTTGCATCCAAAAAACAAAAGTTTATGTTTGACATACAATCGGTTGTCATCTAGCAGCAATCGATTGTCATGTGTTCTGTTTTCAATTTTTTTGAACGTTGACTTATGAGCAACCGATTACTCCTCAATGACAATCGGTTGTCATAGTTATATTTTTCAAATTTTTTAAACATTGCTTTTACAGCAATCGGTTGTTGCTTTAGTGCAACCGGTTGTTGTGCTTCTAATTTTGAAAAATTTTATTTTTCCAGCAACTTTTTGTAACACCTTTTCATGGCAATCTTTGTATCTTTTCAAATACATTTTGTTAGTAAAAATGGTTTAAACATTGCTATGATTCATTGAAAAGGTATTACTACACTATAAATTATCTTTTGTTTAGAATTTTAAAAAAAACAACAAATACAACAACAATCACTAACAACTATTATTTTTCTATTCTTTGAATCATACTTTCTATACTCAAGATTTTTGTTCATCATTTTTATATGCATACTGAAAATTGTTCTTGAGCACTTAGAAGAGTATTCCATCTTAAATTTCATATTGAATAGAAAAGATCAATCAAGTGATTGACATTGCTCTTTCATTATTCAAACTCTTATACAAATCAAACAAACTATTGTATCCTTGTTTTCAGGATTGTTGGAAACAAGAAAGACACTTAGGGAGGATTGTTCTCTTTGTGGTCTTAGTGAAAATCCAAGAGGATTGTTCTTGGTCCAAGAGGATTGTTCTTGGTTGTTAGGTAGTCTTTGTACAAATTACCAACTATAAGGAAATCTCTTTCATGTTGAAATGGGACTGGAGTACTCTCGGACTGTGAGGGGAACCAGGATACATCTCTGTGTTCTTTACTTTCCGCATTTACTGCTTTCATCACTTATCAGAAAAAGAAAGAAAAGAAACTCGTGCAAAAATATTCATACAATTCAGAAAAAGTTTTAAAGAACCTAATTCACCCCCCCTCTTAGGCGCATATGAACTTACAATGATGATCTTCTCTGAAAATTGAGAAGTGTGTCCTCATAACATTTTCGATGTCATGGAAAAGTACGCTACTACAGAAAATATCTTTCATCAACTAATATTATAACAACCTTTCTTTAACCGTGGTGGAAACACATTTTTGGGCATTTTTTTATTTTACTTTTATTTTTTACTAAAAGGTATTTCACTACGGTCTTTGTTAAACTCCATAGGGAAATGTACCAAGAGTTATAGGGTTCGAATCTCAATTCCTTTATTATCCCAACTCCTTGTATATTATTACAGTTATTATTTTCAACTGTGGTGTAAAGTCCAATCATTCCATCATGGTTCTTCTTGTAAAACATGATGAAAAGTGATATTTGTTTAATATATAAGCAAAAGTGTCTGCCGCCCAGTACAAAACAACAGTTAATCTCTAAAGAAAACCCTGACATATTTCACTCTTCTCTCTCAAAACATAATCTTAAAATCCATGGCACTCTTCATACATACTGCAACCTTCAGATTCATCTTCATCAATCGCTACCTTGAGGTTCGTTCATTAAACTTATGCTCCTATTTTGTTTACGTTTCTTGTTAAAAATGGGTTCTCATTTTTTTCATTTGGTGAATATTCTTATTTTTTTAGATTCGTCTACATCACCTTAACAAAGCACATACTTTGGTTATGGTACATATGTTCTGTGTTGCTATGAAAAAAATACAAGAAGTATGAAACTATTGTGGAAACTTAATCCACCTTGTGTTTCTTTTTTATAGCATCATAAACTAGATAAACTTCATAATTTATTCCAATTCCACAATTAATTTCAATAGAATATGTGTTCTTGAAACATTTTATTATATCTTGTGTTGTTGTATGTTGTTAGTATTTTGTTGCTAAAAGGTGTGTTTTTTATGTTGTTGTATGTATTTGTTGTGTTGTTGTATGTTGTTGTTGTTGATAAATATTCTCCGAACAAGAATAAAGTATTGCTAAGTCACAAGAAATAAGCTTCTTGTGACTTAGCAATGTTTTATTCTTTAAATTCTTATGCAGATTGACAGTAGAAGTAGTTGAGTTTATTATATGTTATGTAGATTGTTTATTTCATTAACCTTTTACTGAAAATACATTCATTTAAATTGACATGGAAATTTATAATCTGAAAATTAAGTTGCATTTGAAAATCAACTTATATCAATCAACATTTTCCAAATTGCATGCATCTTATCATTCATTTCTCTCTCTTTAACATATAGAATGTGGTTCAATGACCCGATTCTTCATTACATTGATATCTTCTCTTATAGTTTAATTTGAATAAAATCTAATTATTGGTTAAGTCTACCTCATCGTCGTCACTTATCGTCGTGATTGTTATGATGATAAGTCATCATAACAATCACAATGATGAGGTAGACTTGGCCAATAAATTGATGTTATTCAAATTAAAATAGAATCAAAGGAATCAATGTCATGAAGGACTTAGATCATTGAACCACATTCTATATGTTAAAGAGCGGAAAATGAATTATGAGACACATGTAATTCAGAAAACAGTAGTTTGTTTAAGTTGACTTTCAAGAATAATTTAATTTTTAAATTATATACCTCTTCATCAATTTGAATGGTTATATTTCTTTAGTGAAGTATACAGGAAAAACAAACAATCTACATATTATATAATAAACTATGGGTATTTTCCACTACGGTTATCTATTGTAACCATGATAAAAAGTTATTTATGTTCTAAATAAATTGTTGCTGATGGATTTTGAATCGATTACCTACATGTATATATCACAACTGTTGGTTAGCGTAACCGTTGTGAATGTAGCACACGTTCTGCCTTATTATCATGGTCTCGAGACTGTGGTGGAAATCACCAGACATACAATCACCATTTACCTTACAACGGTTGATCAGGCGTTGTTGTATCCTTTTTCCAATCGTTATGGTATTGCTTTTCCTTAGTAGTGGTACAAGTTATTTCTAGTGGATTAACACATGGATATTAATGCAAAATGTGTTGCGATATTATGTCGATGGTTGAAGTGCTTCCTATCAAGATGGAAGTTGCATCGTAATTTTTCAACCAGGTTTTTGACATGTGGAAATTGATTTTGAATTGATTTACCTTAAAGTGAATTATACTCTTCTTTCAATGGAGTATGATAATTTTGAACTATGACTATCGGTGAAGACAATGTGAAAATTCTTGAAGTGATGTAACTTTAAGTGACTAGACTCTTTATGGTGAAGTATGATTGTCGGTGAAGACAATGAAAGTTGATGTATTATTCTCAATCAAAGTGGAGATTGTTGGGACTGATTGAAAAAGTACATGTTGAAGAAGTCTCACATGATTTAGTTTTGTAAGAAAATTGAGTCCAAGACTAAATAAAGTATTCAAGTTATTCACTATAAAACACATCAATCAAAAGCACTTTAAACTTGTATTTAAATTTTTATATTTTCTTTTATACTCATGTGTTAGAGTGTTGCGATGGGTAATTAAATATTTGTTTTTGAGAGTACGAGTGTATTGGAGTCTTGGAAAGATTGAGAGTAGTCTATGTGTTGTAACCAATGTTTTAAAAATCGGATCGAAAATTAAACTGATAAAACTTCTGCTTTAAGGTTCAATTGATTCAACTGGTTAAACCTACAATCGAACCGTTTATTAAATAAACTAATGATATGAAACTAAATTTCATAGATATGTCACACATAATCATATATTCACAACTTAATAAAATAAATATTTCAAAAATTTATTACAAACTTAATACAAAAATATCAATAATACATATAATAACACAACATAGTTGTACCCTTTATTTAAGAATAATTTGAACAAATTAAATTTTGTTCATAAATTTTTTTGAACAAATTAAATAATTACAAAAAAATAAATTAAACTAATTCAAATCAAAATTAAAATATAGAACATATCAACTAAAATAAAACTCAAATAATTAAGAATACCTAAATTAAATAAGATATAATATCGAAAACAAACAATACAATATACTTAATTAAACAACAAAAAGCAAATTTGAGTTGAATTACGACAAACAAGTCATAATTGATAACAACAAATAATATTGACTTGAACGACATACAATATTGAGTTGGATAGCGTGACTATGTTTGAAAGAGGCGTCGTAATGATGATGAAGTCTAGTTGAAAGAATTTTTTTTTAAAAATGGCCAATTTAATGCATATTTTTAAACCAATCAGTTTTACAAAATTGGTTCCGATTATTTGGTTTGAATAGTTTTGAACAGTTCAATACAAATTTTTTCAGTTTTACTCCGTTTTTAACCCACTAATAATTTTAAAAGGTTTATCCAATCAGATTTATCTCTGAATCCCGATCCAACTGGTTGAACTGTCCAATTTAATCTAATTTTTAAAATATTAATTGTAACAATTTTTACATAATATTATTATCTAAAATGTATTAGATATATTAGATATTTTGTTATCTAAATTATATCAATCATATTAGATATTTAGCAAATCCATAACAACAATGATGATTCAAAGTTTTTATAAATAACTTTAATTAAATTATTTTTTTAAATGGTTAAATATATAAATATCAATAATTTATTTACATTAATATATAAATATAAAAAATTACCAATAAGAATTGAATTGTAAATCAATATATTACATACATTTAATTCAACTAACACATATGAAATTTCAATCGCCAAATTCAATCAAATTAATCTATAATATTATTTTTATAAATTTGTTCTTAATATACCATAGCACAAATCTAAATAGTATGACTTAGTTAATATACCATTAATACTTTAAATTATTATTCTCGATATTTTCTCCATACATAAATTATTTTTGACTAACTATTAGAACTTACCATTCAAATTCAAATTTTCAATTTTTTTTTTAAGATAGTAAGCTAAGCTCGTTCATATGAGTCAGAAAAATCATATAGTTTGAGCCTTTAAATTAAAACTCATATTTAAAAAAAAAATTTAGTTTAGTCTTAAAAAATCTGCAACTCATTAGAAGTAGTTCGCATGATCGTAAGTAGTTTGTTAGACCCTCATAAAAAATTATATTAATTTTTATATCATGTTACATTAAAATAATACATTGATTTTTATCATTTTACTAAATTTTATCTATATTCTATTTAATTTTTTTCTTTTAAATATTACACATTAATTTCATCATATTCTATTAATTTCTCATTAAATATTTAAATATTATTTTCTACAATTTAAACATGTATTATAATTAAAAATATATTATAATATTTATAAAAGATAATATAGTACTTAAAAATATACTATATTCTAAAATAATATAATTTTTAATTTAATCTATAATAAATATTATAAATTTTTTATTTTAATTTATTTTATTAAAAAAACAATTTAAAATTAGATAGTCCGAAGTCCATCTAAAATTAAACTCGGATAATAATTTTAAGACCTATTCACAATAGAACTTTTTAAACTCAGTTCTAAAAAGCTCAAATCCATCGATTTCGGCTGGTTTAAGGTTAGAAAGACTCATTTTAACAACTCTACCTAGGAGTATTAAGAGTAACTATTAAGTAATACTTTAATGAACCAACTAAAAAATTCAATGTGAACAGTTCAATGTATTGAAGTTTCTTAAAACCAAAATTGAAGTTGCTGCAACTTCTTGGTAGTTTTCTCTAATTATTACAAACAAAAACGGTTAAATAATTAAATCATTTTAAAATTCATGTGTGGGCCAACAATTATTATTTATATCTACTTTAGTTGACTTTACTTTTCATTTAATTTGCATATCATACATTACGCAGATTTTTAATAAAATAGTATTTTTAACAATTATAACCAGTTTTGTAAATACTATTTTTTAAAAATTTGAATCACTGTCAAGTCAAGATTATTATTTCTAATAATATTTTTTGTTAACTTTTTCAATAAACTCTTCCACTTTTTTTCTCAATTCATCATCATTCTCTTTCTCATCCTCATTTTCTTCCTCTTCATTGTTGCAATCAACATCATCATTGTTCTCAATTTCAATCTCATCTTCTTCTTCATCCTTTTTTTCTTCTTCAGCTTTCGTGTCGATGAAGACGTGCGAGATTTCTTTCTCTTGTGTCAATGATTCTATACTCTTGGACTTGATTTCACTCTTTTGATGAACATTTACACTTGGCTTCAAGTCCAATAAAATAATCACTATGATCACATTACAAAAGCAAAAAATGAATGTTGAGCTAGAAGCAGCTTGAGTAATCAACTCCAATACAGAATCCAACATGATTATGAACAATCACAAAAGAGAAGAAAGAGTGAGATGAAAGGATCAAGAAGAACTATAAAGTATAACTATTTATGAAATTTGAGAATTTTAAAGGCTATTTAAAGAGTTGTAGAGATAGATAGAAGCATAACGTGGAAAGTACATTAAAATTATAATATTTTGTTGAAAAATTGAAGGAGTAACCGGTGAGGTGTATTGTTGAAGCTAAGTAATTTGTAGTATGTAGTATAGAAAGAACATCACATGGAGCATTCTTGGCCATTCAAGGACACAAGCTTCTATGTCATCACTTGACATCACCTACCAAACCTTTTCAGGTGTTTCTATTCCTAATTGGACGGATATAGTAGAAAGTGTAACATAAAAACAAAGAGTCATGGTAAATTTAAATTTTTAAAATTATCAAATTCTATAGGTTTAAATAGTATGTTCATTATGTAAATTAACTTGTTTTTATTTTTAATATATAATTTGTATTTTTTTTAAATAGTTCTTGAATATTAATCTTTTTTTTTTTAATTTTTAAATTTAAAATCCGTATTCTTGCAAATTTTTCTACGGATTTAAAATTTGTTAATTTTCTGTAAATTTTCCTACGAATTTTAATTTTAAAAATAAAAAATAATTTTTTTTAACATTTAGAGATTATTAAAAAAACAAATTAAAAACTAAAATAAAAAACTCTAACTTATAAAGATTAATGTACTATTTAAGTCGACTTCATATATAATATCTATGTACTATATTACGCAAAAAATAGAACAAACAGAGTGCATAACCCACCTCACAAAAAGTGAGAATAAAAAGCATATTGTCGAGCAGGCCACATCGGTTTTATCACCCTAGCAAAATCCAACTTAAAATTGTTTTATTGATAAAATTGAGTACTTTTAAAAGATTTGTTTTAAAATTCAGTCTATTAACCTCTTAAATTTAAGGATAAAATATGTTTTTTATCTTTATAAATTATCAAATTTTGTTTTTGTTCTTGATCTTACCGGTTGATCAGAATTTGTAAGGTGGCTAGATGACGATCTTCTCTCAGACTGAAAAGTCGTGGAGAAAAAAGAGGTTGTACCTGCAAGACACTCCGACGATCAAGTAAGTACATAAGCAACGAGATACAAGCAAAGTGTTAGGATTTTAGTGGTGAATATTCGATATCTGACCCTCACGTGTGTGAGGGTATATATAATGCATCTGGTGCGTGGCCATTGATTCCTATTTTTGGGCCTAGATATGCGGACCCGTGAAAATAGGTAACTGCCAGGACTTGGTCATACCGAGCAGATGTGCCAGTAACTAGTCGTTGGTTCTGAGGAGAAGGTAGGTTACGGGCAGCAGTCTGGTCAGTTCCTGGTTGTCTGGGCGACTTGATGTCGGGCAGACTGAGAGTTGCTCGTTGATCACAGTGGGTCAATGCAGGTTCTGGAGGACAAACGATTGATGGTGCCCGACAGACCGCGCCAAAGGGAGAGACTAGATTGGGCTCACTCTGACTGTCGGGCCAGTCCATAATAGTAGCCCCCTAAGTCGTTACTTATGGGCACGAGAGTGGCGATTTTAACGTCCTCCCGTGAAACAGGGTGTTTTTACGGGGGACATGAGTGTCGCCTGTCGCTCCTTCCTCGCGGGGAGATGAGCAGTTATTCGTTTTGGGCTTTGGACTTGAAGAGATGACGTGTTTCGGGTAGTGCACTGACGAAGCGGCGCAATGATGGCCTAGGGGTTATGGTGCAATGATGACGACCCTAGGATTCCCTAGGCATGTGTCTCCCACGCGCGAATGGTCCCCCAACTATAAATACGAGAGGAGTGGGGCGTTTGTCACATTTTTTAGTGTGTTCTTTTGCGTCATGCTGCATGGTGGACCAGTAGTATCCTGCTCGTAGAGCTTTCCTGGAGAGGGATCTTCCGCCCAAATGTTGGCCGCTAATCCCCTTGTGGATTTCGAGCAAGATACGATCTGCACTGCTTCGGTCAACGCATTTGAGGAGGGAAATGGAAAATCCTCCCATGTATAGTTTACCTTCAATCAAGATGTACTAGCAAGCTCTTCGTCGGACGGCGGCTGCTTCTTTCGAGTCGATGGGCAACTTTCCTTTTGTGAGGTAGTCGTGTACGGGGGTCATCCAACAATCGTTGTCCCCTATGGCGAATACTTCCAAAGTCAAGGGGGGTTTCTGGGTGCTTGGTCGAGGGAGGATTTCCTGTATCACTGACTTGTTTCCCCCTTTCTTCTTTGTGCTTTCTAGTTTGGATAGGATGTCCGCGTGAGCGTTATGTTCGCGGGGAACATGTTATACGTCCACAGATTTGAATCTCTTTTTCCTCTCCTGGACTAGGGCCCAACACCCAACGAGTTGGTCGCTTTTCACCTGATATTCTCCCCGGACCTGGGATGCTACCAGCTGAGAATTAGTGAATATCTTTACATCCTCGGCTCCCAGATCTTCGGCCAGGCGCAAGCCCACCAGGAATGCCTCGTATTTGGCTTGGTTGTTTGAGGTTGGGAAAGATAGTGAGAGGGAGACCTATACTAAGGTTCCTTCTTCGTTTTCCAATATAATACCAACACCGCTCCCGATCGAACTGGAGGCGCCGTCGACAAAGATTGTCCACCTGCGTGCTCCGTCCTGGGGTCCGGGCGAGGTCATTTAAGCTACAAAGTCGGCCAATGCTTGATCCTTGAGGGCTTTCCTGATCTCATACTGGATGTCGAATTCGGAGAATTCTAAGGACCACTTCAACATTTTTCCCACCATGTCAGGTCTTTCGAGCAGCTGTTTTTATCGATTGATCCGTTCAGACGACTGTGGTATAGGCCAGAAAGTAGTGCCCGAGTCTCCTCACCGTGTTAACAAGGGCTAGGCCCACCTTCTCAATTTGCTGATATCTCATTTCAGGGCCTTACAAGGCCTTACTCATGAAATAAATTGGTCTTTGTCCTTCCGGAGTTTCCTTGATTAGCAGTGCGCTTACTGCCTCGGAGGCAACGACCAGATAGAGATAGAGGATTTCATCCTTCTCCGGTCGGGAGAGGACGGGCGGTTGCGATAGCGCCTGCTTCAGGTGAGCGATAGCTTTCTCTCCCTCAGGCGTCCATTCGGAGACCGCTTCTTTGCGAATGAGCTTGAAGAGGGGGAGCACATGTTGGTCGGATTTGGCCACAAATCGAGAGAGAGAAGTGAGCATGACGTTCAAGATTTGAATGGACTTTTTCGAAGTAGGCGTCAAAAATTCAGAAAATTCTCGACATTTTTTGGGGTTCGCCTCAATGTCTCGTTCTGTTAGGTAGAACCCGAGGAACTTGCCCGCTCGTACGCCAAAGGTACATTTTTCCGGGTTAAATCGCATTCGACATTTTTGGGCTTGCTCGAACACTTTCTTTAAATGGAGGGAATGGTCGACCTCTTCTGTGGATTTGACAATCATGTCGTCCATATAGACTTCAAGCATGTAATATGGTGGGATAATTGACTTAGGATGTTTTGCGTTTTATCGCAATTGTTGCGGATAGTAAGAGTTACCACTGACTTTTCTTTTATCCAAATAAAGTAAATGGTGAAAAGAACAGGAAAGACCTTTGAGATTATTTTCTTGAGTTCGGGGGGTAGATTATGAAAAGGGAAGGTATTAGCATCCTTTTCATCCATAGTTATTTGTGGGCTCTTAGTTGCTTGCTAGATCATTGCTTTTGTTTGAAATTATGCTTTATGGTGGTTTTATAAGTATTTTGAAAACATGCCTTTGTAATGATTCTCGTCTCTATAAGAACGCATACAAAGTGTTGCTTGGAAAATAGTTCAAAGAAGTGTTTGTTTTTTAAAGTGATTTTGAAAAGGTGTCTTTGTAATGATTCTCGTCTCTATAAGAATGCATACAAAGTGTTGTCTTTTGAAAATGTTTCAAAATGAAAGTATTGGTGTATAAAATGTTTTTGTTGTGAGCAAGCGAGCAACTAGGAGCAACCTAACTACTCAAAGGTCTTTTGTGTTCTTTTCCTCCTCCTTTAGATGTTGCTATCTTACCATTGATTTGGTAAGAAGCCCCATCATTGGATGTGAAGGGACAGGCGTGGGTCATCGTATAGTCATGATAGCAATGTTGTGAGATATCTTAGCATTTCTCTTTGAGGGACTAAGATCATTTGTAAGGAAACATTCGAAGCGTCATCGAGGGACTATGATCTTATATTTTATTTTTTCTAAGACGTCTCACATGCATAACATGCCTATTTTTCATAAGGCAACAAGTGGAGTTAACCCTAGAGGTGCATGTGTGTAAAGTGTGTTTTATTGCATGCATTTTTGTCTTTGGATCAGGGTGGTCTACTTATTGATTTTATCTTGCCATACACCCTAATTACTAACATTTAGTATAAAGTCAAAAGTGAAGAAAGATAAAATCCTACACTATTACAACCATATTGAATTGCATAAAAATATAAAGGCAAAAATAAGGTAAAAGCAAGAAAAATGGATCTTTCGATTTAGGGCAGCAAACCCTTCAATTCTGCATTTTCTGGCTCTCTTCGATCTGGCCTGAAAAGGGGTGAAGGCATGACTTTTGATTGGGGCCTGGAGGCTAGCATGTTATGCCTTATGGCTGCCTCTTTCGTTTGGCCTGAAGGTTAGTATGGAAGCCAGAGGCTTCGTTTCTAACTTTTTGTCTCCTGTTTCTTTCATTTGAGTTTGAATAGCAACATGGCCCAAGGCCATTCCAACATCACCTTAAGGCTAGATTAGTGCTTAAAACATGTTTAAATGTACAAATAGAAAAATCCAAGAAGATTGTTAACCATGACACACATTAAAAGAGTGTAAACGAAAAGAAGAAAATAGTATGTACATATTTGAAACGAAAAGAAAACTTATTTACATGCTAGCTGGAAATGAAGGGTCAAAGCTTAAGAATAACTTACCTTGCTAGAGGCTGGAACGTGTGCTGGACCTTGAAGTGGTTACCTTGAATGCCTCTGAATTCGAAGGAAAAGACCAAGGGTGGGCCTTTGACACTGGATTCGAAAGAGAAAACAAGTGAAATGTCCTTCTTTGTTGGATTCGAAGGATAGTAAGGTGTAAGGATTTTTTTAGATTTGAAAGGGACAAGTATTTGGATTCTGGGTTTGGATTTGCAAAAGTGTTTAAGTGTTTGAGAATTTTATGGTGTGTAAGAATTTTTAAGACACGTTCCCCTCTCTTTCCTCTTTTTTTTTTCTGATGTGCAAATGAACTCTCTATTTATAGAGGAAAAAATTGAAATGTTTGGGAGTAAAAATAATAAAATAAAGGCTCAGCTGAAAAGTAAGCACCCACTTGTGTCATGATAGCAAGATGGATGGTCCAGATGGATTGCTTCCTTAGAAGGAGAACATGCGTAAGGCTCAAGAAAAACTTTTTCTAAAAAGTAGTATTATACTATTAAGGGCAAGTGGTCTTGGATAGAAAATGGGTAAAAGCCTATTTCAACTTGCATAAACAATTAAATATAGAGTGAGTCATAGGTTTGAGGCCTTAAAAGGGGAAACACGTAGCCTAGCCTATGGGTCTAATGTTCAACTTGATCTTTTGAGTCGAATCCTCCATCTTTCTACACCTTTCGACCAGACTTAGAACATCATTCGTTCCCACCAGTTATGTGTCCTTCGAATGGACCAATTGTGTGTTCTTCGAATGTCCCTCTTCAGCTGAATATGCCATTTTGAGTCCTCTTGCTTTTGATCACTTAGGCCAAAACCTTTGACCAGACTTCAAAGTAATCAAAAATAAATATTCCCCAACTATAGCAAGTCCTTCGAACGGGCCACCAAGTTATGTGTTACAATGCAGCACTATGGCGTATTGAAGGGTTTGCAGATGGATTCGAAGGTAGTATGAAGGCGCATTCGAAGCAAACATGAAGATAAAATTGAAAGTCATGGGAAGGTAGCCATTCATCCAATCAAAAACTTGTGAATCCAAGGCAAACAGGTGAGGGGCCAATGGTGCAATCAAAGGTTGCATGCAGGAGCCATTGTAGTGCATCAAAGCAAACATGCAGGAGGTCAAATGCCCAAATGAAACTTATGGACCAAAGCTTGATCAAAGAAGCTAGATGCTCAATCGAAGGATGTAAAACAAAGCTTGCATCGAAGGAGGCCCAAATGTTCAATCGAAGCGTGAGGACCAAAGCTCGCTCGAAGAAGGAAATTGCTTAATCGAAGGATGTAAATCAAAGCTTACATCGAAGGAGGCCCAAATGCCCAATCGAAGGATGAATCAAATTTTCTCGAAGGAAGCCTAGATGCCCAATCGAAACTAGTATGAATCGAAGCAAGCTTGTTTTTCTTCAATTTTGTCAAGAAAATCAATTTTTCTACTTTGCCCTCTGTGATACGGTGGGAGAACTAACTTGAGGTTTTGCGTTTGTGCTTGCAAATGTTTCGGTTTAGCAAGAGTCGCCACCGACTTTTTATTTTATCCAAAGGAAAGGTCAAAAAGCACAGAAAAGACCTTCGAGATGTTTTCTTGGGTTCGGGGGGTAGATTATAAAAAGGGAAGGTGCAAGCACCCTTTTCATCCATGGTTATCCATGGGTTCTTAGTTACTTGTTTAGATCACTTGCTTTTGCTTTTCAATTGTTTGAAATGGTGCTTTGTGTGTGGTTTTGAAAATGTTTTGAAAAGAGGCCATCGTTGTGGCAACCTTTGTAATGATTCTTGTTTGAATATATACAAACGTGTTTGTATTTTGAAAAGATTTTGCAATGTTTGAAAGTTTGTTTTGGGAAATGTTTTGAAATTGTGTTGTGAGGTGTGTTTGAAAATACCAAGGATGTTTTTGCAAGTTTTGATCAAGTAACTAAGAGTTATCTACCCTATCTACTCAAAGATCTTTCCTACACATTTTTAACCCTTTTGACAGTGTTGTTTTACCATTGCATTTGGTAAATAACCTTGTGTTTGGATGTTAAACGGGACAGGCGCGGGTCATCGTATTGACCATGATAGCAATTGTTCTAAGTATCTTTAGCAATTTTTTGAGGGACTAGATCATTTTGTATAGGCAACCAAGATAGCGTCATCGAGGGACTATGATCTTTTGTTTTGTTTTTGTTTTGCCAAGATACTCAACATGCATACCATGGCCATTTTAAAGACAACAAGTGGATGAAACCCTAGGGGTGCATGTGTGTATTGTGTTGTCAATTTACATGCTTTTATATCTTGTATTAGGTCTAACTATTTGTTTTGATTTTGGATATTGCATACAAACCCTAATCTCTATCATGGCATATTTGAAAGCAATAAGTGCGTAAAATAAATCTATGACTATTACAACATTGATATGGGAAGGGGGATACAATTTTGAATGGAGAGTATTTGCAAGAAAATAAAACCCTAAGATTAACTATTACATCCAAATTGAATTAATTGTGCAAATAAATAAATAGGCAAATATTTAAATGGACAATTAAATAAATATGCAATATATTATAAATATGCAAAAAGAAATGTTTTTGTGTTATTTTTATGTGTGTAAAAATAAAATATTTAATACATTAAAAATAATAAAATAAAAGATTATTTTTATTAAGGGTGGAAACCCTAATTGGTTTTAAGAATATATATATATATATATATATATATATATATATATATATATATATATATATATATATATATATATATATATATATATATATATATATATATATATATATATATATATATATATATATATATATATATATATATATATATATATATATATATATATATATATATATATATATATATATATATATATATATATATATATATATATATATATATATATCAAGTATTATTTATTTATGTACAATAAAATAAATAAAATATATACAAATGTTAAAAAATAAAAATAATGTGAGAAAAAATATTATTTAAGTATATAAATAATAAAGATAAAAATAAAATATTTTTATGTATTATTTTCAAGTTTTTATTAAAGAAAAATAAAAGTATGTTATTTAATAATTATTTCTATGTCTTAAAAAAAATAATAAAATAAAATATGGAAATTTATAAAAATATTTTTGGTAATTTTTTATGTTTAGAAAAAATAAAATAAAATCAGAAATGAAAAAGAAATAGAAAAATATGAAAATATAAAACAATGGGCCAGGGGGTGTGAGAAGGAAGTCAGGGGGTGTCAAAAGCAAGGAATAGCCAGGCCCAACCCAACTACTTCATCTTCAACCTTCGTTCAAACAAACACGCGCGTTTCTTGTACAACTTCGTATCTCCTGCTTCAGTGCTTAAAAACAAAAACTTACAACACAAAAGTTATGAAATTTTTCAACACGATTCCAACCATATAAAGAACTTAATCTAACTCTCAAAGACCAGAGAGAATTTCTATGGCCCTAATTTCTAACCTAACTTTTTCAGAATGTTCATCAATCAAATTCTGTCAGCACACTTAACTTAAATGAAATCTATGCAAATATACAGTTTAAGGGCAATGAGTACTACATTTTTCATTCACAAACCTAAGCCTAATGATTCCTAAATAGAGAGATAAGAAGTTGGAAAATACCTGTTTCAGTTGAACTTGTGTATAGCAATGCAAGGGTTTTCAGTGAGGCCTGAGATGTTTGTGAGCTTGCCTGAACTTCCTCTGACCTTCCCCAATGCTTTGTTTGCTTTGAGCTTGCTTAAATAAGCCTGTAGAAGTCAACCTGCACAAGCTGAAATCTGAAATGGTGAAGCTTGCAAATGGAGTTACAGTCAATGGCCAATGGTTGTAATAACTTAGGTGGGTTATATGGAAGGTATTGGAACTAGTTTGGGACAAAACGCACGAATGGTTTATGAGATGGAAGTGAAACTGCAGAGAGTGCCCTGTTTTGCAAGAAGATGGTGTTTTTGTGTTTTGGAAGGCTTGAGGGTTGGATAGCTCGTGCTTCTGACTCAAGGCAATGTGCAAAAGTAGTTTGGAAAGGTTACAACACTTGGTTTTTACAGAAACAAGAGTTTGTGTGATTTTGGCAAGTTGACATGTTTTTTAAGAAAGGTGTGAAGTGATATAAGACAGGCTTGTACAGGCTATCTTCAAGCATGCACAAGATTTTTTGTACTTTGCCTAAGTTTATGGAACTTGTTTTCTGCAAAGAGAGGGTTTCAAGGCTCAAGGAGAGCAAGTTGACATAAAGTTGCCTTTATCAAAATGACATAGTTCACTTTTTGCCAAAAATAGATTAAACCCTTGTGTAAACTTCCAATAATCAAAATAATGTCTTAAACCAATGAGTTTGCATTCAATTTTTGAGTGTGGAAGGTTTTAGAGACCTGTATTCAAGTACAAAGCAAAGTTGGACATATTTTGCAACTTGTGTCAACATGAAAATGCCATGGATCAAAGTGAATTTTTGCCAAATTCAAACCTTCGATTCTCCCTAACCATAAATGATTTTGGAGAGTTCTTGGACATTTTGGAAAGCTTGTAACATTCTATACAATCCATATTTGAAATGAATTTTGATATTCCAAGTGGAACTAGGTGAAACATTTCCATGAAGATAGGTCAAAATCCTGCCTAAACTAGGGCAAAATTTCACTAAGTTAAAAGTTTCATGGATCCTTGTTCCCAAAATCATAACTTTATATCTAGGCTTCTTTTTAGAAAACTTTGTGAATCAAAGTTGTAGATTTTGTGGAGGACTACAACTTTCATGTTGGAAGTTTTGTTTGAATCCAATTGAATCATGGTGAAAAAGTTGGGCAAAGTTGGGAAAAAATAAGAAAATTTCATAACTTAGAAAAATTCTAAGTTATGAAAATTTTCAATCTTTAAAACCTAATTTGCAAAATTAGGTTTCTTGATGAACAAGTTTCATGTTTTGACATATCTTGATGAAAAATGACCTTTGGCACTTGATTTTGACCAAAAAGTCAAAGTTTGACTTTTCAATGTACAATTGATTTTTGATCAGTTGACTGGAAAATTCATCTGTCAATCCAATGCAATTAGGAACTTTTGAACCTTGTGAATAGGTCAAGATGATTCCGTTGAGTCCTTGAATTAATGCTTGAACCCAATTTTCCATTGGCTAGGTTAAAAGTCAGAAATTGCCCTTGTGCAGTCAAAACCCTAAAAATGATCATTTTGCCCTTTTGATGATCTGATCAAATTTCTTGAGGAGTTGTGGTCCAAACTTGATCAAATGGTTCATATGAGCTTATAATGTTGGTGTGGATCAAAATTTATGAGGTTTGACTGTAAATTGGCCACAGTTGACTTTTTCCCCAATATAGGTGATTTCTAGGTCAACTGTCTAATTGACTGGGCAAAAATTTGATTCAAAGCTTGAAACTTGGTATGAGAAATCTTATAAGTCCAACATGAAGTATGAAAGTCACATGTGGCATTAGAAGTCCAAAATTCCTTGTGCAAATTCAAACCCTAATTTAGGTCAACAGTGCAAGGAGATGTCTTGAGCAGAGCAAACCCTAGCTTGGTCTTGAGTTCAATGAGTTTTGTGAGGAGAAATCTTTGATAAAATGAGAGGAAAAATTTTGGGGTACAAAAGCTGCCCCTGTTCAATCTTCTTGAACCTGAAGAGTTATATTGGCGAGTTTGCCTTTCGCGACTCGAAGGTAAAAGATGATTGGACACTAGAGTGCCCATAAATTTGCACTCGTCAGAGTATAGTTGAGGGAATGGGCTTAAGGATGCCATTTGGAGATGTGATAGAATCTTGTCGGAGATGGGCTTAAAGATGCCATCCAAGAATGTTTGTTGAATTGTAAGTTATAGGTGAGCGTCAGAATGGTATCCGTGTCTGGAGCATCTCTGAGCTGGGGATCTGAATAAGAAATAAAATAACATCCGTGTCTGGAGTATCTATAAACTGTTTTTTGAGGCTGAATCTGAACAAGCGATAGATTAACATCCATGTTTGGAGCATCCGTAAACTGTTTTCTCGATCCTTGAATTTGAATAAGCAATAGATTAACATCAGTGTTTGGAGCATCTCTAGGCTATTTTCTGAGTTGAATCTGAACAAGCGATAGATTAGCATCCATGTCTGGAGCATCCATAAACTATTTTCATGATCCTTGAATTTGAATAAGCAATAAATTAGCATCTGTGTCTGGAGCATCTCTAGGCTATTTTCTGAGCTGAATCTGAACAAGCGATAGATTAGCATCAATGTCTGGAGCATCCGTAAACTGTTTTCATGATCCTTGAATTTGAATAAGCAATAGATTAGCATCCGTGTCTGGAGCATCTCTAGGCTATTTTCTGAGCTGAATCTGAATAAGCGATAGATTAGCATCCATGTCTGGAGCATCCGTAAACTGTTTTCATGATCCTTGAATTTGAATAAGCAATAGATTAGCATCTGTGTCTGGAGCATCTCTAGGCTGTTTTCTGAGCTAAATCTGAACAAGCGATAGATTAGCATCCATGTCTGGAGCATCTGTAAACTGTTTTCATGATCCTATACCAGTAGCTTGTTAATCTTATCCTGAAAAGGGTAAAATATTAGTTGAAACACAAAGTTATGTTGCATGAAATGTATGATGCAATATATGTGTTTTATCAATGTTTATGATATATGAATGTAATGTATGCGCATGTAAGTTGATTAGCTGTCTTGCTGAGGAAAATAAATTCTTGACTACTGTCGGGGAAAATAAATCCTCGACCACTACTGGAGGTTCAAAATCTTTGACTGCTGAAGATTATCAAAACTTTAACAACTTCTGCGGGGAATTAAGAATGAGAATATTTAATCTGCTAGGGGAATTAAAAATTCTGACAATTTTTATGCTGAGAGTAAAGAAGGCTCTGGCAGCTCCACTGGAGAATCAAGGATGAGAATCTTCATTCTGTTGGGGAGTAAAAACTTTGTGGGGAATAGCTATCCCGCTGGAGAGTATGCTCAGGACTCTGGGGGAAAAACTTACTGCTGGGGATGACAGGAGCCTGGGTTGTGTGCCAATCTACTGGGAAATTATCCTAGGTTAGGGATAAGACAAAAGTTAACTGTTATCTTGTTGATTCTCAGATTTTAAGACAACTTGCTAGAGAATCTGGAGACGCTAAATGGTTTCCGTTGTGGATCGATATTTTGACTCTGCTGGGGAAGAGGGTTTTAGGATAACTCTCTGGGGAATTATCTGGTTTTAAAGTGACTCTCCTGGGAAATTGGAAGAAACAGGATGGTTTCCACTAGGGTTTAAAGTTTGAATATTTGACTCCGTTGGGGAAGAAAGTTTCATCTTCACTGAGGATCTGTAGTTCAAAGTTTTGCTCCGCTGGAGATTGGGAGTTGGTAGTCTCAACTCTGATGGGGATTTTGAAACTTAACTCTGCTGAGGATATATATTTCAAGGTTTTAGCTCCACTAGAGATCTGGATGATGTACTGCAGGGGATTTTTCCTGGAATAGCCTAAATACGTTTTCCTATACTTTCAACCTATCAGTAATTATTCTTTCTCATGTCGTTTTATTTGTAAGCAGTGATTATATTCAAATGCATATGCTCATTTAATAAATCATTGGACATTTTCAAATAAAACACAAGTGTAAAAAAGAAAGAAGAGGCAAACAATTTTCTGCACTTTGAAGTATCTTTGTATTAACTTTGTGTAAGTATTTTGTACAAAGGAGACAGACATCCTAGTAAGAGAATGTTGTCATAAAAATTGAGAAAAATTTATACAAAGAAAGATGGCTATGTGTAACAATTCCATGGGGTTCCTATTCTGCTATAGCCTTTGTAACTCTGAGTATCTTGTCCATTCGTTGCTTCATCCGTAGATGATTGGATTGATCGGAAGCTTGGAGCTTGTCCGTGAAGAGATTTTCCTTAAAGTGATCCGACGAGACATAGTCATACGCTTTAATTCCCTAACGCCTGGATCGCCCTTTCGGGTTTTTGATCCACCGGGAAACCCTTTTTTGCCCAAGTCGCCCTTTCGGGTTTTCAACTTGCCGGGTGTACAGATTTTTTTTTATCCCTAATTTTTGCCTGAATCGCCCTTTCGGGTTTTCGATTCACCGGGATGCCCATTTTTGCCCAAGTCGCCATTTCGGTTTTTCAACTTGTCGGGTCATTTATGCATAGTATCTTTTGACTATGTCTGCGTTTGCAGGGTGCGGCAGGTCGTCGCCGTCCATGGTGGTTAGAATCATAGCCCCACCAGAAAAGATGTTTTTGATCACAAATGGTCCTTCATAGGTAGGGGTCCACTTGCCCCTGGGATCACTCTGCGGCAAGATGATCCGCTTGATTATAAGATCTCCGACTTGAAATACCTGGCGCATGACTTTCTTGTTGAAAGCCTTGATCATCTGTTTTTGATACGTCTGACCATGACAAACAGCAGTAAGTCGCTTTTTGTCAATCAAGTTAAGTTGATCAAGCCGGGTCTGAATCCAATCATCTTCACTCAAACCAACATCCTTCATAATTCTTAAGGAAGGAATCTGAACCTCCATAGGTAAAACAGCTTCCATGCCATATACCAAAGAAAAGGGGGTTGCCCCAGTTGAAGTACGCGCCGTGGTACGGTATCCATGCAGAGCAAACGGTAACATCTCATGCCAGTCCTTGTAGGTGACTGTCATCTTTTGAATGATATTCTTGATATTTTTGTTCGCAGCTTCGACAACACCGTCCATATTTGGCCGATAGGGAGATGAATTGTGATCTTGAATCTTGAACTACTCGCACAGAGCGGTGATCATAGTGTTGTTCAGGTTTGCACCGTTGTCCGTGATGATCCGGTCGGGGATACCATACCGGCATATGAGGTTCCGCTTGATGAAGCGGGCAACCACATTCTTTGTAACAGAGGCGAAGGAAGTTGCTTCGACCCACTTGGTAAAGTAATCAATGGGCACCAGGATGAAGCAATGTCTGTTGGATGCCGTAGGCTTGATCTCTCCAATCATGTCGATTCCTCACATTGCGAATGGCCAAGGAGCTGTTAGGACATTGAGAGGAACTGGAGGAATATGTACCTTGTCTGCATAGATTTGGCATTTGTGACAAGTACGGGAATGTTGATGACAGTCAGCTTCCATGGTAGACCAATAGTAGCCTGCCCTTAGAATCTTCTTAGCCATCGTATGTCCGCTCAAGTGGGTGCCAAAAGTACCATTATGAAGTTCAGTCATGATCTGCTCAGCTTCAACCTTGTCCACACAATGAATCAGAACACAATCATGGTTGCGCTTGTATAGGATACCATTGCTCAGGAAGAACTTGGCAGAAAATCTTCTTAAGAACTTTTTGTCATTGACTGAAGCTCCTTCAGGGCATTCTCGAGTCTCGAGATACCTTTTAACTTCGTGAAACCAGGGTCGGTCCACTACTTCTTCGGTGTTAATCTCGTGACAATGTGCAGGTTCGTCCATCCGCTCAATGGTGATTTGGGGAGCCTCATTATCCCAGTTAAGTTTAAACATGGATGACATTGTAGCTAGAGCATCCGCTAGCTGATTTTCTTCTCACGGGAAGTGCTCGAAGGTAATCTACTCAAAATGAGGTAACAATGTCAGGACATGTTCTTTGTAAGGGATGAGATTGGGATTTTTAGTGTCCCAATCTCCTTTGATCTGATTGATGACCAAAATGGAGTCTCCAAACACAACCAAAGATTTGATTCCCAAGTCAATAGCAACCTTGAGACCAAAGATGCAAGCTTCATACTCGGCCATGTTGTTGGTGCAGCTGAAGCAGAGTATAACAGTGAAAGGTGTATGGCAACCTTCTAGAGAGATAAGTACTGCGCCGATACCGTTGCCAAGTGCATTTGAAGCACCATCAAAGTACAGGGTCCATCGGGATCCTTGTTTAGGTCCGTCATACAGTCCGTTACCTTCAATGTTGTCCAATGTCATAATGTCTTTGTCAGGGAAGTCAAACTTGATAGATTGGTAATCTTCGACAACTTGATGAGCTAGATGGTCAGCTAGTACACTCTCCTTTATAGCTTTTTGGGTTGTGTACTGGATATCATACTCAGTCAGGATCATTTTCCATCTGGCGATTCTTCCAGATAAAGCAGTCTTTTCGAAGATGTACTTGATCAGATCCATTTTAGAAATCAGCAAAGTGGTATGTGTCAACATATACTTCCTTAGTCGGTGAGCAACCCATACCAAAGCGCAGCAAGTTTTCTCGAGCAGTGAGTAGCGAGTCTCACAGTCGGTAAATTTTTTCCTAAGGTAATAAATGGCATGCTCTTTTCGACCAGACTCGTCATGTTGGCCTAGTACGCACCCCATTGAATTATCCAAAACAGTCAAATACATGATTAGCGGCCTTCCTTCGACGAGTGGCATCAATATATGAGGTTCTAGCAAATACTCCTTGATTTTATCGAAAGCAACTTGAAAGTCATCATTCCATTCAACCACCTGATCTTTCTTCAACAGCTTGAAGATTGGTTCACAGGTAGATGTTAGGTGAGAAATGAACCTTGCAATGTAGTTTAGGCGTCCTAAGAAACCTCTGACCTCCTTTTCAGTGCGGGGGGCGGGCATTTCTTTTATAGCTTTGACTTTGGCAGGATTAACCTTGATGCCTTTGTTACTGACGATGAATCCCAAGAGTTTACCGGACCTGACTC
Organism: Vicia faba; assembly: GCA_948472305.1. Lineage (NCBI taxonomy): Eukaryota > Viridiplantae > Streptophyta > Magnoliopsida > Fabales > Fabaceae > Vicia > Vicia faba. The sequence continues at coordinate 646,772,861 of OX451735.1, read as the reverse complement.
CGAAAGTGCACTTGTTAGGGTTCAGTCTGAGCTTGTACTCCTTCAACCTAACAAACAACTTTTGCAGATGGTCGAGGTGTTCTTCTTCTATCTGTGAACGGGCTATCATGTTATCTACGTAGACTTCAATCTCATGATGTATCATGTCATGAAACAAAGCTACAATGGCTCGCTGATAGGTTGCCCCGACATTATTCAGTCCGAATGGCATCACTTTATAGTAGAAAGTACCCCACTGCGTAACAAAAGTAGTCTTCTCCATGTCTTCGGGGGCCATTTTGATCTGGTTGTACCCTGCAAATCCATCCATGAAATAAAATACCTTGTGCTGAGCTGTATTGTCAACCAAGATGTTGATGTGCGATAGTGGAAAGTCATCTTTAGGGCTAGTCCTGTTTAAGTCTCTATAATCCACGCACATTCTCACTTTGCCGTCCTTCTTAGGTACGGGCACAATGTTAGCAACCCATTGTGGGTAGGAATTAACAACAAGAAAACCGGCATTGAACTGCTTCATCACTTCGGTTTTGATCTTTTCGGACATATCGGGCCTCGTTCGGTGGACTTTCTGTTTAATTGGTGGACAGTCTTCTCTTGTAGGGAGACGGTGTACCACAATATCTGTATCGAGTCCCGACATGTCTTCATAGGACCAAGCGAAGATCTCAACATATTCATTCAACAACTGAACTAAGCGCTCTTTGACACTTGACTCAAGGTTGGCACCCACTCTAACTTCTTTTCTATTTTCGGCAGTACCCAAGTTGATAGTCTCTAACAACTCTTCATGGGGAAGAATAGCCCTTTCTTCCTGTTGTAACAGTCTAGCCAACTCTCCAGGCACTTCACAGTCTTCATCACCTTCGTATTCGGCATGATTGACCAGATCTTCAGAGTTACTGAAGGCCATAGCAGAATTATTGCCCATGGAATCCGGAATGGAAGGGTACCTGCATTTTATGAGTGTGGGTTGTGTAAGGGATAGCCACCTTTAAACAAATAAAATGTAAAAAGAAAGAAAATGAACACAAAAGTTTATATACGAAAACATCCATGATTCATTAAAAATGGCATATGAAAATGAAAAAATCAAGCCCTTACAAATGGACCTATATGCCCCGGATGAGGCACAAGGAAAAAAGAGTGTACGAATTGTTTAATAATTATTACAGACCAACAGAAATGTTTGAAAGATAAATTACTGATTTATGAAAGTAATGGGAACGAAGTCTTTCGCCTCCCAGTTGCTCAGTCCTCCTTCAATAGTCGGGAAAATCTAATCTTCAAAGTTGTTCTCATCTTCACCATCCTCCAAAGCATGAACTCCATGATGAGTGATCTTTAATGGTGGCCCTCCATCCCGGGAGCGGTGCACAACCTTTTGAGCAGAAGTGGTGAAACCCAAGCCGAATTTATCTATCTTGAAAGGAAAATCCGGTAGCTGACCCCATACTGTGCTTCCTCCTTCCTCGATCACAGCCTTCACATCTTTAAGGGATGACATCTGGGACACAGGCTTGGTAATGATGGGTACAGAAGTCATTGTCTTGGCTGCCGCAACTTCAGGAGAAACCTCTTCAAAGTGTTGGAAAGGGGTTTCTATGAATTCACCATCTAACTCCACATAGCGGAAATAATTAAGATGGCTTATCATATACTCCTCCTCGCCATGAACCATTATGATTTTCCCCTGGACTGGGTATTTGAGCATTTGGTGTAGAGAAGAAGTGACTACCCCAACATTGTGGATCCAGGGTCTTCCTAACAAGCAAGAATATGAAGGACGGATGTCCATCACATAAAATGTAGAGTTGAAAATTTCCATTCCCACTTTAATTGGGATGTCCACCTCCCCGTGGACCATCCTCTTAGAACCGTCAAAGGCTCTAACAATGATATTGCTGGGCTTTAGGGTCAAACCTTCACAGTCCAATATGTCCAATGCTTTCTTTGGCAGGACATTTAAAGACAACCCGGTATCAACCAGAACGTGAGCAAGAGTAGTCCCTCTACATTCCACCGAGACATGCAGCGCGTCATTATGCTTTCTCCCCTTAGATGTTAGATCGGCATCGGAGAAGCCAAGACCATTGTCGGCGGTTAGGCTGGATACACACTCCTGGAACTGGTCCGCGGAGGTTTCTTGAGGCACATGGGCCTTCTTCAGAAATTTGATTAAGGCTTTGGCTTGAGCCTCGGAACAGAGCAATAGGGCCAACATAGAGATTTTTGAAGGGGTTTGCCCCAGTTGTTCTACGACATCATAGTCGCTTTTCTTAATTATTTTTAAAATCTCCTCCATTTCCTTTTGAGTGGTCTTAGGGATGACCAAAGGCTGAGCCCTCGTCCTGATGGGCGCTTCCTGGATCCCCTTACCTTATCGGCAGCAACAGTAGAGGGTACAACTACGGGAGTAACAATTTCTTCAATGACTGGAGTTCGCACAGAGATGTTGACCGACACAGGAGTAACCTTAGGAGCATTTGAAGGTCCGAAGATTTCCCTTGGAGGAGCAATCTCCGGAGAGAAAATTCTTCCGCTGTGGGTGATCTTACTCGTCCCAGCGATGTTTCCTATGTCAGGAGTTTCTTCATCGGAATTTTCTTCCACTGATTCAATCTGCTTAACACCGTGGTAGAAGATTTCTCCTCCATAATTCCACGGTATTGTCTTGTTTGACTTGTATGGGATAGGCCCCAGCATAGTTATCTTCAGAGGTACAAACTTTGGATCGGGTGTAATCTTAGCAGGTCTTTTGGAGACCTTGGAAAGACTGGCGGAAATGGTAATTATAGCAACATCGTTGATAGGAGTTGGAGTAACAGGATTTTTCTCAAAGAGGATTTATTGATTATCCATTAGGCGTTGGATGCCTAACTTCAATAATGAACAGTCGGATTGTAGGGACGAACAAAGGTAACAATCTTTTTCACAGCCTGGGAAAATCCCGGCTTTCAACAGATTCATCTTGATTATTGATAAAGGGGTCATTAAGTCATCAACAGCAGCAACATACAGATCCTCTTCGATAGCATGGGCATTGTGACCATGCTTTGGCATTGGGGTAGAGATCACATTCGGCTTTTCGGGCGCGTCGAATTCCACTTCCTTGGCATCTATTAAATCCTGGATCTTGTTTTTGAGGGCCCAACAATTGTTGGTGTCGTGCCCTATGCTATCTGAATGATAAGCACACTTGGCGTTGGGATGGTAATGCGGAGAAATGGTATTTGTATTCTTCGGTGCCTCTCTCAAGGTTGTAAGGTTTAACTTCAGGAGATGGGGGAGAACCTGAGCAGGTGTCATGTTTACCCGGGTATATTTCCGTTGTGGCCTTTCCACTCTTTGCTGGTTAGTTCTAGGTTGATCGTTTCTAGACTGATCAACTGCAGTCTTTTGAATCATTACAGCCCCTACCGCTGGACGGCGCTCCACTCTTCCTCGACCTCTTTGAGAATAAACAGCTGACACCTCTTTCTTGGCTGGAAAAGGTTTTTTAACAGCAGCAGAAGCAGATGTATCTTTTTGAATTTTACCGCTCTTGATGCCAGCTTCGACTCTTTCACCAGTCAGGATTAAATCGGTGAACCCCACAGACGAACTCCCTATTAGATGATTAAAGAATGGACCTGACAGCATCCCCAGAAACATATCAACAAGCTCCCTTTCAGACAATGGTGGCTGCACCCTTCCAGCCAAGTCCCTCCACTTCTGGGCATACTCCTTAAAGACTTCATTAGCGACCATACCCATACTCTATAGTTGAGCACGAGTAGGTGCTAAGTCTGTATTATATTGATATTGTCTATAGAAGGCAGCAGCCAGATCCTCCCAATTGTGTACATCAGATTTCTCAAGCTGGTAGAACCAATCTAATTGCGTCCCCGAAAGACTATCTTGAAAAAAGTGGACCCACAGACCCTTATCAGAAGAATGAGGTTGGATCTTTCTGATGTAAGACCATAGGTGCATCTTCGGACAAGACAAACCACCATATTTAGCAAATGTAGGCACTTTGAATTTAGGGGGAATCACAATCCCAACAACCAACCCTAGCTCTTCGAATTCCAGCCCAGGCACTCTTTGTACCTCCATAGCCGCCAGACGCTCTTCCAGATTCTTGTACTTGTCGTCTGCAGGAGGGTACTGCTGCTCAGAATAGTCTTCTTCCTCTTCTTCTTCTTCTTCAGCCTCAGACTCAGATGGTACTGCAGCTCCCTTTCCTTTACCTATCCCTTCATCGGATGTTGAGGGGAAATCCAGGACCCTTCTAGCTTGGTTCTCAAATCTTCTACCCAGAGTAGCCACACCAACTCTTTTCTTTTTATTTTTCTCTTTTTCCTTTTCCTTCTCTAACAGTGCTTTAAGATCCTCCTGACCCTTTTCCAAGGTCATGAGGAGTTGTTGGAACTGTGAATTCTGCGCTTGTAAATCTTTGACCGTCTGCTCTATATCCATCTTGCTGAAATAAACAGCAGAGAGATAAGGAAACCTGGTGTGAAGACCTGTTTATGCATATGATGAATGATATGTATTCATGTAATGCATTCAAGGATTCAGAAATTCAAATTTGTTGTGAGCAAAAAGAACACACGTCATATTAATAAGATAGAATTTGTTAGTACATAAGTGCCCCATGGGCAAAATAAATACAAAATTCTAATGTAAAAAGACGTTGCGCATCCTCTTTGGTGCGATGTAGGTGTTGAGAGTATGCTCTTCATGGAGTCGACGAGTAAGTTCCAAAACCTTCTTCTCACTGGCGTAGAAGCTGGCTTCAAAAGTGTTCCGTTCTTCCTTGAGCTGTATCCAACTCTTTTGCAACTCTTCCAATGATGCTGGCATGTCAGGATGTAGGAGGGTGTATGGAACCTCTCCTTTCATAACAGGCTCTTTGATCACGGGGAGAATGTAGGGGTAAGGCATCATAAGACTCTGGGCGCGGGTTCGTACCCACTTGAGGTAAGGCTCAAGGGGAATGGAATTCTTGTGTCCCAGTGTCTTACTATCCACTTTGTTGGGCATCCTCCAAGCTCAGATAAACCTTTGTCGAAGTCCTTGAGCATCGTTGTCGAAGTCAAAAACCAAGTCCGGAATCAGCATGTCATGAGGGCCATCCTTTCGAGGATACCCAAATTGTCTCAGAGCCAAACAGGGGTTGTAGGTAATGCCTCCCCTAATGCCAAGTAGTGGTACATTAGGGAATTTCCCACAACAATCAATGATGATGACATTTTCTCTGGACCGAGAACACCAATGAACATCAGAATGTGTAAGAGTTATCAATCATTGTGACCACCTCAAGCCTTGTTCATTCTTCAAGACTGATTGGGGAAGGTGAGAAATAAACCACCTTGCTAGAAGAGGAGTACAACACATGAGAACATCTCTTTTCCTCATTGTTCGTGTGTAAAATAAGTGGAGGATATCCCCAAGCAATGTAGGCACAGGATTCCGAGATATGAAAATCTTGACAGCATTCACATCTATAAGCTGATCAGGATTTGGGAACAAGACCAACCCATAGATGAGAAGTACCACAATCTCCTCAAAAGCTTGTAGATCTAGAGAATTCTAGCAGTCTTGTGCCTTCTCAAACAGACACTTTGCCAAGAAACCCTTGACACCACTTCTGGTTTCCCAATGACCTTTGATGTCAGATGGTTGCAAGTGTAAGGCTTGAGCAACATCTTCAGGCTTTGGCTTTCTTTCCGTACCTTTGTAGGGTAGTTGATGGATAATAGGAATCCTCAGGAGTTGAGAAAATACCTCCAAAGTAGGCACTAGTTGGTAATCAAGAAATGTAAAGCAATGGTGTAGGGGGTCAAAGAACTGGAAGAGAACTTTCACCATGTCTTCTTCAATGTTGGAGTTGACCAAGTTGAGAAGTCTACCATGTCTTTCATTGAAGGGAGAATTCTATGTAATCATGGAAGCAAGCTCATTGAGTAGAGGAGGGATTCTCACAAGGTTGACCTGAATAGTTTTCCTGCGAAGTGATTCTATTACCTACAAAACAGGAACAAAGATGAAGATCCAAACCCTTGAACTAGTTAGTGTATGCATATGATGCTTCATGATGTTCATGATGTATGCACAAGTATATGTACAAGAAAATCACACAAGTTCCTAATTTCAGGCTTGCATGGGGTTTCATAGGTAAGTACCCTCTTGAAGTTTAGTTGGCTCAACCTGTCCTATAAATAGTAACCGGGTTCTAAGGAGCTCAATATCACTGGATTATTTTCTGTGTTCCTTATTTCAGTTTAGCCACTTTACTGGCGACCGAAATATTCCAAGAAAACAACCCTCAATGAGTGTAGTATCGAGTATCTACCAACTTCGGACTGCACCAAAGCCGGTCATCTCACTACCCCTAAAAAGGCCAAGATGGTCAAGTAAAGGTTCTAAAAGTCCATTAGTGCTTCATGACATCACTCAGCGGCCCTGTATTCTCTTTGATTGACTCAAAGGCTACCGGTACCCATAAATATGTCGCACTAATATAGCTATTGCTTCAACCATGTCAGTATACCCCGCACAGTTTCCACAATGTATTGCTATTTACCTATGAATGTTTCCCAAATCCGGGTAAAGGATTCAAACCCAAACAATAGAACCAAATGTAAAGCAATCAAAGCAAACAAAGTAAGCATGTAAAGGTGATCTAAACCCTAAGGTAACCCCACTTTTGGATTATTTTCCCCAGCAGAGTCGCCAGTTCTGTGATACGGTGGGAGAACTGACTTGAGGTTTTGTGTTTGTGTTCGCAAATGTTTGAGTTTAGCAAGAGTCACCACCGAAATTTTATTTTATCCAAAGGAAAGGTCAAAAAGCACAGGAAAGACCTTTGAGATGTTTTCTTGGGTTCGGGGGGTAGATTATGAAAAGGGAAGGTGCAAGCACCCTTTTCATTCATGGTTATCCATGGGCTCTTAGTTACTTGTTTAGATCACTTGCTTTTGCTTTTCAATTGTTTGAAATGGTGCTTTGTGTGTGGTTTTGAAAATGTTTTGAAAAGAGGCCATCGTTGTGGCAACCTTTGTAATGATTCTTGTTTGAATATATACAAAGGTGTTTGTCTTTTGAAAAGATTTTGCAATGTTTGAAAGTTTGTTTTGGGAAATATTTTGAAATTGTGTTGTGAGGTGTGTTTGAAAATAGCAAGGATGTTTTTGCAAGTTTTGATCAAGTAACTAAGAGTTGTCTACCCTATCTACTCAAAGATCTTTCCTACATATTTTTAACTCTTTTGACAATGTTGTTTTACCATTGCATTTGGTAAACAACCTTGTGTTTGGATGTTAAACGGGACAAACGCGGGTCATCATATTGACCATGATAGCAATTGTGCTAAGTATCTTTAACAATTTTTTGAGGGACTAGATCATTTTGTATAGGCAACCAAGATAGCGTCATCGAGGGACTATGATCTTTTGTTTTGTTTTTGTTTTTCCAAGATACTCAACATGCATACCATGGCCATTTTAAAGGCAACAAGTGGATGAAACCCTAGGGGTGCATGTGTGCATTGTGTTGTCAATTTACATGCTTTTATGTCTTGTATTAGGTCTAGCTATTTGTTTTGATTTTGGATATTGCATACAAACCCTAATCTCTATCATGGCATATTTGAAAGCAATAAGTACATAAAATAAATCTACGACTATTACAATATTGATATGGGGAGGGGGATACAATTTTGAATGTGGAGTATTTGCAAGAAAATAAAACCCTAAGATTAACTATTACATCCAAATTGAATTAATTGTGCAAATAAATAAATAGGCAAATATTTAAATGGACAATTAAATAAATATGCAATATATTATAAATATGCAAAAAGAAATGTTTTTGTGTTATTTTTATGTGTGTAAAAATAAAATATTTAATGCATTAAAAATAATAAAATAAAAGATTATTTTTATTAAGGGTGGAAACCCTAATTAGTTTTAAGAATATATATATATATATATATATATATATATATATATATATATATATATATATATATATATATATATATATATATATATATATATATATATATATATATATATATATATATATATATATATATATATATATATATATATATATATATATATATATATATATATATATATATATATATATATATATATATATATCAAGTATTATTTATTTATGTACAATAAAATAAATAAAATATATACAAATGTTAAAAAATAAAAATAATGTGAGAAAAAATTTTTTAAGTATATAAATAATAAAAATAAAAATATAATATTTTTATGTATTATTTTCAAGTTTTTATTAAAGAAAAATAAAAGTATGTTATTTAATAATTATTTCTATGTCTTAAAAAAATAATAAAAATAATAAAATAAAATGTGGAAATTTATAAAAATATTTTTGGTAATTTTTTATGTTTATAAAAAATAAAATAAAATCATAAATGAAAAAGAAATAGAAAAATAGAAAAATATAAAACAATGATCCGGGGTGTGAGAAGCAAGTTCGGGGGTGTCAAAAGCAAGGAATAGCCAGGCCCAGCCCAACTACTTCATCTTCAACCTTCGTTCAAACAAAAACGCGCGTTTCCTGTACAACTTTGTATCTCCTGCTTCAGTGCTTAAAACAAAAAACTTACAACACAAAAGTTATGGCATTTTTCAACACGATTCCAACCATATAAAGAACTTAATCTAACTCTCAAAGACCAGAGAGAATTTATCTGGCCCTAATTTCTAACCTAACTTTTTCAGAATGTTCATCAATCAAATTCTCTCAGCACACTTAACTTAAATGAAATCTATGCATATGTACAGTTTAAGGGCAATAAGTACTACATTTTTCATTCACAAACCTAAGCCTAATGATTCCTAAATAGAGAGATAGGAAGTTGGAAAATACCTGTTTCAGTTGAACTCGTGTATGGCAATGCAAGGGTTTTCAGTGAGGCCTGTGATGTTTGTGAGCTTGCCTGAACTTCCTCTGACCATCCCCAATGCTTTGTTTGCTTTGAGCTTGCTTGAATAAGCCTGTAGAAGTCAACCTGCACAAGCTGAAATCAGAAATGGTGAAGCTTGCAAATGAAGTTACAGTCAATGGTCAATGGTTGGAATAGCTTAGGTGGGTTATATGGAAGGTATTGGAACTGGTTTGGGACAAAACGCACGAATGGTTTGTGAGATGGAAGTGAAACTGCAGAGATTGCCCTGTTTTCCAAGAAGATGGTGTTTTTGTGTTTTGGAAGGCTTGAGGGTTGGATAACTCGTGCTTCTGACTTAAGGCAGTGTGCAAAAGTCGTTTGGAAAGGTTACAACACTTGGTTTTTACAGAAACAAGAGTTTGTGTGATTTTGGCAAGTTGACCTGTTTTTTAATAAAGGTGTGAAGTGATATAAGACAGGCCTGTACATGCTATCTTCAAGCATGCACAAGATTTGTTGTACTTTGCCTAAGTTTATGGAACTTGTTTGCTGCAAAGAGAGGGGTTCAAGGTTCAAGGGGAGCAAGTTGACATAAAGCTGCCTTTATCAAAATGGCATAGTTCACTTTTTGCCAAAAATAGATTAAACCCTTGTGTAAACTTCCAATAATAAAAATAATGTCTTAAACTAATGGGTTTGCATTCAATTTTTGAGTGTGAAAGGGTTTATAGACCTGTATTCAAGTACAAAGCAAAGTTGGACAAATATTGCAACTTGTGTCAACATGAAAATGCCATGGATCAAAGTGAGTTTTTGCCAAATTCAAACCTTCGATTCTACCTAACCATAAATGATTTTGGAGAGTTCTTGGAGATTTTAGAAAGCTTGTAACATGCTCTAAAATCCATACTTGAAATTAATTTTGAGATTCCAAGTGGAACTAGGTGAAAAATTTCCATGAAGATAGGTCAAAATCCTGCCTAAACTAGGGCAAATTTTCACTAAGTTAAAAGTTTCATGGACCCTTGTTCCAAAAATCATAACTTGAGATACAAGCTTCTTTTGAGAAAACTTTGTGAATAAAAGTTGTAGATTTTGTGGAGTACTACAACTTTCATTTTGTAAGTTTTGTTTGAATCCAATTACATCATGGTGAAAAAGTTGGGCAAAGTTGGGAAAAAATAAGAAAATTTCATAACTTAGAAAAATTCTAAGTTATGAAATTTTTCAATCTTAAACCCTAATTTGCAAAATTAGATTTCTTGATGAACAAGTTTCATGTTTTGACATATCTTGATGAAAAATGACCATTGGCACTTGATTTTGACCAAAAAGTCAAAGTTTGACTTTTCAGTGTATAGTTGATTTTTAATCAGTTGACTGGAAAATTCATCTGTCAATCCAATGCAATTGAGATCTTTTGAACCTTGTGAATAGGTCAAGATGATGCCATTGAGTCCTTGAATTCATGATTGAACCCAATTTGCCATTGGCTAGGTTAAAAGTCAGAAATTACCCTTCTACAGTCAAAACCCTAAAAATGACCATTTTGCCCTTTTGATGATCTAATCAAATTTCTTGAGGAGTTGTGATCCAAACTTGATAAAATGGTTCATATGAGCTTATAATGTTGATGTGGATCAAAATTTATGAGGTTTGACTGTAAATTGGCCACAGTTGACTTTTTCCCCAATACAACTGATTTCTAGGTGCAGTGTAGGCGCATGCTAGGTGACAGTCTTGGAGAAGGCATCTCTACATGCATGTGACACTATTGGACATGAAGGGAGGCACCATTGGACTTGGCGAAAGAGTACAAAAATGAAAGGTGTCGCCATCCCTGTTGGCGAATAGGAGGTGGCATGGGTTGCAGTGTAGGCGCAGGATAGGTGACAACCTTGGATAAGGCATCTCTGCATGCATGTAACACTATTGGACGTGATGGGAGGCACATTAGAGGTTGCAGTGTAGGCGCAGGCTAGGTGACAGCCTTGGAGAAGGCATCTCTGCATGCATGTAACACGATTGGACGTGAAGGGAGACACCATTGGACTTGGCGAAAGAGTACAAAAATGAAAGGTGTCGTCATCCCTGTTGTTGAATAGGAGGTGGCATGGGTTGCAGTGTAGGCGCAGGCTAGGTGACAGCCTTGGAGAAGGCATCTCTGCATGTAACACTATTGAACGTGATGAGAGGCGCATTAGAGGTTGCAGTGTAGGTGCAATGTAGGTGACAACCTTGGAGAGTGCTTACTGTTGGTTTATTCAAATTCAGTATAACATATTTAATCTTACATTTATCAAAACACTCATACACTTAATCTCTCAAACACTAGAACATTCAAAAATTCCAGCAATTAACTCATAAACTTCAAACCTTCAAACAGTCATACACAATGGCCTCTACACCCCAATATGTGATTAGTGCACATTTCAACGGTGAGACATACATTTGTCCCACCTCTGGGTTTTTATTTAGAGACACTGAGAACATCTGATTTTCTTTAAACAGGAAAGCCAATTTCTTGTACTTCAAAAAACGATTGGAGGCCAAACTTGGACGAGGTCCCGTGACATAAATATTTTATCATAATCCGGTTTTTTTTGTAATAACCAAATAATATTCTATAAGGTTGAGGTTCAAGATGACAAGGACCTTCAGAATATGTTTTCCAGTCATGAGTATTCTGGGTACGACTCTATTGAGTTGTACATTATGTTACGAGAGCCTCAACTGTGATAAGTGGTTGATCCTCTGGAGACCGAACAAGCAGAAGTAGATGCCATTGATGAAGAAGAAGAAGATAAGTTGGAGTTTGACGAAATGGTCAATGATGATTCCAAAGACGATGGGATACCGGGTATTCCTTCAAACAAGATCTACACACCACCTCCGCACATGACAAACTTCAACATGGGCGGAGATGAACCGTCTTCTGATTTATTTTTCAATCCATATATGCAGTCGGATGAAAACTCAAAAGAGAAAGACAAATTTCGTAACAGAGAAGAATGTATCAGAGCCATCAAAAAATTTCACATGCTTAACTCGGTCGATTTTAAGGTGGACCGTGTAAATCCAGAAAGGTACTAGATCAAGTGCGTCCACCCAGATTGTATGTTTAAGCTCACTGCATCATACATATTAAGAGGTGATTGTTGGGTCATAGGTTCTATGTCTATCCACACGTGTGTCAGTTCTACTCAATCACAGGATCATCGGAAACTAAATTATGATCTCATTTGTCAAGAAATCCTACCACTCGTCAGCAATGACCCATCATTGAAGGTTAAAACCAATATCTCCCACATCACTACGGTATTTAACTATACTCCGTCTTACTGAAAGGCGTGGTTAGAAAAGTCCAAGGTGATTGAAAAGGTATATGGAAACTGGGAGGAGTCATACCAAGAACTTCCTCGCTACCTGAATGCACTCCAGACTTATTCTCCGGGTACTGTTTACATTATGGAAACAGTGCCAGCATACGCCCCAGATGGTAGTCAACTCAACGGAAATGGAATATTCAGTCGAGTGTTTTGGGCTTTTCAACCTTACATCACAGGATTTGCATCATGAAAACCAATTATACAAATTGATGGGACTTGGTTGTATGGGAAATACAAAGGCATGCTACTGATGGCAGTTGCACAAGATGGCAACAACCACATTTTCCCAATTGCCTTTACCCTAATCGAAGGGGAGACTGGTGGTGCTTAGAGCTTTTTTCTCAAGAATCTCCGAACACACGTGGCTCCTCAACCAGATCTCTGTTTGATCTCTGTTAGATATGCATCCATTGAAAGTGCATACAATAATCCTGCAAACGGTTGGCATGACCCTCCTTCTACGCATGTCTATTGCATTAGACATATCGTCCAAAATTTCACGAGGGAAATCAAAGACAAAGCTCTTAGGAAAGCGGTTATGAATGCGGGATATGCATTGACACAACCTACGTTCAAATATTATCGCAATGAGATCCGTTTGTCAAATCCGGAAGTCGGTAGGTGGATCGATAATATTCCGGTAGAAAAATGGACTAGGTCATACGACAATGGACAAAGATGGGGCCACATGACAACAAATCTAATTGAATCGATGAATGGGGTATTCAAAGGCATACGAAACCTCCCAGTCACTGCTTTGGTTAAATCAACATATTTTAGGATGGCTTCGTTGTTTTCCAAAAGAGGTGAAATGTGGAATATTGTATTGCAATCTGGACAACTATGGAGTGAAAGCTGCATGAAGTACATTAAGGCAGAAAGTGCCAAAGCCAACACCCATCTGGTTATACGATTTGACCGACACAGAATCGACCACAACGAGGGTCTGCCAAGACAAGAATATAGGGTTATACAACCTTCTCGTTGGTGCGATTGTGGAAAGTTTCAAGCCTTTCGTATGCCCTGCTCTCATGTCATTGCTGGGTGTGCCTATACTCATCAAGACGCGCTACAACTTTTGTCTCCCATTTACAAATCTGAAACCTTGCTCAACATTTACAACAACAACTTCCCTTTGGTAGCAAAACCAGATTATTGGCCTGCATACAACGGTGAAATAGTATGTCACAATGACCAAATGCGAAGGAATAAAAAGGGTAATTGTTGTACCTCAAAATTTTCCCTCCCATATTTCTCAAGACCTATCAAGAATCATCCCCAAGTTGTTCAAGAGGGCTCAAGAGTTGGACAGTCAAATCACCTCCTAAGGCAGTCAATTCAAAATTAGGGTTTTGTGTTGCATCCAGGTCCTCACATCCAAATGGTCTCAAGAGATCCCAAATGTCCTAACATGTTATCAAGTTCATCCATGTCAAATTTCAAGCCTTACAGAGGAAGTTTGGTCAGTCAATTGCTCAAGAAGTCCAAAAATCGACTGTGCTAGGGCAAAAGTCAACTGTGACCCAAATACAGTCAAACCTCAAGATTTTTGTCAACATTCTAATTTTGAAAGATAATTCATCATTTGATCAAGGATTGATCATGATTCATCAAGGATTGCTCAAGATTCATCAAGATTCAAAAGTTGCTAAATTAGGGTTTTGTAGGAAAAGTCAACTCAACTTTGACCAAGCATAACTTCCTCATACTTTATGAGAAATGAGCCATGAAAAGCTAATTTTGAAGAGGATGCAATTTCCTACAATCCATATTCACACCCCAAGATCAAGAAATGCACTCATAAAAAGTTACAAATTTGGACATTATAGGTCATTTTTGAAAGTCAACAAAAACACCTTTTTTGCCAAAGCTTATAACTTAAGCATTAAATATAAAAATTATATGAGAACAAAAAGTTTGGTTAGAGGACATCTCAAGGTTTCTAAAAAGTAAAAGAACCCTTCCAAAAGTTCAAAATTGAAGAAGTTATGCATTGTGGAAGTTGAGCATTTTTCCAAAATTGGCAAAAGTCAACTATCCTCCAAACTCCAATTTTTGACAAAAGGGCCCACTTTTTTCCACTTGATTTGGTCTTATAATACCATACACGTTCCCCATCTTCAATTTCATGGCCATTCATTTATTTTTCTATTTTATTTAATTTTTATTGATTTAATTCATTTTAAATCAATATTAATCCAAATAAAATCTAAAAATTGATGGAATGAGATTCTTGTGATCATTACAGCTTGCAAATATCATGATACACTCAATCAAACTCATGCCAAGTCAAAACATGCACAAAATCTTGGATTTGAGGCAAATTTGGAAACCTTATCAATGGTGATCAAATCAAATCTCCATTCATCAATTCTTATGGATTCAAGCCCAAGTTTTGACCTAAATTCATTCCCTTATGAAAATTCTGGCAGCAGATACTCAATGTCACAGTGAATGTTATGACACCGTATCTGACTTTCTATAAGACAGTAAATAAAAACAGTAAAGAACACAGTCAATTGTTTACCCAGTTTAGTGTGAAACAACACCTACTCTGGGGGCTACCAAGCTAGGGTGGAAATCCACTATAAGAGATATTAATTCAGGAATAAACCAACCAGTTTATCTCCTTCACTTAAGACCTACCCAATGCAACTTCAATCTAAGTTCTACTTAAACCTGAGTTCCTACTCACTCCCCCTTAATCACAGCAGTGATACCTAAAACAATTGACTAATGAATTAATGAAGACACTCTTCAGAATATACACTTGATTATGCTTCACAGCTTTTTAATCAAGTAACACAAACACTCTTGCTTCACAGCTTTGAGTGATACATAAACCTAACTTGACTTTGCTTCAAAGCTTTAGTCAAGAGACACAAAACACTCTTGCTTCAAAGCTTTGAGTGGTACAAAAACCCTTACAAACAAAACCTATTCCAAGTCACTTATCACAATGATAATTGCTTGGATTACAGCAGTTAAATCTATACAGTTTCTGATTAATCTTCAGTCCAAAGAGCTATTTTCCAAACAACAATCCTGTTGAATATATAGCAGCTGTTTCTTCAGTTAGGGTTTCCATAAAAAGCTAGGGTTAATTAGGATTAACCATAAGACTTGGTCACAAGACTTTATCAACCAGTTTAGAGTTGAGCTAGGTTAACCCTAAGACAACGGGAGATTCTGTTCTGGAAGGAATGAGCCAACTTCCTGAAAAATCTCAGAATTAACCAAACTGCACTACTGTTAGATCAGTACAGGATGTCTTAACATTTGTTATGACATCAAAATTCCTGTTTACTGATTTTGGTAGAAGGCAATAAATGTGATCTTTTGCAAAATGCTCAGATACACACTCATACACAGTTGCTACTGTATGCCATAACTTTTCTGCATAAAGTACCTAATAAACCAGAATGTTATGACATCAGTCATGACATTCACACACCTGGTTTTACCAAAAATACATGCCAATAACTAAACACTTACAAACTCCCCCTTTGGCATATTTTTGGCTAAAGCCCCTAAGCAATCAGAGAATATAGAGCAGCAGAATGAATATGACTGCAGAAAAAATATGAGGTCTACCAAGTGATTATCACAGAAATTATCTCCCCCTCTTTAGCCACAAATGGGCCAAAGAAACATGTACTTAAATGTTATACAGTTATCCAAAATAAAAAACAACAAATAAAATCTGAAGACACTTGCATCAACAACATCAGCATCAGGCTTGACAATTCCACCAGACTTTAAGCACTGTCACCTTCAGAGGAGCTACTTTCTCCAGCATTGAGTTGATCTTCAGCAGCACCCTCTTCCCTTCTGTTTCCTTCAGTCTCCTCCTGTTCTAATTTGGCAATTAGGTTTTCTAGAGTCTTTTTCCTAGTCTCCAGCTCTTTGCAGGTCTCTTTCAATACAGCTATAACATCAGATGTCTTGGACTGAGTTTTTGCAGATGATGTCTCAGCTGATGTTATGACAATATCAAGAACATGAGATCCCTGAAACAGCTTGTAGTGTAACCCAAGAGCAGGAGCTCTTTTGCAAGCAGTGTCTCTTTCCACCAGGATATCAGGGTACTGAGCAAGAATGATTCCACATAGGAGGGAGGGAAAGGCAATTGGGCCTTTAACAGCATAGCTACCAGCATGTTTTAAGGTTTGATCAAAAATGTACCTACCATAGTCAAATTCAGTCTTGGTACCAACAGCATAAATGAATCTCCCAAATCCTGTAGAGATGGTTGATTTATGGTTTGTAAGGACCCAGTTGGCTGCACCAATCTTGTGCAGGATGGCAAATTTTATGCTTAGCTTTCTAGCATTTAGCTTGCCTTTTGAGGGCTAGCACTTGACTTGTCTTGCTGTGATGGTTTGGCAAACTTCATTGTCAGTAACTTCCAGTTCAGGGCAGGCCTCATTTGATTTTCCAAGAAATTTGTTAATTTCAGATGGAGAGAAATTAACCCTTCTTCCTCTCACATATACACATTCAAAGTCAGCTGACCTTCCATCAGCACATTCATCAGACAAATTCATTATGAATTCCTTGACCAAATTTTCATAGCATTTGGTAAATTTTACCACAGTCTTCATTAGGCCAGCATCTTTTATCAGGTCCATGATTTCCTTGCAATCCATGGCACCATTGTTTAGTTTTCTTTCCAAGGCTATTCTCTTCAAGCAAACATACTTCCATCTGTTGGCATTTTCAGGGTGGTGAAATGAAATGTTATCAGTGGGGACTTCAGGAACTCTAGCCATTTTGCTGGAAGGGAGTTTCCTTCTGAGGGGAATGTTTTCAGTATCAATTTCAAAATCTGACTCCTCATCAGAATCAGTAGGCTCAGGTTCTTTTCTCTTCTTTGTTATTGGTTACCTTGCAGGTTTTGAGAGACTCCCAGCATGCACTTGGGCTTTCACCTTCCCTTTGGACAGTCCAGTCTTCACAGTACCAGTCTTCCCTTCAGACCTGGTTTTCTTATCAGCAGGTTTCTCTTTGTTCAGACCTTTTGCAGCATCTTGATTACCCTTCCTGTTCATCATTCTCCTAGCTATGCTAGGGTTGATATTTGCAATCAGGTCATTGTCTGAGTATTCCTCATCCACATCAATAACAGGTGGTTCAACATTCTTCTCTGAAGGGTTTTGAATATCATCCAGGTTTTCAGATGGTTTTTGAATGTTGTCATTTGGTGTCTCAACATTCCTAGAGACATCTGGATTTGCTTCAACATTTGGGCTTGCTGATTCTTGATTTAATGGAACAGAAATCCCCGGTACAGAGTGGTTCTCACTCAGGATTCTTGTAACAAGCCTAGCTATTACTTGATGTACATAAGATGATCCTTCCCTATTAGGTACAGAAGATGAAGGTTGAGAGGGATTACCGGATGACGTAGCCTGAGACCTTCCTGCATGCCTTGTTCTCAGCTTTTTGACTTTGGAAGGGTTAGTTGCTATTTCTCTGAGAGGAGTAATCTCCAGGACTTCAGAATCCATGCATGAGGTGATTGCTCGAGAATCTTGATCAGATGATGAAGATGAAATGGTTGTCTTGGATGAGGATGAAGTTTGAGACATTTTGATTGACTTGGAAAACCAATAGCAACTAGGTAGAAAACTTTGATTGAGAGAAAAAGAGATGTTGCAAAGTCGAGAGTGGAAGGAGACAAATGTGTGTCTATTCAACTTCTTAATAATTTTGAAAGAATTGGGGAAATATATGATTAACCCACTTAAAATAGACTTAACAAAAATAACTCCTTCAACCCTTGTTTTGAGCAAAATTAATTGCTATAATTTCTCATGTTGGCAAATACCCATCTTGCCCCTTAAGTTTTCAAATTGATTTGCATCAAGAGCCTTGGTAAAAATGTCAACCAGCTGTAGCTTAATGGCAACATGTTCCAGTTTAATTGTCTTCTCCTCTACAAGGTCTCTGATAAAGTAATTTTTAAGGTCAATGTGCTTGGTCCTGCTATGCTGAATAAGGTTCTTGGAAATATTGATTGTACTCAGATTGTCACAATACAATGTCACAACATCTTGTGAGACATTATACTCAGTGAGCATCTGTTTTGTCCAGATAATTTGAGAACAGCTACTACCAGCTGCAACTATTTCAGCACAAAGTTGAAAAGGAATTCTTTTGACATGAATCATAGATCTGGCATATTCCTGTATGATCCTATTTTTCCTTTTGTCAACTCCATTTTGTTGAGGAGTTATAGGAGAATAGAATTCATGACTAATTCCTTCTGAGAAACATAACTTATCAAACTTGTTGTTTCCAAATTCCTTGTCATGATCACTTCTGATTCTGACAGTACACCCTTCTTTTTGAGTTCTTTTGCACAGTTCTTTAAAAACTTCAAAGTTATTCACCACAACATAGGAATATCTCTTTTCACCAAGCCTTTCCACCTGATATTCATCACAAACTCTCCCTTTATCAATTTGCAGTCTTGGAATCCCTCTGACTTCTTCCATGGAGATAATTCTTTTCATTCCTCTTAGATGAAGATGACCAAGCTTTTGGTGCCACAGTTTCACCTCTTTTTCTTCTTTGGCAATAGAACATACAGTGGAGTTATTAGTGTTCTCAGTCTGCCACAAGTAACAGTTGTCTTTAGATCTGACTCCTTTCATTACAAATTCTTGTTTTTCATTAATTACAAGACATTCAGATTTTGAGAAGTTGACCTTGAATCCTAGATCACATAATTGACTGATACTAATGAGATTAGCAGTCAGGCCTTTTACCAATATTACTTCATTCAGATTTGGAACTCCAGGGCAGTCCAAATTACCAACTCCTTTGATTTCACCTTTAGCACCATCTCCAAAGGTCACATAACTAGTGGTGTGAGGTTTAACATGATTGAGAATGTTCTTGATTCCAGTCATGTGCTTAGAACATCCACTGTCAAAGTACCAGTCTTCCTTTGCAGAGACTCTCAGGGAAGTGTGGGCTATCAGGGCAGTAGCCTTTTTCTTCCATTGAGGAGTATGTGGTACCCTGTTAGCCTTAGGTTTGACACCTGGGTTCTGATTAGGGTATCCATACAATCTGAAGCAGAAAGGCTTTATGTGACCAAACCTCCCACAATGGTGACATCTCCATCTTTGGTACTTTTTCTTCATATTTCTCTGTTCCCGATGTTGAGTGTTATGTTGTGACATCTGCTTTGACATTTGTTTATCAGACCTGATCTTCTTGTCTGTACCAGATTTCTTTGCTTCCACAAATCCTAGTCCAGAATTGTTTCCCACATTTTGTCCAACCTGAAGGATTTCTTCCAATTTGTCAGTTCCATTTGTCAGCATCTTGACAGATTTGGTCATCTGGTTCAGTTGTGAGTTCAGCAATTGAACTTCCCCTTCTAGATGACTTATAGTTTCAAGGTCTGCCCTTTTTTCAGCCTCCAACTTTATGATGAGCTTTGTTTGTCTCTCATTTTGCACACAGACTTCAGCACTTCTGATACACAATTTCTTGTAAGTATCAGCCAGTTCTTCAAATGTCACTTCCTCATCATTGGTGTCACTTTCAGAGGTACAAACACCAGTTAGAGCAGTAACTAGTTTGGCAGATTCTTCTTCAGAATTACTTTCTAAATCACAGTCAGACCAGGTAACAGTCATTCCTTTCTTTTGTTTCTTAAGAAAGGTAGGGCATTTAGCTCGAATATGCCCATATCCTTCACAACCATGGCATTGAATTCCCCTGCCTTGATTTCCCTTCTCTTCAGACCTTGGTCTTCTGCTGGAGTCATAAGATCTGTTAATGTCAGAGGGAATGTTATCAACATTTGACCTTGACTTTGGATCCATTCTCTTGATGAGTTTGTTGAATTGTCTTCCAAGCATGGCAATAGCTTCTGAAATATTTTCTTCTTCATCCTCCTTGTTTTCATTTTCAGTGTTGGATACAAGTGCTATGCTCTTGTTTTTCTTGTCAACATTGTCACTGATCCCCATCTCAAAAGTATGAAGAGACCCAATGAGTTCATCCAATTTTAAGTTGCTGATGTCCTGGGCTTCCTCTATAGCAGTTACCTTCATTGCAAATCTTTTAGGCAGGGATCTGAGAATCTTTCTCACCAGTTTTTCTTCAGACATCTTTTCACCCAATGCTCCCGAGGTGTTGGCAATCTCCAAGATGTTCATGTGAAACTCATGAATGGTTTCATCTTCCTTCATCCTTAGGTTCTCAAACTTTATAGTCAGCATCTGAAGCCTTGACATTTTTACTTTGGATGTGCCTTCATGGGTAGTTTTGAGAGTGTCCCACACTTCCTTGGCTAGTTCACATTGATGTACTAGTCTGAAAATGTTTCTATCAATTCCATTGAACAAGGCATTTAAAGCTTTGGAATTTCCCAGGGCTAACTCATCTTCTTCTTTGCTCCATTCTTCCTCAGGCTTCAGACTGATTGTCCCATCTTTCTCAGTTATGGTGGGATGGTTCCATCCTTTGTCAGCAGCTCTCCAAGCCTTTTTGTCCAGAGATTTTAAGAAGGCAATCATACGAGGTTTCCAGTAGTCATAATTTGTTCCATCCAGAATGGGTGGTCTATTTCCAAAAACTCCTTCTTTGTCCATAGTGCCAGAAAGTGATATCCCTAGATCTTACCCAATAATACAGGCAGGGTGCCTGCTCTGATGCCAATTGAAAATTCTGGCAGCAGATACTCAATGTCACAGTGAATGTTATGACACCGTATCTGACTTTCTATAAGACAGTAAATAAAAACAGTAAAGAACACAGTCAATTGTTTACCCAGTTCAGTGTGAAACAACACCTACTCTGGGGGCTACCAAGCCAGGGAGGAAATCCACTATAATAGATATTAATTCAGGAATAAACCAACCCGTTTATCTCCTTCACTTAAGACCTACCCAATGCAACTTCAATCTAAGTTCTACTTAAACCTGAGTTCCTACTCACTCCCCCTTAATCACAGCAGTGATACCAAAAATAGTTGACTAATGAATTAATGAAGACACTCTTCAGAACATACACTTGATTATGCTTCACAGCTTTTTAATCAAGTAACACAAACACTCTTGCTTCACAGCTTTGAGTGATACATAAACCTAACTTGACTTTGCTTTAAAGCTTTAGTCAAGAGACACAAAACACTCTTGCTTCAAAGCTTTGAGTGGTACAAAAACCCTTACAAACAAAACCTATTCCAAGTCACTTATCACAATGATAATTGCTTGGATTACAGCAGTTAAAACTATAAAGTTTCTGATTAATCTTCAGTCCAAAAATCTATTTTCCAAACAACAATCCTGTTGAATATATAGCAGCTGTTTCTTTAGTTAGGGTTTCCATAAAAATCTAGGGTTAATTAGGTTTAAACATAAGACTTGGTCACAAGACTTTATCAACCAGTTTAGGGTTGAGCTAGGTTAACCCAAAGACAACGGGAGATTATGTTCTGGAAGGAATGAGCCAACTTCCTGAAAAATCTCAGAATTAACCAAACTGCACTACTGTTAGATCAGTACATGATGTCTTAACATTTGTTATGACATCAAAATTCCTGTTTACTGATTTTGGTAGAAGGCAATAAATGTGATCTTTTGCAAAATGCTCAGATACACACTCATACACAGTTGCTACTGTATGCCATAATTTTTCTGCATAAAGTACCTAATAAACCAGAATGTTATGACATCAGTCATGACATTCACACACCTGGTTTTACCAAAAATACATGCCAATAACTAAACACTTACACCTTATACACACACAAGTGAGGCATAACAAGAACACGACCTAGGCATTGCAGAAATGGCCAGACAAAGTTTGAGAAAAAGCTTGAAAACTTGGAATCTGAAATCCACCTTAGAGCACGATTCAAAGCCAAATCTCCACACAACTCTCTTGCTGGCAATCCCCTGAAGCGAAAGCAATCAGAACCAAGCCTTCTCATCGCCTGAAACGCCCTATAAGTCATCACGAACATGGCTCTGAACATGGAATCGTAAATCTGTTCTCTTGCATCTTTTTGCCATTTTTTTGTACAATCGTGCTTAACATCAAATTTCTAACATGTCTGCATTATTCAATTTGATTTTCATAGCCTGTATTGTAATGCCCGAACCTAGGGTTTTCTTGTGTTGTTTTTAGGCGTTTGAGTTACAGGAAAAATTGAGACTAATAATGGACATGTTCGGTCATGAAAGCGGTGTATTTTTTGTTTGTTTTCACCATTGGAATCTGGTTGTAGCCAGAATATGCTCCATAAACGATAGTTATTTAAAATCAGCCGAGTTGTCGCCCAATTTGTCAATATTGGGGAGGGGATAAGCATCTTTTGGGAAATCCCGGTTGAGATCAGTATAATCAATGCACATGCTCCATTTTCCATTATATTTTTTTACAAGGACTATATTTGAGAGTCAGGTTGTGTACTGGGCTTCAGAAATAAAATGTGCCTCTAGGTCTTTTACATCTAGTTCGGTAGCCTCCGTTTTTTCGGGGGACTATTTTCTCCTACACTGAGCGACCGCCTTAAGGGCAGGATCTATGGTCATGTGATGGCATGTGATTTCCAGATCTATTCCGGACATCTCGACCGCACTCCGGTGATTAATTCGGCATTCTCCTAGTCAAGCTTCAAGTTGCCTCTTCGCCAAGTCGGGGAGACCAACTCCGATCTTCAATCCTCTGGTGGGGTCATTCCCGAGGGGGATGAGCTCGAAATCTTCGTCCAAAATAGGTCATGAGAGTTCCTTGCTACCTACATATAGGGTTGGATCCTCGCTTTTGATCACGGGTTCTTTGCCCTTATTTCTCTGTTCGGCGTGATCTTTCTTGGAGAAGAGGCTGTCGAGGTCGATGGTGTCGACCCTTCGTAGTGGATTGGCTCCCTAGGAGCTAGATGGCAGTGTAACCCTAGTGATCGTTCGTGGTTGAACATTGATGGAACTAAGACCTCTGACTGAGGCTTCGAAACATCTCCTCACCGCTTGGATGTCCCCGTGGAGGGTGGCGACCAAACCCTCAGCAGTGTAGTACTTCATCTTGAGGTGCACGGTGAAGGGAACTGTGATTAGTTCAGTGAGAGTTGGTCTCCCAAAGATGCACTGGTAGAGAGATTGGCAGTATACCACCAGAAATTAGGTCTTGATGGCTCTTGCTATCACTCCTCTCCCGAAGGTGATGATCAACTCGACATATCCCTAGGGTTTCGTACTGACCCCGTTGATGCCCTGGAGATTCGATCCTACGTACGGGGTCAAATGGATTTCATTTAGTTGTAGGGTAGCGAGTAGCCGAGTGTACATGATGTCTACTGAGCTTCCCCGGTCGACCAGAATGTGTCACACGTCGAAATTCGCCATGCGAGTCCTTATGAGCAGCGGGATAATCGAGTTGGGGACCCCACCTAGTAGTTCTTCCCTGTAAAAGGTAAGGGGGTGAAAACATCCTCGAAACTTGTCTAGTGTGGCGTCTATATCGGAATTGGCTTTGATGAGTTGGTCGAATCTTCTTTTCACAGACCCCACTAAATGCTTGTTGAATCCCCGCCGAAGATGACCATAGCAGCGAGGAACAACTCCCAAGGACTATGAGAGGAGAAATATAATGAAACGCTCCCCATGTCCAGGAGGTAGAAGTCTTCTAGCTACGAGATGCTCATGGCGACGGGTATGAAGTTAATGTCGGAGGACTCCTTCCCATCTTCGATGTTTTTAGCTTCTGGAGCCTCTTCACGGGCGACCTCTTTTTTCTTGTATTGCTTGAGGTTCCCATCTCGAATCAGTATCTCGATTGCATCCTTGAGATGGATGCGATCCTCAGTGTTGTGCCTGTGGCTTTTGTGGAACCAACAGTATTTGCTTTTATTGGTTCCTGGTTTTGAGAGCGTTTGTCGGGGAAAGCATATCCCGACCTGTTTGAATTCGGAATTTGCATATTCAGATAGAATACGCTCCCTCAAAGTAGTCAGAGAGGTGTAGTCGTGGAACCTCCCAACAGGTCCCTTGTAGTCCTTGGGGTCCCGAGATCTATTTTCTCGTTTCTTCTCTCCCCGACGGGATGTCGAGGGTTCATCATTTCTTGACGATTTGGAACTTTCTCTGTGCCTTGACTCCTTGGAGCTATTGGCGACTTCATTCTCCTTGTATTATATGTATGCTTGATCCTTGAGGAGGAGGGAGTCGAGCGTTTTCGGTGTTTCGATTCCCACCGCTTTAGCGAAGTCGCTGCGGGGACGGAGCCTACGCTCAAGGAGGTATTTCTTCATGTTGTCGGTCGTGGATACCTGTACTGCTTCCTTGTTGAAGCGCTCAATGTATTCCCGGAGAGATTTATCTCTACCTTGGATGATCTCTTTAAGCAAAGCCTCTGACTTCGGGTGTCGACGTGACGCTGTGAAGTGTCTCGAGAACATCCTCCCAAGCGTCTTCCAGGAGGTGGTGGATTCATGTGGGAGACTCTTGTACCAAGACATTGCTCCTTTCTTGAGAGTGATCGGGAATAATCTATATTTGATGGCGCCCCTGACTCTTCGGTAGTCGAGGAGGGCGTCGATGTTCTCTATATGTTTGTTGGGATCTGTCGTCCCATCGTATGTCCTCAGTGGGTGTGGCTTCTCCAGATGGATAGGAAGTTATGCCTCTATAATTTCTCTCGATAGCGGCCTGCAGGGCTCGTTGTCATCGCTTTCTACAGGTGATGGAGAAAGGGAGTGATAATTAATTCCTCTTAGGGAGTCCTGGTATTGACGGGGGGAAGGACTCCTTTGTTGTTGTCTTGGCTTAGGCGATGGTGATCGACAACGGTCGGCTTGGCGGTCGCCTTTTTTTCTCTTGGATGACGGAAAGTCTTGATCTTTTAGGGGAGGTGTGCAGTCACGTTTCTGGAAGAAAGAAATGTCGCGATTCTCCTTGCCGGTGGAAGGTCACGTCTGGGTGGAGATATGTTGGGGGAATATCGTCGTCGGGATCTCCGAGGAGGAGATCTTGACTGCTTCTGTTCCCAGACCCCCATCTTTCTATTCTGTTGTAAGAAAAGGGCGTTGGTTTGGTTGATGCCAGCGTGAAATATTGCGATGGCCGAATCGGTGTTGTGAGGGATGGGAATTGGTTGCAGAATTTCTAGCAGTTCCTCAATGGGGATTTAAGGACATTGTCCGTCCAAGAATTGCTGATCGTCGCGCTGGGCATCGACGGAATCTGGGGACGCAATTCGACCGTCGTGGAGGCCGAGGTTATCCTCGAGGTGAGGATATTTTTGGCCTCTGTAAGTCTTGTGCGTCGGGGAAAGTGTGGTCTTTCCAGATAGATGTTGATCATCACGGTCAGCCATGATTGTTGAATGAAGAGGATCTTTGGTTTTTAGACTACGAGGAATAGAAAACGGGGAAGATAGATTCTCATAGACGGTGTCACTGATCTTATCGGTTGATCAGAACCTACAAGATGGCCGAGTGACAATCTTCTGTCAGGCTGGAAAGCCGAGGAGAAAAAATGGTGATTGTACCTGCAAGACACTATGACGATCAAGTAAGTACGGGAGTGAAGAGATACAAGCAAAGTGTTAGGATTTTAGTGGTGAATAGTAAATATTCGATATCTGACCCTCACATGTATGAGGGTATATATAATGCCTCTGGCGCGTGGCCATTGGTTTCTATTTTTGGACCTAGATATACGAACCCGTGAAAATAGGTAACTGCCAGGACTTAGTCATATCGAGAAAATGTGCCTGTAACTAGCCATTGGTTCCAAGGACAAAGTAGGTTACAGACAGCGGTATGGCTAGACTGGGCCCACTCTGAGTGTCAGGCCAGTCCAAAACAGTCCTTATAAAAAAACTGACATATTTTAATCTTTGAAAAATTATTATGCACGGAGTTTTAATTCCTGTTGTTAAATCGGTGTGTATTTTTAAATATTTATTTTACAGACATGTTTAGAACGTTATAAAAAATTCCTCGAAAAAAAAGAGCTCAAAATTTAATTTTTAAGTTGAGATTTTCACTGCTTTTATCAATATCTTTTGAAATTTAAAATATTCATATTTAATTTTTTTTCATTTTTAAAAAATCTAAAATTTGGTAAATAAATAATTTATAGTATATTAAACACTTATGAAAAAAATTATTCAAAAATTTAAAAGTAATTAAATCGTTTTCAAAATTTTAGAAAATAATAAACATTAAAATTGCATGAATAAAATTTTTGTAGGAATCAAAATATATATTTTTTAATAAGAACTAGAAATGAAATAGATAATTATGGGGACAAAAAATAATCACTTTATTATATTTATTATAGTTTTGAGATTGATGTAGTCGTATTACATATTTATTGATATTCAAATTAATTTTCCTAATTCCAAATTCTTGTTTGTTGCTCGGTTTTTGTTTTTTTTAATGATGAAAATTTTGAAGAACAAAAAGAACTATAAAGATTTTTGTGATGTGGTTGAAGATGATGAGATTTTTCATTATGGCCCATTAAAAGTGACCAAAACCTAATTTTGTAGACAAGCAATGTTCTATTGTTTTTATGTTATTTTGAATATGTCACGGTATTAACCTACTTATATTTAAGTGATTTTGACCCAAAAGTACTTAATAGAATAACGATAAGTAATGAAGATGACCAAGTCTCTGTCTACTTTAGATGAAGATCATCAATGGATATGAAATCAATAGTTTTTTTGACAGAATAAAATCAATAACTTAAGTGCCGTCAATATTGAAGAATTTAATTTTTCTCATATTTATAGATATTATATCCTTATTTGCTATTATTTGAAGTTTGTTCAGAATTTTGTGTATTTGCAGGGTTTGATGTGAGTAATGAGGGATTGTTGGATGACTATCAACTAATGGTAGAAAAATGGGTCCGGCCTGCCGGACTTGTATATTTTACCCGTACTTTTTTCAGAGCAAATCAAAGTTTTATACTTGTGCTTTCTAATATGTTTTGACTTTAGAGGTGCAATGTTCTTGGACCCGCCCTCATTTATTTGCAAGGTAGATTAAAGTTTTATGCTTGCAACCTCAATTGTGCGCTCTCCGCCCTGCTTTTTTTCCAAAATTTTGCAGAGTGAACACGCTTGCTTGCCAATCCTACTATCAACAGTTAAAATAAAGAAGAGATTATGCTTCAGTGTGGTGCCTTAGTGTGGGTTTCTACTTGTTCACAACTGAGTGGACGTATGTGATTATATTAAAAATGTACATGTTGGAGAAGTCTCGCATCACTTAGTTTTGTAAAAGAACAGGAAATCCAAGGCTATATAAAGCTTTCAAGTTTTTTTTCTTACAAAACACATTAGTCAAAAGCATTTTAAGTTTGTATTTGACTTTTTTTCTCTCTATATTTTCTCTTATACTCGTGTATTTAAGTGTTGTGAGGAGTAGTTAAATATTTAACTTAGAAAGTGAATGTGCATTGAGGCCTTGGGTGGTTGAGGTTAGTATATGTGTTGTAACAATTTTTACATAGTATTATTCTTGGCAAAATACTCATTTTTCCCCTTAACTATAGGTCATGGTTTAGTTTGGTCTCTTAACTATTTTTCGTACCAAATTGGTCCCTTAGTTTTCAAAATGTAACCACATTAGTTCTTCTATTAGTGAAACGTTAGTCAAATTCAAAAAATAGGTTCCAGGTGGCATTTGTCTTGCTGAAGTGGCTAGTTGGAGTTTAGATGGAAAATGTAAGGAAAAGAAATCTCCAAAACCAAACGAAATGATATGGCATGTTCATTTAATCAAAGTCTGATACTCAATCTTCTCCCAAAACCATAAGAAAGGTGAAGAACGAGATTCTGCAGAGGCAATTTCGAAGGTGATTGCGAAGGTGATTATGTTCCAGGTAAGTATTCACAAACAATTTTGTAACTGGATTAGGGCTTCGTGTAGATTCATGTATTTGGTAGATTTATGGTTTTTCGTATAGTTAGGTTTTAGGGATATGAATGTTTGTTATGAGATTTAGGGATTTAGGTATTCTATTCTTGCTTGTTCTTTGTGTCTTCGTAACTGAATGTTTGTTATGGGATTTAGGGCTTTAGATTTAATGGATGACTTTTCGAAGCTCGTAATTCACCACAGTGGTGAATTCGTTGATCCTGAACTTAGTGTTTATGAATGAGGCTTGGTATCTGATTTGATAATAAATTTTGATAGGTGTAGTTATTTCGAGTTAGTCGGTGTATTGAAGGAGTTAGGTTATATGGACAATGTAGAGAAAATATATTACAAGTGATCAATGGTTTTTACACCTCTGTTTACCGTTAATTCTAGTTAATTTTGTCATTATTTTTAAGCACTTTATTACCCGATTTCTGTATTTTATGCTTTGGTTTTCTCTCTTTAATGTTTTCAGGTTCAGATAGATATTCAAGAAAATCGGAGCAAAAACCAGGAAAATCGTGAGAATTCAGAAAAGTTTACAGCATGCTCCAAGAGGTACGACACAGTCGTTCGTGTCAGCTAACACTTCCCGTGTCAGCCAATGCGCTGATTAATCAGTGCATTTTGATGCACACAATTTTCACTAAAAAATTCATAACTCGAGCTATTGGAATCAGATCGACGAGTTCTGATATTCTTTGGAAAGCTCAGAGAAATAGCTACAACTTTCACGTTGAAGTCAAAATCTGCTTTGGAAAGTAGAGGCCTCGAAAAACTCATTGAAGTTACAGACTTTATAAATTAAGTTGTTTAAGGTCATTTTACGGGTCTGGTTTATGTTTCTGACCTAGTTTGAGTTAGTAGTGAAAACCCTTATTTGGTTTATAAGAATTTTTTGGCCAGAGAGAGAATGGACAGGATTGAAGTTTGGAGAACACAAGTTCTTTGGGAGGCGGAAGACTCTCGTGAGCGGAAGCAATTGACGATAAAAGCTTATCCCAATACTCGTAATGTCTAATTTTTATCTTGTAATTCTTTTGAACAATATGAGTAGCTAAATCCCCAATACTAGGGGAGTGTCCCTGATTTGCATATGTAATAATGTAGATTTGATAATTGCAATAACAATGTTTATTTTTCATTGATTTAATCTCTTAATATTTCTGGTGCCTTCTCTGTCGGACAAACGTGGTTTGATCTATGATTAGCAATTAGGTTGGACCGTTATTGTTAATGCTTTCATGAGACTATGGATATAGTAGATATCACATAGGACTAGGGATACCCTATATGTTACCGGTTAATTCTTGATAATAAAAATGTTTAATTTCACCGGTAAGTTTTTATGGACATAGGGTTTAGGATGAATGATTAAAGATTTTCTCACTAAGGACTTAGGGGAAAATAAACTAAAGATCTGGTAATTGAGTATTTAGAAATTATTGATGAAATAAGGATTCAAGGTCGTTACATGGCAAATCACACACTTTACCCTAGCATGTTACTCATATATGTCAAAACTGTTCACCTCATCTATTTACTTTATTCACAATTATTTTAATTTTAGCAAATCAAAACCCCAATTTAAGTTTTTGTTTAATTGAACCACAAATTGAACTATATATTTATACACAGTCCTTGAGATCAACATTCGGGAAATTTACCTGTTATTACGACAAGAGGCAAAATAGTACACTTATTATTTTTCCAATCAAGTTTTAGGCGTCGTTGTCGCGGACTGCCAAAATATAGAGTTTTAATTATAGTTCAATTGAAATTTTGTTGCTATGCAACTAAATTTTTTATTTTAGTTTTTTTTTAAATTTGAATTTAATTTTATTATAAAAAAAGGTCAGATTATTGTTGCTTCATGAATTCTTCTATACTTTGTTGCTAATAAAGTGTCTCAGTTTTGTAACCATGTGTTGTTTTTATACATTGCCACCTGTATCTCTTGCATGTTGGTCGCCTGATTTAGGAATCACTTTTGAAGAGGCGACTAAAATTTTTAAGGCATATAAGAGAGAGGTAAGAATTCTTATGAATGAATGTAAGGAGGCTAACTTTTATCCAGATAGGTATATTTGGCGAGAGTTAAAGTTGGAAGATGAATATGTGAAAGAAGAAGGAAAATGCATAACATTAGATGAAAAAGATGTAGTGACAATAAAATAATTTTAAGTAAACAAGAAATATGGGAAAGGATAAATAAGACAACTTGAAGATGATCAAGTTCTAGAAGACACTCCAAATGTAATAATTTGTGAAGATGTAGACATCCAACAAGAAAATCTTCAACAAAAGAGTATCCCTAAAAATTATTTCCACAACAAGGCAGATGAAAAACAAGAAATTGACAAAGTATTGGATGCCATTTATGCCTTGTTCAATAAAATCAAGTTGAAAATGATTTAGACGCAACATCATCAGTACTTTAATTTCATGAGATTGCTACCAAACAAAAGAAAGAAAAAATATGATTTGTTATTTGTGTCATATATGCCACCCTAACAAGGGGAATGAACCGCCGAGCCATGCGACGTTAAATGAAGCGCTTTGTGGGAGGAAACCCACGCTTTTAATGACTAAGTATTTCCTTTTTGTTGTTTATTTTTGTTTTGTTTTCAGGTAATAAATAGGGTCTTACAAGTGTAATCTATGGGGCAACAATTGATGTTGCATTACCCTCTGCCTCCACTGTGAGTCAACCTTCACACTCTTGTTCTAAAATATTGAGGCCAATGTTTAGTTCAAGTTTCGGGAGATATTGACTATTTTTCTTTTCATTTGTTTTATGTTATTTGCATTGTTTTGATGTGCTTGTTGGATGTAACAACTTCACTTTGAAGTCTTCCAAAATTTTGACCGAAAATTTTTATTTTCACAAGAGTTTTGATTTCAAGAGATCACGAATAGTATATGTCACGGTGAAAAATAGATTAGACCAAGTTATTGAGGAACTTGACTCACAAAGACTTAAGAAGTTACCACTAAACTTTATTGTTTCCAAGGAAAAGGAAAAATATCGAAATCCTAATTGTTTAACATGCAATGCAAGGAGTAAAGACTAAAAGTAAAGCATAAGGAAGAGATCCAAAGTGCGAGGGTTGGTTATACAAAGGGAATGTATTAGCACCCTATGTATCTATAATACTCTATATGAACCACTTATAATATCCGTTTTTTGGTTTTAAATTGTTTGTTTGCTAAATAAGTGTGGAGATGGAAAAAGAAATGTATTTTAGGATATTTTTGTTTGAAAAGACATAGCCTTATATCTACGTACCAATTAAGGAATAAAACCTCGTAGTTGGTGGTAAAAATAACAAAATGGTTTGTTGTGGTTGATTTTAGGAGGGAAGATAGTTCATCATCTTCTAGAGAGAAAGCTTAACTAATATCACCATAAGTATGAGAAGATGGATCTTGCATCATCATGAAGGAAGGGCTACTAACTTGGATATAAAAAACAAAAAGTTTCCAACTAACGTCTTCATGTGGAAAGAATCACATTTACTTCAACAATTACTATAGGGATAGGAGAATCATATCTCAACTATAAAGGGGATTTATATCTAATCTCTTTGAGAAAAGGTTTTTAATTTAAAAATCCAAGTGGCAAAAGGATTTTAGTGAGGTTGAATTACTTTTAATATTTTTAAATTGTTTTGATATCTTTAAGTATATTGAAGTATTTGATTAAAAAGAAAGTTTGAAAATGCAATGACACAAGGTCAAGGTTTTTATATGAAAGTGGTGAAAGTTTGAAAATTATTTTTAGGGTTCAAGAGGTTCTTTAGAGTAATGAATATACATAGGGTGATTATTCACAAGAGGTTTTATACAAAGGGGAATGCACATTCTTATGAATATAAAGTCAATAATATTATCCCTTTCTATGGATTTTGGGGGGGCACAAGTATTTAGCATTTAATTACTAACACAATATAAAACACACATCACAAGGATTGAGCACAAGGGGGAGATTAGCATGTTTATCAAGTAAAAGTTGTGACAAAAGATGAAATAAATAACAAGTAAGCAAATAAGCATGGTATTGCTTTGGATTACAAGAGTTTATGAAGAAAATACATCCTTTAAGGGGGAGTAAACTCAAGGCACATGGATAATCAATCAAAGGGATAAGTCATGAATCACGGATTAGGATTTTTGAACAAGTTATGGCTTGTCATCAAAAAGTCAAGTCCTAAACCTAATAAAAATTAAATTCTTCATGGTACGAATATACACGAGGGTCATATTATCAATAAACATTCATTTAAGACAAAGCATGGTTATTATCAAGGGGGTTATTTCAAGAGATTTAACAAAAAGAAAGTCAAAGAAAAGGTTTTAAAATAAGTAAAAAGGGACTTGTTTTGAATAAAATGAAAAAAGGTTAAATAAATGAAAAAAATTGGTATTTTTTTACATATTCATAAAGTAGAGGTAATAAACTAAGAGTATGCAAAAATTGGCTTAAAAAGGATTAATTTGATTGATGAAAAAATTAAATGAAAATTGAAAAAAGAAGTGAAAAATGTTGAAGAAAACTAAATTGCAAAAATAGGGGTGGGCACCAGCAAGTTCAAACCCACTCCCTATAGGTTAAAGGCGCACGTTTTTTACCACTGGGGTGGCTATTTCACCTGGTCATAAAACATGTTGCATTAAATATATTATAAACTCATTTTCAGAAATTTGAATTTCCTCTTCTTCTTCTTCTTCTTCTTCCTCGCGCGGATAACAAGAACAACA
Source organism: Vicia faba (assembly GCA_948472305.1). NCBI lineage: Eukaryota > Viridiplantae > Streptophyta > Magnoliopsida > Fabales > Fabaceae > Vicia > Vicia faba. The sequence goes on along the minus strand of OX451735.1, from coordinate 646,739,893 downwards.
CCATTTTAAACTTTGCTAAAAGCTTCATTTCTCAACCATTTTAAAAACTGTGAACACTAAAGTTGCTCTAAATTTAATCAAGAATTCAACCATGTAAACTATTTTAACTAACACTCAAAGATGAACAAGAATTTAACTCAATACCAAAACAAAACCCTAAGTGGCCAGAGCTTCAATTCTCACTCCACAGTCAAAATTAATAAAAACTAATGATATGGTTAGCTTCAGGACATTGATATCTACATTTTATCTTTAGAAAGAAAACACAAATGATGCATGTATATGGATATCACATTTCTAAAATTTTACCAAATTGGAGAAAGTCTAATTCTTCTTCTATGGTTGTTCAGTGAAATGTGATGATTGATTAAGATTCCTTGGACTTCCAGGAACCTATTCCAATTCTTACTGTGTGCTAAAAGTTGTTGAATCACTCCAACCAAGTCAAGTTGCAAGTTTCGGTTATGGAGTTTGGAGGATGGTGATGATGATGTCACAAAAGTGTAACAGGGGTGTGGATGAGTTTTATATGATGTATGTGAGGTGTTAGGATGATTAGTTTGCATAAAACTTTCAAGGGTGATGAGATTAGAAGAAATGGCTCATTTGGAGCTTTATTGGAGTTTTTGAGCAATTTCAGGATTTGAGAGAGTATGAGGGTGTTTTGAAGCTGTGAATTAGTTGTTTTTAAGTGTAGAAATGATCTCTATTTATAGAGAACCATTAGGGTTTGGAGCCGATCAGTTTGAAGCACAATGGTTTTGAAACTTAGTAGAGAAGAAATTTGAAAATCATGGTCCCAATGCTTAGTACAAGAGGGGTTGGGTGAAGATACCTTGTTTTCCTTGATTTAGGGTGGAGTTTAATCAGAAACAAGTAGAGGTATGGGCTCAAGGCATGATTTGTACAAAAAGCTTTCTTTTCAAGAATAACAATGGTCACTTTCTTTCTTAAATGGCAAGTTATTTAGAGAATATGTTGTATCACTTGGACAATGGTTGAAAGCTTATGTACTTTTATGATCTTGGATAGATTTAGAGGTACTATGTGCTGCAAAGTGATATTATGTAGCACGGCTTAAAGATTTGGTCTTTAGGTCACCATAAAAATGACTTGTAATGCAACTTTGATCACCCATCTTCATAAATTCGAAACTTCCAACTCAAGTAAGATAAATTCATGCTCTTGGACATTTTGGAAAGCTTGAAACATTATCTACAATTTTTATGTTGAACTCTTTTCTTGAATCAATCTAGATCATAGTATAAATTGGCCATGAAGTTGGTCACTTTTTAGGTCAAAAATTGTTTGATATTTTTTCTATGTGTTGGCAGAAGTTTACATGCCCATAACTCTTAATTTGAGCATTTTTTCGAGATCAACCCTCATTGACAAAGTTTCATAAATTTTCATTCCCTATAACTTTTATGTTGAAATTTATCCCTGAATCAACTTGGATCTTTGTGAAACTTGCTTGTGAAGTTATGGCTTTTTAAGTGTAAAGACTCTTGAATTTTCTAAGTGCCCAAAATCTTCAACCTTTGAATTTTGTTGACTTTTCTTGATTTTATTATTTCTTAATGCACAAGTTTGATAATTTTAAATTTTTTGATGACCCTTGGACCTTGAAGTCCAAAGTTGACCAAAAAAGTCAAAGTTTGACTTTGGTTTGCCAATCGACTTTTCATCAATTGATTCCAATTCCTCCACTATCAGTCAATTGTATCTTTGAGAATTTCCTGAGACATGTAATTAGGTTAAGATGTTGAATTTGAGTTCTTTGAGTCATGCCTCAATCCATTAGGTCATGCACTGAGCCAAAAGTAAATGATCCACTTTAATCAAAACCCTAATTTGTTCAAGATTGTATTGATGGAGATTTCTTGATTCAAAACCCTGTTTGACACAAAGAGAAAACACAAGCTATTTTTGTATTTTGTTAGAGATTCAATTATGCATATGAAGTGGGATCTTGGATAAAAATTTAGGGTACAACATATACCCTTATTTAAGTTTCTTCTATCCAGAGATGTGAAGATCGTAGTCTTCATCTCGATGCAATGTGAGGTACTTAAATATAAAAATGCACAAGTTTTGGCTCTAAGATGCCACAAGAGAAAACATGCTTAAATGTGGACAAGAAAAAACAAGTAATCCTTGAAAGTGTGATAAAAACCTCACTGGGGAAAAAGTAAAAAATAAATTCTAGGAAAGACAGGGTCCACTAGGGAGAGATTGACTCAACTCAACGAAAGAAAAGAGAACTCAACTCTATTGGGAAAAAGTCTAAAGAAAAGGAAAAGAGAAACAAGATAAAGCCATCTCAAAATTAACAATAAGTTTCCCAATGATAAACGAGTCTCAATTTCTTCTTTAATGAATTCTTACACTTGAAAATGATAGCAATAAGCTTCCCCATGACGAACGGGTCTCAACTTCTTCTTTAATCAAGTATTCCACTTGAAAATGATAACAATAAGCTTCCCCATGGAGAACGGGTCTCAACTTCTTCTTTAATCAAGTCTTCCACTTGAAAAGGTTAACAATAAACCTCCCCATAATAAACGAGTCTCAATTTATTCAATAAGCTTCCCCATGGAGAACGGTCTCAGTTTATTCTTTAATTAAGTCTTCCACTTGAAAATGATAATAATAAGCTTCCCCATGACGAACGGGCCTCAGCTTCTTCTTTAATCAGGTCTTCCACTCGAAAAGGGTAGCAATAAACCTTTCAGAAGGTAACCACTTGTATTTGGTTTTCTCAACGAACTATCTCCATCATATCGAAGAGATTAACCATCCATCAGAGTAAATAACAACCTTGATATCTGGGTGTAACTTCTTTGGGAATTGACAGACTAATCAAAAGAGACTGTCATTTTTTGTCCAAAAGGAAATCTGGGGACACACAAGCTTCTTAAATAAATAGACCACTACTTGTTGTCGGATAATAATTATGAGAGTATTGCAATAATGTTGTTGAGAGATAAACTCAACTTCATGGGGAATTGCAAACAAGTCCCTACTGAGGAGATATCGGCTTCAACAACATCATTAATCTTTGGTCTATATGGAGAAGAGTTGTGATGTTCTATATTAAAATCATTGCAGAGTTATTTAATCACTGTATTGTTAATATTTTAACCATTTTCGGTGATAATTTTTCCTGGCACGCCATATCGGAAGATGAGCTGGTTTTTGATAAACCTGACCACTAATTGGCGAGTCAAATTCACATAAGAAGCTGCTTCGACCCACTTGGTGAAATAATCAATAGCCACCAGGATGAAACAATGTTTGTTCGAGGCCTTGGATTCGATCATATCGATCATATCTATACCCCATATAAAGAATGGCCATGGAGAAGACAGAACATTGAGAAGAGTCAGAGGCACATGAATTTTATCTACATAGATCTGGCACTTGTGACAATTTCTCACCTATTTACAAAATTCGGATTCCTTTGTCAGCCAATAGTAACCTTCTCTCAACATTTTCTTAGTCATTGCATGCCCATTGGCATGGGTACCGAAGGATCCTTTGTAAACTTCTTGCATTAGTAGCTCTGCTTCATGTTCATCCATATATCTTAACAGAACCATATCAAAGTTTCTTTTGTACAGTATATCACCATTCAGGAAGAAATTGTCGGATAGTCTTCTCAAAGTTTTCTCATCTTTACAGGATGCCCCAAGAGGGTATTCTTGAGTCTGAAGGAAACACTTAGTGTCATGGAACCAAGGCTTGGTATCTGTAACTCTTCTGCTGCAAACACATGAGCAAGTCTCTATAAATGCATGATTCTGATGGTAGGCATATCGTTGTAACGATTCACTTGATACATGGAATACAAGGTAGCTAAAGCACTAGCCATTTGATTTTCTTTACGGGGAATATGGTATAACTTAACTTTGTTAAAGAAAGTCAATAATATCATTGCATAATCTTTGTAGGGGATCAAGCCAGAGTGGTGAGTCTCCCATTCTCCTTTTATTTGGATTATCACAAGAGCCGAATCTCCATACACATCGAGTATTTTAATTCTGAGATCAACTGCTTCTTCAAGACCTATAATGCAAGCTTCGTACTCCTCTATATTGTTGGTGCAATCAAAAATTAGCCTTGCAGAGAAAGGAATGTGGGTACCTTCATGGGTAATGATAACTACTCCAACTCCACTTCCATAGGCATTAACATCTCCATCGAAAATTAGACCCCATCGAGGTTCAGGATTGGGTCCTTCTCTGAACTCAGGTTCATCATAATCTTTGACCTTTAGGTACATAACATCTTCGTCTAGGAAATCATAATTTAAATATTGGTAGTCATCAATAGGTTAGTTTGCCAAATGGTCAGTCAAAACACTCCCTTTGATAGCCTTTTGAGTGTGATACTCAATATTATATTCTGATAACAGCATATGCCAATGGGCAATCCTTTCGGTCAAAGTAGGTTTCTCAAAAATGTACTTCATCAGATCCATTTTATATATAAACCAAGTAGTGTGATGATTAATCATGTATTGACGAAGATGCTAAGTGGCCCAAGCCAAAGCACAACAAGTTTTCTCAAGCATGGAGTAAAGAGACTCACAATATGTGAATTTATTACTTAGATAGTAAATGGCATGCTCTTTTCTTCCAGTTTCATCTTGTTGACCCAACACACAACCCATAAAATCTTCTAATACAGTCAGATACATGATCAAAGGTCTTACTTCTACCAGAGAGATCAAAATGGGAGGTGTGATACGGTGGCAGAACCGACTGTTATACTGGTTTTGCGTTTTTGTTCACAAATGTTGCGGTAAGCAAGAGTCGCCACTGACTTTTCTTTTATCCAAATTAAGGAAAGAGTGAAAAGAACAAAAAAAATACCTTTTTGAGATTATTATGAGTAAGGGGGTAGATTATGGAAAGAGAAGGTGTTAGCACCCTTTTCATCCATAGTTATCTACGGGCTCTTAAAGGTTTGCTTATTTTAAAATACCTTTGTGCTTTGTGTGTTCGAAAATGTTTTGAAAATGCCTTAGTACGGCGAACTTTGTAATGTTTCTCGGGAAAGTAGAGAAAGTATACAAAGTGTTGAAAATGTCTTTGAAAAGTAGTTTTTTGTGTGAGTGCAAAAAGATGTTTTTGAGCAACCTTCTAACAGCTATCTACTTTTGTACTCGAAAAGGGTCGTTCTTTTCCTCCTATCCTTTAGACAATGCTATCCTTCTATTAGTGAGTAGGTAGCCCTATCGTTGGATGTATAAGGGATATTCTAAGGGACGTACAGTCATAAAGGCAACAATGTAGAAACACTTTAGTAATTTTTGTTTAGGGACTAGATCATTTACCAGAAGGAAACTGTAGGGTCATCGAGGGATTATGATCTTTTGATTTATGGGTCTTTGCTAAAGCGCCCCTGTCTCGAGGGACATGACTGTTTTATTTTCCGAAGGCAACCAAAGTGGGGTACCCTAGAGGTGTATATGTGCAAGTGTATTATGTTTCAGTTATTTTTTGTCCTTTTTGTTAATTTTGCTAGCGATTGATTATTAGTCTTGTGATGCAATCCTAGTTACTAGCAGTTAATATATATACAGGAATTTAAAGTGCAGAAATATAAACCTACACCATTACATGGCTTCGGGGAGGGGATTTATAATGTACAAAAATTGGGGGAAGAAAAATAAAGAAAACAGATAAAATCCTATTAATTATTACATTCTAGGATGCATGTATAATAATATAAAAATGCGAAAAATAAATAACACGCGAAAGATTGAAAGTTTGTCTAAGAAAAACCTAATAAGAAAAATCTTTTTTGTTGTTTTGAGATTTAAGTGAAATGGTAAATTATCCTAAAATCTATATAATAAAACTAAATTAAGAAAAATAATCTAATTTCTTTTTAGTCTATTTTTATTATTATGAAAAGAAAATAATTAGTCCTAAATTCTAATTCATTTTTAATTAAGAAAAGGTTAAAGTTTTAACAAAATTTAACTTGATTAATAAAACAACTAGTTTTGTACCCCAAAATTTTCCCTCTCATTTCATTCAAAACATACTCCTAGAGGTCCTCAACTTGCCCAATGATGCCTAAGGATTGACCAGATAAATCCTCCTCCTAAGACAATAAGCCTCAAACTAGGGTTTCCATTTTGATCAAGATGTTTGAGTTCCAAGGGTCCAAATTGGTCTCCATTGCCCAAATATATCCTCAATATCATTCATGTCAAGTTTCATGCCTTGCACAAGAAGTTTGCTCAGTCAATTGCTCAGATGCCTGAAAATCAACTGTACTAGGTCAAAAGTCAACTGTAGCCCACATACAGTCAAACTTCAAACATTTTGGTCAACATCAACATTTTGAAGTAATATCTATCATTTTATCAAGGGTTGATCATGATCCCTCAAGAAATGCTCCTAATTCATCAAAACTCAAAAGTTGCTAAATTAGGGTTTCTCTAGGTAAAGTCAACGAAACTTTGACCAGGTATAACTTTCTCACACTTTATCAAAAAATTCTCATCCAAGGCTCGTTTTGAAGAGAATTCAATTCCCCACAACTCATATTCATCCCTCAAGTTCAAAAAATGCACTCATGAAAAGATATAAATCCATACATTATGGGTCATTTCAAAAAGTCAACAAAAACACCTTTTGGCTCAAAGCTTCTTACATGAACATGGGAGATCCAATTGAGATGAAACCACAGAGTTTGCTCAGAGGACATCCTAATCTTTATAAAAAGTCAAAGAACACCTTATTAGGATCAAAATTGAGAGAGATATGCATTGTCAAAGTTGGCCATTTTTGGAAATTTGCCCAAAGTTAACATTGATCAAAATTGATTTTTTTCCAAATGGGCCCATGTTTTCTTGTTTGAAACTTGTTCCTAAGAGGACCCACCACCCCTGAGCTTATCCACCTATTATTCTATTATTTTTATTATTTATTTTTATTTTTTATCCATTTAAATCAAAATAAATCAATTTAAATAGTAGAATAATTAAATAAAATCAAGGATTGGATTTTATGAGAACATTATGAGTCCATGAACAGCTAGCAAATCATCCAAATCGTGCAAGGGTTATTTGGATTGAAAAAATCAGGATTTGGTCTATTTTAGAAACAAATCATACAAGGCAAAAAACTAAATCAAATCTCCATAATTTCTCAAGATTGCATCTGTTTTTTTACCTAATTTGTTCTCTTATATGTCCACAACATTCCTAGAGCAAAAGAACAAGGTTTGGCCGTGTGGATTGAGAGAAGAAAACTCAACTTTTGACAAAGAAAGAGGCAATCGAATTTTGCTCTACAAGGAGATTCAGGGTGTTTCAAGGCCAGCAATCCATTCCTGGCAATCTCCTGAAGCTAACAACATCACTTGCACGCATTAACACCATCAGAAATTGCACCTTACAGCATCACGGTTTGTCTCTTTTATCCAGACTCGAACTCGTTGATTTACCCATCATAAACATGTTTTGATCATATATTCGTGTCTATCATCATATTTGCAATGTTTGATTTACCCATCCCTGAGTTTAAGTGCAGGTATAAGCATTTTCCCTAGCTAGGGTTTGTAAGCTCTAATTTGGGGTTTCCTTATCTAGGGAAAATTGGACCAGATTATGGGTATCAATGGACTTAGGGCATGATTTCCAGTCGACACATGCCTTTAGATAGGAATTATTTTGCGTATATTATGTTTTTGAATCTTGCAGGGATGTAGTTACGAACAAAAACTGTCATTATAGCCTTTAGTAACGGTTTTGTTCGTAGGTAAAAGTCTAAAACCAAAACCAACAGTTCTGGGAAGAAGACGATCACGTGGCAACCACACACTGGCTCATTTAAATTTGGCGCGTGTTTCTGTGCAAGGTACTTTGTTTCCATTATATTTTATTTGTTTTATTATATGTACAAATGGTCCAGCTAGCACATATGGTTAAGGAGCGAGCCTATGAAGCAAACATCCTGGGTTCGATCCCAGGCGTGTGCTTCTATTATTTTTCCTAATAATTGCTTGCAGATTCCATGTTACTATCACAAGTGCGCTCACCATAGGCTTCTAATTCATCATCATTGGATCATATTGGCTCAGATCTGATGCTCCATGATGGTGCTCCCCATGATAGACTGTCCTGATCCAAACACACTCGATTCCACGTCTGCTTGGGCCAATCTGATTTGGGCCTGAACAAAATTCAACAATGCACCCCTCTCAGACCTAATTTCTAATTCCTTTTTATTTTACTATTTTTTCATCCTTTATTTGTTTTAATTATTTTTATTTCAAATTAATTTTTTTCATAAAATCATAAAATAAAAAATCACAAAAATAGGACTTAGTTCTTTTTTCTAATAACATTAATTTCTGCAAATTAACTATTTCCATCAATTTAAATTATTTTTTTTCATAATTAAAATCAATTAGAAAATTAAGGTTAATTTAAAAATATTTAATTTTCTCAATCAAAAAATAACAAAAATATTTTCTTTGATTTCCTTTGAATTTAGACTTTGATTCCCGTATTTAATTCGTCGCGTGCGCAATATTTTATTTTTAATTCCAATTATTGTATTTGCTTCGAGTTTGTAATAGCTTTTAATTAGGGTTTATTTTACTGCTTATCATTTTACTGTTCAATCCCCAGTTTTTTTGGTTAGGTAACCCCCTCCCCGAAGTCTTGTAATAGCATAGATTTACTTTTCCGCTTTTAGTTTTCTGCAATTATAAACTGTCTAGATGTATGGATAATAGGATTGTATGGAAAGATAACGATTAATTGAACATAGAAAACCCTAATTATGCAAAGATAAATAAACTGAAAAATAAACACTTGCACATGCTCACTCCTAGGGTTTGCCCTTCTTCGGTCACCTTCGGTAAACGATCATGAAGTATAGGGAGTCTTAGTGGTTCTCCTCTAGTCCCAAAAGATAAAAAATGACCCATTCGAATGTTGCTTCTGAAAGATCTTTAGGACTCTAGGATAACTACTATGGTTTCCTAATCATTGTTTTAGTGATCGTAATTGTCCCTTTCGTCCCTTTCGATTGTCCCTTAAACTCCAACGATGGAGCTACCTACTCCTTAATAGTAGGATAACATTATCTAAAGGAAATAAGAAAATGAACAGACCTTTTTTTGAGTAGGTAGAAACTTTTAGGTACTTGCTCATACAAACTTTTTCACACCCACAAATTTCAAAACTTTTTTTCAAACACACAAAAGCAATTTCAAAAATGAGCAATTACCTAAGAGCCCATGGAAAACCATGGATAGAAAGGGTGCTAACACCTTCCCTTTCTATAATCTACCCCCCGTAGTCAGAAACATCTCGAAAAAAGGTTTTTTCTGTTCTTTTTCCTTTTCCTTTGTTGGATGAAATAAAAGTCGGTGGCGACTCTTGCTTACCGAACATTTGCAAACAAAAAACGCAAACCAATATAACAGTCGGTTCTACCACCGTATCACAGAACTGGCGACTCTGCTGGGGATCATGATTTATAAAGTGGGGTTTACCTTAGGATCTAGGTCATTTTAATTGCTTCTTTGGCTTGTCTTATTTGATTTACTTTTAAGGGTATCTGTTTGGGTTGTTTGGATCCTAAACCTGAATCAGGGAATTCCTTTTAGGTAAGTAGCAATAAATTGTGAGGGAGCTGTGTGGGGTATACCGACACAGTTTAAACAGTAGCTACGTTGATGCGATACTTTGGTGTGTACCGGTAGCCCTTGATTAATCAAGGAGAATACAGGGCCTCTGCGTGGTATCATAAAGCGTCAACTGACCTTAGCTCCTTAGTTGACCAACTTGGCTTTTTAGGACGTAGTGAGATAGCCGTCTTTGGTGTAAACCCAAAGTCGGTTGATACTCGATGCTACACTCATTGAGGTTTGACTCTTGAGTTTTATTTAGTGGCAACTCAATTGTCTATCGGAATGAAATTTGGGGGAAAGATCGGTGATACTGAGATCCCTTAGAACCCGGTTACTATATTTAAGACAGGTTGAACCAACCCAACTTCAAGAGGGTATACCTTAAAATCCATGCAAGCCTTAAACCTAAGGTCTCTATGTTATTTGCTTGTGTGTGCTATATCAGCTATATCTGAGCATAATCATGACGTCATAACATATTATATAATACTAACCATTTTAAGGATTCTTAGGGTTTACTTTTGTCTTGTTTTGTAGGACATGGCCCTCGCCCGCAGATTCACTATCAAAGTCAGTCTGGTAAAGGTACCTCCTCATCTTAAGGAGTTAGTATCAAGGATTCCTGAAATCTCTCCCTTCACTAAAAGACATGGTCGACTTCTAGGCTTGGTCACCTCAAACCCCGATGAAGAAATGTTAAAAGTGCTCTTTCAGTTCTTTGACCCTCTACATCACTGCTTCACTTTTCCGGATTGCCAGTTAGTGCCTACTATGAAGGAGTTTTCTCAGTTATTGGGGGTGCCTATCCTTAACAAGGTACCTTTCAATGCTATGGAAAGAGATCCTAAACCTGATGATATTGCTAAAGCTCTATCCTTACAACGGTCTGACGTAGTAGCAAATTGGGAAACCAGGAGAGGTGTCAAGGTTTTTTTTGGATAAGTTCTTGTTTGAGAAAGCTCATTATTTTTGGGATATCCTGGACCTACAAGCTTTTGAAGAAGTGTTAGCCCTTATCATCTATGGGTTAGTACTGTTTCCTAATCCGGACCAACTCATAGATGTGAATACGGTTAAGGTTTTCTTGTCATGCAATCCGGTACCTACTTTTCTTGTAGATATCCTATATACTCTACATACTCTCACTATAAAGAGAAGAGGGACCCTTTTGTGTTGCACTCCTCTTTTGGATAGGTGGTTTATTTCGCACCTACCCCGACCCGTCTTGAAAAATGAACAGGGTTTGAGATGGTCTCATAGGCTGATGACTCTTACACATTTAGGTATTCATTGGTGTCCTCGATCCTCGGAGAATGTTACCATCATTGATCGATGCAGAGAATTCCATAATGTGCCTCTCTTAGGCATTAGAGGAGGAATCACTTATAATACTTACTTGGCACTACGACAGTTTGGATATGAGAGAAGGGATGGTCCTCATGATACACTTATCCAAGGAATCGTCTTCGACTACAAGAATGATGCTCAGGGTTATCGTAAAAGGTTCATGCAAGCTTGGGGCATGGTACACAAAGTTGATAGCAAGACACTGGGGCACAAGAATTCCACCCCCTTGAGCCTTATCTCAAATGGGTATGAGCCCGTGCCCAAAGTCTTATGATGCCTTACCCCACCATCCTACCTATGATTATGGAACCGGTTGCTGAAGGAGACACTTCTTATCTTGTTCTTCATCCTGACATGCCAACTGATCATGAGGAGTTACAAAAATCCTGGATCCAACTAAAAGAGGAATGGGATACCTTCGAAACCTAATTCTACGCCAGCGAGAAGAAGGTCCTGGAACTCACTAGGTTACTTCATGAAGAGAGGAATATAAATTCCTACATTGCACCAAAGAGGATGCGCTCATGGGAAACCTAATTTTCTTTTTGCTTTAAGTTTTGTTTTGTTTGATTGTAAGCCTAAAAGGCACTCTTTATGACAATTCGAACTTATTAATATAATTAACGTGTGTTTCTTTTGGGTTAAACAAATTTGAGTCTTTAAGAATCCTTGAAATCATTGCATATGCATATCATCCATGACATTGCATAAACAAGTTTCGTAACAGATTTCTCATCTTTTGCGTTGTTTATTTCAGCAAAAATGTCTTATGAACAAAGTATCAAGGACCTCCAGGCACAAAATGCCCAATTTCAGCAAATGTTCATAGCCTTGGCTAAAGGGCAGGAAGATCTGAAGGCCCTTATTCTGAAAGAGAAAAAGAAGAAGAAGAGGAAGACCGCTGGTGTCCTGAATCTGGGCAGAAGATTCAAGGGACCGTTGAAGCAACTGGTTGATCCGACCTCCTCGTCCAAAGAAGGGGAGAATCAAGAGGGAAAGACAAGGGAGGAAGAACCTAGTTAAGGGTTTCTGAGGATGAATCTGATTACAATGATGAATAGTATCCTCCCACTGAGGATAAATACAAACAGTTAGAGGATCGTCTGAGCATAATGGAGATCCAAAGAGTACCAGGGCTGGATTTTGAAGAGCTGGGTTTGGTATCTGGGGTTGTCATCCCACCAAAGTTCAAGGTCCCCACATTCGCTAAGTACGACGGTGTCTCCTGCCCTAAGTTTCATTTAAGATCCCATGTCAAGAAGATCCAACCTCACACTGCTGACCGAAAGTTATGGGTCCATTTCTTCCAAGAAAGTTTGGTCGGCACTCAACTGGATTGGTTCTATCAGTTGGAAGGAACTAACATCCATACATGGGAAGACTTGGCTACTACTTTCTACAAGCAGTACCAATACAATGCTGACCTGGCACCAACTCGAGTACAACTGCATAATATATCCATGGGCTCGAAAGAAGGGTTCAAGGAATATGCACAAAAGTGGAGGGATCTAGCTGGCAGAGTACAACCTCCTCTGACTGACCGTGAAATGGTAGACATGTTCATGGGAACTCTGACGGGACCATTCTTCAATTTGATAATTGGGAGTTCCTCATCCGGGTTCATAGAGATGGTTCTGGTAGGGGAGAGGTTCGAAAATGGTATCAGGAGCGGGAAGATCCCGATGGATGCATCTTCTAGTACTAAGAAGAAGCCATTTGGTGGTAAGAGGGAAGCCAATGCTGTGCATGGCTAGAAGGGGCATAATAAGGCATACTACCACCAATCTGTGGGGGCAGTGCTGGTTTTTAATTCGACACGCGCACAACGACCACAACAATGGAACAATCAGCCAAGGGTAGAAAGACCTCAAAGGCAGTTCACCAAAATCAACATACCATTGTTACAAGAATTGTAACACGTATTGAAGATGAATATAATTACGGTGATAAACCCTCATCCAAACCCTAAGACTTCCTCTCCTAACTACAATCCGGATGCAAGGTGTTCTTATAATTATGGCAGCCTGGGGCACGATACTAACGATTGTTGGGCGCTGAAATACAAGATTCAGAATATGATTGACGCCAAGGAGATCGAATTTGACCCTCCCGATACTCCCAACGTGATCACTGCTCCCATGCCAAAACATGGCTAGGATTTAAAGCATTTTTGTTCATTTGAATTCTCAAGTTGTATTTTATTTGTTTATTCGAACAATTATGTCATGTCAAAACTTTGTTACTCCATTAATTCATTACACATGTTTGTCCTAAATTAATTTGTTTTCATTATGCTTAAACTGCTTTATACTTCCTTTTCGTGATATTCAATTCTTGATTAAAAGCTCTAAGCCTTAGAGGGAGGATGACAAAAACGATACCACAATCTCTATAGTATGCTTTTGAACAGACCCCTCTAACAATGTGCATGCGTTGTTTCAAATCCCAAACAGTGGAGTTATAAGGAATATAATCCCTAGTCAACCCCTTTGAGCCAAAGAAGTAGGAGTTTTTCTTTCACACAAATTTAAACCCTTAATCATAACCTGGGGCAGGATAGTTTTCTCAGTTAATTCATAGGCGCATTCAGTCGCAATCTTCCGCTTCATACACAATGAATGGCATCGAAGACGTCCTTCCAAAACAAAAGACAGTGATGGTTCCGCATAATCGTCAAGACATGCAGTCATTATCTCTCAAAATAAATGCCCGCTAAGTCAAAACCTATGAAGGAGACTTAAGAAAAAAAATGGGGTATCCCGCTGACTGTAATCACAAAAAGAAACAGTTCAGGAAAAAGACAGGGATTGTAAAATAAAAATGAAAGAGGTCTTACAAATCCTCGACAAAAAACATGACTTCCTATTTAAAATAAACTGTCAGTATCCGAACCATCACCAGAACATCAAGGACAAGATGCCAGACTCAATCAGGATTTAAATGCACAATTAACTGAGCATAGGACTGAAGAACATCACGAAGAGTGGGTGGGTACAAATAAATTTTGAGCCTTTATCCTTTGTTTCTTAAACCGTGAACCAGACCACATTATAACCCTTAAAAGTCCTAGCTGAAGCATGGGTTAGTTTGAGAGCATACTGTTACAAAGGTATCCTGACTCTTGTAGGACTTGTTACGAATCTTGAGTTGATATCACATTCTTGTAAAGTTTGTTTTACTACACAAAACACATTTTCAAAAAAATGAATTTTCAAACTTCAAGACAGACATGAGTTTTGCGTTCTTTAAATGACATTGTTTGCATATGACTAATTATTTGACAGTAGAGGAATCCGCACAATGGATATTCAATGTACAGACACCCTCTCAATGGACATAATCACCTCAGCAAGAAATACACTTCTAGTAATAGGTCTTCCATAAGCAAGGGGGCATGACATGATGTCCAACACACCTGGGGCAGTCTCTCCAAAGGTGCCAAATAACCAGGGGCAGATCTCCATCTAAATCACTTGGGGCATTACGCACGCATTCCAACAACGAATTATGTGCCATCAAGAAAACATTTTTGACAATACTACAACACAACACTATGGACAGTGACAACTCCCTACATCCTGAGAGCGTGAACATAGTTGGAAAATACTACACATGAACAAAGACCCGCTAGGTTTATTGGCCTAGGAAAAAATAAGGGCATCCCGGCGAACCAAAAGGGTTCGGGTAAAAGTTAGGGATATACATATGGAAAAAAACTGTACACCCGACAAGTAGAAAACCTGAAAAGGCGGCTTGGGAAAAAAATGGTATCCCGATGGACTAAAAATTTGAAAAGACAGTCCAGGCAAAAGTTAGGGATTAAAGTGTACGACTACATCCCGTCATCTCGTCACGTATAAGGTTTATTATTCTGATCAGCGTTTACCAAGGATTCCAAGAGTTGGGATAACACTCAAGCCATCCACAAAGCCTCCGCAGGTACTTTCTCCAACAGATACAGGGGCAGAAACTTCCTGATGCAAAGTCACTGCTACATCCTCAACACACGTCCCCGTGACACCTGCACTCCCCATAGAGCAGAGGCAACCAAAGCTTTGACATCAGCTTCCCCAAACAGGAGTTACTCTCCCCAGCCAAGTTCCTTCAGAAAACTGACATCTATGTTTCCCAACCGAATTTTATAAATCGCAAGCGGTTCATAAAGTTTTCTCCCGAGCAGAGTTTATTTTTCTGAATACAGAAGCTCAATCCCCGACAGAGTTTCTTCCTCCAGCGACGGAAGTTCATCCCCCAGCGGAGTTTATTTCTCCGAATCGGCAAAATTTTCCAACAAAACATATCCTCTCACTACAGAGTTATTCCCCTGCAGAGTTATTCTCAAGCAGAGTCTCTCCCCGGAAGAATATTCACAAACAACAAGGAGTAAATCCACGACATAGTCGTCTCCGCTCACCATCTCCAGCGGAAGTAGAAGAACCACTTTTTCTACGACGGTTAGGAATTCAATTTCCAGTATTCTCTAGCAGCAGTTAGGGATTTATTTTCCCAGACTCGGATATGTCACAATAGAATTTCATGTTCATACATCATGACGTGCGCATACATATTACATACATCATAATCTCATTTATTTTGAGAACATCATCACATAATGCATTTCATGCATTTCATGCATCGCATATAATTAATCCTGTACATTTTCAGGAAAGATGGTTATCATCAACAATTTCCAACAGGTCCAAGATTATCTCCTGAAACAAAATAGAGTAATTATCTGTGTGACCAAATACAACTTTACACGGGCTCATCATGAAGCAATCTTACACGTGTTTCTTCTAACTTCCAAATACAACTTTACACGGGTTTCTTCTGACTTCCAAATACAGCTTTATACGAGCTCTTCATGAAGAAATCTTACACGGGTTCCTTCTCCCTCCTTCTGAAGTTTTACACGGACTCATCCGGAAGCAACCCTACCCAGGTTCCTTCTCACAATCTCCAGATGTGGTTTTACCCGGACTCATCCTGAAGCGACCTACCCAGGGTCCTTTTTACAATTTCCCGATGTATTTTTACCCAGACTCATCCTGAAGAAACCCTACCCAGGTTCCTTCCGAAGTTTTACACAGACTTAGCACAAAGCCACCTTACCCAAGCTCCTTCTCGGTCCAGATGCAGTTTTACCCAAACTCATCACGAAGCAACCTTACCCAGGTTCCTTCTCGGTTCAGATGCAGTTTTACCCAAACTTAGAACGAAGCCACCTTACCCAGGTTCCTTCTCGGTCTAGATGCAGTTTTATCCAAACTCATCACGAAGCAACCTTACCCAGGTCCCTTCTCGGTTCAGATGCAATTTTACCCAAACTCAGCACGAATCCACCTTACCCAGGTTCCTTCTCGGTCCAGATGCAATTTTACCCAAACTCATCACGAAGCAACCTTACCCAAGTTCCTTCTCGGTTCAAATGCGGTTTTACCCGAACTCATCATGAAGTAGCCCTACTACCTAGGCTTTCATTTCAAAGTAACCCTACTATCCAGGTTCCTTCTCATAGCCCTACTATCAAGGCTTTCATTTCGAAGTAACCCTACTCTCTAGGTTCCTTCTCTTTTATCTCCAGACAACAGTTTACAACACTATTAAAACCTGGACCCGACCAGATATGGTTAATTTCCTATACCCCAGTAGGATAATGGACAACCGAAGCTCCTATATTCTACTTCCCAGGACATCAATCAACATTCCCCAGCGAAGTCCTCCTCAACGGTAGGTACAAGAATTCTCGCAAAGGAATCTCTTATGCAACTGATATCTTTTTTGGATGGCATCTTTAAGCCCATCTCCGGCGACTATCCGTCGCCTTCCAAATGGCATATATAAGCCCATTCCCGATATTACCGATCAATATTATTTCATGCGAGTGCATATTTCCAGGCACTCTAGTGTTCAATCATCTTCCACCTCCAGATCATGAAAGGCAGACCAACCAATCTACATCCTCAGGTTTAAGAAGATTGAACAGGGGTAGCTGTTGTACCCCAAAATTTTCCCTCTCATTTTATTCAAAACATACTCCTAGAGGTCCTTAAGTTGCCCAAGGATTGACCAGACAAATCCTCCTCCTAAGACAATGAGCCTCAAACTAGGGTTTCCATTTTCATTAAGATGTTTGAATTCCAAGGGTCCAAATTGGTATCAATTTCCCTAATATATCCTCAAGATCATTCATGTCAAGTTTCATGCCTTGCAAAAGAAGTTTGCTCAGTCAACTGCTCAGATGCCTGAAAATCAACTTTACTAGGTCAAAAGTCAATTGTGGCCCATATACAGTCAAACTTCAAAAATTTTGGTCAACATCAACATTTTAAAGTAATATATATCATTTTATCAAGGGTTGATCATGATCTCTCAAGAAATGCTCCTAATTCATCAAAACTCAAAAGTTGCTAAATTAGGGTTTCTATAGGTAAAGTCAACCAAACTTTGACCAGGCATAACTTTCTCACACTTTATCAGAAATTTCTCATCCAAGTCTCATCTTGAAGAGAATTCAATTCCCTATAACTCATCTTCAGCCCTCAAGTTCAAAAAATTCACTCATGAAAAGATATAAATCCAGACATTATGGGTCATTTCAAAAAGTCAACAAAAACACCTTTTGGGTCAAAGCTTCTTACATGAACATGGAAGATCCAATTGAGATGAAACAAAATAGGTTGCTTAGAGGACATCCTAATATTTCTAAAAATTCCAAGAACACCATCTTAGGGTCAAAATTGAGAGAGATATGTATTGTCAAAGTTGGCCATTTTTGGAAATTTGCTCAAAGTCAACATTGATCAAATTTGATTTTTTTTCCAAATGGGCCCATGTTTTCTTGTTTGAAACTTGTTCCTAAGAGGACCCATGACCCATGAGCTTATCCACCTATTATTCTATTACTTTTATTATTTATTTTGATTTTTTTATCCTTTTAAATCAAAATAAATCAATTTAAATAGGTGAATAATCAAATAAAATCAAGGATTGGATTTTATGAGCACATTATGAGTCCCTGAACAACTAGAAAGTCATCCAAATCGAGCAAGGGCTATTTGGATTTAAAAAAAAATCATGATTTGGTCTATTTTAGAAACAAATCATACAAGGCAAAAATCAAATCAAATCTCCATAATTTCTCAAGATTGCATCTGTTTTTGTTGACCTGATTTGTTCTCTTATATGTCCTTAACATTCCCAGAGCAAAAGAACAAGGTTTGGCCGTGTGGATTAACAGAAGAAAACTCAACTTTTGACAAAGAAAGAGGCAATCAAATTTTTCCTCTACAAGGCGATTCAGGGTGTTTCAAGGCCAGCAATCCATTCCTGGAAATCTCCTGAAGCTAACAACATCACTTGCACGCATCAACACCTTCAGAAATCGCACCTTACAACATCACGGTTTGTTTCTTTTATCCAAACTCGAATTTATTGATTTACCCATCATAAACATGTTTTGATCATATATTTGTGTCTATCATCATATTTGCAATGTTTCTGGATTGTTTAACCTGAGTTTAAGTGCAGGTATAAGCATTTTCCATGGCTAGGGTTCGTAAGCTCTAATTTGGGGTTTCATTCTCTAGGGAAAATTGGACCAGATTATGGGTACCAATGGACTTAGGGCATGATTTCTAGTCGACCTATGCCTTTAGATAGGAATTATTTTGCGTATATTATGTTTTTGAATCTTGCAGGGATGTAGCTACGGACAAAAACTGTCACTATAGCCTTTAGTGACAGTTTTGTCCGTAGGCAAAAGTCTAAAACCAAAACCAACAGTTCTGGGAAGAAGACAATCACATGGCAGTCACACACTGGCTCATTTGAATTTGGCGCGTGTTTCTGGGCAAGGCACTTTGTTTTCATTATATTTTATTTGTTTTATTATATGCACAAATGGTCCAGCTAGCGCAGATGGTTGAGGAGCGTGCCTATGAAGCAAACGTCATGGGTTCGATCCCAAGCGTGTGCTTCTATTATTTTTCCTAATAATTTCTTGCAGATTCCATGTTACTATCAAAAGTGCACTCACCATAGGCTTCCAATTCATCATCATTGGATCATATTGGCTCAGATCCGACGCTCCATGATGGTGCTCCCCATGATAGACTCTCCTGATCCAAACACACTGGATTCCACGTCTGCTTAGGCTAATCTGATTTGGTCCTGAACAGAATTCAGCAATGCACCCCTCTCAGGCCTAATTTCTAATTCCTTTTTATTTTACTATTTTTTCATCCTTTATTTGTTTTAATTATTTTTATTTCAAATTAATTTTTTTCATAAAATCATAAAATAAAAAATCACAAAAATAGAACTTATTTCTTTTTTCTAATAAAATTAATTTCTGCAAATTAATTATTTCCATCAATTTAAATTCTTTTTTTCATAATTAAAATCAATTAGAAAATTAGGGTTAATTTGCAAATATTTAATTTTCTCAGTAAAAAAAATAACAAATTTTTTTCTTTGATTTCCTTTGAACTTAGACTTTGATTCCCGTATTTAATTCGTCGCGCGCATAATATTTTTTTTTAATTCCAATTATTGTATTTTCTTCGAGTTTGTAATAGCTTTTAATTAGGGTTTATTTTACTGCTTATCATTTTACTGTTCAATCCCCAATTTTTTTGGTTATGTAACCCCCTCCCCGAAGCCTTGTAGTAGCGTAGATTTGCTTTTCCGCTTTTAGTTTTCTGCAATTATAAACTGCCTAGATGTATGTGTGATCGGTGGATCTGGAACTGACTGTTTAACGCTAGTTCGCGAAATGTCGCGGAAGCAAGAGTCGCCACCGTCTTTTATTTTCTCCAAATGGAAAGGACAAAAGCACAGAAAAATTCCTTATAGAGATTGCTCTCGGTTCGGGAGGTAGGTTATAGAAGGGGAAGGTGTTAGCACCCTTTCTATCCATGGTTATCCATGGGCTCTTAGATACTTGCTCATTGTGTTTTCAAAAGTGGTTTGCTTGCTTTTCAATGTGGGTTTTAAAAAGTTTCTTTGAAAGTTTCAGATCGACTCTTGTGTCAGAGTGTTTGAAAAATTGCTTTGAAAGCTTTTGAAAAGTGTCGGTGTGAAAAGATTTTTGTTTGTTTTTGAAGAGAGCAAGTATCTACGAGAACCTACCTACCCTAAGGAATTCGTCTGTGTAAATGTCCTTGAAAGTAGTGCCATCCCACCATTGAGGGGTAGGTAGCACCACCGTTGGAGGTGTTCGGGTCAATTCGAGGTTCGGGACATGGTGATCACCAGAGCAATGGGAAGACACCTTAGAAGCTACCCTCATGCCAGGTTCCCGGATCATGAGGACTTACTAAGACATCCTCTACTCGACGATCACCTTTCGAGGCAAGGCAACAGTGAGGCGTACCCTAGGGGTGGTGTGTGCGAATAGTGTGTCGTTTTCATTGATATTTGTCTTGTCATGTTCATTGGTGTTCTACGCTTGATTTTATTATGTCCATTCATTCTTGCATGTTTATTTAACAGTTAATATTTGCGGGAAAAGTAAATCTAAAACTATTACAAATGGCGCGGGTCCACATCGCCAAAATTAAACCGGACCCGATTTGACAGAAAAGTAAATAAATAAAAGAAATTAAAGAAATTGAAAAGTGCGAGAAGTTTAAGTTACACGGCTTTGGGAGAGGTACATAATTTTAAGCGATATAAAATAAATGTGCGAAATTAAACAATTAAAAATATGGGCGTTGGACCCTTTTGCAAAATATTAAATTACAAGAATTAATTAATTAGAATTAATGAGGAATTAAAATTAAAAATTAAAAAAAAAGGATGTTTTTGGTATTTTTAGTGTTTTTTAAGATTCAATAAAAAAGAGAATTAATTAAAATTAAACTAAAAGGCAAACCCTAATTCTAATAGCTTTTAAATTTATTGTGAAAATATTAAATTGAAACCTAAATTAAACCTAAGTTATTTTACATGCAAATTTAGTTATAAAAATAAATAAAATAAATATTATGGTAAAAAAGGAAAAAATTAAAAAGGGATAAAAATTAGTTAACTAAACTTAATTCTACATTTTTGTATTTTTGTTATGAAAAGAATTTAAATCAATCCTAATTTAAAACTAAATTTATTTATATGCATTATTTACAAGAAAATATGAAAATAAAATATTTATTGCATTTTTTTGTCTTTTTTGAGTTTTTGTGTATTTTTGTATTTTGTAAAAAAAATAATTAAACTGAAACAACAAAGAAAATAATATAATTGAACAAATAAAATATAAGAAAAAGGATAGAAAATTGCAAACCAGGGGGGGTTCATGCCCAAATTAGGAGGTACAATGATGCAATTCTGGCCCATTTAGCTTTGGATCCATTGACTTTTGCCACTAGCGTGTTAACACTTTTGACCAAGCTTATGATATACATCCAATCTCAGCCTTTGATTTGACTTTGTTAGATACGTGGATGGCTTGATGGTGATGGAATATGGTGTGCCTTAACGCTAGCGCTGCATGAGAATTCATATGGAAAAATGATAGTGAAATTACACAGACCTGGGACTCGAACCCAGGTCTTGGACATTGCAACTCTCTCCGCTTGCCAACTGAACTGAATCACGCGTTTGTTAAACAAACAAACAATAAATATAATAAAAGACAACAACACGTGAATAGATGAAAACGCGCGAAATTTCGAATTGGCCTATCCCCTCTTGCCACGACTCTGTCTTCTTCGTTTTCCTGAAAACAAAAACATGGGGCAACGGTTTTGGATGCGTTGCCTAAGGTTAGTTTCAAGAAAATAGCGACTAGCGCTATGGCGTCCATAAATTGGGCGCGATAGGTGATTCCTGTTCGTCCAGATACACTGATGCTAATGATCATGGTCTTGAGTCCTAATTTTACTTCGTTTCAAAAGTCCCAAATTTGCAACCCTGTAAACCCTAGAGATCGACCATGGTGAAACCTCATATACAGCATAAAAACCAAATTGAATGCATTGATTAGTTTCAGGATAAGATGATAAACATGATTCAACAATTAAATCTCATAAAAAATGCCTAGAACAAGATATACGATTATGAGTTTTATGCTGTACAGTTTAAGTTTAATATACCAATTCTTGAGGTTTTGGTGGCTATGCTTGATTGGAACGTGTTCAGGAGCCTTCAAGGAAGCTAATGGACTATGAATTATGCCTTGAATCCACCTCTAACACTGATTTCAGTGTTGAGCTTTTTAGAGAAAATTCCAAGTTTGCAATTTGTTCTTTAGCGCAGCTTTTAGTCTCCCAGCATTAGGTTTAGGTCTATGCTTATGTATTGAACAGATTAGGTCAAAAAATTCAATCAAATCTCTTTCATTCAATGGTTTTGCAAATTGATTTTCCAAGATCTTTTTCATATCTTTTTCATGCTACTTTGTATCAATTAAGATCAATTCCATCCAAATCTTTCTATATTGGGATATGCACGAAATATTGAGCTCAAAACATGTATAAAAAGATTGAAAAAATTAGGTTAGACATTTTTCACATATTTAATTTGATTTAAATGAATTAATATGAATAATAATTCAAATAAATAAATAAAAAATGAGAAAATACTTCCCTTTGGGCCAAGTGGTCGTGCACATGCTTAGAATGATGAATCATGGAAGAAAAATGGGCCCATTAGCAATTTCAGGTCATTTGGATCAATGTTGACTTTTCAAAATATCCAAAATTTTCCCAACTTCCACAAGGCATAACTTGCTCAATTTTTAAGCTTTTCTCATGTTCTTGGACATTTTGGAAAGGTCTTTGAGTCCTCTAACAAATTCCTTTGGTCCCATGTCATTTTGATTTACCAATCTCAAGTTATGGCCTTTGACTTAAAGTCCCTTTTTGTTGACTTTTGAAAATGACCTATAATGTTGAAATTGATAACTTTTTGTGAGAGCATTTCTTGGACTTGAAGTATGAAGATGAGTTGTAGGAAATGTCTTTCTCTTCAAAATGAGCTTTGGATGGGATTTTTCTGATAATCCATGTGAAAGTTATGCCCTAGTCAATTTCAGTTGACTTTTTCAGCTGTCCAAATAAGGAAACTTTTGCATCTTTGATGATTTCTGAGCCAAATTTTGAGAATCATGATCAAGCATTGATCAAATGATGTTTGTGGCTTCAAAATGATATGTTGACCAAAAATTTGAACTTTTGACTGTCAAATGACCATTTTGCCCCTACAGTTGACTGTAGTGCAATTTTAGGGTTTTGACTGTGCAATTTTGAGCTGAATGCCTTGAAACTTGACCTAAGGATACTTGACCATGTTTGTATGCATGTGAGACTTGATTGGACCTTTGAAAACTTCATTCTCTTGATCAGAACACAAACCCTAGTTTTGACTGTATAGGAGACCTTTGCACTGTGCAACCCTTGGGGAATTTTGTGACTTGGCTTGGCAATTTCTTGAGGAATATGGGAGGGCAAATTTTGGGGTGCAACAGTTGCCCCTGTTCAATCTTCTTAGACCTGAGGATGCAGATTGGCTGACGTGCCTTTCGTAATCCGAGGGTAGAAGATGATTGGACACTAGAGTGCCCAGAAATTTGCGCTCACATAGCGGCAGTGTGATGGGGGAATGGGCTTATAGATGCCATTTAGAGGTTGCTGGATAGGATGATGGGCTTATAGATGCCATCTGGATGTTGATCGCGTAAGAGATTCCTTAGCGAGAACCTGCATACCTGCAAAAAGAAACATGAGTACCTGACACGTTGCAGGAGCTGATTTTTTAGATGCTTGGTATAGATGTGTCCTAACTGGTTACAGGAGCTGAGTCTGGTGCTTCAAACGGCGATGAATGAACCAGGGATTGTTACTGCCTTAGCATGAATGGTAAGAGAACCTTGGGTGATTTTAACTTCAACAACGCTCGTTGAGGAAAATCTTGGGTGTCTTCTTTGCAGCATCGGGAAGAGAACCACAGGCCATTATAATCTGAAAGAGAATCACCTCACTCGCCGTCGGAGAGGAAACCATAAGAAAGGGAATTATCACCTCACTCACCGTCGGAGAGGGGACCATAGGAGACTATCACCTCACACTCACCGTCGGAGAGGGAAACATCTTGAAAAAGGAATTACCACCTCACTCACCGTTGGAGAGGGGACCATAAGAGACTATCACCTCACACTCACTGTCGGAGAGGGAAACATCTGAAGAAGGAATTACCACCTCACTCACCGTTGGAGAGGGGACCATAAGAGACTATCACCTCACACTCACCGTCGGAGAGGGAAACATCTGAAGAGGACTTACCACCTCACACACCGTCGGAGAGGGAACCATAGGAGACTATCACCTCACACTCATCGTCGGAGAGGGAAACATCTGAAAAGGACTTACCACCTCACACACCGTCGGAGAGGGAACCATAGGAGACTATCACCTCACACTCATCGTCGGAGAGGGAAACATCTGGAAAAGAACTTACCACCTCACACACCGTCGGAGAGGGAACCATAGGAGACTATCACCTCACACTCATCGTCGGAGAGGGAAACATCTGGAAAAGGACTTACCACCTCACACACCGTCGGAGAGGGAACCATAGGAGACTATCACCTCACACTCATCGTCGGAGAGGGAAACATCTGGGATAACTTCTACTGAGTCTTCATCAGAAAAATCTGTTGGGAGTCGATTTAGCTGGACTAGAGAAGGCCTTGGACGGGATAACAACAGAGAATCTTAGGGTCGATTAACTGAACCGGTCTAGGTCTTGAAATGTCTTCAACTGGAATAAGTGTCAGAACGTCGCCATATCTGGTTCATATCTGGACTATATCTGGAAGGAAATCTGGAAGCAGCATCAGAACGTCACCATACCTGGTTTACATCTGAAACTATATCTGGAAGGAAATCTGGAAGCAGCATCAGAACGTCACCATACCTGGTTTACATCTGAAACTATATCTGGAAGGAAATCTGGAAGCAGCATCAGAACGTCACCATATCTGGGTCATATCTGAAACTATATCTAGAAGGAAGTCTGGAAGCAGTATCAGAACGTCACCATCTCTGGGTCATATCTGAAACTATATCTAGAAGGATATCTGGAAGCAGTATCAGAACGTCACCATATCTGGGTCATATCCGAAACTATATCTGGAAGGAAATCTGGAAGCAACATCAGAACGTCACCATATCTGGGTCATATCTGAAACTATATCTAGAAGGAAGTCTGGAAGCAGTATCAGAACGTCACCATCTCTGGGTCATATCTGAAACTATATCTAGAAGGAAATCTGGAAGCAGCATCAGAACGTCACCATATCTGGGTCATATCTGAAACTATATCTAGAAGGAAGTCTGGAAGCAGTATCAGAACGTCACCATCTCTGGGTCATATTTGAAACTATATCTAGAAGGATATCTGGAAGCAGTATCAGAACGTCACCATATCTGGGTCATATCCGAAACTATATCTGGAAGGAAATCTGGAAGCAGCATCAGAACGTCACCATATCTGGGTCATATCTGAAACTATATCTAGAAGGAAGTCTGGAAGCAGTATCAGAACGTCACCATCTCTGGGTCATATCTGAAACTATATCTAGAAGGAAATCTGGAAGCAGCATCAGAACGTCACCATATCTGGGTCATATCTGAAACTATATCTAGAAGGAAGTCTGGAAGCAGTATCAGAACGTCACCATCTCTGGGTCATATCTGAAACTATATCTAGAAGGAAGTCTGGAAGCAGCATCAGAACGTCACCATATCTGGGTCATATCTGAAACTATATCTAGAAGGATATCTGGAAGCAGTATCAGAACGTCACCATCTCTGGGTCATATCTGAAACTATATCTAGAATGAATTGCGATAGTTGATAGTAGTCATTTTTGTATCGATCTTTTCCTGAAAAGGTAAAGCATTAGTTGAATGCCAGATCATGATGCATGAACTGTATGTCCTCAAAATTAATGAGATTCGTGTAGTATGACGCATATGCATGCTATAATGTATGAAGATGTGATGTTTATGAACATATGTTTTCGTCTTAGGAAAATAAATCCTTGACGGGTGCCGGGAAGTCACTCCTGGGCTGATGTTGAAGAATAGATTTTGCTTCCGCTGGGGATGATAACCGGTAGGAGAAGATGACTCCGTTGCGGGATAAACTTGGCAAATGAAGGATTCTGCGGGGAGAAAAGATACTCTAGCGACCATGCTGGGAAGCAATACTCTGTGGGAAGAGGGATGCCTGTTGATTGTTGATGGTAACTTGCTGAGGATATCCTTGTTGTTGGAAGTGTTGATGGTCTTCGCTGGGGATACGAAGGCTTCGTTGACGACGCTCTTTCCGTGGCTTTTGGCTGAGGATAACCCAGTTATATCCTGTTAGGGAAATAACTCTTTGAATAAAGCCGGGAGACGCATTCGTGCTCTGCGAGGATAAGCTTCCAAAATCAGCTGGGGATAAGCTTACTGCTTGGGGAGATGGATTCCAACTTTCCTGGGGAAGTATTGAACTGTATTGGTTATGTTCTTCAACGGAACATACCCTGATACCTTGGAGGATAGAACAATCAGATTGCTTAGACCACTCTTTATTGCCCCTGTTTCTATGGGGGAGGCACTTGTGGGGTGCTGATAGTTGTTGATGGACAAACCTTCTTCTGGTAGACAGATGGCAGGACATAGTCGTACGCTTTAATCCCTAACTTTTGCCTGGACCGCCCTTTCGGGTTTTCAGTCCACCGGGATACCCATTTTTGCCCAAGCCGCCTTTTCAGGTTTTCGACTTGCCGGGTGTACAGATTTTTTTTCATTTCATCCCTTATTTTTACCCGAACCCTTTTGGTTCGCCGGGAAGCCCTTATTTTTGCCTAGGTGTGTCAACCTAGCGGGTCTTTGATTTTGCGTAGTATTTTTTCGACTATGTCCATGTTCTCAGAATGTTAGGGAGTTGCCCCTGTTTAGAAGCGTTTTTGTCACCAGAAGATGTTTGACCAGGCAAGATTCGTTATTGAAATGCCCCAAGTGACTCAGGAGGAGATTTGCCCCAGGCTATTTGGCCTTTTGAGAGATTCTCCGAATCTTGACTTAACTGCCCCTGATGATGGACAATAGTCATGCCATGCCCCTTGATTGGAGATACTCTTGTTCATTAGACTTTCATTGTGCGAAGTTCCCTGCTGTTCAAACAAAAAGTCATATGCAAACAAAGTTATGTTAAAAATGCAAGGCTTATGTCTGTCTTGAAGATTTTGAAAATGCATTCTTTTTCATAACACAAGTGATTGTTTGTAAAACGTGATGTCAACTCCGTATTTACCGTAGGCCTTCAGGAGTCAGGATACCTTTGGTAACAGTATGCTTTCGAACTAACCCATGCTTCAGCTAGGACTTTTGAGGGTTATAACGTGGCCTGGTTCACGGTTTAAGAAACAAAGGATAAAGGCTCAAATTATTTGTACCCACCCGCTCTTCGTGATGTTCTCCAAACCTAAACTCAGTTGATCATACGTTAGACCTTTGTTTGAGTCTTTGCTCTGATTTTCCAGTGATGATTCGGATATTGATAACTTATTTTGAATAGGCAGTCCTTCCTTTTTTGTTGAGGGTTTGTAAGACCTCTTTCTTTTTGATTTTTGTTATCCCTTTCTTTTTTTTGCCTGAACTGTTTCCTTTTTTGGAATTTCAGTCAGCGGGATGCCCCAGTTTTGTAAGTCTCCTTCATGTGTTTTGACTTAATGGGTTTTTTATTTTTTGAGATAATGACTGCCTATCTGTATGATTGTTCGGAACCATCACTGTCTTTTTTCATTTTGTAAGGACTTCTTTGGTGCCATTCGTTATGCACTTGGATCAACTGAGAGACTACCCTGCCCCAGGTTATGATTAAGGGTTTTAAATTTCGAAAAGAAAAACTCCTACTTCTTTGGCTCAGAGGGGTTGACGAGGGATTATCTTCCTTATAACTCCAGTGTTTAGGGATTGAAACAATGCCTGTACCTCATCAGCGGGGTCTGTTCAAAAGCATACTGTAGATTATGGTATCGTTTTCGTCATCCTCCCTCAAGAGGCTTAGAATTTTAGATCCAGAGTTGACATCAGAAAAAATATGAAAAGAAATTTGAACATAATGAAAACAATTGTATTAATTCCCAAAACAGACGTATGCGATGCATTGATAGAATAAAAGAGTTTGCTATGACATTAATTGTTTGTATAAGCAAAGAAAAATACAACTCAAAAAATTCAAATAAATAAAAGGCTTCAATGATTGGGCAACGGAGCAGTGATTATGTTCGGAGTCTCAGGCACTTCAAACTGAATCTCCCCGGCGTCGATCATGTCTTGAATTTTGTTCTTGAGAGGCCAACAGTTGTCCGTAGTATGCCCCGGGCTATCAGAATGATATGCGCACCTATCATTGGGATGATAGTTGGGAGCAGAAGTGTTCGGATTCCGGAGAGGAGCCCTTAAGGTGATCAGCCCTGCCTTCAACATTTGTTGCAGTGCTTGATCCAGCGACATGTTGATTTTGGTGTATTGTCGTTTCTCCTTTCGCTGCTGCCCCTGTCCTTGTTGAGCAGGTCCGGGATTGGAGATCTGGATTGCCCCTACCTCATGACGGCTCTTTTTACCGTGCACAGCATTGGATTCTTTCTTTCCATGATGAGGCTTTTTATCAGAAGGTGCAGCCTCTTGAATTTTCCCAGGCCAGATGCCAGCTTCTATTCGCTCTCCAGTCAAGATAAGATCTGTGAATCCAGCAGACGAATTCCCAATTAAGTGGTTGTAGAACGGACCAGACAGGGTCCCCAAGAACATATCGACAAGTTCCCGATCAGTCAGAGGTGGTTGTACTCTTCCAGCAAGATCCCTCCATTTCTGCGCATATTCTTTAAAACCTTCACTTGATCCTAACGACATACCCTGGAGTTGGGTACGCGTAGGAGCAAGGTCGGCATTATATTGATACTGCTTGTAGAAAGCAGTAGCCAACTCCTCCCAGTTACGAACCTTGGTCCCATCTAGCTGATAGAACCATTCGAGATGAGTCCCTGAAAGACTCTCCTGGAAGAAGTGGATCCACAAATTCTTGTCCACCGTATATGGTTGAATCTTCCGAACATAGGACCTGAGATGTAACTTGGGACAAGACGCCCCGTCATACTTGGTAAAGGATGGTGCTTTGAACTTCCGAGGAATAATCACACCGGTTGACAAACCCAGATCTCCAAAATCCAGCCCAGGTACCTGTTGTATTTCTATAGCATTCAGCCTATCCTCCAACTGTTTGTACTTGTCTTCGGCAGGAGGGTATTGTTCGTCGTTGAAATCTGTCTCGTTGTCGGAGACCACTGGACTGGGAACCCTTTCCTCCTGACGACTGCTCTTCCCCACAGATGGAGTTGTCCTCTCAGTTTCAATCTGCGGTGCATTCCCAGATCTGCGTCTAGGGCTGAACAAAACAGTCCTCCTCTTCTTCTTTTCTTTCTTCAAGAGCAGAGCCTTCGGATCTTGTTGCCCCTGGGTCAAGTTCATGATCAACCCTTGGAACTGGGCGTTCTGAGCCTGGAGGGCCTTGATGGACTGCTCAGCTGATGATCCAGGATTCATAACGATCGGCTGAAATAAACAGCGAAGAAGGGTAAGCAACCTGTCAAAGGGACACCTGCAATGCAATAAGATGTATGACATGCATGCAATGATTTCAAGGACCTCGCAGGGTAAACAGAGAAACTTGTTAGAGTTGGAAACTGGCAACTTGATTGAAGGAACTTCCTGTTGTAGAGAGCCCTTCTTCAAGGGTTAAAGGCTCACCATATCCAGTGGGTCATAGCCCCTGACAACCTTGGCTAGAGGAAAATAAATCCTCTTTGCCCCTTGCTAGATGTTTGATTCATCATGACCTGCATCACAAGCCCTGGAGATCCTTGAAATGGGTTAGGATGTATGCAATGATATGATGTCATGCTATGCATGGGGTGATATGAATAAACCCTGTTATGAGCCCTTATTAAGGACTACAAACTAAAACCTGCAAGAAGCTTAAGATACCCTGTTATGAGTCCCAATTAAGGACTATAAACACCCTGCAAGAAACTTAGTAAACCATGTTATGAGTCCCCATTAAGGACTATAAACAAAACCTGCAAGAAACTCGGTAAACCTTGTTATGAGTCCCAATTAAGGACTATAAACAAAACCTGCAAGAAACTCGGTAAACCTTGTTATGAGTCCCAATTAAGGACTATAAACAAAACCTGCAAGAAACTCAAGGGTCAGATAATAAGCATGCAAGTAGTTCAAGTATGAAGGCACACAAGTCACACAAGAGAAGCCCTTAGAGTTCAGGCTAGCATGAGGTCTAGGTATTACCCTCTTGAAGTTGGTGGGTTCAACCTGTCCTATTAGAAGTAACCGGGTTCTAAGGGTCCCAATATCACGGGATTGCTTTCATTGTTCATTGTTTCGATTTAGCCACTGAACTGGCGACCGAAATATTCCAGGAAAGCAACCCTCAATTGAGTGTAGTATCGAGTATCAACCAACCTCGGACTGCACCAAAGTCAGTTATCTCACTACCCTAAAGAGGCCAAGATAGTTCAATTAAGGTTCCTAAGGTCTGTTGATGCTTCACGACACCACGCGGAGGCCCCGTACTCTCCTTGACTGAACTCAAGGGTTACCGGTACACACCAAACTGCCACATCAACGTAGCAGACTGTTTCAACCATGTCGGTATACCCCGCACAGTTCCCTCACAGCCTTGTTGCTACTTTCTAAGAAGGTATCCCCCAGATCCGGGTTAGGATCTATAGAACTCCCAAGACAGTCCCACAATTTAAAGCAAGCAAAGAAAGCAATTGAAAACACAGTGATCTTAGTCCTAAGGTACACCTCACTTTAAGTTAATCCCCAGCAGAGTCGCCAGTTCTGTGATCGGTGGATCTGGAACTGACTGTTTAACGCTGGTTCGCGAAATGTCGCGGAAGCAAGAGTCGCCACCGTCTTTTATTTTCTCCAAATGGAAAGGACAAAAGCACAGAAAAATTCCTTATAGAGATTGCTCTCGGTTCGGGAGGTAGGTTATAGAAGGGGAAGGTGTTAGCACCCTTTCTATCCATGGTTATCCATGGGCTCTTAGATACTTGCTCATTGTGTTTTCAAAAGTGGTTTGCTTGCTTTTCAATGTGGGTTTTAAAAAGTTTCTTTGAAAGTTTCAGATCGACTCTTGTGTCAGAGTGTTTGAAAAATTGCTTTGAAAGCTTTTGAAAAGTGTCGGTGTGAAAAGATTTTTGTTTGTTTTTGAAGAGAGCAAGTATCTACGAGAACTTACCTACCCTAAGGAATTCGTCTGTGTAAATGTCCTTGAAAGTAGTGCCATCCCACCATTGAGGGGTAGGTAGCACCACCGTTGGAGGTGTTCGGGTCAATTCGAGGTTCGGGACATGGTGATCACCAGAGCAATGGGAAGACACCTTAGAAGCTACCCTCATGCCAGGTTCCCGGATCATGAGGACTTACTAAGACATCCTCTACTCGACGATCACCTTTCGAGGCAAGGCAACAGTGAGGCGTACCCTAGGGGTGGTGTGTGCGAATAGTGTGTCGTTTTCATTGATATTTGTCTTGTCATGTTCATTGGTGTTCTACGCTTGATTTTATTATGTCCATTCATTCTTGCATGTTTATTTAACAGTTAATATTTGCGGGAAAAGTAAATCTAAAACTATTACAAATGGCGCGGGTCCACATCGCCAAAATTAAACCGGACCCGATTTGACAGAAAAGTAAATAAATAAAAGAAATTAAAGAAATTGAAAAGTGCGAGAAGTTTAAGTTACACGGCTTTGGGAGAGGTACATAATTTTAAGCGATATAAAATAAATGTGCGAAATTAAACAATTAAAAATATGGGCGTTGGACCCTTTTGCAAAATATTAAATTACAAGAATTAATTAATTAGAATTAATGAGGAATTAAAATTAAAAATTAAAAAAAAAGGATGTTTTTGGTATTTTTAGTGTTTTTTAAGATTCAATAAAAAAGAGAATTAATTAAAATTAAACTAAAAGGCAAACCCTAATTCTAATAGCTTTTAAATTTATTGTGAAAATATTAAATTGAAACCTAAATTAAACCTAAGTTATTTTACATGCAAATTTAGTTATAAAAATAAATAAAATAAATATTATGGTAAAAAAGGAAAAAATTAAAAAGGGATAAAAATTAGTTAACTAAACTTAATTCTACATTTTTGTATTTTTGTTATGAAAAGAATTTAAATCAATCCTAATTTAAAACTAAATTTATTTATATGCATTATTTACAAGAAAATATGAAAATAAAATATTTATTGCATTTTTTGTCTTTTTTGAGTTTTTGTGTATTTTTGTATTTTGTAAAAAAAAAATTAAACTGAAACAACAAAGAAAATAATATAATTGAACAAATAAAATATAAGAAAAAGGATAGAAAATTGCAAACCAGGGGGGGTTCAGGCCCAAATTAGGAGGTACAATGATGCAATTCTGGCCCATTTAGCTTTGGATCCATTGACTTTTGCCACTAGCGTGTTAACACTTTTGACCAAGCTTATGATATACATCCAATCTCAGCCTTTGATTTGACTTTGTTAGATACGTGGATGGCTTGATGGTGATGGAATATGGTGTGCCTTAACGCTAGCGCTGCATGAGAATTCATATGGAAAAATGATAGTGAAATTACACAGACCTGGGACTCGAACCCAGGTCTTGGACATTGCAACTCTCTTCGGTTGCCAACTGAACTGAATCACGCGTTTGTTAAACAAACAAACAATAAATATAATAAAAGACAACAACACGTGAATAGATGAAAACGCGCGAAATTTCGAATTGGCCTATCCCCTCTTGCCACGACTCTGTCTTCTTCGTTTTCCTGAAAACAAAAACATGGGGCAACGGTTTTGGATGCGTTGCCTAAGGTTAGTTTCAAGAAAATAGCGACTAGCGCTATGGCGTCCATAAATTGGGCGCGATAGGTGATTCCTGTTCGTCCAGATACACTGATGCTAATGATCATGGTCTTGAGTCCTAATTTTACTTCGTTTCAAAAGCCCCAAATTTGCAACCCTGTAAACCCTAGAGATCGACCATGGTGAAACCTCATATACAGCATAAAAACCAAATTGAATGCATTGATTAGTTTCAGGATAAGATGATAAACATGATTCAACAATTAAATCTCATAAAAAATGCCTAGAACAAGATATACAATTATGAGTTTTATGCTGTACAGTTTAAGTTTAATATACCAATTCTTGAGGTTTTGGTGGCTATGCTTGATTGGAACGTGTTCAGGAGCCTTCAAGGAAGCTAATGGACTATGAATTATGCCTTGAATCCACCTCTAACACTGATTTCAGTGTTGAGCTTTTTAGAGAAAATTCCAAGTTTGCAATTTGTTCTTTAGCGCAGCTTTTAGTCTCCCAGCATTAGGTTTAGGTCTATGCTTATGTATTGAACAGATTAGGTCAAAAAATTCAATCAAATCTCTTTCATTCAATGGTTTTGCAAATTGATTTTCCAAGATCTTTTTCATATCTTTTTCATGCTACTTTGTATCAATTAAGATCAATTCCATCCAAATCTTTCTATATTGGGATATGCACGAAATATTGAGCTCAAAACATGTATAAAAAGATTGAAAAAATTAGGTTAGACATTTTTCACATATTTAATTTGATTTAAATGAATTAATATGAATAATAATTCAAATAAATAAATAAAAAATGAGAAAATACTTCCCTTTGGGCCAAGTGGTCGTGCACATGCTTAGAATGATGAATCATGGAAGAAAAATGGGCCCATTAGCAATTTCAGGTCATTTGGATCAATGTTGACTTTTCAAAATATCCAAAACTTTCCCAACTTCCACAAGGCATAACTTGCTCAATTTTTAAGCTTTTCTCATGTTCTTGGACATTTTGGAAAGGTCTTTGAGTCCTCTAACCAATTCATTTGGTCCCATGTCATTTTGATTTACCAATCTCAAGTTATGGCCTTTGACTTAAAGTCCCTTTTTGTTGACTTTTGAAAATGACCTATAATGTTGAAATTGATAACTTTTTGTGAGAGCATTTCTTGGACTTGAAGTATGAAGATGAGTTGTAGGAAATGTCTTTCTCTTCAAAATGAGCTTTGGATGGGATTTTTCTGATAATCCATGTGAAAGTTATGCCCTGGTCAATTTCAGTTGACTTTTTCAACTGTCCAAATAAGGAAACTTTTGCATCTTTGATGATTTCTGAGCCAAATTTTGAGAATCATGATCAAGCATTGATCAAATGATGTTTGTGGCTTCAAAATGATATGTTGACCAAAAATTTGAACTTTTGACTGTCAAATGACCATTTTGCCCCTACAGTTGACTGTAGTGCAATTTTAGGGTTTTGACTGTGCAATTTTGAGCTGAATGCCTTGAAACTTGACCTAAGGATACTTGACCATGTTTGTATGCATGTGAGACTTGATTGGACCTTTGAAAACTTCATTCTCTTGATCAGAACACAAACCCTAGTTTTGACTGTATAGGAGACCTTTGCACTGTGCAACCCTTGGGGAATTTTGTGACTTGGCTTGGCAATTTCTTGAGGAATATGGGAGGGCAAATTTTGGGGTGCAACAGTATGGATAATAGGATTGTATGGAAAGATAACGATTAATTGAACATAAAAAACCCTAATTGTGCAAAGATAAATAAACTAAAAAAATAAACACTTGCACATGCTCACTCCTAGGGTTTGCCCTTCTTCGGTCGCCTTCGGTAAATGATCATGAAGTATAGTGA
Organism: Vicia faba; assembly: GCA_948472305.1. Taxonomy (NCBI): domain Eukaryota; kingdom Viridiplantae; phylum Streptophyta; class Magnoliopsida; order Fabales; family Fabaceae; genus Vicia; species Vicia faba. The sequence continues at coordinate 646,705,059 of OX451735.1, read as the reverse complement.
GTCTTAGTGGTTGTCCTCTAGTCCCGAAAGATAAAAAATGAACCATTCAAATGTTGCCTCAGAAAGATCTTTAGGACTCTAGGATAACTACTAAGGTTTCCTAATCATTGCTTTAGTGATCGTAATTGTCCCTTTCGTCCCTTTCGATTGTCCCTTAAACTCCAACGATGGAGCTACCTACTCCTTAATAGTAGGATAGCACTGTCTAAAATAAATAAGAAAATGAGCAGACCTTTTTTTGAGTAGGTAGAAACTTTTAGGTACTTGCTCAAACAAACTTTTTCACACCCACAAATTTCAAAACTTTTTTTCAAACACACAAACACACAAAATCAATTTAAAAAATGAGAAAGTACCTAAGAGCCCATTGAAAAACCATGGATAGAAAGGGTGCTAACACCTTCCCTTTCTATAATCTACCCCCGTACTCAGAAACATCTCGAAAAAAGGTTTTTCTGTTCTTTTTCCTTTTCCTTTGTTGGATGAAATAAAAGTCGGTGGTGACTGTTGCTTACCACACATTTGCGAACAAAAAACGCAAACCAGTATAACAGTCGGTTCTGCCACCGTATCACAACTAGCCTAATGTTTTTTTTTTGTGATTTTGATTTTATTGCTAAAATAAATAAAAGAAAAGGTCAATAAAGAAATGAAAACAAAAGTAAAAAACAAAGGGGCATCCTTCAATTGCAGGGAGAAATGGGGCTTTTTCGATCCAGAGGGGAAGCTGCCTTCGATTTAGAGGAAGATGGGATTCTTGATCCAGGAGGGATGTTTCCTATTTAGATGGAAGGAAATACCTCCTTTTGATTTAGGAGAGGCAGTCTGCTTTTCGATTCATATCTGTATGACAAACATTAGAACAAATAAAGATGAAGGACCTGGGTGTCGAACCCAAGTCCTTTGATCCTGTGCGCACTGGTGTGCAATGATATGGTAGCAAACAAAAATTATGACCTGGGTGCCAACCCCAAGTCCTTTTATTCTATGCACACTGACCTTACTTATGCTGAATCTTCAACAAGTGTTAGAAAACAAAAGGAAACAAATACGAGCTTTTTCCTTACCAACATTGGTGTATGGATCTGTGGTGTTGGAGATGCCTAGTGCTTGGGCACGTTCTCTGCCAACTTCAAGGAATGAGTGGAGAATTGTTGAATATTTATTCAATTTGGATTACTCAAGAGGTTTTTGACAATTTTGGTGGCTTATGAGGAAGCGTGTGTATATAGTGTGTATGGTTCCCCTGGGCTTCTGTCCCTCTCTTTTGCGTATGTATGAAGTCTCCTTATATAGAGGGTACGGAGGGGACAAGAAGGAAAAGGTTTAAACAACCATAAACAAATGTTTTTAAAGCCATGAATGATGTTTTGTAATGTTGCAAAAGTCATGGAAACTTGACCCTTTTTGAATTTGAATGAACCTGGACATTTTGGCTCCTTCGAATGCTCTCAAGTGTTTCTCTTTGATTGGCCTATTGCCTCCTTCGACTGCACCTCTTGTATAGCCTTCGAATGGGCCTTTGGTAGCCTCCTTCGAAGGGATCTTTTGAATGGAACATTTGTGTGCCCGTCGAATGGGCCTTTGGTTGCCTCCTTCGAATGGACTTCTTGTATAACCTTCGAATGGTTCCTTCGTTGGACCCATCTATTTTCCTTAGTTGCTTGATTCCAATAGCCCAAGTGAGAACTTCATTCTGGCCAATCGAAGCCTCCTTTGTCATATAATGGTGCATGAGGCTTAGGCTAGGCATCATGCAGGACTTTAGCCAGACTCATCAAAAGAGAAAACAACACTTGTCTTCAACCATTATGTGCCTTTCGACTGGACCAAATGCACCCCTTCGAAGGCACCATTTATGTGTTCTTTGAATATCCCCTATTCACTCCTTTGTGCCTTCTTTGAATGACTCTCCAATGCGTGTACTTCGACTGGACCTTTGGAATGCTCTTTCGAAGGGGCCATATTGTGCTATAGTGCAGAAACTGTGCTAAGGAGTCTTAGCCTTGTACATTGAAGGCAACCACAAAGGAAATCTTTATCTTAGTGAGTCCAAGGCAGGCATGAAGCGGCTTTTGGCATGATGAATCGAAACACACTTATAGGGGGTTCTTGCCTTGTGCATCAAAGGCAAGTCGAAAGAAGCCTTTTTCCTTGTGCGCTAAAGGTAAGCTGAAGAGGGAGTATTTGCCTAGTCGAAGCAGGAATCAAGCTGGCTCCAAAGAAATCAAACACCCAAACGAAGCAGGAATCCAGCTTGCATGCAGGTAGCCATTGCATTATGAATCAAGCCAGCATGCAAAGCCAATGGTGCAATCGAAGGAGCACTAACAGGAGGCCCTACCCTTTTGGATCAAAGGAGGCTGTTTGAAAGGAAACACATGCCCAGTCGAAGCTGGTATACAGCAAACAAGCAAAACACCAAGGCTTCAATCGAAGCTTAGAAATTTGAGGCAAGCTTGGAAGAGGTTAGGTGCTTAATCGAAGCCTTTTAAAATGCTAATATAAAGACACCTTGTTCATGCCAATCGAAAGACCTTGTTTATCTTCAAAAAAAATTTCTTTAATCAAGTGCTTGTAATCACCTATGTAAGATAAAAATCTTGGAAAACATGAGAGAGCAAATTTTGGGGTACAATAGTTGCCCCTGTTCAATCTTCTTAAACCTGAAGATGTAGATTGGCTTATCTGCATTTCGTGATCTGAAGGTGGAAGATGATTGAACACTAGAGTGCCCAGAAATTTGCACTCGCATGAAATAACACTGATGGTTGGTGATGTAGGGAATGGGCTTACAGATGCCATTTGAAGGATATGACAGAGAGTCATCAGAGATGGGCTTAAAGATGCCATCCAAAGTAGATGCTGATTTCACACATGGTCCCTTTGGGACTTCCTGTTCCTGCTGTCTGATAAGGAGCCCGTTGGGGAATATGGGTTTCTGTTGTTCTCCTGTTTGAGGAAAACTCTGTGGGGAATAAAGTCTAGGAACTTCAGTTGTCCGAGGCTCTGCTGAAGAATTATCTCTGGAGAGATGATAGTTTGCTGTATTCTGGTTGATGTCCAGGTTTCTAGTGATTTGCTGGAGATAATGGAATTAACTGTTATCTGGAAATGTATTAGCAAGAGCCTGTGTAGGCCTATTCTAGGATGAGTCCATGTTGGACTGCCTCTGGAGGGTTATATGAAGGAATCTTTGACAATTTCTACCTCAATGGATGATGAAGGAATATTTTACGATTGCTCAATGGATAATGAAGGAATATTTGACGATTTATATCTCAATGGATAATGAATGAATCTTTGACGATTTCTACCTCAATAGATAATGAAGGAATCTTTGACGATTACTACCTCAACAGATGATAAAGGAATCTTTGACGATTGCTACCTCAATAGATAATGAAGGAATCTTGGATGATTGCTACCTTAATGGATAATGAAGAAATCTTTGACGATTTCTACCTCAATAGATAATGAAGGAATCTTTGACGATTGCTACCTCAATGGATAATGAAAAATTCATCCGTGTATAGACTTTACCTGAAAAGATAAAGATTTAGTTGCATGCAATGTCATGATGCATGAAGTGCAAATGACGTTCTCAAAATGAATAAGATTTTCTATATATGCATTCGTGTTGCCTATGCTATGATATCTGTAAAATGGTGTATGAATGCAATGAACGTGTCAGTAATTCCATTGTTGTATTGTTGAACTAGGGAAAATGAATCCCTGATTGTTGCTGAAGAGTACCGGGAAGCTGAATCCCTAACTGTTGTTGGTGAGTGAAGAAAGTGATTCTTCAATTTCTGCCGGGGATAATGAATGGAGATAGTTTTGTTGGCGATTCCCTTTCTCTGTCGAGGATCTTTGACTTCTGTTTGAGAATGATTTTACCGAGAGGAAGAGTTCTGTTAGAAGATTTCACCAATTTGGAGAAATAAACTCCACTGAGGGATGAACTTTCGTAGCTAGAGAAACAAACTCTACTGGGGATAAGGCTTTATAAACTACTTGAGACTTATAAAACCTTTTGCGGAAGGTGAACTCCATAAATTGTTAGTGCTTCATGACACCATACAACGGCCCCGTATTCTCCTTGACTACTCAAGGGCTACCGATACCAATAAATGTGTCACACTAATGTAGATATTGCTTAGACCATGTCGGTATACCCCGCACTGTTTCCACAACTTATTTCTACTTACCTAAAAGGTGCCCCAGATCCGGTAGAGGATCAAAACAAGCCCAAACAAGGAACCATAATGTAAAGCAAGCAAGTCAAACAAGGAAAGAAAGTAAGGGTGATCTAGCCCTAAGGTAACCCCACTTTTAAGTAATGTCCCCAGCAGAGTCGCCAGTTCTGTAATACGGTGGGAGAACTGACTTGGGCATTTTTTGTTTGATCACAATTGTTGTGGATAGTAAGAGTCGCCACCGACTTTTCTTTTATCCAATAAGGAAAGGTTGAAAAGAACAGGAAAGACGAGATTATTTCTTGAGTTCGGGGGGGGGGGGGGGGGGGTAGGTTATGAAAAGGGAAGGTATTAGCGCCCTTTTCATCTATAGTTATCTACGGGCTCTTAGTTGCTTGCTAGATCACTTGCTTTTGTTTGAAAATGTGCTTGTGGTGTGAGTTTTGAAAGTATTTTGAAAACGTCTTTGTAATGGTTCTCGTTTCTATAAGACCTCGTACAAAGTGTTGTTTTGAAAATAGTTCAAAGAGGTGTTTGTGGAATGTGTTTTTGAAAGTGATTTTGAAAAGTGTCTTTGTAATGGTTCTCGTTTCTATAAGAACACGTACAAAGTGTTTTGTATTCTGAAAATGTTTCAAAATGAAAGTGTGAGTGTATAAAATGTTTTTGTTGTGAGCAAGCGAGCAACTAGGAGCATCCTACCTACTCAAAAGGTCTTAATGATCTTTTCCTACTCCTTTAGATGTTGCTATCTTACCATTGATTTGGTAAGAAGCCCCATCATTGGATGTGAAGGGACGGGCGTGGGGTATAGTCATAGAAGGCAACCTATGGGACGTTTTAGCAATGTCGTTTAGGGACTAGATCATTTACTGAAGGAAACATTGAGGGTCATCGAGGGACTACGATCTTTTATCGAGGGTCTTTGCTAAAACACCCATATTCGAGGGACATGACTATTTTTATGAGGCAACAAGTGAGATTACCCTAAGGGTGCATGTGTGTATAGTGTGTTTGATTGCATGCATTTTGTCTTTGAATTTTAGGTTGTCTACTTGTTTGTTTTTATCTTGCCATACATCCTAATTACTAACATTTGTACAAAAGCAATAAAAATGTAGAAAAATAAATCCTACACTATTACAACCATATTGAATTTCAATAAAATATAAAGACAAAAATAAAATAAATGAAAATGGGCTTTTTCGATTCAGGCAGCCACACTCTTCGATTTTGCACTTCTTGGCTTCCTTCAATTTGGCCTGGAAGTCAGTGAGGTCATGCCTTTCGATTGGGCTTAGCCCGAGGCATGAGATGCAGCCTTCGATTATACCTTTCTGCCTTTTTTAACTGGGGCTGGAATCAGCATGGCCATCCTTCTGGCTGCCTCTTTCGTTCAGCATAGAATGCCCTCTTCACCTTAAATCCTTTTATGCATCCTTCGATTGGGCTTGGAGTCAGTGAGGAAGCCTAAGGCTTCATTTGATACTTACTTACTCCTGTTTCTTTCATTTTAGATTTTAAATAGCAACGTGGTCTGAGGCCATGTTAGCATTGTCTTATGGCCAGGTTAATTCTTAAAGCATATTTAATAACTCAAGAAACAAAACCAAAAGGATTAGCCATGAAAACAAAATAAAAGGGTGGAAACGAAAAGAAGAACAATGGTATGTACATGTTTGAAACAAAAATAAAGTTTATTCATAGGTTATGCTAGAAACAAAAGTTTTAAGGTTAAGAGTGACTTACCTTGCTTGAAGCTGGGGTGTGTGAGCTGGACCTTTAGCTGCTGTCCTGGATACTCCTGGATTCGTAGGGAAGAAACAAAGGTGATGTTTCTAATGCTGGATTCGAAGGACAAAAAAAGTGTGATGTTCTTTCTACTGGATTCGTAGGAAAACAAAGTGCGTGGATTTTTCAGATTCAAAAGAGGCAAGTGTTTAGGTTATGGGATTGTGTTTGGTGAGTCTTTTAGTTTTTTGAGAGTGTTAAAGATTTGTTCTCCACAATCATTGGATGCGTGTCTATCCCCCTTATACATGTTATGAAGCCTCTTATTTATAGGCAAAGCTGGATGAAGTTTTAGAGGGAAAAAAAAACAATTTGAACAATTTGAGTAAACTGCTTTTTGTAGCTTTCAAGGGGCAGTGTTCGTATGCCATTTTGGTGCAAGAATGAGGCAGTGTTTCAGGACTGTTGTGCAGCAGTTTTGGAGCGTTATAGCCAGTGTATCAGGCTTGAACATGGAAGCAAGCATCTTTTGAATATTTCATCCTTTCGTTTTGACCCCCCTTCGACAAGATTCTCCAACAACATTTCCTTTTTTTTCTAATCAAAGTGTCCTTTGAAGGACTCATATGGGTATCATTTGAAGGGGCCCCAATGGGTGTCTTTCGACCAGGCCTTTTGTGGGTTCCTTCGAATGGTCCAAATACATGCTCCTGGAGTAGACCAACAAAACATGTCATTCGATTGGGACATCCAGACATGTCTGGCAAGTCCTTCGAATGTGCCACCATGGTACTTCTTTTGCACCAGACAATGGCATAATGTAGAATTTGTGTGTTGAAGCAAACTATTTCCAAGGGAGATACTGCCCACTCAAACTTACATGCAAGGGGTCATATGGCCAAATGAAAGGGTGTATGTAGAGGGTCTCTGCTTTGTGACTTCATGCAAACATGCAAGAGATCTTTGCTCAAAAGAAATCTTGCATGAAGGGAGCCACATGTCCAAACGAAAGGTGTAACCAAAAAATTGTACTGAAGGATTCATACGCCCCAAATGAAGAATGCATGCAGAGGATAAAAGGCACAATCGAAGCTTGCAACAAAGGAGGGCCACATGCCCCAAACGAAAGAGGCATGTAGGAGGCAAAATATGCAATCGAAGGAGACCAGAAAAGAGGCCTTTTCCTCCTGAAACAAATGACATCAATCAAGAGGCTCTTTGCCTTAGAATCGAAGGAGGCTACAAGAGGCTCTTACTTTGTGCATGCTGGCGTGGTGGGAGCCTCTTGTGGGCAAGAAGGAATCTGTGGCTCAATCGAAAGCTACCCATAGCCAGTCATCACCCTGTGAATCAAAGCAAGCATGAAGAGAATGATTTGTTTAATCAACACAGGCATGCAAGCATCAAACATCCAAACGAAGCAGGCATATATGAAGCCATTGCATTGTGAACCATGTGAGGCAAGAGATGCAATTGAAGGTGGCATGTATTTAACTCATGTCTTGTAAATCAAAGCCAGCGTGTCAGAGGCCAGCGCCCAGTCGAAGGATGCAAGCCAAGCTTGCATCGAAAGAGGCGAAAAAGCCAATCGAAGGAGGTGAATCGAAGAAGACTTGTTTTTTCTACAATTTGTCAAAAATATTATTTTTATCTATTTCCCCCCTTTTAACAGCTTTCTCTTTAATTTAATGTTGAAATATCCAATTGTACTTGTGCAAGCTTGAATCTTGAGAATCCTTGTGAGAAATTCCTTGAGAAATGAGATGGCAAATTTTGGGGTACAACAACTGCCCCAGTTCAATTTTCTGAAACCTGAAGAGTTGGATTGGCGAGTCTGCCATTCATGATATGAAGGTGGAAGATGATTAAACACTAGAGTGCCCAGAAATTTGCACTCGATGATGTGGTGGTTGATTGTGTAAGGAATGGGATTAAAGATGCCATTTGGAGAGATGATGGAGAGTTATCGGAGATGGGATTATAGATGCCATCCAAAGGTGATTGTTGACAGAAATTTGACTAAGTCTAAACTTTACTTCAACTGGAAAAGAATCAGAATAAATCTTGAGAGTGATTTATCTGAACCAGAGAAGATGTCCACCGGAGAGGAATCGGGATAAACCATTGATCGATTTAAATTGAACCATCATAGGTCTTGAATATTCTTTAACTGGAAAGCATTAGAATAAATCTTGGAGCGATTTATCTGAACCAGAGAAAATGTCTATCAGAAAGGAATCAGGATAAACCATTGATAGATTTAAATTGAACCAACAGAGGTCTTGAATATTCTTTAACTGGAAAGCATCATAATAAATCTTGGAGAGATTTATCTAAACCAGAGAAAATGGATACCGGAAAGGAATCAGGATAAACCATTGATAGATTTAAACTGAACCAGTAGAGGTCTTGAATATTCTTTAACTAGAACGCATCAGAATAAATCTTGGAGCGATTTATCTGAACCAGAGAAAATGTCTACCGGAAAGGAATCAGGATAAACCATTGATAGATTTAAACTGAACCAGAAGAGGTCTTGAATATTCTTTAACTGGAAAGCATCAGAATAAATCTTGAAGCGATTTATCTAAACCAGAGAAAATGTCTACTAGAAAGAAATCAGGATAAACCATTGGTCGATTTAAACTGAACCAACAGAGGTCTTGAATATTCTTTAACTGGAAAGCATCATAATAAATCTTGGAGTGATTTATCTGAACCAGAGAAAATCTCTACCGAAAAAGAATCAGGATAAACCATTGATAGATTTAAACTGAACCAACAGAGGTCTTGAATATTCTTTAACTGGGAAGAATCAGAATAAATCTTGGAGCGATTTATCTGAACTAGAGAAAATGTCTACTGGAAAGGAATCAGGATAAACCATTGATCGATTTAAACTAAACCAGCATAGGTCTTGAATATTATTTAATTAGAAAGCATCAGAATAAATCTTGGAGTTATTTATTTGAACCAGAGAAAATGTCTACTGGAAAGGAATCAGGATAAACCATTGATAGATTTAAACTGAACCAGCAGAAGTCTTGAATATTCTTTAACTGGAAAGCATCAGAATAAATATTGGAGCGATTTATCTGAACCAGAGAAAATGTCTACTGGAAAGGAATCAGGATAAACCATTGATAGATTTAAACTGAACCAACAGAGGTCTTGAATATTCTTTAACTGGAAAGCATCAAAATAAATCTTGGAGCGATTCATCAGAACCAGAGAAAATTTCTACTAGAAAGGAATCAAGATAAACCATTGATCAATTTAAACTGAACCAACAGAGGGCTTGAATATTCTTTAACTGGAAAGCATCAGAATAAATCTTGGAGCGATTTATCTGAACTAGAGAAAATGTCTACCAGAAAGGAATCAAGATAAACCATTGATAAATTTAAACTAAACCGGCAGAGGTCTTGAATATTCTTTAACTGGAAAGCATTAAAATAAATCTTGGAGCGATTTATCTGAACCATAGAAAATGTCTACCCGAAAGGAATCAGGATAAACCATTGATAGATTTAAACTTAACCAACAGAGGTCTTGAATATTCTTTAACTGGTAAGAATCAAAATAAATCTTGGAGCGATTTATCTAAACCAGAGAAAATGTCTACTGGAAAGGAATCAGGATAAACCATTAATCAATTTAAACTGAACCAGCAGAGGTCTTGAATATTGTTTAACTGGAAAGTATCAAAATAAATCTTGGAGCGATTTATCTAAACCAGAGAAAATGTCTACCGGAAAGTAATCAGGATAAACCATTGATAGATTTAAACTGAACCAGCAGAGGTCTTGAATATTTTTTAGCTGGAAAGAATCAGAATAAATCTTGGAGTTATTTATCTGAACCATAGAAAATGTCTATCGGAAAAGAATCAGGATAAACCATTGATAGATTTAAACTGAACCAACTGAGGTCTGAAGGAAGTATTTGTTATGTAGATAGCTGATACAACCGACTGAAAATCATCAAACAATGAAGTCTCCATCGAACGTCTTTTATCCCACAGGAAGGGAAAGGTAAACATCGATAAAACCTGAGAAGGGAGAAGTCACAGTCTTGCTACCGAGAGGTAAGGGTAAGGGAGTCTGTTACGCGAGGGGAACGTATTAGCACCCCACACGCCCGTAGTACTCTACGATATCCACTCTTGTTATCTATCTTATGGGTGTGTTTAATCTATGTTTTTTATTTATTATACTGCTAAAGGGAGAATGCATACAAAAGGAATGGGAAAATAATGTAGGGAAAACAAAAATTGTGCTCGTTCGGGCCCTACCCCGATGACTACGTATCCCTTTTAAGGAATCAGAGCAGCCGTAGTTCGGCTTATGTTTTTGTTGGTTTGTATTTTTTTAAAGAACAACATTAATTTCTCCTTCTGCCGCAACTCGACCTTCAGAGACTTACGCGTCAGCACAGAAGTGAATTAACATATTCTTTTTAAAAAAAGTTTGGAGAAAATATGCTTCGACGCACAAAAAGGTTTGAATTTTGTTTGTGTTTGAAATGAACGATATTAATTTCGCCTTCTGCCACAACTCGACCTTTGGAGACTTACGCATCAGCACAGAAGTGAATTAATATATCCTTTTGAAAAGATTTTTGAAAGAAAGGCCCAAAGGCAAAAAGAGTTTTGTATTTGTTGGTGTTTTTGCTTGTAGGTAACATCTAGTCGACCTCAAGAGAGAGATTTTAGCCATTTCTCTACTTATTCATGAAATGAGTCTTTGGGACTTGAACCATACCAAGGCTTATAATAAGAGAACAATAAGGTCGAGAAGAAACCCGTTTATCGTCTCACATACTTAACAAAGATATGATTCTCGTCAGTAAATTTTTAGTATTTTTGAAGTTTGTAAAAAAAGAAATTTTTGTTTTAAATGCATATGCAAAGGGGGAAAGAAAGTCACATGAAGACTAGCCTATTTATAAACCTAATTTTATCTTGCATTGTTAGACCTAAGTCAAGGATGAATAAAAGGGAAACGTCTACCTAATGTTAGAATGCACATGGATTACGGTAAAGCTCCTACTTCTCATGATTTTTAGAAAAAAGCGGTAAAGAAACGTGATAAACTGCGGAAATGAGGGATAAATTGAGGTTGTGATGATACCGAACGGAGAAGGTCCGTTGCCTCTTCAAAGCCACACAAGTGATAAGAAGACTCTACCGAAAGCTGCTCCGCATGAGTGATCATAAAATTAATCTCCAAGCATTCCATATTGCAAAAGTTGCATCAATATTCTATCACAAAATCTTAGCTAAAGATGAAAACGAAAATGGTTACTAAACATAAACGCTAATAGAAAATTATAATTAAAATTCAAAAAATAAATTCTAGAAAAAATTCTATTATATACTACCACTTTTTTATTATTATTATTTTTTTATAGAGAAAATTCTAACAAACAAACAAGAATTAATTCCTAAATCAAAAAAAAAACTAACAAGTTTTTATGGATTTTAGAATTTTATCATAAAAAGAAATAGACAAAATTATATGTAAAAATAAAATCTTAAAGATTATGAGGACAAGGGGTGTAGTATTGAAATCAGGGTGTCTGACTAATATTGGAGCGCTAGATCCAGAATGAGGTCCATTAAGCATTTTTGGAGCAAGCTTCAAGACTATTTCAAAAAAAATTGCTATGGCCCCAGCATTTTCGGTCCATGCCCATTCAAAGTGGTAGTACAATTGACACGTCCACAAATATCCATTGACCAGCATATTGTTAATTGATTTACAAAACGAAATTATTAGGAATAAATTAATAGTAGATTTGAGAGAGAGAGGAACAAATACGCTGCCGTTTGGGCCAAAGGATGGGGTTCCAACAATTGAGACGGTCCAACTTCTTCTTCCTCTTTCATGAATCCATCCACCACGGCTTCATCATCTCACCTCCAACGATCACCGTTCTTCACTTGCTACGATTCCACTCAGAACCTCCATCTCGAATCTCCTTCGCTCACAACAACGACATTCTTCTCACGAATGGCGTACTACCATCATACATCATTGTCTTCGCCATTGATGGATTCCACTTCGAAGATTCTGTCGTCGCTCCTCTTCCCAGCTTGTCGTCTAAATTTATCTCCTTCGTGTCTTCATCAGCCAAAGTAATTTCAGCGATTTTCCAAGCCAAAGATGATGACGAGCGAACCAGAGAATACCGGATAAGGCTCGGGTATATACGCTTCCGATTCAGATGGTTTTGTAAATTCCTGATTAATCTTCCTTTGTGAATTTCTACGATTATGTTGATGCGCTCTTTGCATTGTTGTTCTTGTTGCAAGAGGAGTTGTTGTTGTTAGGAAGTTGTTGCGGTATGGTTGATGTTCTTGATGCGGTGCAAAGATCGAAGATATTGTGGAGATTATTGCATTAATGATGAACACATAGTGAAGGGGTGAAAAACACAAGAAGGGGGGGTTGAATTGTAAAACTGAAATCTAAAGCAATTGACAAGATAATTTTATCCTGGTTCGTTTGATCTCAAACTACTCCAGTCCACCCGTCAAGGTGATTTCGCCTCTCTCCAACGAGGTCTTAATTCACTATATTCAATTGAATATTACAGACTGCTTTAACAACTGCTAAAGCCTTCTTGATTCAAACCACAACCCGGTTTGTCAAGGCAACACTTTCTTACAAATGAATAAAACAATGTGTGTGAATGTTTTCTACAAAACTTTATCACAACTGTGATGTATACACAAATGAAGCTTAGAAACTAGATTGCTAAACTGTAATGGAGTATCAGAGTTTGTGGTTTAGCAAAACTGGTAGAACGAAGATTATGGTTCAGCTTTGTGCGTGTAGAGATTTGGAGAGCATTAGTCATTATAATCTTCGAAGCCTTGTTTATATAGCACTTTGAGAAGATGAACGTTGAATGCAATATTCTTGATTCAATGCTAATAACAAGCTTTCCTTATTGAGCAGATCTTGTCTGGAATGAGGCCGTTGGAATTAATTAGCGTTTAATGCACAGTACCGTTGCTTCTTCAATGCACGTTCTGGCTTGGCTCATTCTGATTCTGCTTCGCTGCTGATGAACTATTGTGTTTCTGTATCAGAGTGTTTGAGCACAGTCTTGTTCATCAAGCTTCAGCATGTGCGTGAGTTGATCATCTGATCTTGACGTTCTGATGTAGAAACTTCTGATGCTGGTGTATGAAATCAAATTCTGATGCTGAATAAACGTGATCTTGCTTATATCAATCAGAGTATCTGCAAGTCAGAGCATAATAATTTTAGGCAGCAGATAGTTCAAACATAAAACATATAAATACTATATCTTTTCACTTTGTTATCATCAAAACTTAAATATAGGGTTGTAGATTCAAACATTGTTCTAACAATCTCCCCCTTTTTGATGATGACAAAAACTAGATATTTTAAATGAAAAATAACGTGAAAAGGTATCTGGAAAAATGTATCAGATTAAAGAAGTACGGAGAAGTCAGAGTTAAGAAATACTCCCCCTGAGTTTATTGCTTCCCTTTGATATACGTGTTCTTCAGGATCGGATCTTTTTCTTTCTTTGAACATCAGATAGCAGAGCTTCAGAGCTTTTCCTGTCAGAGCTTTGCTTTGGATCAGAGTATTAAGACGATCAGAACTTCATATTGATCAGAGCAACATTGATCAGAGCTTCTACATTTTGATAAGAGCTTCTAGTCTTCAGAGTGTCCAGGAGCTTCCTTGTGCCTGTAGACTTTAAACAAAACAGAAAAACATTTCAAGTAATAGAGTTAGAATGTTTGAGAGTTTCTGTCTAGTTAGCCCGTTATTGATTTAAATATCATTCTTGTTCTCCCCCTTTTTGTCAGCAATCAAAAAGTGTTGGTGATGTGCTAAAACAATTTGATCAGAAAAACTAATCATATTAAGATAGTTCAGAATCAGAGCAAGAAAAATATTACAAAAACATAATCAAAACAGTACATCAGAAAATCAAGAAAACATGAAAAAGGTTATGCATGGAAAAAAAATTTAAGGTTGAGGAGGCATGCGTGAGAACAGGCTCTCCAGCATCGCTTGAATCTTTTAAGAAGTTTCATTCTGCTTCTGAACCATGTTGACAACAGTGTCAATCTTGCTGTCCTGCACATCCATTCTTGCTTTCATCTTCTGATCATTCTCTTCCATCCGCTGCTGTAGACGCAAGTCATTCAGCCTTAATTCTTCCAGAGTCTGCCTGTCCAAGGCAGCTTGAGAAGCATTAGAAGGAGGAGGCTTCTCAGAACTTTCAGCGACATCTTCTGAAGGATTTTCTTCAGCCTGAATGGTCTTGTCTTCTTCTGATGGTTGCACCTTAGCAGCTTGCTGTTTCTCAGACCAAGGTTCAGAGTCCAGAGGGAGCACAACTTCCTGAGGTAGCTGACTTTCAACTTCCTTCAGCAGCTTGCTGAAGTTTTGTTGAGCCTGCTCATAGTTGACGTCCTGCAACTTGAGGGTTACAGCACGTACCCAAGATCTGAACTGTGACCAGAGCTGATCAGAAGCAGCTGGGTCAATCATCCCAGGGCAAGCTTGCTTCAAAGACGCAATCCATTGCAGCACACCTGTTTCAAAATTCAAAATACCAGAGCCAACATCTGGTTGCTTTGGTTTTGGGATGGCAATTTTGTGTCTTAAATCAGCAAGACGTTCAAGACTGGTTAAGTCAATGAAAGTTCTGCTAGGGTTTTCAGCGGATTTCTGAGAGGCTGTTTGTTTTGGAGGAGGGGTATCAGAGTCAGATATTTCTATTGGAGTGGTTGGAGTTTTTGGAGGTGTTGATTCTAATGAGGATGGCAACTGGGGCCTGAAAACAGTGGTTCCACATGGCAACTGGATTGCCAACGGTGATGGTTGAGGTGAGTGAGGGTCAGAATGATGAGGAGAAGGGGTTTCATAGTGGTGAAACTCTGTTTGTGGTGAAGGTGGATTTATTTCTGGTTGGGGAGAGAGAGGTGGAATCTCTGATTGCTCAGGGATCAGAGGTTCTTCTGAGAGTGGTTGTTGTTGTTGTGGTTCTGGTTCTGGTTGTTGTTGTTGTTCTGGTTGTGGAGGAGGAACATTTAGTGGTTCAGAGAGTGGTTGAGCAGAAGCATGTTCACGCTCAATATCAGCTAGCACTCGGTCAAGTGCTGGTGTTGTTGAAACTGTTGGTTGTTTGGGGAGTTTGGTTCTGGGTCTTCTGAGTAGTAAGGCCTCAGAAGGGTCTTCTGGTATGGTTTCATCAATAGTAGGGATTGGGATGGATATTCTGTGGGAAGTTTGAGAAGGAGCAGCAGATGTTGGAATAGTAGATGAAATTAAAACAGGGGCAGCAGATGAAATACCTCTTTTCTTTGGAGTCTGATGAGATGATCCTTCTGTTGGCGCTTTCCTCTTCTTTGTCTTCTTCTGAGTCACTTCCGGTTGGGGTTGACTCAGATCTTTGATCTTCAGCTTTGAACCTGTATCCTCTGCCTTGTACGTATCTGGGTACCTGAGAAACATCTCTGGTTTGGATTCCATTTCAGAAAATACTGGAAAATTACTCAGAGGCACTCTTCTGCTGGAGATATCAGCAGTTGAAGTAGCTCTGGGTTCCTTCTGAATATTTTCTATCAGCTTCATCTTTTTTAGATTCTTAGCGTTCAGAGGTTTCCCAATGGTTGGTTCAATAGTGCTCAGCTCCTGAGCTTTAATCAGATGTTCAATCAGCCTATTCTCTGTCAGAATATCTGATATAAGCCTTCCAAACGGTATCCAGTCCCTCTTGGTTCTTTCTTCTTCTCTTGTCTCTTTCACACTGGTTTTGAGATGGTTGAACAGGAAGTGAGCCAGATTGATCTTAACCTTCTGATCAATAAAGTAGATCAGAAACTGCTGATCCACGTTTATATAATCAGGAGAACTTGTTGGTTTCCTGTGGTTGAAGCATCCCAGAATAATCTTAGCCCATACTCTGCAGTGATCCTTCAGATCCTTAATCTTGCTGCTGGGCATTCCAAGAGTGAAAATCCTGTTGGCTACCACACCTACATCAGCGCATCTTTCGGCCATGTCCACACAACGGACTCCACCACCACTTTGACCGATTAGCTTTGCAATGAGATCTTCAGAAATCACGATCTTCTTTCCCATAACAGAAGAAATGACTAGATGTTTTGCAACTTTGGCGTGAATCCAAAATTCCTTGACTAGCGCTGGGAATGTTGGTCCAACCAACCTATCGAAGTACCTTTCCCACTTTTGAGCCCTAATTTCTTCAGTTAGGTCAAATCCATTTTCCTTCAAGCTTTCAAAGTCAATGATTAACTCAGAAAGCACTTCAAGGTTCTTTACCGGAGTGAGAAGAGTTCTGAGGGGCACCTGATATTGTTCAGAGGTTTCTTTCTTCTGATTGCCTGCAGAAATGCTGGAGGATGCCATTGTTCACACTAAAAAAGCTTTGAGACTGAATTGAGAGAAAAAAAGGTTTGCAAGGATGAACTCAGAAATATGCAGAAAATGCTTGAGTGATTGTGAGAAAGCGTAAAGAGTAAATGAGAGATTAATGTGCTTAAATAGAGTTTTTCAAAATTGTTTTGAAAAGTTAAACGTTTTTAAGAGAGAGAAAAAAAAATCATGATTGCCATTTAAAAGAATGATTACTTTTCATTAAATGCTTGCTGATTTTGGGGGATTTGAGAAAGATACTTAAAAACGGTTACCAGACATGTGTCTCAATGCACCCAATCAGCGCTTTGCCTTCTCAGAAGCGTGCACGCGTTCTGCTTCAGAGATATGCTGATGATTGGATGACACTTGTTTGATGTAGTGATCAGCACGTCTGTCTTTGAGATTAAACTCTCAGATCTTTAGACTTGCATCTGATACAATCTGCATGTTCTATCTTTCTGAAAGAAGATTGATCAGAAGTTCACAGTAATATAATTACATTCTGAAGATAAATATATGGAATTAAAACATTTTCATTCTGGGCATACTTTCATGCTGAGATGTTTCAGAATGAAATTAAACCTATCTTCTGAAAGGGGTTTAGTAAAGATATCAACCCATTGATGGTCTGTATCTATAAATTTTAAGTTCAAAATACCTTTCTGAATATAGTCCCTAATGAAATGATGCTTTATTTCTATATGCTTAGCTCTAGAATGTAAAATAGGATTCTTACTTAAGCAAATAGCAGAAGTATTATCACAAAGTATAGGAATGTTACTCTCAAAAATCTGGAAGTCTTCAAGCTGACTTTTCATCCAGAGCATTTGTGTGCTACATCCTGCTGCTGCTATGTACTCAGCTTCTGCTGTTGACAGAGCAATTGTTGATTGCCTTTTGCTGGACCAAGAGATCAGATTTTCTCCCAGAAACTGGCAGCTTCCAGAAGTACTTTTACGTTCCACTCTGTCTCCAGCAAAATCAGCATCGCAGTAGCCTACTAAGCTGTAATCACTAGATTTTCTATAAAACAAACCCAGATTAGTAGTACCTTTCAGATACTTGAAAATTCGCTTAACAGCTGTTAAGTGAGATTCTCTAGGATCTGATTGGAATCTAGCACAGATGCAAACACTGAATAATATGTCAGGTCTTGAAGCAGTCAGATAGAGGAGAGAACCAATCATACCTCTGTAGACTTTCTGTTCTACACTTTTGCTTACCTCTTCTCTTTCCAGAATGCACGTGGGATGCATTGGAATCTTTGATGGCTTACATTCTGAGAGGTCAAATTTCTTCAGAAGATCTCTGATGTATTTGCTCTGATGAATGTAAGTTCCTTCTGGAGTTTGATTGATCTGAATTCCTAAAAAGAATTTCAGTTCCCCCATGAGGCTCATCTCAAATTCTGCCTGCATACACTTAGCAAATTTTCTTCCAAGAGAAGGATTAGTAGAACCAAAAATTATATCATCAACATAAATTTGACAGAATAAAATGTCACTCTTAACTGTTTTACAGAATAGAGTAGTGTCCACTTTCCCTCTGGTGAATTCATTTTCAAGCAGAAAGTTACTTAGCCTTTCATACCAAGCTCTGGGAGCTTGTTTCAGACCATACAATGACTTCTTTAGTTTGAAAACATGTTCTGGATGTTTTGTATTTTCAAAACCTGGGGGTTGGTGAACATAAACTTCTTCTTCTATATAACCATTTAAGAATGCACTTTTGACATCCATCTGATACAGAGTGATGCCTCTATTAACAGCAAATGAAATTAAAAGTCTGATAGATTCTAACCTGGCGACTGGGGCAAAGGTTTCTGTATAGTCTATCCCCTCTTGCTGACTATATCCTTGTGCAACCAGTCGTGCCTTGTTTCTGATGACTTCACCTTGCTCATTAAGCTTGTTTCTGAACACCTATCTTGTTCCAATGACGTTGAATCCTTTTGGTCTGGGAACGAGATCCCATACGTCGTTTCTGGTGAATTGATTCAGCTCTTCTTGCATTGCCAGAATCCAGTCATTGTCCAGAATTGCTTCATCAATAGAAGAAGGTTCAATCAGAGACACAAGTCCCATAAGAGTTTCTTCAGAGTTTCTGAAGCTTGCTCTTGTTCTGATTGGATCTTCCTTTCTTCCTAGGATAGTCTCTTCTGGGTGATCCAAACTGCTTCTGGGCAATCTCTTCTGAGGTTGATCAGCAGCTGTTGTAGGATTTCTGGCAGTGCTCCTTTCAGACGTTGAAGGAATGTCTGTGTTGAGAGCTTCTGATGACTTGTCTTCAGAACCTGCAAATTCAATTTCTATACCTGCAAAAGTTTCATTCTGCTTTGACTTTTCAGAGTCAAGCTTGTCATCAAAACGAACACTGATTGATTCTTCCACAATCTGTGTTTCTGTATTGTATACTCTGTACCCTCTTGAGCGTTCAGAGTATCCTAACATAATACACTTCTGTGCCTTAGAGTCAAACTTGTTCAAATAATTCTTTGTATTCAATATAAAGCAAGTACATCCAAATGGATGAAAATATGAGATGTTGGGCTTTCTGTTCTTCCACAATTCATATGGAGTCTTTTCCAGAATAGGTCTTATTGAGATTCTATTCTGAATGTAGCACGCTGTGTTTATTGCCTCTGCCCAGAAAGTCTTAGCAACGTTTGTCTCATTGATCATGGTTCTGGCCATTTCTTGCAATGTTCTGTTCTTTCGTTCTACAACTCCATTTTGTTGGGGAGTTCTAGGACAGGAGAAATCATGCAGAATGCCTTTGTCATTAAAGAATGACTCAAAATCTTTATTTTCAAATTCTCCACCATGATCACTTCTGACTTTAACGATTCTAAGATCTTTTTCATTCTGAACTTGGTTACAGAAGGTAACAAACACAGAGTGTGACTCGTCCTTGTGTCTTAAGAACTTTACCCATGTCCATCTGCTATAGTCATCTACGATTACTAACCCATACTTCTTACCACTGACTGAAGCAGTTTTAACTGGTCCAAATAAGTCAATGTGCAGAAGTTCTAATGGCTTAGAGGTGGAAACAACATTTTTGGATTTAAAAGAAGGTTTTGCAAATTTGCCTTTCTGACATGCTTCACACAGAGCATCTGAATTGAACTTCAAATTTGGAAGTCCTCTGACCAGATTGAGTTTGTTAATCTGAGATATTCTTCTCATACTAACATGCCCCAATCTTCTGTGCCAGATCCACTGCTCATTGTTAACAGACAGAAGACATTTTACGTTCTGACTCTTTAGTTCAGAAAGTTTGATTTTGTAAATGTTGTTTTTCCTCTTACCATTAAACAGGATAGTCCCATCTTTCTGACTAACAGCTTTACATGATTTTTGATTAAAGATTATATCATAACCGTTATCACTTAATTGACTTATGGATAACAGATTATGCATCAATCCATCTACTAGCAGAACATTATTAATAGAGGGAAGATTTCCATTACCTACAGTTCCAGAGCCAATTATCTTTCCCCTCTGATTTCCTCCAAAGCCAACGTGGCCTCCAGGCTTAAGTTCCAGGCTTTGGAACATATGCCTTCTTCCCGTCATGTGTCGTGAGCAGCCAGAGTCCAGGTACCATGACTGGTGTTTCTGACTTGCTGCTAAAGATATCTGTAACATGTATTATTTTATCCTTAGGTACCCAGATTTTCTTGGGTCCTGACTTGTTAGTTTTACCAAAACTCTGGTTGAATTTTGGTTTCACAGAGTGCTTACTGCTAGTATATTTGATGTCGTGTGTGTGACCATACACAAAGTGTGAATTTAGAGGAGTGTGTTTAATGGTTAAATCCATGACATTCTTAGGTGTAGGAACCTTACCTTGGTATCCTATTCCTTTCCTGCCGTTTCTGCTAACTCCATAGATCATTGAAGCCATTCTGCTTCTATCTATGCTTTTAGCTAAGAACTTCTGGAAACTATGATCATACTCCTTGATGATCTCATCAGCGTTGCTGGGAGTTTCAGAAATTGGTTCCTTCTGAGAGTTTTGTAAAGAGTTTTCTAATTTTGAAATTTTATCTCTCAGCTCAGAGTTTTCCAATTTGAGACTCTCAGACTTATTAGAGTCAGATTCAAGATTCCTTTTCAGGTCTCTGAATTTAGCTCTAATCTGCTGATAGCGTTCCAGAATTTCATTGAGGCTTTCAGCAAGTTCAGCCTTTGTAAAATTAACAGCGAAGTTAGGAAATACCTCTTCTGTGTCTGATTCTGAGTCTGATTCAGAAGCTTCACTATCTTCTGAGATATTAGCCATGAGCGCTATGTTTGCCCTTTCATCATCTGATTCTGAGTCAGCTTCAGACGAGTCAGAGTCATCCCATGTGGCCATGAGACTTTTCTTCTTCTCTCTTCCAAACTTCTTTTTGGGCTTTTCCCTCTGAAGCTTTGGGCAGTCACTCTTGTAGTGTCCTTGCTCATTGCACTCATAGTAGATGATGTCTTTGGTATTTGGCTTCTTGCTACTGGAGGAGCCTTCAGATCTTCTGTATCCAGAGGAAGAGTCTGTCCTTCTGTATCTGGAAGAAGACTCGTTCTGATCAGATCTTCTGGGATTCCTGAACTTCCTTTGTCTTTGCTTCCACAGTTGATTTACTCTTCTGGAGAGAAGGGAAAGTTCGTCTTCTTCTGATGAGGATCCATCAGATGTTTCTTCAACTGCCTGCAAAACTTTAGACTCAGATTTTCTGTTAGATTTTAAAGCTAAAGGCTTACCTTGCTTCTGAGGCTCGTCAGCTTCTAGCTCTATCTCATGACTTCTGAGGGAGCTTATAAGTTCCTCCAGAGTGATCTTGTTGAGATCTTTAGCTAGCTTCAGAGCAGTAACCATAGGCCTCCACTGCTTGGGTAAACTTCTGATTATTTTCTTGACATGGTCAGCAGTAGAGTATCCTTTGTCCAGAACTTTGAGACCAGCTACCAGAATCTGGAATCTAGAGAACATAGCTTCAATGGATTCAGATTCTTCCATTTTGAACGCCTCATACTTCTGAATGAGCGCCAGAGCTTTTGTTTCTTTGACTTGAACGTTGCCCTCATGCGTCATTCTGAGAGAATCAAAGATGTTCTTTGCTGTGTCTCTGTTGGAGATCTTTTCATACTCAGTATAGGAGATGGCACTGAGGAGGATGGTTCTGGCCTTATGGTGATTCTTGAAATCACGCTTTTGTTGATCAGTCATTGATTTTCTATCAATCTTCTGACCACTTGCATTCACAGGGTGCGTGTATCCATCTGTCACCATATCCCACAGATCAGCATCATGTGCTAGAAAGAAGCTTTCAATTCTGTCTTTCCAGTAATCAAAGTTTTCTCCATCAAAGACTGGAGGTTTGCCGCTGAATCTGTCTCTGTCCTCATTATTGTCATTGCTGAAGTGAGAATTGTTTCCTGCCATTGTGTTTTTCTGACGCTGGATCTTGTACTGACACGGTTAAGTGTTTTAGCTCAGAACCAGGTGCTCTGATGCCAATTGAAGGGGTGAAAAACACAAGAAGGGGGGGTTGAATTGTAAAACTGAAATCTAAAGCAATTGACAAGATATTTTTATCCTGGTTCGTTTGATCTCAAACTACTCCAGTCCACCCGTCAAGGTGATTTCGCCTCTCTCCAACGAGGTCTTAATTCACTATATTCAACTGAATATTACAGACTGCTTTAACAACTGCTAAAGCCTTCTTGATTCAAACCACAACCCGGTTTGTCAAGGCAACACTTTCTTACAAATGAATAAAACAATGTGTGTGAATGTTTTCTACAAAACTTTATCACAACTGTGATGTATACACAAATGAAGCTTAGAAACTAGATTGCTAAACTGTAATGGAGTATCAGAGTTTGTGGTTTAGCAAAACTGGTAGAACGAAGATTATGGTTCAGCTTTGTGCGTGTAGAGATTTGGAGAGCATTAGTCATTATAATCTTCGAAGCCTTGTTTATATAGCACTTTGAGAAGATGAACGTTGAATGCAATATTCTTGATTCAATGCTAATAACAAGCTTTCCTTATTGAGCAGATCTTGTCTGGAATGAGGCCGTTGGAATTAATTAGCGTTTAATGCACAGTACCGTTGCTTCTTTAATGCACGTTCTGGCTTGGCTCATTCTGATTCTGCTTCGCTGCTGATGAACTATTGTGTTTCTGTATTAGAGTGTTTGAGCGCAATCTTGTTCATCAAGCTTCAACATGTGCGTGAGTTGATCATCTGATCTTGACGTTCTGATGTAGCAACTTCTGATGCTGGTGTATGAAATCAAATTCTGATGCTGAATAAACGTGATCTTGCTTATATCAATCAGAGTATCTGCAAGTCAGAGCATAATAATTTTAGGCAGCAGATAGTTCAAACATAAAACATATAAATACTATATCTTTTCACTTTGTTATCATCAAAACTTAAATATAGGGTTGTAGATTCAAACATTGTTCTAACACATAGAACAATTGAAGAAGATGATAGTGATGAAGGTTGAAGATAGATTGATGATAGAGTAAGCAGAAGTTGAAGACAGAGAGGACTCAGATTTTTGTATGGTGAGTTTGTTACCTATATCGTATCTTGTGAATGAGTTATTTTCCTCTGAGTTTTTTTTGTATGACTTATGTAGAATTGTTACTGAACCGTGTGTAAATTATTGATTATTGATGAAGGAAGTAGAACATAGGTTGAGATATGGAAGATGGTGATGCAGGGAAGTTGACGAAAATGAATGCAGATGGATGAAATTCAAGATGCAAAGATGAAGGTTGTTGAAGTTATCGGAGAGAAACTCAAGAGAGTCTTGAGATAATTTTGAGGTGAGGTTTTTCTCTATTTTCTGCATAATGAATCCTGATTGTAAATCTGAAAACTGGATCCTGTTATTTAGATTGCTGAGAATTGGTTAGAAGATGGGAATTGGAAATTCTGTTTGAGATTTCTATTATGGGTTGCTGCTAGTTCTGTTAGAAAATAGTTAGGAATTAGTTTAAGAGGTTATTAGGGAGTTGTTAGGGGGTTAGGATACAATTACAGAATTCTGTTTTGGTTATTGTTATAGAAGTTAGTTACTATTCTGTTTGGTGAAGTTTGTTATGGAATGGTTAGAGGTTGGTTCGGGAAGTTAGTAATTCAGTTTGCAGGTTAGTTTTGGAATAGGCTGTTAGAATTCTGTTAGAAAGTTTTGGTTAGAAGTTTAGTTACTAAGCTGTTGAGCTGAGCTGTTAATTGATTTATGCTTTCTATCTTTCTATGCAGGGCCTAATAGGTGGATGGGCTAGGAGTTTCCTCCTGAGAATGAGCTTTTCTCCACTTTGCCTGGGCAGCTGTAATAAGATGTTTTTTTGGAGTAGTCTTGGAATTTTCAGCTGAAGATGCCAGCTTCTTCTTACGTTGGAATTCCAAGCATGATATGAGAATGAACATCGGGTTTAGTGTTCAATGGAGCAAGTGTTGTGACCAAATCCTTTGTATTAGGCCGCTCTCGCGGTTTATATTGCAAACATTTAGAGGCAAGATTGGCCACTACTGTTGCCTCCTCTGTAGAAAATTTTCCCTCCAAATGAGAATCCATCAAGAGCATGTTGCTTTTACCCTGTATCATATCAAGTGCATGACTGGGGGGGATGTGCTTTCCACTTAGTAGGTCAAGAAGAATAGTTCCAAAGTTGTAAATTACACTTTCAGGGGTAACGCTTCCATTTCTTAAATACTCAGGAGGTGTATAAGCAAGATTTGTGCTACTAATTGAGTTTGCTTTGATATTTTGCATTAAACTTTTCAGCATGTCTTCAAATATTTTGATGGAATTTAGCGAAAAGATTTTAGCTAACAGCCTTCAAAAGCTAAAATATTTTAACTCAAGTTGGACTGCCTATGTCCTCTTGAACCAAGATGAGGAGTTTCAAAGGTTATAAAGTTCATTGGTTCTAAACTAGCAATTCGGGCTTCATAGTTTTGTTTAATGCAATTCTTTGTGCATTCTGTCTCCACTTTGTAGTTAGCAGATTCTTCCGGTAACATCAGCTTCTAATGTTGAAGAGTATTCAAAAAGTCTTGCAATAGCATATCTTGCCACTAAGCCTCCCAAAGAATGTGCGACAAAGGAGATCTTTTGCAACCCTGGCCAGAGACTAACAACAAATAATACCTCTTCAGCTAGTCTCTCACCCATTGTATCAACACCATCAAACGTCAATTTTGAAGAATTGCATTCATTGCGGTGGATGATAACTTTATCCGGAAGCTTCTCGAGAAACCTCCCCGCCGCAAACCCCCAATCAACAGAACTTCCAACGATGCCATTAACCATAACAACAAGGTGCCGAGGAACCACAAGAGGCTCACCATCAACTTCAATCTCCGCCTTCGAATTTGGTTTCTGATTCTTGAAACAAGTGTTTTCGATTCCTAATCGGCAATGAAATTTCATCTTGATGATCCAAAAACCGATGAAAAGCGATCCGAATAACGGTAGAGTTAGGTTGAATTTGAAGTAAATAAACGCGATGGTGATTGCGAAGCACAAAGCGTAAAGTAGAAACAAATTCATTCGGTTATTATCGTTTCTTCTTTCTACTCACCAACTCAGATTTCTTTTGTCTGTAGTATATCAATAAATGAATAATAAACCACTACTTGTTTTTAAAGCTGCCATGCACATGTTGGGGAAAAGGAAAGAGAGATTCTTCCAAGAGATGTAGTTTTCATGTGTTTCTTGGAATCATAATCCTTTTTGGCACATGAGGGCTTGGATATTTACTCATGGAATCTTAGCACCTTTAGGACTAAAGAATTTTGTTCAAGTGCATTTTGTAACAATTTTCTTTCTTTGTGGAATATTAGTGTAATGGGATTGTAATGATTTTATAATGAATGTTTGGTTTGGACGAACTTGAAATTTATAGTGTGAATTATAAATGACTTTGAGCTTGAAATGTCGGGTGATGAATTTTATGGACGGAGTTTAAATGACAAAGTCTTGAAAAAATGCTTGAAGACATGAAAGCATCAAATTTTCTTGTGGGGTATTGTTACACTTAAATGAAATTGGATAGTATTTTCTTGAACCACGAATGAAAAGGTTTGAATAAATTTTAAACACATGTGAACTCGAATCTGGAATAACGATGAACATCTTTGTAATACGGATGAACTCCGATTTGAAACAAGACCTTGCAGTTTTTACCTTTCGAGAAACTCATATTAACAATACTTAAGGCTCTTTGCCAACTTTAATAGAATCAAACACTTTCGAACATCTTGAATTCAAATCAAACTTCAAATCAAAATCATACTTGCATTCTCAATGAACTCCTAACTTCAATCTTGAATCCAAATCAACTTGTATGGTAAGTAATTTGAATAGACAATAAGATCTTGATCTTAAAAAATTCACAACCTTGCCTCATATTCCACGATTCAATCCACAAGTCTCTTATCTTGACAAAGTCCTTCCCTAATTGACGACCTTAAATCATCAAAGATGGACGTAAATGATAATGAAAGAATATAATCAAGATTAATATGAAACCTTATTTCCCCTGATCTTCAATTACTTGAACGTTTATCAACGAATAGAAACCCTGATTTCTAATGAAATTTCCTTTTCTGAACCAATATTTCTTTTCCTTTTTCCATACCATTATTTAAATGCAACTCGAACACATATTAGATGAAAGTTCAAGGGAGACCTTGGTCCCAAAGTTAATTTTTCAAAGCTTACTTTAACCAAAGTCAAAAGATCTTATCCACGTATCTTTGAACTTGGCCCATGATTTATGCATCTCAAGGTCTCATAAGAGCTTGTAAGCCCATCAACCAGGTATGCCATGTTGAACCAAACCCCGCCTTGAATGCCTTGAACCTTGAATTACTTTGCATGAATTCTTCCACTAGAAGCCTACTTTAATCCAAATCTACTCGCATCGTAGATAACAAATGACAATGATGAGGACAATAATTGCCTCGATTAAGGAGAAGTCCACGAATTCATATCTTAGGTCATGAACCGCGCTTCACAATTCAATCCCCAGCCCTTAGCGATCGGTTATTTCAACTTGAAATTAGTGTCATAAGGAACATCTTACAGATGGATAATAAAGTCTGAATCACAGAAGAATTCCCTTGACGTGAAACCCTAGTTGCACAAATGAAAACCCCAGCACTTGCCAAGACTGGATAAAAGAAATTATATCTTGAAGAGAAAGAAATCCTATTAAACACACCTCACAATCTTGATTACTCGGTTTAGATGCACAGATAAATATCCGGATGAAACATCTTTGAACCATGTTTCGACAAAACCTAAATTGATTAACTGAAGAGTAGATGAATGTCATGTCATAGTCATTAATCCTAATCAAATGATAAGCATACTTATATGAAGAGCCGCCATGATTCGAAGCCCACATATGCTAGGTTATGCCCTGGAGTTCTTCACAAAAATGACCTACAACCAGTTGTTCATCGGAAGATATTAGCCCTATAACTTGGTGGAGAAGAAATCCAAAAATGAGCATGCTCAAAAACCCTAGTTCCACAGTCTTATACACCAGGAAGAACCTGAATAATCAGGCTCATTCAACACATACACCTTAAATCAGCTGTAAACCCTAGCCCCCTAACTGCTGGTCTTTTGAACTTTAGGTGATCCATTTTTTATGAAAATGCGCGCTATACACATGACCTATTGGAATGATGCAGATGAATGCAAAGTCTAAACCAGAATAAGAGAAATTTAGGAGGGTAAATTTTGGGGTGCAACAATAGCCATCCAATCCTATTTCAAGAATTGATCTACAATTGATTTTTTCACAGATAGTTGTCATGTTTTGTCGAAAATTTATTGATGATAATTTTATGTTGATTGATCTTTCCTGAAAAGGTAAAGAGTTAGCTATATGCAATGTCATGATGTGTGAAATGCATGGCGTAATGATGTTCTCAAAATAAATGAGGTTGCGATGTATACATTTGTGTTGTATGCATTTATCATGTACGTAAATATGATGCATGAAATGTTGTTAGAATGTAATTTCGTCTTGGAAAATAAATCCCTGACAAGTGCTAGGGAGTTTCGGGAAGCTGAATCTCGGACGACCGTTGGGGATGAAGAGTATGCACACCTTTCCAGACCTTGTTTTTAGAATGTTTCCACTAGGGATTCCTGTTTTGTTGTTTGAGGAGAAACTCCATTGGGGAAAAGAGTTCAGGATTTTTAGCTGTCCGTTGCTCTATTGGGGAGCTATCTCTTGATGGAAGAGAAAGGGAGTTAACAACTTGTTGGGGACAAAGAAATTAACTGTCATCTGGTTGTCTCCCAGGCTTTGCAGCAATTCACTTGGGGTTGTAGGAAAGTTTACTGGGGGAGAGGAGTTGTGGTCCCTTGATTTGTGATACTCTGGGAGGAAAATTCAAGCTGGGGAATCTTGCCGTTTACTGGGGAAATTAACCTTGTTGCCAATCTGTTGGAGAGGCGATTTCTTTTGGTAGAACTCTTAGAGGATTCTTCTTGAGACCAAACTTAGCTGGGAAGAAAGCTTTTCCAGAGATTGAAACTCTGGCTGGGAATTTCCTAGATCCAATTTTGTGAGGACTTGACTTGGTATCACCTTATGAAGGGGATTTCGTGGAAATGTGTCACTTCCCCCTAGTAGCAAGTGTTGTAGCACTTCCAGAAAAACCTTTGCTTGACCCTTTACTAGAATTCAATATTAATGCTTCAAGTGATTGAGATACAGACTTGCCCATGGTTATTCAACACCTCTCGAGAGATTTCTTGGAAACTTGACTTGACTGCCCCAGGTGAGTTTGGACAATGACGTGTCATGCCCCCTCTCTTAATAAGAGATTTGTCGTTAGAAGTGTTATCCCATTTGAAGTGATTTTGTTCACTGAGAGAGTTTTTGTTCGCTGGATATTTGTCGTGTGAGTATCTCCGCTGTCAAACAATTAGCCATATGAAAACAACAATATTCAAATAATGCAAAGTTTTTGTTTGTCTTGAAGTTTTGAAAATGCGTTTTAGCAGATAAAAGAATTTTGTAAGAACGTTTAACTCAGGATTTAGAGTAAGCCTTGCAGGAGTCAGGATACCTTTTGTAACAGTATGCTTTCAAACTAACCCATGCTTCAATTAGGACTTTGAAAGGTTGTATCGTGGTCTGGTTCATGGTTTAAGAAACAAAGTATAAGGCTCAAAGTGTATTTGTACCCGCCCATTCTTTGTGATATTCTTCAATCCTAAACTCAGTTAATTGTGTGTTTGAACTCCAATTGAGTCTGAAATGAGGTTTTGGTGATGGTTTAGACAAGTTAAGTTTGTTGGAAGGCATTCACTTTTCAACATTTTTCATGTTGTTGAGGACTTGTAGTGACCTTTTTTTTAAATTTATTATCCCTGGTTTTTGCCTGACTATTCTTGGTTTGAGATTACAGTCAGCGGGATGCCCCAATTTTTCTTAAGTCTCCTTTGTAGGTTTTGACTTAGTGGGTTTTTATTTTAAGAGATAATGACTGCCTATTTGGTAAGGAACCATCACCGCCTTTTGACTCCAGAGGAATGTTTTTGATGTCATTCTTCGTATACTGAGTGAAAGTTTGCGACTGAACACACATTTGAATTAACTGAGAGACTACCGTGCCCCGAGTTTTAATTAAATGTTTCAATTTGTGTGGAAAAAGGAAACTCCCACTTCTTTGGCTCAAAGAGGCTGACTAGGGATTATCCTCCTTATAACTCCAGTGTTTAGGAATTGAAAGAACGCCTGTACATCGTCAACAAGGTCTGTCCAAAAGCATATTGTATGAGTTTATGGAATTGTTTTTGTCATCCTCCCTCTAAAGGCTTGCAACTTTTGAAACAAGAGTTGAATATCATAAAGGGAGTAAATAGCATAGTTTAAATAAAGTGAAAACGAAGGGATTAATTCAAGACAAACATATGCAATGCATTAATGAAAGTAACCAAAGTCCGACATATAGATAAGTGTTTGAAAAACAAAGAAATTACAACTGAAAATTCGAATAAATAGAAAATTCCTCCGCCTAACTTGGTCACTTCAGATGGTATGTTTTTGAGGATAACATAAGAACTCCAACTGACTATCTTGTGTGAATTCCAATGCTCCTTCGTCATTTAGGTCTTGAATCTTGTTTTTCAACGTCCAACAACTATCAGTATCATGCCTCGGACTGTTGGAGTGATATGCACACCTTACATTGGGATGGTAACTAGGAGCAAAAGTGTTAGGATTCCGAGGAGGATCCTTCAGTGTGACAAAATTCAGATTCAACATGTGTAGCAAGACTTGCGACATTGGCATGTTGAGTTTGGTATATTGCCTATTGGATGCATTCCGTTTACGCCGATTACCCTGTCCTTGTTGACGAGGTGGTTGTTGGGCTCGTGACATGGCAGCAATTTGGAAAGGTCCACTCTCCATCAAACCAACTCCTTGTCTCATCGGAGGCTGATTAATAACTTGATCCTCAATTCTAGCTATTTTCCCCATATGGTTGCATCTATCTTGATGAAGTTTGTTGACGAAGGTCCTTAGCTCCTCTTGCCCTCGAGCTAAGTTTTAGATAAAAGACATCTGGCCCACTAGTTATCCCATCATCTGGACTTTCATTGTTGCCATTTCAGTTTGTATCCGTTCCAGCTGGTCATCCTTGTTATCCTCAGGATTCCCCATTGTCATGCCTCTAGTGAGGAGAGCTTTCACTTCTTCTTGTCCCTTGGATAGGATTAGGAACATTTCTTGAAGTTGAGCATTTTGAGTCTGAATGTCTTTGATAGTCTGCTCTAGAGCCATCTTTATTGAAATAAGCAGTAAGCAAATGAGAGACCTGTGTGGGAAAAGCCTGTCATTATATGATGCATGGTATGTGGATGCATGTTTTCAAGGATCTCGTGAGGTAAACAC
Source organism: Vicia faba (assembly GCA_948472305.1). NCBI lineage: Eukaryota > Viridiplantae > Streptophyta > Magnoliopsida > Fabales > Fabaceae > Vicia > Vicia faba. The sequence goes on along the minus strand of OX451735.1, from coordinate 646,674,752 downwards.
AAGAAGATGTTAGAAGTTGAATTTTGATCAAAAGCTTTGATTGGAGAACTTCGTATCGGTAGATGTCCTTCCACGAGAATCAAGCTCACCATGTCAAGTGGGTCGTAGCCCTTGACTCAATTTACCGTGCTTTGGTCTTGACAGTGTTTGATTAGAGAATGAATCCTATTGCCCCTTGATAGGCGTCTGGTTCAACATGACCCTGCATCATAGGCGCTTGAGATCCTTGAAATCATTAATGAAAATGGTATGATATGATGTCATGATGTTATGTACAAGTATGCAAAGCAAGCAAGTTATTATTTACAAATAGTCATACACACATAAAGCAGACAATTCCTTTGGCTTAGGCTTGCATGGAGTTTGTAGGTAAGTACCCTCTTAAAGTTTAGTTGGATCAACCTGTCATAGTAATAGTAAACGAGTTCTAAGGGATCTCAATATCACTGATCTTTCTTCACCAGGCATTGTTTCAGCGCAAGCCTCTTTAATGGAGACCAAAATATCTCGAAAGTCTGATCTCAATGAGCGTAGCATCGAGTATCAACCAACTTCGAACTGCACCAAATCTGACTATCTCACTACTTCCTAATGGCCAAGTTGTTCAAGTAAGGTTCTAAAGTCAGTTAGTGCTTCATGACACTATACAACAGCCCATTATTCTCCTTGACTACTCAAGGGCTACCGATACCAACAAATGTGTCACACTAACATAACTATTGCTTAGACCATGTCGATATACCCCACACAGTTTCCACAACTTATTGCTACTTACCTAACAGGTGCCCCAAATCCGGGTAGATGATCAAAACAAGCCCAAACAAGGAACCATAATGTAAAGCAAGCAAGTCAAACAAGGAAAGCAAGTAAAGGTGATCTAGCCCTAAGGTAACCCTACTTTTAAGTAATGTCCCCAGTAGAGTCGTCAATTCTCTAATACGATGGGAGAACTAACTTGGGCATTTTGCGTTTGATCGCAATTGTTGCAGATAGCAAGAGTCGCCACCAACTTTTCTTTTCTCCAATAAGGAAAGGTTGAAAATAACAGGAAAGACCTTTCGATATTATTTCTTGAGTTCGGGGGGTAGGTTATGAAAAGGGAAAGTATTAGAACCCTTTTCACCTGTAGTTATCTATGGGCTCTTAGTTGCTTGCTAGATCACTTACTTTTGTTTGAAAATGTGCTTGTGGTGTGGGTTTAGAGAGTATTTTGAAAACCTCTTTGTAATGGTTCTCGTTTCTATAAGAACGCGTACAAAGTGTTGTTTTAATAATAGTTCAAAGAGGTGTTTGTGGAATGTGTTTTTGAAAGTGATTTTGAAAAGTGTCTTTGTAATGGTTCTCGTTTCTATAAGAACACGTACAAAGTGTTTTGTCTTTTGAAAATGTTTCAAAATGAAAGTGTGGGTGTATAAAATGTTTTTGTTGTGAGCAACCGAGCAACTAGGAGTATCCTACCTACTCAAAAGGTCTTAATGTTCTTTTCCTCCTCCTTTAGATGTTGCTATCTTACCATTGATTTGGTAAGAAGCCCCATCATTGGATGTGAAGGGACGGGCGTGGGGTATAGTCATAGAAGGCAACCTATGGGACGTTTTAGCAATGTCGTTTAGGGACTAGATCATTTACTGAAGGAAACATTGAGGGTCATCGAGGGACTACGATCTTTTATCGAGGGTCTTTGCTAAAATGCCCATATTCGAGGGACATGACTATTTTTCCGAGGCAACAAGTGAGATTACCCTAAGGGTGCATGTTTGTATAATGTGTTTGATTTCATGAATTTTGTCTTTGAATTTTAGGATGTCTACTTGTTGGTTTTTATCTCGCCATACATCCTAATTACTAACATTTGTACAAAAGCAATAAAAATGCAGAAAAATAAATCCTACACTATTACAACCATATTGAATTGCAAGAAAATATAAAGACAAAAATAAAATAAAGGAAAATGGGCTTTTTCGATTCAGGCAGCCACACTCTTCGATTTTGCACTTCTTGGCTTCCTTCGATTTGTCCTGGGAGTCAGTGAGGTCATGCCTTTCGATTGGGCTTAGCCTGAGGCATGAGATGCAACCTTCGATTCTGCCTTTCTGCCTTCTTCGACTTGGGCTGGAATCAGCATGGCCATCCTTCTGGCTGCCTCTTTTGTTCAGCATAGAATGCCCTCTTCACCTTAAATCCTTTGATGCACCCTTCGATTGGGCCTGGAGTCAGTGAGGAAGCCTAAGGCTTCGTTTCATACTTCCTTACTCCTGTTTCTTTCGTTTGAGATTTTAAATAGCAACATGGCCTGAGGCCATGCTACCATTGTCTTATGGCCAAGTTAATTCTTAAAGCATATTTAATAACTCAAGAAACAAAACCAAAAGGATTATCCATGAAAACAAAATAAAAGGGGTGGAAACAAAAAGAAGAACAATGGTATGTACATGTTTGAAACGAAAAGAAAGTTTATTCACATGTTATGCTAGAAACGAAAGGTTTAAGGTTAAGAGTGACTTACCTTGCTTGAAGCTGGGGTGTGTGAGCTGGACCTTTAGTTGCTGTCCTGGATACTCCGGGATTCGAAGGGAAGAAATGAAGGTGACGTTTCTAATGCTGGATTCGAAGGATAAAAGCAAGTGTGATGTTATTTATACTGGATTCGAAGGAAAATAAAGTGTGGGGATTTTTCAGATTCGAAAGAGGCAAGTGTTTAGGTTATGGGTTTGTGTTTGGTGAGTGTTTGAGTTTTTTGAGTGTGGAAGATTTGTTCCCCATAGTCCTTTGATGCGTGTCCAACCCCCCTTATACATGTTATGAAGCCTCTTATTTATAGTCAAAGTTGGATGAAGTTTTGGAGGGAAAACAAAACAATTTGAGTAAACTGCTTTTTGTAGCTTTCGAGGGGTAGTGTTTGTATGCCATTTTGGTGCAAGAATAGGGCAGTGTTTCAGGACTGCTGTGCAGCAGTTTTGGAGCGTTATGGCCAGTGTACCAGGCCTGAACTTGGCAGCAAGCATCTTTTGAATATTTCATCCTTTCATTTGGAACCCCCTTCGACCAGATTCTCCAACAACAATTCCTTTTTTCTAATCAAAGTTATGGGTATCCTTCGAAGGGGCCCCAGTGGATGTCTTTCGACCAGGCCTTTTGTGGGTTCCTTCGAGTGATCCAAATATATGCTCATGGAGTAGACCAATAAAACATGTCATTCGATTGGGACATCCAGACATGTTTGGCAAGTCCTTCGAATGTGCCACCATGGTACTTCTTTCGCACGAGACAATGGCATAGTGTAGAATTTGTGTGTCGAAGCAAACTATTTCCAAGGGAGATAATGCCCACTCAAACTTGCCTAAAAGGGGTCATATGGCCAAATGAAATGGTGTATGTAGAGGGTCCCTGCTTTGTGACTTCATGCAAACATGCAAGAGATCTTTGCTCAAACGAAGGCTTGCATGAAGGGAGCCACATGCCCAAACGAAAGGTGTAACCAAAAACTTGTACTAAAGGATTCATACGCCACAAACGAAGAATGCATGCAAAGGATAAAAGGAACAATCGAAGCTTGCAACAAAGGAGGGGTCACATGCCCCATACGAAAGAGGAATGCAGGAGGGAAAATGTGCAATTGAAGGAGACAATAAAAGAGGCCTTTGCCTCATGAATCGAAGGACATCAATCAAGAGGATCTTTGCCTTGGAATCGAAGGAGGCTCTTGCTTTGTGCCTGCTGGCCTGGTGGGAGCCTCTTGCATGCAAGAAGGAATCTGTGGCTCAATCAAAAGCTACACATAGCCAGTCATCAGCTTGTGAATCAAAGCAAGCTGGAGAGAATTATTAGTTTAATCAACACAAGCATGCAAGCATCAAATATCTAAACGAAGCAAGCATATAGGCAGCCATTGCATTGTGAACCATATGAGGCCAGAGATGCAATCGAAGGTGGCATGTTGGAAACTCCTATCTTGTAAATCAAAGCCAGCGTGTCAGAGTCCAGTGCCCAGTCAAAGGATGCAAGGCAATCTTGCATCGAAAGAGGCCAAAAGGCCAATCGAAGGAGGTGAATCAAAGAAGAATTGTTTTTTCTTCAATTTGTAAAAAATATTATTTTTATCTATTTTACCCCTTTTAACCTCTTCCTCTTTAATTTGATGTTGAAAAATCCAATTGTACTTGTGCAAGCTTGAATCTTGAGAATCCTTGTGAGAAATGCCTTGAGAAATGAGAGGGAAAATTTTGGGGTAAAACAGTACCCAACCTGTTCTTCGTGATGTTTTTCAATCCTATGCTCAGTTAATTGTGCGCTTAAATCTCGATTGAGTCTGGGACCTTTGCTCTGATATTTGGTGATGGTTCAGAAATTGAACGTTTGTTTAAGAAAGAAGTCATTTTTGTAACCTTTTCTTTTTGAGGATTTGTAGGACCTCTTTTTTTAATTTTGTTATCCCTATTTTTTCCCAAACTGTTTCTTTGGTGCTTAGAGTCAGCAGGATGCCACAAATTTTTTCTTCTTAAGTCTCCTTCATAGGTTTTGACTTAGAGGACTTTTATTTTCAAAGATAATGACTGCCAGATTTAATTATTATGTGGAACCATCACCATCTTCTGATTTGGAAGGACGTCCTTGATGCCATTCATTATGTATGAAGTGGACTATTGCGACTGAATGCGCATCTGAATTAACTGAGAAAACTACCCTTCCCCAGGTCATGATTAAGGGTTTTAATTTGTATGAAAAGAAAAAACTCCTACTCCTTAGGCTCAAAGAGGTTGACTAGGGATTATCTTCCTTATAACTTCACTGTTTGGGATTTGAAACAACGTCTATACATCGTCAACGAAGTATATTCAAAAGCATATTGTAAAGACTGTGGTATCGTTTTCGTCATCCTCCCTCCAAAAGCTTATAGCTCCTAACCAAGAGTTGAATATCACAAACAATAAGTAAAAGCACAATTTAAGTATAGTGAAAACGAATGAAATAATTCAAGACAAACATATGCAATGCATTGATGAAATAACAAAGTTTGACATAAATAAATGTTCAAGCAATCAAAATAAATTATGACTTGAAAATTCTAATGAATAAAAGCCTCTTTGTCTGAACTTGTCACTTCAGATGATGTGCCTTCGAGGGATGGCAGAAGAATTCAGTCTGGCCATCTTGTGTGAACTCCAGCACTCCTTTGTTGATCAAGTCCTGAATCTTATTTTTCAATGCCTAATAGTCAGTCGTATCATGTCCAAGACTATTGGAATGGTATGCGCACATTCCATCAGGACGGTAGTTAGGGGAAGAAGTTTTGGGGTTTGGATGGGGTCTTATCAATGTAACCAAATTCATCCTCAACAAGATCACACTAGGATTCTTGGTTCCCCTCCCTACATTTGATTTTGCCTTTTTGAGGGATTACCAAGCACCTTGACTCATGTTCCTTTTGTGATCATGAATATTGTTTTAATTTCTTCACTTAACTAATAAAATACAATGTTGGCTTGTGTTGCTTGTTATCCATGTAGGTAAGGGCAATGGGATTTAACAAGTTACTCCATGGGTTCATGAGTCTATTTCCATGCCCTAGCCAATAAAAGCTTGAGAAGTTCAAACCTCACCATTGGAGTGGTTTTGGAAGAATTGGCATGGCAAGGTTTCTTTTATTTATCATATTTCAAGGTTATTATATGTGACTCAAAAGTACAAGGGGTTGATTGGAGAATCTGTTATGTTTGGACAAGGACTTATTCCTATTGGTCACAAGAGCACATTTCTCTCAAATTTCAAGATATGGAAGCGGCTTTGGTGGCTATGAGTCCTCATTATCATCCTAAACAACTTATATTCACTAAGAAAGAATATTGGTACAAGAATTTTGTTCAAACTTGTCAAAGTTCCTCATGGTATTCTCTTGATCTAGAAGCTAGGGTTTTGAACTTCAAAGGAGCATATCTTGCTCACCTTTTGGTATTTTTGAGTGATTCCAAATACATCCTTATCTTCAAATGGTTTTCAACAAATCACTTAAAAAGGTACAAAGAGTTTTCATGTGGAAGAAACTTGGTGAAGAAGAAAGATTACAAGTCCTCTAGATGAATCCACAATTTTACATAAGTAACTTCAAATGATCATAACTTAGTCAATTTTCATCACCTTGAGTCCATTATTTTTCCATAATGATCTTTAAGATGTGAACTTTATGCCTTATTTTATGTGCAAAGTGGTAAAATGGATGGAAGTTGCCTTAAATATGCAAAAGATTATAGGTTATTTCATGATTTTTGGCCAACTTCAACAAGTCATAACTTGCTCAATTTTTGGATATTTTGAGTGGTTCAAGTTTCAAAATGTCATTCAAGAGATCTACTTTATTCCATATTTTTTTGTCAAGAGCAAATTCTAAGTGTAAGGCCATGTTTAGATGCAAAAGATTATAGGTCATTTTTGAAGAAGAATTTGAAATATTTCTAAGTATGGAAAGTCAACCCTTTTTCTTCAACTTTGACTCAATGCAACTTTCAGCTCAAGCATCCATTTGATTCCATTCTTTTTCCATTACAAAGCTTGTAACCTCGTCTTTCTAAAGCATCAAGACCCCTTGAGTTGGAAATGCCATGGATTTGAATTTGGTAACTTGAAACTGAATTTTCCACAAAGTCAGAATTTTGAAATCCATAATGTGACTTCTAAACACAAGATTTATGCGCATTTTTGATTTAAACTTGATTAGCAAACTTGCCAGAAGTGATTAGCACCCCAAAACGCAATATTTGGTTGAGTTTTGATGGAAATGAAGTCACACTTCACTCGTGCTCGACCTTCTTTCAATTTCACTCCAAACTTCCTTGTTTCTTCCAATTTTCATTCCCATTCACTTCCCTATAAATAGAGGGTCATCCCTCATTCATTTCTTCAAGCTTTGAGAGCCAAAAACACCCTACCAAAACTTCACACGAACCCATCTTTTTTGAATTCAGTTTCTGAGATTTAAGCTCCCTTTTCCAAAATTCTTTGCGCATTCATCATCCTTAAGCATAATATAAACTCTCCAGCACTTAAACCAATCAAAACGAGCCATAATTCAAGCTACAGAAGTCCAGTTTCAGAGCTTCTTCCTTGAACTTCGAAAAGGTAGAATTCTCCACCATTTGGATCCAAATCAAGCACTAATCTATTCTACTCCTTCTCCTGATTCCAATGCTGCTTACAATTTTAAAATCCATTGAGAATTGAGAGAGAAATCTCAAATTGAAGGTTCTCGCTATTTTCTAAGTTTTTAATTCATATCTCTCTCCATACCTTATATAAATTTGGCGCGATGGTGGTGTTAGAATCGTCTTGAAGAGACGATTTCAATGATACTCGCATGGAATCCTAATTTTTCCATTTGAAGGATCCCACAAAATCCCCTTTGTAGGGTGTCTGGAGGTTGAAGACGATGACATGTCTCGTCTCAGCCAATGATAGTGTGCCAAACGTTTTAATTTCATTGGTTCTCCTTTTTATGATCCTATGCGTATCTCACTAAGGTCCATATCAAGCACATCGCGTCTGGTCCACTAGATCAGCTTACTAACGCGTTTTGACTATGATCTGATGGTCCACATCTTTTTGGTTTTATTTTATTTTCTGATTTTATATTTTTATTGATTAAATTTTCAGAAATTCATAACTCTTTTATTTTTTATCCAAAAATTATGAAAAAAATTCACAAAATACTTTGAATTATTTCTGATCTCATGACTATTTTTTCACATATTATTTTAACATTTGATATTTTTTGTATTTTTTGAATTAATTGTTTCCTTTTAATTACTTAAAAAAATACTTTCTGACATTTTTTAATTCTGAAAAAATTCATAAATATTATTTTGAATATTTTTGACTTTCTGAAAATTTTATGGAATTTTATATTGAGGCTTACTATTTTTGACCTATTTTCTGTTTATTTGAGCAATTTTAAATAGTTTAATAATAGTTTCTGACTTTTAAAAATTACCAAAAATTTTATAAAAATATTTGGATCCATTTCTGATTTTTCTATCTTGATTAATTTGAACATAGTTGATATTTTTCTCCTCTATTTTGATTTTTAAACATTTTTTAAACCCTTTTAATGTATATATTAAATATAATATTATTTTGTGATTATTTTCTGGCTGTCTTGAGTTGATTTTTTGATCATGAATTTATTAACATCATTGGATCTTGGGTGTTGAGTTCAACTCCACCAAAATGGATGAATGATTTTTATAATAGTTTGATTAAATTTTTGATTCAAAAGTGGTTTATTCATTTTTTCCATCCCCTCTTCATCTTATCCCTTTGTTATTGCACTAGGTGTTATTGGAGCATGATCTCTATATCATGTCTCAAAACAAATGGTGCATAAATTGCTATTGTCCAGCCTCAAAATAGGCGCGACTTCTATATAAGTCCACTTACGATTGCTTAACATAGCGCTAAATTTTGTCCCGATTCGAATAAATGATCATTCATGGACCAAACTTATGATTGCAAGCCCAAGTATGTTAATTTGATCTCTTTGATCCAATAACCTTGAGATTCATTGTGTGGAGGCTTTGGTTCTACCAATCCTCTAATGTATCTACAACACCTTTGGTCAACGCGGATCACTTAAACATCGTTGATCATTAAATGGTACTTATGAGAATTCCAAATGGATGATATACTTGACAAAAAGCAAATGCAACTTGTTGTGTGGAGGCTTTGGTTCTACCCATCCTCTAATGAGTTCCAAATGCAAGCTTCAAGATGTTCATCCAACTAACCACTAATTATTGACTTGTTTTATTTTAAGTCTTTATTCTTTTTATGCTTTATGTACCATTTAATTTTAGCATTTACATTTCATGCCATTTTCATCTTTGCTCATTTGAGAATTTATTTTCTTGCCATTTTTACTTTGCTCACTTGAGCTTTTCTTTTCCCTTCTTAAGATACTTAATAATCAACATAAACCCTAAAAAATCTTTAGTGGTACTTGGACTATGTGGTTACTATCCTTGGCATTATGGAGGAGGGGACTTTTCTTGGACTTAGGATTAGAAACCTTGACCTATCTTGAAGATCTTATATGATTATTTTGTCTGGAGCTCTTGAGGTTTACCTCAAGACATTGGGTTCTTTGTTTATTTGTGTGCAGGTTATTGTGATTACACCATTTGTTTGTAATCTGGAATTCACCTGTATACAGCCGTTACTCTGCCTAATTTTTATGAAGACTTAATACACTTGAAGTTTGGTTCTCTCAAGAGGTCTAATATGTTTTCTTGCTTGGTTTCAATCCAAAGAATGGGAATTCTATCTTGGCTCATAGTGCCAAGTATTGGATTCTTGTTGGTTAGATGGTTCTTATCCCTAACTTTTACCTTATGCTTTAGGATAGCCTCTTCTTCTCCTCCCATATTCTTTAATTTCAAAATCTTCTCCCTCCTTTTGAAAACTCTTCTTGTTTTGAAACTTAAACTACTTTCATAATAAACTTGGACTTAGGTCCATGCATTTACAAAAACCTTTTCATAAATAAACTTCAATCAATTTAATAATACCTTGACATTTTTTGTGATAAGACTAAAAGTCAATCAATCTCATTTCAAACCATTTTTCCATTTTTGCTTTTTTATCTTTAAACTTTTCTCAAAAGATTGAACTCTTGTCAATCCTTGTAGTGATGCAAACAACTATACTTCTACAATATGTAGTGAAGAGAGATATTTTCCACTTGGGTGTTGAGTGAGGCATTGTTAATTTTAAAATCCAAGCCATATCCTTCACTTTGAGATGATGCAAATTCTCCTTTCTCATGATTGTGGGTAGTAGGTATGTTTTCCACATGGACAATGACGATGATGTTTTATCTCATAAAATTGACCAACGCATTTGTGTTTCAAATTTTTAAAAGAGGAATTACGTGTACCTTGATCCCCTATTGCACGAAAGATGGTACGTAAGCACTAAAGGTTCGCAACCGCGGCGGGTGCAAAAATCATAAAAAAAAATATTTCTTTCCTCACCTCCATCATCCATTTTATATACAACATTTTTTATAGCCAAAATATACAAATTTTACAAAGAGGTTCCTGCGGAGTACCGTAGATGTTTAGGGTGCTAATACCTTCCCTTTGCATAACCAACCCCCTTACCTTGAATCTTTCCCCCTCTTTTTGGGTTATTCGCTCTTTTCCCATTCCCTTGGAAACAATAAAGCGTGGTGGCGATTTTTATTTTGATTTGTATAAAGTCTAGTCAATCCAATGGCTTAGTATTGAACATTTCTACCGCTACAGAGTGCTTTCAATTCTTCTTGCCCCTTGGATAGACTCAGGAACATTTCCTTGAGTTGAGCATTTGGAGTTTAGAGATCTCTGTCTGTCTGCTCGAGAGCCATTTTTCTTGCTGAAATAAACAGCGAGAAAATGAGAGACCTGTCCCGAAACTTGTTTATGCAATAATATGTATGATATATGTATGCAACTTTTTCAAGGGCCTTATAGGATTTAAAATCTTTTAACCAAAACAAAAACAAAGACTTTTTTATTAGTAATCTCAAATGAAATCAAATTTTACAAAGGAATAACAAATAAGAAACTTCTAAAACTTATAAGTCTCCCAAGGACGCTTCCTTTTGGTGCTAATGTAGGTATTGAGATTCTGCTCTTCATGAAGCCGCTTTGTCAGTTCCAACACATTTTTCTCACTGGCATAGAATTGGGATTCAAAGGTATCTCGTTCTTCTTTGAGATGTATCCAATATTTTTGCAGTTCTTCGAAGTTTGTTGGCATATCAGGATGGAGAATGATACGAGACTCGACCCCTTGAACAATAGGATCTGTAATCACTGGTAGGATAGCAGCATACAACATCATAAGATTTTGAGCACAAGTTCGCACCCATTTGAGGTATGGCTCCAAAGGGATGGAATTCTTGTGCCCTAAAGTCCTGCTATCAGTCTTCTTAACCATTCCCCAAGCGCAGATGAACCTCTAATGGTAACCTTACAGATCATTTTAATAGTCAAACATAATATCTTGAATGAGCATATCATGAGGACCATCCCTTCGGGCGTAGCCGAACTGATGTAAATCTAAAGAGGGGTTGCAGGTGATGCCTCCTTTAAAGCCAATGAGTGGCACATTGGGGAATTCTCCATAATGATCAATGAAAGAGATGTCTTCTTGGGAGCGAGGGCACCAATAGACGTCGGAGTGAGAAAGAGACATTAATCTATGGTTTCATATTAAACCTAATTCATTCTTCATTACTGACCGAGGAAGGTGAGAAATAAACCACCTATTGAGTAGAGGTATACAACACATAAGAGTCCCTCGCTTCTTCATGGTACGTGTATGGAGTGAGTGTAGAATATCCCCGAGCAATGTAGGCACTAGATTGTGAGCAAGGAAAATGTTGATGGCACTAACATCTATAAACTGATCTGAATTGGGGAACAAAACCAAACTGTAGATCAAAACAACTAAAACATCTTCAAAGGGATGGTAACTCATAGCGTCTAGGAATACCTGGGCTTTATTCATCAGGAAACTTGTGAGGAGGCCCTTAACTCCACTCCTTCTTTCCCAATTGGACTCAATGTTATATGGCTTCAAATGTAAAGTTATGGAAACATCTTCAGCAGTTGGATCTTGTTCTAAACCAGTAAAAGGTATCTGCTCCAATATAAGAAAACCGAGTATTTTGGAGAATTCTTCCAACATAGGCACCAACTGGTAGTCTGGAAATGTGAAGCAGTGGTGTTTAGGGTCAAAGAACTGGAATAAGACACTCATCAAACCTTCATCAAAACCGGTAGCAACCAAACAAAGCAAGTAGCCACATCTCTTGTTAAATGAGGAACTCTCAGAAACCTTTGAAACCAATTCTTTGAGTTTGGGAGGGATCTCTACAAAATTGATTCGGATGGTTTTTCTGCGATCTGAATTTGTGACCTACAAAACAGATAAGAGATAAATCCACAGGCCCTTGAAATGATTAGTGTACATGACATGCTATGATGTTTATGATATTATGATTATGCTTTGGAATCACAAGTATATCAAACACAAACAAGTCACACAGAGACCTTAGGTTTAAAAGGCTTGCATGAGTTTTAAAAGTAAGTACCCTCTTAAAGTTTCAGTTGGCTCAACCTGTCCTATTAATAGTAACCGGGTTCTAAGGAGTCTTATATCACTGACCTTTCTTTTAGGCATTGTTCTAGCTCAAGCACCTAAGTATTGCATCCATAATATCCCAAAAGTCTAGTCTCAATGAGTGTAGTATCGAGTATCAACCAATCTTCGGTCGGAACCACAGTCGTCCATCTCACTACTTTCTAATGGCTTAGGATGAGTCAATTAAAGGTTCTGAAGGTCAGTTAGAGCTTAATGACACTAAGGAATCCTAATGTTATCCTTGACTGACTCAAGGAACATTAGTACAAACAAAAGTATCATGCTAACGTAGCTATCACTTTATCCATATCGGTATACGTCGTACAACTTCCATGATTTATTGGTACTTACCTAATAAGGTGCCCCAGATTTGGGTGCATGATCTATAGAAACAACCCAAACAAGCCCTTAAAAGTAAAGCACAAAAACACACAATGAAAGCAATTTTAAAATAAACTAATTTCCAAGGTAACCCCACTTTTTATTTATCCCCAACAGAGTTGCTAGTTCTGTGATACGGTGGCAGAACCGACTGTTATACTGGTTTTGTGTTTGTGTTCGAAAATATTATGGTAAGCAAGAGTCGTCGCTGACTTTTCTTTTATCCAAATTAAGGAAAGGGTAAAAAGAACAGAAAAAGACCTTTTTGAGATTATTCTGAGTAAGGGGGTAGATTATGGAAAGGGAAGGTGTTAGCACCCTTTCCGTCCATAGTTATCTACGGGCTCTTATAGGTTTGCTCATTTTAAAATAGCTTTGTTCTTTGTGTGTTTGAAAATGTTTTGAAAATTCCTTAGCACGGCGAACTTTGTAATGTTTCTCGGGAAAGTAGAGAAAGTATACAAAGTGTTGAAAATTTCTTTGAAATGTAGTTTTTTGTGTGAGTGCAAAAAGAGGTTTTTGAGCAACCTTCTAACAGCTATCTACTTTTGTACTCGAAAAGGGTCGTTCTTTTCCTCCTATCCTTTAGACATTGATATCTATGATACAGTGGGAGAACTGACTTGGGTGTTTTGCGTTTGATCGCAAATGTTGTGGTTAGCAAGAGTCACCACCGACTTTTCTTTTATCTAAAAGGAAAGGCTGAAAACAACAAGAAAGACCTTTGAGATTCTTTCTTGAGTTCAGGGGGTATATTATGAAAAGGAAAGGTGTTAGCACCCTTTTCATCCATAGTTATCTATAGGCTCTTAGTTACTTTCTAGATCACTTACTTTTGTTTAAAAATGTGCTCTGTGTGGTTTTTGAAAGTATTTTGAAAACGCGGCATCGTTTAGGAAAACTTTGTAATAGTTCTCGTTCGTAAGAACGTATACAAAGTGTTGAGCTTTTGAAAATGTTTCAAATTTTGGAAAATGTTTTGAAGGTGTCGGTGTTTGTTTTGAAAAATAGCAAGGATGTTTTTTTGTTTTGAAATGGAGTGTGATACGGTGGGAGAACTGCCTTGGTGTCTCTGCTGGGGATCATATTTAGTAGTTATCTGGTCGGGCTCCAGGTTTCACAATAAACTATTTGAAAAACTGTTATCTGGTCGGGTCCAGGCTTTGTAGATTTCTGAGGTTGATGAGGTCAATTTCTATCTGGTCGGGTCCAGGTTTCACAATAAACTATTTGGGGATTTAGTTGTTATCTGGTTAGTTTCCAGGTTTCACAATGAATCTCTGAGGGTAATTGTTATCTGGTCGGATCCAGGCTTCACAACAACTTGCTTGAAAAGATGGAATTTGAAAAATGATATCTGGTCGGGTTTAAGTTTCTCAGTAATTTGTTGGGGCAGAGGAAAACTTTACTGGGGAAAAGAAGTTAAACCTTGGTCGAATTAAGTCCAGTTTCTTCTATATCTTTGAAGAGTTAGACTATTATCTGGTCGGGTCCAGGTTTCATAGTATCTTGAAATTGAGATCAACTGTTAACTGGTCGGGTCCAGGTTTCAGGTATTCAAATCTGTTATCTGGTCGGGTCTAGGTTTCAGTAATTACTTTGAAAATTGTGCTAATATCTGGTCAGGCCCAGGCTTTATAGTATCTTTTTTTTGGAAGTAGTAAAGGATTTACTGACGACTTTACAGTGGATCAGGGGTTATGGCCCTATGATTTGCAATAATCTGAAAGAAAATTCAAACCGGAGAGTGTAGACTCAGTCGGGTAGGACAGACTCAACTTGGGGAGGATACACTCAACTGGGGAAGATAAACTCCGTTTGGGGATAATAGCCTTGGCTGGGGAAGATATGCTCAACTGGGGATGATAGGCTCAGTTGGGGAACTTCGTGGTGTCTTGATTGTTGTATGTTGGGAAATTTTGAACTCGGCTAGGGAGTTATGTGGTTCCTTGATGATTGTTAGGGAAATAAAACCTGCTGGGGAAAGGTTTATTGCAGCCGTCCTTGTGGGGATAATGGTGATGAGATAACTCTGTGGGGATATTTTATATACATTAAAGAGATGCTTACTACTGCTTAGCAGGACACTTGTGTCGAATAGTTTTTTAATTATGTTCATATGCATATGTTCATTCAATTTGGACAAATTTGCATTCAAAACAAAGACAGAAATTTTGCACTTCAAAGTATATTTGTATTGATATTTTGCCCATGAATAGGCATTTTTTGTACAGAGAGACGAAGATCCTAGTAAGAGGAAATCATCGAAAGGGAAACAAAATTGAGAATGAAAAAAAATAGCCATATGAAATGATCTCATTGCCTTCCAACTCTACTAATGCCCCAATGTCTTTGAATGTCCCTTTCCGTTTGATAGAAGTTGATTGGATTGATCTTGGACCATTTGAACTTGGACCTTGGTGATAAAATTGACTGCGTTGATTCCACGAGACATAGTCATACGCTTTTAATCCTTAACTTTTTCCTGGACCGCCCTTTCGGGTTTTTAGTCCACCAGGATACCCTTTTTTGCCCAAGTCGCCCTTTTGGGTTTTCAACTTGTCTGGTGTACAATCTTTTGCATATATCCCTAATTTTTGCCCAAACCTTTTGGTTTGTCAGGATGCCCTTATTTTTCTTAGGCGTGTCAACCTAACGGGTCTCTTATGCGTAGTATTTTTTAACTATGTCCGCGTTTATGGGATGTGGGAAATCCTCGCCATCCATGGTAGTCAGCATCATGGCACCGCCAGAGAAAACTCTCTTGACAACAAATGACCCTTCATAGGTGGGAGTCCATTTGCCTCTGGGGTCTCCTTGTGGTAAAATGATGCGTTTTATCACCAAGTCACCAACTTGATATACTCGAGGCTTGACCTTTTTGTTCAAAGCCTTGATCATTCATTTTTGATACGTCTGACCATGGCAAATAGCAGCTAATTGTTTTTCATCAATCAAGTTAAGCTGATCCAATCTCGTTTGAATCCACTCGTCTTCACCTAGGCCTGCCTCCATCATAATCCTCAGCGAGGGAATTTGAACTTCCACTGACAAAACAGCTTCCATGCCATAGACTAGAGAAAAGGGAGTTGCCCCAATTGATGTTCTAGCTGAAGTACGGTAGCCATGTAGAGAAAACGACAACATATCATGCCAATCCTTATAGGTTACTACCATTTTCTACACAATCTTCTTGATATTTTTGTTGGCTGCTTCGACTGCGTAGTTCATTTTCGGTCTACACGGAGAAGAATTGTGATGTTTGATCTTAAACTGAGTGCAAAGCTCCGTGATCATAACATTGTTGAGGTTAGTCCCGTTATCGGTGATAATCCTTTTGGGGATACCATAACGGCAGATGAGATTGTGTCTGATGAATTTGGCTACCACATTCCTGGTGACTGAGGCAAACGAGGCGGCTTCGACCCATTTGGTAAAATAGTCGATAGCAACAAGAATGAAGCGATGTCCATTGGAAGCTGTAGGCTTGATCTCTCCAATCATATCGATGCCCCACATTGAAAATGGCCACAGAGCAGTCATGAAATTCAGAGGGATAGGAGGCACATGGACCTTGTCAGCGTAGATTTGGCATTTGTGACAAGTTCTTGAATGTTGATGGAAATCAATCTCCATCGTTGACCAATAGTAACCTGCTCTTAAGATTTTCTTAGCCATCATATGTCCACTCGAGTGAGTACCGAAGAGACCATCGTGCATGTCTTCCATAATTTTCTCTGCCTCCCTCTTGTCCACACATCGGAGTAGAGTTGAATCATGGTTGTGCTTGTACAATATCCTGTTACCGAGGAATAACTTGGCTGCAAATCTTCGCAAGAACTTTCTGTAATTGATAGATGCCCCCTCTGGATACTCTTGAGCTTCAAGGTATCTCATCACCTCATGGTACCATGGCTTTTCCGCATCGGTGTCGAGCTTATAGCAATGTGCAAGTTCATCAAATCTTTCAATTGTAATCATAGGGGCTTCATTGTCCCATATGACCTTAAACATTGAAGACATGGTTGCCAAGGCGTCAGCCAACTGGTTTTCATCCCTAGGGAAGTGCTCAAAAGTGATCTCTTCGAAGTAAGGAATTAGGGATAGAACAAGTTCCTTGTAAGGGATAAGATTAGGGTGTTTAGTGTCCCAATCTCCTTTTACTTGGCTGATCACTAAGGCAGAATCCCCGAACACATCTAAATGCTTGATCCTTAAGTCAATAGCAGCTTTCAGACCTAAGATGCATGCTTCATACTCGGCCATATAGTTTGTGCAATCGAAGCATAGTTTGGAAGTGAAAGGAGTGTGGAAACCTTCAGGAGAGATGACCACATCACCAATTATGTTACCTAAGGCGTTGGAAGCCCCATCAAATACCATAGTCCATCGGGATCCTTATTCAGGTCCGTCATATGGTCCAGGTTTCACACAGTCGATTACCAGCATGATGTTCTCATCGGGGAAGTCGAAGTTCATTGACTGATAATCATCCACAGCTTGATGGGCCAAATGATCTTCTAGTACACTCCTTTTGATGGATTTTTGAATCGTGTATTGAATGTCGTACTTAGTCAAGATCATTTGCCATCTGGCTATCCGTCCGGAAAGGGCAGGTTTCTCGAAGATGTACTTGATTGGGTCCATCTTAGAAATCAACAAAGTGGTATGAGTCAACATATACTGTCTTAGACGACGAGCAGCCTATGCCAGAGCGCAGCAAGTTTTCTGGAGCAGTGAATATCTGGTTTCGCAGTCGGTAAAATTTTTGTTCAGGTAATAAATAGCATGCTCTTTTCGGCCAAACTCGTCGTGTTGGCCCAAAACGCACCCCATAGAATTCTCTAGTACTGTCAAGTATACGATCAAGGGTCTTCCTTCGACTGGAGGCATGAGAATAGGAGGTTCTTGTAGGTATTCTTTGATTTTGTCAAAGGCAATCTGGCATTCATCGTTCCATCTGACTACCTGATCTTTCTTCAAGAGTTTGAAGAGTGGCTCACAAGTAGCAGTTAAGTGTGATATAAAACGAGCGATGTAATTGAGACAACCCAATAATCCTCTAACTTCCTTTTCAGAATGAGGGACTGGAATTTCTGGGATGGCCTTTACCTTGGCAGGATCAACTTCAATGCCTTTATTGCTGATAACAAAACCTAGAAGCTTTCCAGATCGTACTCCAAACGTGAACTTGTTAGGGTTTAACCTCAACTTATACTTTTTCAGCCTTTCGAATAGTTTGTGCAGGTGATCAAGATGTTCTTCCTCGGTTTTTGATCTGGAAATCATATCTTCCACATATACCTCTATCTCATGATGAATTATATCATGAAATAAAGCTACCATAACTCTTTGATATGTTGCCCCCTGCATTTTTTAGTCCGAACGGCATGACCTTGTAGCAGAAGGTGCCCCATTGCGTAACGAAAGTAGTCTTCTCCATGTCTTCAGGAGCCATCCTTTATTGATTATATCCCGAGAAGCCATCCATGAAAGAGAAGACTTTATGCTGAGCAGTATTATCAACTAAAACATCAATGTGTGGTAGAGGGAAGTCATCCTTGGGGCTTTCCCTATTCAGATCCCTATAGTCTACGCACATGCGAACTTTCCCGTCTTTCTTTGGCACTGGAACCATATTGGCAACCCATTGAGGATAGGATGTCACAGCTAGGAAACCTGCATCAAATTGTTTCATCACTTCAGCTTTGATCTTTTCAGACATATCAGGCCTCGTGCGATGAACCTTTTGTTTAACAGAAGGGCAGTCCTCTCTTGTCGGCAGACGGTGAACTACGATGTCGGTATCCAACCCAGGCATATCTTCATAATACCATGCAAATACTTCCATATAATCATGCAACATATGAACCAACCTGATCTTAACAGTTCTTTCCAAATTAGCGCCGATCCTGATTTCCTTCTTATCTGACTCAGTACCGAGGTTGATAACTTCAACTGAATCTTAATGCGGTTGAATAGATTTTTCCTATTGTAATAGAAGTCTATCTAGTTCTCATGGTATGTCACAATCTTCCTCACCTTCGTCTTCGGCTTGGTTGATAGGATATTTAAAGTCATAGTCGGTAATAGTAGCGTCATTGGCAATAGGATCTAGAGTGGATGTGGACCTGCAAAAGTGTGTGTGTGCATGTAAGATACATGGCTATTTTTGAAAATGCATTTGAAAGAAAGGAAAGACAATGAACACAAATATTTGAATGCAAAAGATTCTAACGTACTGAATGATCATATGATTAGATGAATATAAATAAAACCCTTGACAAATGGACCAAAATTCCCTGGGCCAGGCACATGGCTTAAAAGTCATTATTTGAATATTACAGACAACAAGTTCTTGAATTGAAAGAAAAGCAATAATAAGTAGATTACTCCTCGATGAAGGAGACTGGTACAAAGTCCTTTGTATGCCCATTCTTCAGCTCCGTGGTGGTTGGATACACCCACTCCTCAAATGTAATCTCTACTTTAGAATCACCAACGACGTTTACTCCATGGCTTCCAATGCGGAGAGGTGGCTTTCCAGTACGAGCACGCCTCACTTCCTTCTGAGCTTGGACGGTGAAGCCCAAACCAAATTTGTCTGCCTTAAAAGGGATATCGAGGAGTTTCCCCCAAGTATCATAGTTTCCTTCTTCAATTTCCGCACGGGCATCCTTGACTGAAACCATCTTTGGCGTGGCCTTGACAGCTTTGGGCTCATCAGAAGAACATTTAGTAGCAGCAATCATCAGCGGTACAACCTCAAAGGCTTGACATGGGGTTTCAATTAATTCCCCATCTATCTCTACGTACTTGAAAGAGTTAAGGTGGCTGACCATAAACTCTTCTTCTCCACAGACGGTGATTATCCTACCCTTGACTAGATATTTGAGTTTCTGGTGGAGGCTTGAGGTTACTGCTCCAGCTTTATGGATCCACGGGCGACCTAACAGACAGGAATAGGCCAGACAAATATCCATAATATAGAAGGTGGAGTTGAAGGTTTGGGAACCCACTTTGATTGGAAGATCTACCTCCCCATGAACAGTCCTCTTTGATCCGTCAAACGCTCTTACAATGATGTCACTTGGCTTCAATACTAAATCCTCACAGTCGAGACGGTCTAACGCCCCCTTGGGTAATACATTCACAGAAGAACCAGTGTCGACTAGCACATGTGCTAAGGTGGTCCCTTTGCACTCGATTGACACATGTAATGCTTTATTGTGATTTTTCCCGAGAGGTGTTAAGTCAGCATCTGAAAATCCTAAGCCATTATCAGCTGTCAGGATAGCCACGCAATTCTCAAATTGATATGTTGTTGTCTCATGGGGGACATGAGCTTTTTTTAGGAACTTGATTAATGTCCGAGCATGGGCATTGGAGCAAAGCAGCAATGACAATATTGAAATCTTAGAGGGGGTTTTCCCCAATTATTTCTACAGTTTTGAAGTCGCTTCTTTTTATGATCTTTAAAATCTAGTCCATTTCACGGGCGGAGGGTTCTTCATCAGCTACTTCTTTGGAGGGTACCTAAATGGCATCAGGCTCAACAACCTTCCCCTTCTCTCTAGTATCGGTATTTGTCTTGGCAGCGGTAATGCGGATGGGAGTCTTTATAACCACTAGAGGTGAGATATTGGGTGAAATTATTCTCCCAGTTCTAGTTACTTTTCTTAAGCCAGCTATGTTTCCAACATCGTCATGTTTTCCTTCTTTGATCCAAGCATCTTGTTTAATCCCATGATAGAACACTTCAACACCGTAATTCCATGGTACTGCTTTATTTGAAGAGTAAGGAATTGGTACGGGATTGGTAATTATTAAGGGAACAATAATGAGTTCGTTTGAAATCCTAATAGGACCTTTGGAGGTGATCCTAAGAGGCTTGTTGGAGATGGTAATAATGGAGAGGTCTTCACATTTATTAACCAAACTCTTGGCAGGTGGATTCTTTTCAAACAAAATTTCGTGGCTATCCATCAGGTGTTGTATACTTTTTTTCAGCCCTTCACATCCATTGGGTTGTCTTGTACAACACACGCAGTATTCTTCACAGCCAGGGTAGATCCCAACTTTCAACAGATTATTCTTGATTACATTCAGTGGAGTAGTCAATTCTTCAACAGAGGCAATAAAAATTGTATCTTCAACAACATTAACATCTTTGTCGTGCTTTGGCATTGGATCCGTAATTACATTAAGTGTTGGAGGAGGATCAAACTCAATAGTTTTTTTATCAATTATATCCTGGATTTTGTTCTTCAAGGCCCAGCACTGGTCGGTTTCATTCCCGAGACTTCTTGAATGGTAAGCACACTTAGCGTTCAGATTATACTTTGGTGACGAGGTGTCAGGGTTAGCGGGAGGATCGCGCAACCTCACTAAATTAGCCTTGAGAAAATGTTTAAGGGCTTGAGACAGTGACATGCCTAACCTTGTAACTTGTCTTCTTGGAGTTTCAAAATGTTGATGATTTACAGATGGTCTTGGAGTAGGAGTTGGATTGGAGATTCAGACAACATTGATAGACGGATGATCATTCTTCTTGGTATGGGCCCTTGTCCCATACACGACATTAACTTCCTTCTTTGTAGTAAAAGGTTTCTTGATAGGATTGGCGGTGGAGGTAGATGCCACAGAGATCTTCCCACTTTTGATGCCACTTTCAACTCTTTCACCGGTTAAGATCAATTCGATGAAACCAAAAGAAGAGTAGCCTACCAACAGATTAAAGAAAGGACCAGATAAAGTGCCCATGAAAGGTTTTACCCTACTAGAAAGGTATCTCCACTTTTGCGCATATTCCTTAAATCCTTCGTTCTTTCCCATGGTCATATCTTGCAACTGAACCCTTGTTGGTGCCAAGTCGGTGTTGTACTGATACTGATGGTAGAAGGTAGTAGCTAAATCCTCCCAAGTATTAATACGAGAACCATCTAACTGATAAAACCATTCAAGTTGTGTTCTAGCCAAGCATTCTTGGAAAAAGTGAACACATAACTTCTTATCGGTAGTGTGCGGCTGTATCTTGCGCACATAAGACTTCAAATGGAGTTTTGGACAAGAAACCCCATCGTACTTTGCAAAGTTTGGTATTTTAAATTTATGGGGAATGACTACCCCAAAGATCAAACCCAAATCATCAAAATCTAAGCCGGGGATGGCTTGGATTTCAACAGCTTTCAATCTGTCTTATAACTGCTTGTATTTAATATCAGCGGGTGGGTACTTCTCGTTGAAATAATCATCATCAGATACTTGATCATTGATACAGTTAGCCTGATTACTCTTGAACTCACCAATCTGGTTTTCGTCCTCTTCAGATGAATCTTCTTCAACTGGGATTTGACGGATTGTCTCCTTGATTCTTCTACCCATGTTGAGTAGAGCTTTCTTCTTTGGCTTCTTCTTAACGGCCAGTAAAGCCACCATATCTTGATTCCCCTTATATAGGGCTAGTAGAGTTTCCTGAAACTGAGAATTCTGGGCTTGGAGATCCTTCACCGTTTTCTCTAGATCCATCTTGCTGAAATAAATAGCAGAAAGATAAGGAAGCCTGTTATGCGAAAACCTGTCATGTTATGATGCATGGAATATGTTCATGCAAATGATTTCAAGGATTATTGAAATTTAAATTTGTGTAGACAACAGGATGAGCAAACGTTAATTTTCATTATACAAAACAAGAAAGGTTACATCATGCCTCTTGGGCTTACAAAATAGATTTCTAAGATAAAAAGATTGAGCGCATCCTTTTTGGCGCGAGATAAGCGTTCACACTTTTCTCTTCTTGTAACTACTTCGTAAGCTCCAAGACACTCTTCTCACTAGTATAGAATTGGGCCTCGAAAGTATTGCGTTCTTCCTTCAGCTGGACCCAACCCTTTTGTAAGTCTTCGAGAGAGGTAGGCATGTCCGGATGGGGGATAATATAGGGAACATCCTCTTCGACCACAGGCTCCACAATGACTGGTAAGATGGAGGGATAAGGCATCACAAGTTTCTGAGCCCGAGCTCGCACCCATTTAAGGTAAGGCTCGAGGGGAATGGAATTCTTGTGTCCTAGCGTCTTGCTATCCGCCTTGTTTAACATCCTTCAGGCTCGAATAAACCTCTGACGATAACCTTGATTGTCGCTCTTGTAGTCAAATACCAAACCTTGAATAAGCATCTCATGGGGACCATCCCTTAGGGCGTAACCAAATTGTCTTAAGGCTAAGCAAGGGTTGTAGATGATACTTCCTCTAATGCCAAGTAAAGGGACATTAGGGAATTCTCCACAACGACCGACGATAGTAACATTCTCCAAAGAGCGGGAACACCAATGAATATCTGAATGTATGAGCGTCATCAACCTACGTGACCACCTTGAACCTAGCTCATTCTTCAATATAGATTGGGGAAGATGCAAAATAAACCATCTTGCCAAAAGAGGAGTACAACACATAAGGATACCTCTTTTCGTCATGGTGCGAGTGTGAAAAGAATGTAGGATGTCCCCTAGCAAAGTAGGCACTAGGTTACGAGACATGAAGATTTTGACAGCGTTCACATCTATGAGTTGGTCAGGATTTGGAAAGAAAACCATCCCATAGATGAGGAGAGCCACAATTTCCTCAAAGGCTTTCAAATCCAAAGAGTTCCAACAGTTTTGGGCTTTCTCAAACAAGAAATTTGCTAGGAAACCTTTGACACCACTCATTGTTTCCCAATTAGTTGTAATATCAGATGGTTGCAAATGTAGAGCTTGAGCAATCTCTTCTGGATTTGGATCTCTTTCCGTACCGTTGAAAGGTAGATGATTAAGAATGGGAATCCTCAAGAGTCGGGAGAATTCTTCCAAAGTTGGCACAAGTTGATAATTGGGAAATATGAAGCAATGGTGTAGGGGATCAAAGAACTGAAAGAGAACTTTCATCATGTCTTCATCAGTGTTGGAAGTGACCAATTTTAGTAGGCGACCATGTCTTTCGGTAAATGGAGAATTTTCAGGAATCCTTGATGCTAACTCTTTGAGTTGAGGAGGGATCCTTACGAGATTGACTTGAATGGTTTTCCTGCGAATAGAATCCATGTCCTACAAAATAGAACAAAGATAAATCCCAAAAATCCTTGAAATGGTTAGTGAGTATGAGTATGATGTCATGATGTTTATGATGTTATGTACAAGTAAATACATACAAACAAAGAAAACAAGTCCTTAGGTTTAGGCTTTCATGGAGTCTCATAGGTAAGTACCCTCTTGAAGTTTATTTGGCTCAAACCTGTCCTAGTAATAGTAACCGGGTTCTAAGGAGCTCAATATCATTGATTTGTTTTCTCGGGCATTGTTTCAGCGCAAGCCTCTTTAATGGCGACCGAAATATCCCAAAATACCAAACCTCAATGAATGTAGTATCGAGTATCTACCAACTTCAGACTACACCAAAGACGGTCATCTCACTATGTCCTAAAGTCCAAGTTGGTCAAGTAAAGGTTCTAAAAGTTCATTAGTGCTTCATGACATCACTCAGTGGCCTCGTATTCTCCTTGACTACTCAAGGGCTACCGGTACCCACAAATATGTCGCACTAACGTAGCTATTTCTTAGACTGTGTCGATATACCCCGCACAATTTCCACAATGTATTACTACTTACCTATAAGGTATTTTAAATCTGGGTAGAGGATTCAAACCCAAACAAAGAACCAAAATGTAAAGCACACAAGTCAAACAAAGAAAGCAAGTAAATATGATCTAACCCTAAGGTGACCCCACTTTTAAAATTTTTCCCAGCAGAGTCGCCATTTCTGTGATACGGTGGGAGAACTGACTTGATGTTTTGCGTTTTATCACAAATGTTGTGGTTAGCAAGAGTCACCACCGACTTTTCTTTTATCCAAAAGGAAAGGTGAAAAATCACAGGAAATACCTTTAAGATTGTTTCTTGAGTTCAGGGGGTAAATTATGAAAAGGGAAGGTATTAGCACCCTTTTCATCCATGGTTTTCCATGGGCTCTTAGTTACTTGCTAGATCACTTTCTTTTGTTTGAAAATATGCTTTGTGTGGTTTTTGAAAGTATTTTGAAAAGGCGCCATCGTTTGGGAAAGCTTTGTAATGATTCTCGTTCGTAAGAATGTATACAAAGTGTTTGATCTTTTGAAAATGTTTTCCAGTTTGAAATATGTTTTTGAAAGTGTTGGTGTTTGTTTTGAAAATAGAAAGGATGTTGTTGTTTTGAAATGGAGCAAGTAACTAGGAACAATCTGCCTACTCAAAATTCCTTCATGTTCATTTCCTTTTTACATTGACATTGTTATCTTACCATTGATTTGGTAAGTAACCCTATATTTGGATGTAAATGGGATGGGCGTGGGTCATCGTATAACCATTATTAGCAATGTTGCAAGGTATCTTAACATTTTTCTTTAGGGACTAAGATCATTTTGAAAGGCAACTTAGATAGCGTCGAGGGACTGTGATCTAGTATTTTTGCTTGTTTTTGCTAGGATACCTCACATCCATAACATGGCCATTTTTGTAAGGAAACAAGTGGAGTTAACCATAGGGGTGCAAGTGTGCAAATGTGTTTGATTTACATGCATTTCTTATATTGAATTAGGATTCTCTAATCATTGATTTTATCTTTCCATATAAACCCTAATTTACTAGCATTGATATGAAAGCGATAAATTGCGGAAAGTAAAATTATTATGCTATTACATCATTATGGGGATGGGGTATATAAATTTACAAATGGGGATGACAAGTAAAGTAAACCCTAATTACTATTACAAGGCTTTGACAATTACATAATTTATAATGCAAAAATAATAAAATATGCAAGAAGATGCAAAGTGAGAGAAATTGTTTTTTAGGGTTTTTTATAGAAAAAAAAGGTTTTCTAATTAATTTCATTGAAGAAAAACCTAAGTCTAAGTTAATTGTTTAGAAAAGTGTTTTTGAGGTTTCATTTGAGCAAAAAGGTTTTATAAAGTTAGGTCATTTCCAAGCAATGCAATATGTCCAAAATAACCTAAAAAATCTCCAAAATCAAGAAATTTGGTGCCCGAGCTGACACAGGACATGTCAGTGGACACGGGAACCCGTGTCAGGACCTGTCCATGACTTTTATGCATTCTTTTTTATTCCAACCAATCTAACCCGACCATGTCACGTGACACGGGCGCCCGTGTCAGATCCCTGTCCATCTTTTTTCTGCTTGTGTATGCACCAGTAACATTGATACGGGCCGTTTCATTTGACATGGGAACCCGTGTCAGCCTCTGTCCCTGCATATTATCATGTTTTTCAATCCAACTAAGCTAACACGGGCTGTGTCGTATGACACGGGCACCCGTGTCAGCCTCCGGTCTCTCGAAGCGGAAGCTTTAAAACACACACGAATGTTTCCGAGTGTAAAGTGGTGATTGATCGAGCTCTTTTGAATCTTCTTGAAGTAACTCCAACCTTCCTTTTGTACTGAAAATGGTTGAACCGCTCCAACCAAGTCAAGTTGTAATGTATGTTTTTTGAATTTGGAAGATGGTGATTGTGATGTTACAAAAGTTATTCTTATGTTTGAACAACTTCTATATGGTGTATGTGAAGTGTTAGGATGGTTTGTTTGGAGAAAACTTGCAACGTATGAGATTCAAAGATTTGAACTTCAAAGCTCAAAAATGGAGGTTTTGTGGACAAATCTATTTTTTTGACAGCAAAAATGAGTTTTGAGTGTTAGTTTCTCCTTCTATTTTTTTGTCCCCT
Organism: Vicia faba; assembly: GCA_948472305.1. Taxonomy (NCBI): domain Eukaryota; kingdom Viridiplantae; phylum Streptophyta; class Magnoliopsida; order Fabales; family Fabaceae; genus Vicia; species Vicia faba. Next base: position 646,648,441 of record OX451735.1, on the reverse strand, counting down.
TTCTCTTGTGATTGGCCTCTCTATTTATAAAGAAGGTTTGAGACTTGAACAAACTCAGATTTTGGATCACATGTTATGGCTAGGTTAGATTGTACATGAAGCAAGCTTGAAGAACATGTTTCCAATGCTTGTACCAAGCTATCAAAAGTGGTTGATCACTTTTAAAATGTTTGTTCTGACTTGTAGAAGTTGAGTGTGATTATAACAATAAGTTAGAGGCTCAAGAAATTGACTTTATGATTAAAGTAAACTTTGCAAAAATGGCAATGGTGCCTTTGTGCCAAAAATGGAAAGATCACTTGGACAATGCTTAAACCAAATGAACCATAGCTCAAAAGTTTGTGTAAGCATTAAATTATGGTAAGATTTACAAGTCACAAGGCCTGCAAAGTAAGATTATGCAGCACATCATGCCAATTGGATTATGTGTTCTTCAACAAAAATGGCTTGTAATTCAAGAATGAATGCCCAACTTCAGGCCCTTGAATCTCCTAGTAAAATATGATAAATTCAAGCTCTTGAATGTTTTGGAAAGCTTGAAACACCCTCTATAACTTCATGTTGGCAATTTTTACAAAATCATCTTGTAACTATGTGAAAAAATGCCAAGAAGTTGGGATAAAATCCTGACCAAAACTGCTGAAAATTTCTCTAAGTGTTTATTCAAAAATGCCATGACTTCATGAATTTATAACTTAAAATCCAAAAATTTATAGGAGAATATGTGTAAAGCAATGTTGTAGATCTCATGGAGATCTACAACTTTAATGTTGAAAGTTTCTTTTGAATCATCTTGCATCATGGTAAAAAATTGGCTCAAAGTGGTAAAAAACATGAAGTTTTCAACACAGAAAAATTTCTAAGTTTGAAAACATTGACTTTTCAAAATGAAATCTTGACTTTTTGATTTCTTGATGAACAAGTTCATATTTTGACATGTTTTTATGAATTTTGATTTTTGACACTGGATTTTGTTTAAAAAGTAAAAGTTTGACTTTTTAGTATACAATTGACTTTTGATCAGTTGATTGAAAATCCACTATCAATCCAATTGATATTGAGAAATATTTTGAGTCATGCCATTAAGTTAAAATGGAGCAATTGAACTTTTGAGATCATGCTTCAAACCAATTGACCAATTGCTAAGTCAAAAAACAAAAATTGCCCTTTCTTAGTCAAAACCCTAATTTTGACCATTTTGCACTTTTGATGATTTGATCAAATTTCTTTAGGAATTATGGTCCAAACTTAATCAAATGATACATATGAGTTTATAATATTGATGTGGATCAAAAATTATGAAGTTTGACTATAAATTGGCCATAGTTGACTTTTTCCCCCCAATATAGCTGATTTTTAGGTCAACTGCTCAATTGACTGAGCAAAAATGTGATCCAAGGCTTGAAACTTGACATGAGTAATTTTGGGGGTCCATAATGATCCATGAAATTCATATGAAGCATTGAGAGTCCAATTATCCTTGTGCAATCTCAAACCCTAATTTGGGTCATTAGTGCTTAAGGAGGTGTCTTGAGCTGATCAACCCTAGTGCAGTCTTGAACCAAGAGAGATCTTTGTGAGAAAAATATTTGATAAATTAGAGGAAATATTTTGGGGTACAACATGGAGCAAGTAACTAGGAACAATCTACCTACTCAAAAAGTCTTTCATGTTTATTTCCTCTTTCCCTTGACATTGTTATCTTACCATTGATTTGGTAAGCAACCCTATCTTTGGATGTAAAAGGGACGGGCGTGGGTCATCGTATAACCATGATTAGCAACGTTGCAAGATATATTATAATTTTCTTTAGGGACTAATATCATTTTGAAAGGCAACATAGATAGCGTCATCGAGGGACTATGATCTTGTATTTCACTTGTTTTTGCTAAGATACCTCGCATGCATAATATGGCTATTTTTATAAGGCAACCAAGGGGATTTGCCCTAGGGGTGTTTGTGTGCAAGTTTATTAATTTACATGCTTGATTTGTCTTTGATTAGAGTTTTCCATTTTGTTGGTTTTAGTCTTTCCATACAAAAACCCTAATTACTAGCATTTGTATATAAAGCGATAAATTGCGGAATTTAAAATCACTACCCTATTACATCACTAAGGGGAGGGGTGTACAAATTACAAATGGGGACTGCAAGGGATTTAAAGTCATAATTATCTATTACGACCATATTGAAATAATGCACAAGAAATGAAATGGACTTTCTTTGTTTAAGAAAATATTTTTAGTCTTTTGGTTTTAAAAGAAATAAAATAAAGTATGTGAATATAAAAACATTTTTGGTGTTTTTGATTAAAGGAAATAAAAATGATGATAAAGAATAATAAGATAAAAAGGGGTCAGAATAAAAATCAGCACATTGCTGAAGTAAGAAGCTCTGACTCTGGTGTGCTGCAAGTCAGAAGGAAAATGTTAGCAGAAAAGGGGACGATCAGAAGTTATGGGTCCGGATACACTAAAGTTCTAGGGTTGCTGGGTACAAAGGAAATCCTAGGAGTTCTTATGCAACTGTCAACCTAGAAGTTCTAATATTACTGGAAGGTCAGAAGTTCCGGTTATTGAGAGAATCTAGAAGTTCTGATGTAGCTGGACATCTAGAAATTCAGATAATGGGTAAGTGAAGTATCAATGTTGTTGGATGGGAATGTTTAGAAGTTTTAGTCCAGGATCAATGTTTTGATAAGCAATTAAAGGGATTGATCTAGAAGTTCTGGTCTAATTAATGGGGTAAAAGTGTCAGGAAATAAATGTAAAAAAGGGTGTTTCTGGGGTTAGAACTCAGGACCCTTCACACTAATGTCTTATGCACACACTCTCTAACACTTGGATGGCTATACATCCGATATTAGAAGAAAAAACATAAACATATAACACAAAGTAAGTTCTGATGATGAACTTTATCTCCATGCCAGTTAGAGCATCTGCAGCTTAGCCATTTCTCAACAAAAACTGAAAATGCACATATAACAGTTATGGCAAGTTTCATCATGGTTTCAGAAGTATAAACTATTAGAACTGTAAATTAGAAGCAAGCATGAATTTTGCTAATCCTAATTTTGAGTCTTAGTTTCCTCAAGAATTTATGAATTGAGATTCTCTCTACTTAGGTAAAAATACATGAAATATGAGTATGTATAGTATCAGAGCCATGATATCTACATTGCATCTTTGAAAATGCAAGCCTAGAAATGCATAAGCAATGAGATACAAATTAGAAGAAACTTACCTTGCTTCTGTAGATTGTTCTGAATTAGAGTCTGGTTCAGGATGCTGTGATATTCTGGTCAGCTTTCTCATGTTCTCATAAGGCTGGAACAATCTTTAACTTGAGCTAAGGAAATGGCTGGAAAATTCTGGAACAACCAAGAATCAAAGTTCTGATTTTTGAAATGGAAGTTGGTGGAGATGGAATTGCAGTATGTAAACAGAAGTTGGGATTGTTTCTAATTTGGCCAAGAGATGTGCAAGAAAATTAGAGTTTAGGCGTGAAAAGAAACAGAAGCTTAGCAGGTTTTTGTGTTTATGCTTTTAGTTTCCAGTTCTTTGAAATTTCAGCAAGGTTTTAAGGCTAATGTTAAAGTTCTCCCCCCCCCCTTCATAGTTGCAAATGAAGTTCAATTTATAGGCAAGGATTTAGTAGCTTGGAGAAGTCAAAAGTACAGCCATCATACACTAGGAGCTGACTTGTTCTCGAAGTAAGTTCAAACAAGTAAGCATGATTTGTAAGCATGATTTGTAAGCATGAATTAAGGAAAAGTACCCCCAGAGGCAAAAGCAAAGCATGGGCCCAACATAAACTTGTACAACAGTTTTCTTTTCAAGGACATCAATGGTACTTCTTTCTCACACGTGGGGAAATCCTTTGGATAAAAACTCAAAAGTGGTTGTGTGCATTAAATGAGGATGATATTTATCAAACCAGAAATCTTGCGGTATGATATTGTGCATCATAGCTTAGATCCGAGCTAGAAGTTCAGCATCAGTGCAACTTAGAACAAAACATCCAACTTCTGATCCTTTAATCTTTTCGCTCCAGCATGTTCTGAAGGAGTTCTTAGACTTTTCTAAAATTTAGTAACACGCTTTGTAGACTTTATTTGAATCACTTCTGCAAACTCTAGCTGAACGTTCGTGAAAAATGGCCCAGAAGTTCTAACCAAAATCTGTCTTGAAAGTGTCCAGAATTTACTGAGTGCTTCAGTTTCATGGACGTGTCTTTGAATATTTATAACTTGAAATTCCAGCATTTCCAGGAGAAGCTCTATTCTGCAATATTTTAGGTCTTATTGAGATCTAAAACTCTTGTGTTATAAATTCTTCCAGAATCAGCTTGCATCATGGTGATAATCTGATCAGAAGTTCTGAGCTTGTCATATTTCTTAAACACTTAGAAAAATTCTAAGTATTTTAGAACTTTGACTTTTTAATTTCTTGATGAAACAAACTTCATATTTCAACATGTCTTGATTAAATATGATTCTTGAAACTTGATTTTGATCAAAAGTCAAAGTTTGACTTTTCAGTATGCAAATGACCATTTTGCCCTTGTGCCAATTCCATGTCTAAATTGATGCGTCAGTACTGTAAACTTGACGTCATAGAAGACCCCTTGTGAGAGAATCCTTGAGAAATGAGAGGGCAAATTTTTGGGTACAACATTATCCTACTATTAGTGAGTAGGTAGCCCTATCGTTGGATGTATAAGGGACATTCTAAGGGACGTACAGTTATAAAGGCAACAATATAGAGACGCTTTAGCAATTTCTGTTTAGGGACTAGATCATTTACCGGAAGGCAACTCTAGAGTCATCGAGGGACTATGATATTTTGATTTATGGGTCTTTGCTAAAGCGTCCCTATCTCGAGGGACATGACTGTTTTATTTTCCGAAGGCAACCAAAGTGGGGTACCCTAGAGGTGTATATGTGCAAGTGTATTATGCTTTAATTATTTTTTTTATCTTTTTGTTAAGTTTGCTAGCGCTTGATTATTAGTCTTGTCATGCAATCCTAGTTACTAGCAGTTAATATATATACAGGAATTTAAAGTGCAGAAATATAAACTTACACAATTACATGGCTTCGGGGAGGGGATTTACAATGTATAAAAATTGGTGGAAGAAAAATAAAGAAAGAAGATAAAATCCTATTAATTATTACATTCCAGGATGCAGGTATAATAATATAAAAATGCAAAAAATAAATAACGCGCGAAAGATTGAAAGTTCGTCTAAGAAAAACCTAATAAGAAAAATCTTTTTTTGTTGTTTTGAGATTTAAGTGAAATGGTCAATCATCCTAAAGTCTATATAATAAAATTAAATTAAGAAAAATAATCTAATTTCTTTTTAGTCTATTTTTATTATTATGAAAAGAAAATAATTAGTCCTAAATTCTAATTCATTTTTAATTAAGATAAGGTTAAAGTTTTAACAAAATTTAACTTGATTAATAAAACAACTAGCCTAATGTTTTTTTTATGATTTTGATTTTAATGCTAAAATAAATAAAAGAAAACGTCAATAAAGAGATGAAAACAAAAGTAAAAAACAAAGGGGCATCCTTCGATTGCAGGGAGAAATGGGGCTTCTTTGATCCAGAGGGGAAGCTGCCTTCGATTCAGAGGAAGATGGGATTCTTGATCCAGGAGGGATGTTTCCTGTTTCGAAGGAAGGAAATGCCTCCTTTCGATCTAGGAGAGGCAATCTGCTTTTTGATTCATATCTGTGTGACAAACATTAGAACAAATAAAGATGTAGGACCTGGTGTCGAATACAAGTCCTTTGATCCTGTGCATACTGGTATGTAAAGATATGGTAGAAAACGAAAAACATGACCTGGGTGTCAAGTCCATGTCCTTCAATTCTATGCACACTGGCCTTACTTATGCTGAATTTGCAACAAGTGTTAGAAAGCAAAAGGAAACAAATACGGGCTTTTTCCTTACCAACAGTGGTGTATGGATTTGTGGTGTTGGAGATTCCTAGTGCTTGGGCATGTTCTCTGCCAACTTCAAGGAATGAGTGGAGTATTGTTGAAGATTGCTTCGATTTGGATTACTCAGGAGGTTTTTGACAATTTTGGTGGCTTATGAGGCAGCGTGTGTGTATAGTGTGTATGGTTCCCCTGGGCTTCCGTCCCTCTCTTTTGTGTATGTATGAGGTCTCCTTATATAGAGGGGATGGAGGGGACAAGAAGACAAAGGTTTAAACAGCCATAAACAAATGTTTTCAAAGCCTTGGATGATGTTTTGTAACGTTCCAAAAGTCATGGAAACTTGTCCCTTTTTGAATTTAAATGAACCTGGACATTTTGGTTTCTTCGAATGCTCTCTAGTGTTGCTCTTCGATTGGCCTTTTGCATCCTTTGAGTGGACCACTTGTATAGCCTTCGAATGGGCCTTTGGTTGCCTTTTTAGAAGGGGTCTTTTGAATGGACCATTTGTGTGCCCTTCGAATGGGCCTTTGGTTGCCTCCTTCGAATGAACTTCTTGTATAGACTTAGAATGGTTCCTTCGTTTGACCCATCTATTTGCCTTAGTTGCTTGATTCTAATAGCCCAAGTGAGGACTTCATTCTGGATAATCGAAACCTCCTTTGTCATGTAATAGTGAATGAGGCTTGGGCTGGGCAGCATGCAGGACTTTGTCCAGACTCATCAAAATACAAAACAACACTTGTCTTCAACCATTATGTGCCTTTCGACTGGACCAAATACATGCCCCTTCAAAGGTACCATTTGTGTGTTCTTTGAATGGCCCATGTGCACTCCGTTGTGCCTTCTTCGAATGACTCTCTAATGCGTGTCCTTCGACTGGACCTTTGGAATTCTCTTTCGAAGGGGCCATATTGTGCTATAGTTCAGAAACTGTGCTAAGGAGTCTTGGCCTTGTGCATCGAAGGCAAGTAAAAAGGAAATCTTTGTCTTAGTGAGTCCAAGGCAGGCATGAAGGGGCTTTTGGCCTGATGAATCGAAACACACTTATAGGGTGTTCTTGCCTTGTGCATCAAAGGCAAGTCGAAAGAAGCCTTTTTCCTTGTGCACTAAAGTCAAGCTGAAGAGGGAGTATTTTCCTAGTCGAAGTAGGAATCAAGCTGGCTCCAAAGAAATCAAACGCCCAAACAAAGCAGGAATCCAGCTTTCATGCAGGTAGCCATTGCATTGTGAATCAAGCCAGCATACAAAGCCAATGGTGCAATCGAAGGAGCATTAACAAGAGGCCCTTCCCTTTTGGAGCTAAGGAGGTTGTTTGAAAGGAAACACATGCCCAATCGAAGCTGGTATACAACAAACAAGCAAAAGACCAAGGATTCAATCGAAGCTTGGAAATTTGAGGCAAGATTGGAGAAGGTTAGGCGCTCAATCTAAGCCTGTCAAAATGCTAATCGAAAGACACCTTGTTCATGCCAATCGAAAGAACTTGTTTATCTTCAAAAAATTTATTTTTCTTTAATCAAGTGTTTGTAATCACCTATGTAAGAGAAAAATCTTCGAAAACATGAGAGAGCAAATTTTGGGGTACAACAGGAGGTTCAATTAGGTACTCCTTGATACTATCAAATGCATTCTGGAAATCTTCAGTCCATATACAACCTTGGTCCTTTATGAGAAGCTTGAAAATCGGTCCAAAAGTTGTTGTCATATGCGTAGGAATCTCTTGAATAGTTCTGACTTTGTCGGGATCGACTTCAATACCTCTCTGACTGACGATAAAATCTAGTAGATTTCCCTAACGAAAACCAATAGTACATTATTAGGATTCAAGCGGAGTTGATACTTTCTCAAGCATTAAAATAACTTCAGCAGATGGTCCACATGGTCTTTCTCATTTTATGATTTGGCAATCATGTCATCCACATAGACCTAGATTTCTTTATGCATCATATCATGGAATAGAGTAGTCATAGCCCTTTGATATGTCACACTAATATTTTTCAATCCGAAGGGCGTCACTCTATAGCAGAATATTCCCCAAGGTGTAATGAAAGCAGTTTTCTCCGTGTCTTCAGGCGTCATCTTGATATGGTTATAGCCGGAGAAACCATCCATGAAGGAAAAGACATTGAACTTTGCACTATTATCAACCAACATGTCAATGTGTGGTAACATGAAATCATCTTTTGGGCTGACTTTGTTCAAACCTCGGTAATTGACACACATTTTGGCTTTACCATCTCTCTTAGGGACATGAAATATATTGGACAACCAAGGAGGATACTCAGAAGTAACAAGAAAACATGCGTCAATCTATTTTTGAACTTCCTCCTTAATCTTCTTAGCCATATCAGGGTGAGTCCTTCTAAGCTTTTGCTTCACCGATGGACATTCTGGCTTTATTGGTAGATGGTTCTCCATAATATTGGTGTTCAACCCGGGCATATCTCGATAGGACCAAGCAAATACATCAACAAAATCTTTGATAAGCTCTATTATTCTTTCTTTAACATCGGGGTCAAGCAGTGCCCCAACTTTGACTTCTTTACTTTCTTCCTCAGTGCCCAAGTTGATCACTTCTACTAGCTCCTCATGAGGCTGAATGGCTTTTTCTTCTTTCTTTAACAATCGGGGAATTTCCTCAAGTATCTCTTCTATATCTTCCTCTTCAGATTCAAACACAAGGAACTCAAAGTTGGGAGAGGGCATGGGATCATGTTTTTCAACGGGTTCATGATTTAATCGGAACATATGATTTATGTTTGATTTTAGAGATAAGTAAAAGAATAAAAAGAGTTTACGCATATTTTTTTGGAAGTGATTTTCATTTACCAGGGACTTTTAGGATTACCATTTTTTCAGTAAAAAAAGTGAAAAGGAAAAACAATAGTATGGGAGACAAAATGACTTTTATTAATGATGATAACGTTGAAATAAAATCCTGATACAAGATCTTTTCCACCTTAGGCATAGTGAAAAGAATTATTTTTAATAAAGCCCCATAACTAATCTTTCTCCTTGGGCAGAGCGAAAGGTTTTGAAAACAACAACAAGAGCATTACTCAGAAATATGTGTGAGAACAACAAGTGTTTCTACATATGGCCTTGATATTTTGATGATAACTTTACATGTTATCTTTGAAAACAACTGTATACACTAATGGTTTTGTTCTAGTGTGTAGTTGCTGCTATAATGTTCTGACTCTGGTACAAGACGTGTGACGACATCATGTTCTGACTATACACTACTGGAAGAAAACATGTGGTTACGCGTTACAGTTGAAGTCAAGGTTCTGAATCTATGTTCTGTAACGTGTCTAAGGAACGTTAGTATAAGAGGTTCTAATCGTGACTTTATGGTTAATCTTTTGAGGCCTTCTAAAGCTTTACTTATATATGTTACAAGTTGTGAAGATTATGAAGACGAGGTTCTACTGGACAAGTTATGATGATCTGAAGAAAATCAAGTTCTTACAACCAAGTGTTGAAGACTCCGAAGACAAGGTTCTGTGTAACAAGTTCTAAAGACTCCAAGACTTAGGTTCTAAGGCTTAAGAAAGATTCTTCTACAACAAGCTTCAAAGTTCAACATTCAAATATCGGAAGCCTATTAAAATAAGAAGAAAGTTCAAAAAGGTTAACATGGTGGTGCACAAAAAGGTACATAAAGTGACTGTGACCTCTACTCTTCTAGAGTGGTGCAAGGAAAATTGTTTCATACTTTACTATGACCACTATCATTATGACCATTGAGAACCAACAACTATATTTCTGATTTACCTTTCTACCCTTTCAACGGATCTCTTTTACAAGCTATAAAAGGAAGACTTAGAAACTGAAGAAAAGTAAGAAACAACACTACAATAATAAATCTATTGGTTAAAACCAAGCTCAACAAAACTACACCAAAGCATTGTGCAAACTCTTTAGATAAATAATATGTGTATAGTTTTGTAAATAAGCAAGGAGTTGTTGCTCGTATCTTGCAGTAGAACACTTAGGTGTTTTTCATTATACTGAAATGTTTGTGTAATCTGCTTACAAGAAGCAAATCTGTAATACACAAAAAGTACTCAATTGTTGTTGATTGATACCTTGAGAGACTGAGTGAAAGTATGATCTCAAGAAGACTCTTGCTGCAACTTGAGTGGATTTTCAATAAGGATCGACAGACTTATTGGGGGTGCCAATAAGGCTGATTAGACTTATTATGGGTTGTTTTGTAATTAATTTGGTTATAGAGGATTAAGTCATTGTTGAAGGAGAAATCATCCTTGAGGGGGTGGACTGAAGTAGCTTAGTTAAGAGAGAACCAGGATAAAAATCACCGTTTTCATTTACTGTTAAGTTCTAAGCTAACTTGTTCTAGCACCAAAGAAAATATTTTATTTGGTGAAACCCAATTCAAACCCCCCCTTTCTTGTGTTTCCCACATCTTTAATTAACATCGGAGATCTGGTTATGGTATTGATAGTTATCAAACACTTAATCGTGTCAGATAAAGATCCAGACGAGTATTTTCATTGAAGAAACACAATGGTTGAACCCACACCAGTTGTTTCTACAACAGATTCAAACGATAAAAGTTACAATGTTAAACCTCCCATATTTGATGGAGAAAAGTTTGAATACTGGAAAGATAGAATAGAAAGTTTCTTTCTAGGTCATGATGTTGATATTGGGGATATGGTAGTCGATGGCTACGTACCTCCCATAAATGCTACTAGAAAAGAGATAGCTATGAGAGCTATGGCGGATCAATAAAAGAAAGATTGTAAGAATCATCATAAAGTAAGAACCATCTTGCTGAATGCATTTTCTTATACTGAGTATGTGAAGATCACAAATAGAGACTCTACTAAGTCTATATTTGACTCTCTTAAAATGACTCATGAAAGAAATGATCAAGTCAAAGAAACCAAGGTGTTGGCCTTGATTTAGAAATATGAAGCTTTCAAAATGGAAGATGATGAAAGTGTTGAAGTCGTGTTCTCAAGATTTCAAACCTTAGTTGCAGGACTGAAATTTCTGAACAAAGGTTACTCAATAGTAGATCATGTGAAGTAGATTATCATAAGCTTTCCATTTGAATGGAGGCCAATGGTAACTGTACTCAAGCTTGCAAAAGATCTAAACAACACTTCTCTAGAGGAACTGATAAGTTCTCTAAGAAGTCATGAGATTGATCTAGAACAATATGAACCGCAGAAGAAGATAAAATCTATTGCACTCAAATCTGTCAGAAAATCTGGGAAGTCCAAACTCTTCAAGCAGAAGAGATTGAGGATTCAGAAGGAGATTCTGATGATGAAGAAGATGAGTCATCTCTGCTAACTAGGAGGGTTAACCGTCTCTGGAAGAGAAATCAAAGCAACATGTTTAGAAGTTCAAGAAGGACCGGAGGCCGCTTCGAATCAATGTTTGGTCAAAGGAAGTCCAGTGGCAACTAAGTCATTTGTTATGAATGCTATAAGCCAAGACACTACAAGAATGATTATCCTCAGCTTGAAAAGTACATACCAAGGAAGGAAGCTCTAAAAGGAAATAAGAAAGGGCTAATGGAAACTTGGGATGATTCAGACTCTTCCTCCTACGACTTAGATGGAAAACATGCTAACATGGCGCTGACAGCTCATATTGGAACATCTAGTGAAGTATTCCCCTCAGAAGATTAAGCTGATTCAGAAACAGAAGAAATATTCTTCAAAGATGTATTCTCTGATTTTACTCATTCTCAATTAACATTTTCCTTAGTTGAAATTATGGAAAAATATGAGTTACTCAAGATTCAGTTCAATGATCTCATAAGGATCCATGAATCTATATCTATTGAAATCAGTAAGCTGAAGGAAGAAATTTTTATTTTAAAAGAAGAAGTTTTTTTATTGAAAGATAAAAACTCTTCCCTTAAAGGCACGTGAACTCTTCCAGAAGCCACTGAGAGTACTGATGGTGTCATTGAGAGATATGACAAAGCCTTCCAGAAATTTCTAGCTAAGAGCATAGGGAGAAGTGTGCTACCTTCCATGATCCATGTTGTAAGTAGAAATGGAGTTAATGTTATTGGTTATTGTTCTGGATTGGCCCGACAGCTAGAGTCGGCCCAGTCTGACCTCCTCCTTTCAGAACAGCCCGTTCGACCACCGCCTGGGCTCCACCCCCCCCCCCCCCCCTCAATATGGCACCATCAATCATTTTCCCTCTTGGACCAACACTGACCTACGATAATCAATGAGTGCCTCTCAGTCTGCCCGACCTCAAGCCATCCAGATAACCAGGAACCGACCAGACCACTTCCCGTAATCTACCTCCTCCTCAGAACCAACGACTAATTACGGGCACACCTGCCCAGTTTGACCAAGTCACAGTTCCAGATTTTTGCAGAGCCACATATCTAGGCCCAAAAATAGGAACCAATGTCCAAGCGTCAGGGGAACTATATAAACCCTTACTCATGTGAGGGACAGGTATCAAATATCCACTATTCGTCACTAAAACCCAAATACTTTGCTTGTATCTCTTTTGCTCCTAAACTTACTTGATCGTCAGAGCGCCTTGTAAGTACAACCCCCTTTTTCCTCCTCGACTTTCCAGCCCGTCTAAAGATCATCATTCGGCCACCTTGCATGTTATGATCAACCAGTAAAATCAGTGGCGTTGCCTGTGGGTAACTATCTTCCCTATTTTCTATTCCACTAAATATGAAGACCAAAGATCCTCCTAATCCAACAACCATGGCTGACCATGATGATCACCACCCATCTGGAAAGGCTGCAATTTCCCCAGCGCATAATAACGACGGAAGTCAATAACATCCTCACCTCGAGGATAACCTCGACTTCCATAACAGCCAGACCGCGTCCCTAGATTCAGTCGATGCCCAGCGTGATGACCATCAGTTCTCAAACGAGTAGCGTCCCAAGAACCCAAATGAGGAACTGTCAAAGATTCTACAACCAGTTCCCATTCCTCACAATGCCAACCCGGCCATTGTAGCATTGCTCGCTACTATCAACCAGACTAACACCCTTATCCTACAACAGAACAAAAAGATAGGGCCCTGGGAGAAGAAGCAGTCAAAATCTCCTCCTCGGAGACACCGACTACAAGATTCCCCCATCATATCCCCACCTAGATGTGGCCATCCACTAAGAAGGGAGAAACGCGATGTTTCTTTCTTCAAGAAACACAACCGCACACCTCCCATGAAGGACCAAAGCTCTCCATCCTCCAAGAGGAAGTAGAGTGACTGCCAATTTGATCGCGACCGATCGTTGTCTCCCAAGCCAAGACAACAACGAAGGAGTCCTTCCCCCAACAGGGAATGAACTATCACTCCCCATCTCCATCCTCCACAGAAAGCAACAATGACGAGCCCTGCAGCCCGTTATCAAGAGAGATTACAGAGACCCATCTCCCAATCAACCTGGAAAAACCACCCTCGCTGGGAGCATACGATGGTACGACAGATCCTGAGGAACACATAGAGAATATCAACACCCTTCTCGACTACCGAGGGGTCAGGGGCGCCATCAAGTGCAGAATGTTCCCAACCACCCTTAGGAAAGGATCAATGTCTTGGTACAAAAGCCTCCCATATGAGTCTATCACCTTCTGGAAACAACTGATAAGGATGTTCTCGAGGCACTTCACTGCCTCCCATCGACATCCAAAATCAGAGGCTTCACCCGAAGCAATTATCCAGGGTAAAGATGAGTCTATGCAAGCATACATTGAGCGCTTCAACAAGGAAGCAGTAAATGTCTCCATAATTGACACCATGAAGAAATACCTTCTTGAACATGGGCTTCGTCCCCGTAGCGACTTTGCAAAAGCAGTGGGCATCGAATCACCAACCACGCTCGACTCCCTCCTCCTCAAGGCTCAAGCATATATTAAATACGAGGAGAAAGAAGCCGCCAATAGTGCCAGGGGGATAAGGCACAGAGAAAGTTCCAAGTCCTCAAGAAGTGATGAGCCATCAACATCCCATCTAGGAGAAAAGAAGCGGGAAGACATATCCCGAGACTCTAAAGACTACAAGGGGCCTGCTGGTTGGTTTCAAGACTACACCCCTCTAACCACTTCAAGGGAACGTATTTTGTCTGAATGTACTAATTTTGAATTCAAATAGGCCGGGGTTCACTTTCCTTGACAGACGCCTTTTAAACCCGGAACTGACAAGAGCAAATACTGAAGGTTCCATAAAAGCCACATGCACAACACTGACGGTTGCATGCATCTTAAGGATGCAATCGAGATACTAATCCGATACGGGTACCTTAAGCAATATAAGAAGAAAGAGGGTACCCACAAAGAGGCTTCAGAAACTAAGAGCGTCGAAAAGGGGAGGAGTCCCCCGACATCAGCACAATACGGTCGCCATGAGCATCTTGCAACCAGAAGATTTCTACTTCCCAGACATGAAGAACGTCCTATTGTACTTCTCCTTTCACAATCCTTGGGAGTCATTCCCCGCTGCTACGGTCATCTCCGGTGGGGGATTAAACAAGCATACACTGGGATTCATGAAAAGAAGATTCGAGTAACTTATCGAAGCCAACTCTAACATGGATGCCACGTTGGACAAGTTACGAGGAGGCTCTCATCCCCTCACTTTCTACAGGGAGGAACTGCCAGGCGGAGCCCCTAACTTGACCATACAATTACTCGTAAGGGCTTGCATGGAGAACTTCGATGTTAGATGCATCCTGGTCAATCAAGGTAGCTCGGTAGACATCATGTACACCTAGATGTTTGCTACCCTACAGTTGAATGAAAGCCACCTGACCCCGTACGTGGGCTTGGATATCTAGGGCTTCAACAGAGACAGTACCAAACCCTAGGGGTATGTCGAGCTGATTGTCACCTTCGGTTGAGTAATAACTGCCAGAGCCATCAAGACTCAATTTATGGTAGTGGATTTTCCATCTCTCTACCAATGCATCTTCGAGAGGCCCACTCTGGCTGAACTGATCGCGTCCCCTCCACTGTGCACCTCAAAATGAAGTACTACACTGTAGAGGGTTTGGTCGCCACCCTTCACGGGGACATCTAAACAGCGAGAAAATGTTTTGAAGCCTCGACCAGGGGCCTGAGTTCCATCAATACTCAACCACGAATGACCACTACGGCTGCACTTCCCTCCAACTCTGAGGAAGCCAAGCCACTGCCGAGGGTTGACGCCATCAATCTTGATAACCGCTTTTTTAAAGAAGATCATGCAGAGCAGAGAAAGAGAGGGAAATAGCCCATAGTCAAAGATGAAGCTTCAACCCCGTCTGCAAATAGCGAGGAACTCTCACATCCTGCATGACTCATCCTGGACGAATACTTTAAACTCATCCCCCTCGGGAACGATCCCACAAGAGGAGTAAAGATCAGAGTTGACTTAAGGCTTACTTAAGGGAGAATGTTGATCTATTCGCCTGGAGTGCGGCCGAGATTCCCGGATTGGATCTAAAGGTTGCATGTTATCACCTGACCATAGACCCTGCCCTCAAGGTGATCACCCAGCGTAGGAGAAAATAGTCCCCCGAAAAAACGGAGGCTTCCGAACTAGTTGTAAAAGACTTCTTAGAGGCACATTTTATTTCTGAAGCTCAGTACATAACTTGGATCTCAAATGTAGTTCTTGTAAAAAAATCTAATGGAAAATATCCTATGTGCATTGGTTATACCAACCTCAATCAGGCTTGCCCGAAAGATGCCTACCCCCTCCCCAATATTGACATTTTGGTCGATAATTCAGCCGGTTTCAAATTACTATCTTTTATGGACGCATATTTTGGTTACAATTAGATTCCAATGGCGAAAGCGGACAAAAAATATACTGCCTTCATGACTGAGTTGGGCAACTACTACTACAACGTAATGCCCTTCGGCCTGAAAAACGCGGGCGCTACATATTAGTGCATGATGAACAAAGTCTTTCGCAACGAGATAGGCGACATGCTCGAAGTCTACATGGAAGACATAATCTTCAAATCAACAGAAGAGATCGACTACACCCTCAACTTGAAGAAAGTGTTCGAGCAGGCCAAAAAGTGCCAGATGCCATTTAACCCAGAAAAACGTACCTTTGGCGTACGAGTGGGTAAATTCCTCGGATCTACCTCACAGATTGAGGAATTAAGGAAAACCTCGACAAATGCCGAGCATTTTATGAGTTTCCAACACCCACTTGGAAAAGTACATTCAAATCTTGAACGACATGCTCACTTCCCTCTCTCGATTCATGGTGGAATATGCCCAACACATGATCCCCCTCTTCAACCTCCTCTGCAAGGAAGCTGCCTTCGAATGGACGGTCGAGTGCAAGAAAGCTCTAACCCACTGGAAGAAAGCACTATCACAACCACCCGTCCTCTCTCGACCAGATAAGGATGAAATCCTCTATCAATATCTGACTATCGCCTCCAAGACAATAAGTGTAGTGCTAATCATAGAAACCCCAGAAGGAAAAAGACCAATCTACTTTACAAGCAAGGCCTTGCAAGGCCCAAAAATGAGATATCATTAAATTGAAAAGGTGGTCCTAGCCTTTGTCAACATGTCGAGGAGACTCAAGCACGATTTCCTGGCGCATACCATAGTCGTCTGAACAGATCATCCAATAAAGCAACTACTCGGAAGACCTCACTTGGCGGGCAGAATGTTAAAATGGTCATTAGAACTCTCCGAGTTTGATATCCAGTACGAGGTCAAGAAATCCCTTAAAGCTCAAGCACTGGCTGGCTTTATGGTTGAAATGACCTCGCCCGCACCACCGAACAGAGCGCGCTAGTGGATAATTTTCATCGACGTGAAAATCTTCACTGACTCTCAGCTGGTTGGGTCCCAGGTCCGACGAGAATATAAGGTGAAAAACGATCACCTCACTGAATATTGGGCCCTGGTCCAGGAGAGTAAAAATAAATTCAAATCTGTGTACATGCAACATGTTCCCCACAAACATAACGCTTGAGCAGACATCCTATCCAAACTAGTAAGCACGAAGAGGAAATGGGGGAACAAGTTAGTGATACAAGAAATTATTCCTCAACCAAGCACCCAAAGACTCCCCCCGACTTTGGAATTATTCACCATAGGGGACAACAACTTCTCGATGACCCGCATGCACGAATACCTCACAAAAGGAAATCTACCAACCGACTCGAAAGAAGCGGCCATGGTAAGACGAAGAACCTGCTCGTACGTCCTGGTCAAAGGAAAACTATACATGAGAGTATTTCCATTCCCCTCCTCAAATGCGTTGACCAAAGCGACGCGGATCACATCTTGCTCGAAATTGACAAAGGGATAAACGACCAACATCTGGGCAGAAGATCTCTCGCCAGGAAGGCTCTGCGAGCACGGTATTAATGGACCACCATGCAACATGGTGCAAAAGAGCACG
Organism: Vicia faba; assembly: GCA_948472305.1. Classification (NCBI taxonomy): domain Eukaryota; kingdom Viridiplantae; phylum Streptophyta; class Magnoliopsida; order Fabales; family Fabaceae; genus Vicia; species Vicia faba. The sequence continues at coordinate 646,631,093 of OX451735.1, read as the reverse complement.
TGAAAAAATGCAACAAGTTCCAGCGACAAGGGATATGAACTTAGCTCCCCCAAACGAGCTCAAGTCCCTCTCTTCCCTCTGGCCATTCACCTGGTGGGGATTGGACATCATCAGACCGTTTATGGTAGGGACCAATCAAAACAAATTTTTGATAGTAGCCATCGATTACTTCACCAAATGGATAGAGGTTGAAGCATTGGCCAAAATTACCTTCCAAAATGTCCTCCGCTTCTACAAAAGAAACATCCATGCTAGGTTCGGTACCCCACAAGAAATAGTCACCGACAATAGGACCCAGTTTATAGATCACACCTTTCAGGAATTCGTCGCCAAGTTGGGCACCACCTGTTGTACCCCAAAATTTTCCCTCTCATATTTCTCAAAACATTGCAAGAAAAATCTCCAAGTGGCTCAAGTTTGCTCAAGAGTTGGACAGACAAGCCATCTCCTAAGACAGTCAAACCCAAATTAGGGATTTGTGTTGAATCAAGATACTTGAGTAAAAATGAACTCAAGGGCTCCCTAATGTCCTAATATGTTCTCAAGATCATCCATGTCAAAATTCAAGCCTTGCAGAGGAAGTTTGCTCAGTCAATTGCTCAAAGGTCCAAAAGTCGATTATGCTAGGGCAAAAGTCAACTGTGACCCAAATACAGTCAAACTTCAAGATTTTTTGTCAACATTCTCATTTTGAATGATATTTCATCATTTGATCAAGGTTTGATCATGATTCATCAAGGATTGCTCAAAATTCATCAAGACTAAAAAGTTGCTAAATTAGGGTTTTGTAGGAAAAGTCAACTCAACTTTGACCAGGCATAACTTTCTCATACTTTATGCGAAATGACCCATACAAATCTCATTTTGAAGAGGATGCAATTTCCTATAATCCATATTCATACCCCAAGTTCAAACAATGCACTCACAAGAAGTTATGAATTTGGACATTATAGGTCATTTTTGAAAGTCAATAAAAACACCTATTTTGCCAAAGCTTATAATTTGAGCATGGAATATCAAAATGAAATGAGGCCAAAAGGGTTGGTTAGAGGACATCTCAAGCTTTCTAAAACGTCCCAGAACACCTCCAAAAGTTCAATATTGAATAAGTTGGGCATTTTTGCAAAATTGCCAAAAGTCAACTATCCCCAAAACTTCAAATTTTGTCAAATGGGCCCGTTCTTTTCCAATTGATTTGAGCTTGCATCATTGCCCACGTGTCGTAGCTTCAGCCATGAGCCCATATTTTATTTTTATTATTTAATTTGATTCTTAATCGAATTTATTCATTTTTAATCAAATAAAATCATATAAAATCTAATGCTTTGATAACACAAGATTTTTTTTGGATATTTCAGGCTTTGATTGCAATCTTTATCATCATCAAAATAGAATCAAGCCAAATCATGTGCAAAAAGATTGAGATTAGGCAAAATTGGCAAGTTTGTAAAGGGAGATAAAATCAAATATGCTAGCATTGAATAGGAGGAGATTTGGATCAGTTTTGTTGACCTAATACATTGAGCATTACATAAGCAAGCCAGGGGATACAAAACAAGGGTTGGAAAGTGCAGAGAGAGGCAGAATCAGATTTGGAAAATTCACAAAAAAGTGAGAGATCCAAGTCCAAGCTAGAGGCATTTTCAGGACTTGGGACTTGTCTCAATCGACTGCTGATCATCTCCAGAAGCTTTTACAATCCATACTACGCATTTTCAAGCACTCTAAAGCACTGTAAGTCTCACGAAACATAGCCCTGTTCTTGAAATCGATTTGGCTTATTCTTGCATTGTTTGATAAAACTATTGGAATATTTGTAATCCTCACAACATTTCCAAGCTATTTGCATCATTCAATTTCGTTTATATAACCTGTACTGCAATTCGCCATAGCTAGTTTTTCTTGGATATTTTTGGGGTTTTCTTTTCAGGAACAATTGACCACCAAAAAGGGTATGGTTGTGACCGGGAGGGTGAGACGAACACAACCATGCCCTTGGAATTCATTTTTGTGGCCTGAGAAGGATTTTTGAGATTAAAAATGTTGTAGCTACGGACTTCTGTCCGTTGGTATAGGTCTGTGTACTTTTGGCCATGGACGACAGGTTGAAGATGATGCGTGGCGCCCCATCATTGGGCCATTCAAACCACGCGTGCGTTTTTTTTTAATTGCTGGCATATGATTTGTTTTTATTATATTATGTTTACTTTTCATATTATTAACAAACAAAACAAGATGGTGTAGTGGCAAGGCAAGCACGTATCATCCTTCAGGACCTGGGTTCGAATCCCAGGTCCCTTAATTTCTTATTGATTTTGTCTTTCAGGTGTTCCAATGCGCGTGTTGGCCTGCAGCTCCCCATGCACCTTCATACATCCAAGAGACAAATGGCCAATGGCCAGATCTGATGGCTATGGATTGAAGGACTACCAAGGCGTTAGTCAATGCATGCGCACTAGATCTGCAAAAGTCAAAATAAGGCCAGCTCTAATGGGCCTTCAGATTGCTATCAACACCACAAAATTCAGGCCCATAGTCCTCTCTTCTATTTATTTTATTTTGTTTTATTATTTGTTTTATTATTTTTTGTTTAGTTTCTAACCAATCAAAATTTCTTTTTCTCACAAAATAAAAATCACAAAAATATTTTTTATATTTAATTATACTTTAAGCTTTTATTTTTCTTAATAAACACTAATTAATTAATTTAGGTTTTAATTCTAGAATAATTTTGACCTATTTTGTAAATAAATAATTAATTAGATCTAATTAGGTACTAACCATTAATTTAATTAATTTCATTTTTCTTTCTTAAAATAACAAAAATCAAAAAAATATGTCATAATTAATTTTTCATTTAATTAATTCATTAATTTAATTAAGTAATTAATTTAGGTTTAATTTCTTTCTTAAAATAAAAACAACAAAAAGATTTTTTTTTCTTTAACCAAAAGGGTCAAAACCCTAACCATGCGCTCGATTTAATTTTTGCGTCGCGATTTACTTATTTTTATTCAATAATGTACTTGCTCCCAGATTGTAATAGTTAAATAGAACTTTTATTTATTTTTATCGCTTTATTTATTTTCAAAGGGTTTGTCTTTGGCGATGTAAATACCCGACGCCTTGTAATTTAATTTCCGCACTTTTAATTCCGCAAATTATAATTGTTAGATGTATGATAATAGGGTTTGCATGACAAGACTGAATTTTAATCTTAAAATCAAATTAGATCACCCTTCACATGTACAAAGATAAAAATAAACTGAAAACGACACACTCGCACATGCGCACTCTTAGGGTACACCCCACTTGGTTGCCTTCGTACACGGTTATTGAGTATAGGTCGTTTTAGAGGTCGTCCTCTTGTCTAACAGATCATAGTCGCCTCGAAACGGTTGCCTCAGATATTGTTGCCTCAAACAAATGATCTAAGACATTAGGGTTACCGCTAAGGCGTCCTAACATTGCTTTAGTGACCGTATGTCCCTCATTCGAATTGACCCTCAAACTCCACCGATGATGCTACCTACTCACTAATAGTGGGATAGCATTGTCTAAAGGAAATTAGCATAGAACAATTCCTTTTTCGAGTAGGTAGATTAGCTCTTAGATACTTGCTCTTTTAAAACAAAACCTTTTTCACACTTACACTCCTTTTCAAACAAAGTTTTCAAAAACACTTCATTACACTCTTGAGGACAGAAGCAAAAGTTAAATCGAAGTTTCAAATAAATTTTTTTTCCAAACCCACAAGCACAAAGAAAGCAATTTTGAAAACAATTGAGCAAGTACCTAAGAGCCCGTGGATAACCACGAATAGAAAGGGTGCTAATACCTTCCCTTTCTATAATCTACCCCCCGAACCCGAGAAATATCTCGAAAAAGGAATTTTTCTGTGCTTTTTTCCTTTCCTTGTTGGATAAAATAAAAGTCGGTGGCGACTCTTGCTTACCGCGACATTTTGCAAACACAAACGCAAAATGCAAACCAGCATTCCAGAAAACAGTCAGTTCTTCCCACCGTATCACACCACCCAACACTTCACCTCTATCAAAAATCCCCAAACAAACAACCATGCCGAGTCTACAAACAGGGTGATACTCAGGGGCCTCAAACGAAATTAGACGAAACCAAGAAAAGATGGGTCGAGGAGCTACACAGCGTACCCTGGGGATACGGAATAATAACGCACTTGTCGATCGGGAAGACTCCTTTTTGACTAGCTTACGGAATAGAAGTCGTCATTCCCGTAGAGATCGAAGAACCCTCTAGGTGAACTGAAGCTCCTCCAGACGAGGAGATGAATGACGTTGCCCTTTGGGAAGAATTCGACCTGGTCAAAGAAATTATAACAGGAGCAGCCCTATGAGAGACCTCTCTCAAACAAAAAATATCCATGTGATACGATCCCAAAGTCATACGACGAGAGTTTGAGGTCGACAACCTTGTCTTAAAGAGAAATCACAAAGAATCTCGCGAAGATAAGCTCGCAGCGTACTGGGAAGGCCCTTGTCGCGTCTGCGCAAAAACATGGATCAAAGCGTATTACTTAGAAAATCTACAAGGGGAATAACTCGCTCGACCACGGAACGCTTAAAAGCTAAAACAATATTAAAGTTGAAACACTGGGCAGTCAACGAGTTTCATCGAGAAGACAAACTCATCAAGGACCGACCATGCATGCATGTCTAGGTACAAGCATAGCACCCAAAAGGTATTGAAGGGGCGAGACTCCACTCTTTTAACGATTGTGTCCTCAGCTCGACATGGATAACTCAACCGAGCTCCATCATCATTGTACCATGACAGTAGAACACCCAACTTGTGACAGAAAGTTCATGCCGCTGAGCTCAGGTCTTCGAAACAAGAACCTGAGTTTCGGCCCATGCCTGATATTCACCCTGGCTGTTTGTCTGATTTCCCCACACTAGTGAACATACAAACCAAACGAGCAAGTCCTCGCTATAAACCCTTAGCAAAATAAAATATGTCTCAAGCAAACAAGCGTAACAACAAACATGCAAACACAAATATTTAAAACAAATGACCATTAAGGCCGTCATTGTACAAATTTTACCAAAAAGAGGCCCCCGGCCCCACATCCAACAAAGTAAATTTGTGGTTGCAAGAACCACATTTGTTCAAAAATTACATAAACAGGAAAAATCCTGGAAACAATATTATAAAATCACGGCACGTAGGCCGAAGCATACTAAGAAAACTATCAAAACATCACTCTTTTGCTCCTTCCTCGACAACAGGCGATATTTGAGAAGGTCCCCCTACGGGCTGGGCGGCAAGCTCTTTGAGGTAGTATAGGACCAGGATCTTTCCAGTAGCCACATAATAATTAACCCCCATCCAAGAGATATTGAGCTCGACCCTGGGATTCAGCACGTGAAGCTGCTTCAGCGTGTTCTTAAATCTCCCCTCAGAGGTGGCCTGGGCGTCATCCATTTCCAGTGGAAACGAGAAGCCAACTCGGCCCGGGTATTCAAATCTTTGGTGTGCTCCAGCTCGTCTTCATCAGGCGCATCCTCAGCAGTCAGGATCGCCACCCTTTCATCTAAAGCCTTCTTTTCGAGCAACCAGACTCTGCGCTTCTCAGATAACTTCCTTGAGTCCTCCTCAACCAGTCTCCGAGCCTTCTCCTCATCACTATGCCCCTTTTCAGTCGCGGCCAGCTTGGCCCATAGCTTCTTTAGCCGAGCCTCTTGAGAAGAACTCCCCTCAGTATAAGTGACCACCATCTCCAAAATCCTCATTAGGCCGCCAGCATCATGCGCCGACACTGACATTTTTTTCGGGAGATCCAGCCCCTCGAGGTGAAGACACTTAGCCTATGGGAGTTAAAGAGCGACACCCTCAAAGAAAGCCCTTTCCATCCAGCAGGGGGGGCAGGTGATACTTCCCTTTCCCCTTTTCCCTAGTCAGATCAACACTCCCCTCCACGCGTGGTCTCTTTGCCTTCGAGGACACATGAGTGGGAGCAGTCCTTGATCCAGTTTGGGCATCCTTCAAAGATTTCTTCGCTTTCTCGGCAAAGTTCCTGGGTATGCTTTCTTGAGTAGGATTCATGTTATCTGTAGAACAAACAAAAAATTAGAGTTATCAAATGAGGAATTAAAGATGTCAACCATGTACAATTATTCAAAACATAAAACTAAATACCTAAGTATTTAACAGGATCCTCGCTCTCGACAAGCTCCTTAACGGCTATCAGACCGGGCCCGTACAGGATCTCCTCGTTCTTATTCGTGACCGATTTTCCTCCCAGGTGTAATACAACGGGAGAATTGACTTAGGTGTTTTGCATTTTATCGCAAGTGTTGTGGATAGAAAGAGTCGCCACTGACTTTTCTTTTATCTAATAAAGGAAAGAGTGAAAAGAACAGGAAAGACCTTTTGAGAATTTTCTTGAGTTAGGGGGGTAGGTTATGAAAAGGGAAGCACCCTTCTCATCCGCAATTATCTACGGGCTCTTAATTTCTAGCTCACTTTGAAATTTCTTTGTGTTTTGTGTAAGTTTCAAAATATTTTGAAAAGTGCCATCGTTGGACAAACTTTGTAATGATTCTTGTCTCTATAAGAATGCATACAAAGTGTTGACTTTGAAAATATTTCAAGAAAGTGTAGGTGTGTTGAAAGATGTTTGTTTTGAAATGTTTGTGAGCAATCAACTACGAGCATTCTAAGTTCTCAAAAGAAAGTCTTTGTTCTTTTCCTTCTCCTCTAGATAGTGCTATTCTATCATTAGTTAGTAGAAAGCCTTATCATTGGATGTGAGGGACAGGCGTGGGTCGTCGTACAGTCATAGAAGGCAACTTGTAAGATGTTTTAGCAATTGTCGTAAGGGAATAAGATATTTTACCGAAGGCAACATTGAATAGTCATCGAAGGACTATGATCTTTTAATCGAGGGTCCTTTACTAAAACATATCGCGTTTGAGGGACATGACTGTTTTTGTCTGATGCTACAAGTATGGTTACCCTAGAGGTGCATGTGTGAAAAGTGTGTTTGATTCAAATATTTTATTGAATTAGGGTTGTCTAGTGTTGGTTTTAAATCTTTCCATGCAAACCCTAATTTCTAACAATAATAAGGAAAGCGATAAATTGTAGAATTTAAATGTCCTACGCTATTACAACGCTTCGGGAATGGGGGTACAAATTTATGAATGGGGAGGAAAGCAATAAACCCTAATTAAACTATTACAATCCATAAGCAATTACATAATAATTATGCACAAAATGTAGAGATGAAAAAGAAATTGTTTTGGTAGTTTTTTTATAGAAAAGTTTGATCATTAACCTAAGAAAGCTAATTAGTTTTAGCTAAAAAAAATAACTAATTATTTTAAACAAAACCTAAAAAGAAAACTAAGTTAATTGAAATTAAGGGAAGTTAAAATAAAACCTAAGTCTAATGCTTTTTAATTGTTTATAAAATAATATGGATGTTAATGTCAATTTCCAGCAACGCAAAATGTCCAATGTACTCTTAATGACCCAAAATCATAGCAAAAATCTCAAAATTTGGATTTCTAGCGCTCGGACTGTGTCACCAGACACGAGCACCCGTGTCAGATTCTGTTCCTGGCATTGCACATTTTCCCTGTCCCAGCTGAATTGACACGGGCCATATCGTGTGACACGGGCACCCGTGTCAGCCCCTATCCTGCCTTTTTGCCAAGTTTTCAATCCCAATTAAGTTGACACGGGCCGTGTTGCGTGACATGGACACCTGTGTCAGCATCTGCCCTGTCCTTTTTTCACATTTTCTCCCTGACACGACCACCCGTGTTAGGGCTCCTGAAGTATTTTCTTTGAATTTTGGATATTTGCACTCTTATGCCTTGATTTGTCCGGCTTTATTCTTTTGAAAACAAAAACGAATGATGTATGGATAAAGATATCAAAGTTTGAGGAAACTTACCTCTCTTGGAGAAAAGTCGGAAGCCTCTTCTAGCTATTCTAGGTGCAATATTATGATTAATTAAGCTCCCTTGGACCTTCTTGAAGATATTCCAATCCTCACTTTATGCTGAAAGTTTCTGAAACATTCCAACCAAGTCAAGTTGTAAGGAACTGCTTTTGAGTTTGGAAGATGGTGATAATGATATTACAGAAGTTGTTCTTGTGTTTGAACAACTTATATATGATGTATGTGAAGTATTTGGATGATTTGTTTGGGAAAAACTTGTAAGGTTTGAGAGATTCAAAGATTTGGACTTCAAAGCTTAAAAATGGAGGTTTTATGGACAATTCTGGTTTTTTGAGAGTAAATGGGTTTTGAGGGCTTGTTCATCTCCTCCCTTTTCTTGCAATTGATCTTTTTATTTATATGCAAGAGTTTTAGGAGGTTGAAGTAATCAGATTTGCAAGATAGCCTCTATGGTTTGGTTGAAAGTGAAAAACCAAGTTGGATGAATTTTCATAGTTTCAATGTTTCAAGTACAAGCATGTTCTAAAGTTGTTGGATGCAGAAGGTTTTCTCCATGCTTTTGAGCTTGCTTGTAATCAAATATAACCATTATAAAGCTCAATGCATTGACATTTTGCAAAAGCATGCTTTTAAAAATGGAAGTGTTAACTTTGTGCCATTAATGGAATTATGCTTTGGACAATGCTTAAATCAAATGGACCATAGCTCAAAAGTTTCTGTAAACATTAAATTCTGGTGAGATTTTCAATTTAGGAGGTTTGCAAAGCAAGATTATGCAGCATAGCATGCAGATTGGATTATGTGTTCTTCACCAAAATGACTTGTAATTCAAGAATGGATGGCCAACTTTATGACTTTGAATCTCCTAGCTCAAGTATGATAAATTCATGCTCTTGGATACTTTGGAAAGCTTGAAATATTGTCTATAACATTCATGTTGGCCATTTTGGATAAATCAACTTGGAACTTGGTGAAAAGTTGCCAAGAAGTTGGGACAAAATCCTGACCAGACTTGTTGAAAATTTCATTAAGTGTTTTAGCAAAAATGTCTTGACTTCATGGGCCTATATCTCCTAATCCAAGCATTTTTTGGACATCACCCCTTTAATACAAAGTTGTAGAATTCATCAAGATATAAAACTTTCATGTTGAAAGTTTTCCTTGAATCATCTTGCATCTTGGTGAAAAATTGTCATGAAGTATTGAAATTATCAAGGTTAAAAAACACTTGGAATTTTTCTAAGTCTTGAAAATCTTGACTTTTTGTTGACTTTCTTGATTCTCTCAATTCTTGATGAACAAGTTTGATATTTTTTAAGGTCTTGATGAATCTTGATCTTTGAAATTCAATGTTGACCAAAAAGTTAAAGTTTGACTTTTTGTGTATCAGTTGACTTTTCATCAGTTGATCAATTTTCAAATATTAATCCATTGATCTTGACAAATGATTTGAGCCATGAAGTTAGGTCAAGATATTGTATTTGAGTTATTTCGTGAGAAATGTCTTGAGAAAAGAAGAGCACAAATTTTGGGGTACAACACCTGGCCCGCAAGTTGGACGCGGGGAATCTTTGCAACGAAAGCGGTCAAAACGGTGAAGCTTGTCTGGTCCTTGTTGCCAAGCTCCACCTCCTTCCAGATTTAGGAACCCAACTTATTGTCGAAATTCTTCCTCCTCCACTAAAAAGGGAACTTGTAGGCCAACTCACTCACGTGCTTTCCCAACTCGCTCAAGACGGAGGCCCCATTCTCATCATATTCTGGAGCAGCCCGAAAAACGTCCAGCATCGCCTTGCTCGAAAGAGGCTTCACAAGGATATACTTGTCCTTGAAGTGTCGAACAGACTCCAAGTAAGATTTAAACAGCTTCTTGTTGCCATGCTTCAAGGTGACCCATCCCCACTTGCCATCAATCTTTCTCCTATGGAGATAGAAACAGTAGAAGAATAAAGGAATGGTGACCCCTATCTTTAAATAATCACAAACAATCTCAAACGCTCACATAAAAGCGACTCCGTTGGGATGCAATTGAGAATGAGCCAGTCGAAGGTGCCGAAAAACGGCCACTTGGAAAACCGAGAAGGAGAGTCGAAGGCCCACCTCCCAGAACACAATATCATACATGGGGATCCGCCGCTTATCATACTTTGAGCATATCTGAATATCTTTCTTGGGGATTAAAAGCGACCACTCCCCCCGACTATCGTCATCGTACGCGTACACTTATGTAAAAACCTCATCCTAGTGCTCAAAGAAGTAGGTGACCCAATCCTAAGGGCCTCCGTGATTCAGGGTTGCGGGTTCTTGTCATCCTCGGGCGGAAATAGGTCACCCTGATCAGCGGGTGCCATCTCCATATCCTCTCCCTTTACATGTTGATCAGACAGGTTCGGCTCGTTCCGGGATATCTCCAAGATTCCTGACGTACTAAAAGTCTCATCGGTAGAGCTCTGGGAGGATCTCGTCTGTCCTCTCGAAAGATCGTCTCCAATGTTGTCGTCCATAGTACCTGAAAAGCAGAGGATAGAAGTAAGTTTGACATCAATGAAAAAACCACCCTTCAACCACTAATCAAGTGAAAGGGCACTGATAAACGAGGACCATGTCCCCAACCAGAACCCTCACTAAGGCATCAGAACGAACAAATTCTTTTCCCACCAAGACAAACCTTAATACACAAAAACGACCTAAATCCTCAAGGATCATCTACGGCACATCGTGAAAATCCAGGGGGAATCCACGACAACTCCAGAGATTCCAAACTACAGAACCACCATCTACCACAAACACTCCCTGAAAATGCCCTAAAAAACAGGATCCCAAGCCTAACCGCATGCATTTCAAAGAAGAAAATCACAAAAATCTAGGCTACAACGGTTAAACAACAACAAAAATATGGAATCTTACTTATTAAAGAGGAAATGGAGATAAAAGGAGCGGCGACAGACAATTAATCTTCAAGAAACAACGGTGGTCGATAGACGAGTTGTAACGAGCAATGTGTGAGAAGAACGAAAAGTACAGAATGTCCTACTCCTCTCGTATTTATAGCTAAACTCGCTCGCATGTGAGAAATACATGCCTAGGGAACTGTAGGATCATCATCATTGCATTCTAACCCCTAGGCCATCATTGCGCCACTGCATCAACACACCACCCGAAACGCGCTACCTCTTCAATTTTAGAAGCTCGAACAACCACTAACCATCCCCTCGCGTGAGAAAGGCATAATGGACGGCGCTCACGTTCCCCGTATGGAACACCTCGTTCCACGAGCTGGCGTTAAAGTCATCACTCCTATACCCAGAAGCAAGGACTTGGGGGACTACTGTTCTAGATTGGCCCGGAAGCTAGAGTGGGCCCAGTCTGACCTCCTCCTTCGGCGCGGCCCGTGCGACCACGGCCCGAGCTACCTCATCCTCCTTCGAGCACCATCAATTGTTTTCCCTCCTAGGCCAACACTGACCTACGACAATCAATGAGCGCCTCTCAGTATTCCCGACCTCAAGTTGGCCAGACAACCAGGAATCGACCAGACCGCTGCCTGTAATCTACCTCCTCCTCTGATCCAATGACTAGTTACGGGCACACCTACCCGGTTTGACCAAGTCCAGGCAGTTACCTATTTTTGCAGACCTACATATCTAGGCCAAAAAATAAGAACCAATGGCCAAGCTCCAGGGGAACCATATTAACCCTCACTCATGTGAGGGCCAACTATCGAATATCCATTATTCGTCACTAAAACTCTAATACTTTGCTTTTATCTCTTTTGCTCCCACACTTACTTAATCGTCAGAGTACCTTGTAGGTTCAACCCCTCTCTTTCCTCCTCGACTTTCCAGCCCATCCGAAGATCATCTTTCGGACACCTTGCAGGTTCTGATCAACCGGTAACATCAGCTATGATCCCCATGAAAAATCTAAATCTAATCAGGAAAACATACCAACTACTTTATACTCTCATTTTGTACCTGCTGGGTTTGTTCTAAAAGAAGATGGAAAAGATGAAGAGAAATTTGATTATGAATCCAATGAAAATTAATTGGCTAAACCAAATAGTTTTAACTCTTTCAAATATGATTATTCTTCTGCTAAAACCAAAGTTGTTCACAACTCTGGTAGATCTAACAAGGAAGGACCCAAGAAATTATGGGTACCAAAGGATAAGATAATCTATGTTGCAAACATCCTTAGCAGTGCAATTGATACACCTGTCTTAGTACCCGGACTCTGACTACTTGTAACATATGATGGGAAAAATGAATATGCTCCAAATTCTGGAACTTATGCCTGGAAATATCTTGGGTTTCAGAGGTGATCAAAAGGAATAAATCACAGGCTCCAGAAGAGTAGCTGTTAGGATGTATATATCCTTTTTCAATGAAAGGAACAGAAACAACACTTATAAGATCAGGCTTTCTGATCTTATAAAACCAAAAATAGATTATCTCGTGTCTGTTAATAAGGACCAATGGACGTGGTTCAGATATATAAGTTACGATAGCTTGAGAAAGATCTCTCAGTTGAACTAGCTTGAATTTATCAAAGGCCTGCCTTAAGTGAAGTTTACTTCAGATTCTTTCTGTGAAGCATGTCAGAAAGGCAAAGTTTTCAAAAACATATGTTTTTTCTTTCTCCAATCTATTGGAACTTTTCACATTGGTTTGTTTGATTTAGTGAAATCTATATCAATCAACGGAAAGAAGTAAGGATTAGTTATTTTAAATAACTATAACAAGTGGACTTAAGTGAAGTTTCTCTAACACAAGAATGTATCATATTATGTATTCACCACCTTCTGTACTCAAGTTCTATTTGAGATAAAATCTCAAACCTTGTCAATCTAATATATCAAAGAACTTCTGGGAAAAAATGATGTAAGCAGAACATGTTATTTTCAGAACAATGTCTCCATATGACCTATTCTAGAAAAGACATGATATGAATTGTGTAAAAACAAGAAACTAATATTTCCTATCTTCACCAATTAGATCCTCTCTAAATAAAAGATGAACTTGATTGATTCTAATGCTCAAAGTGGTCTCATGTTATGATGTTCTGAAAGCTCAAAAGGCTACAGGGTGTATAACACTGAAACATTTTTTTTGAATAAATTCATGTCACACTTAATGATAAGCTTGACTCTGAAAAGTCAAAGCTAGTTGATAAACTTGCAAGTACAAAGATTACTGTTTCAAAATCTGAAGGTAATGGAGCTACTGCTCAAGAACAAGAAGAAAGAAGATCAAAAGATGTTCAATCAGAAGATTCAATTGATTAAACTCCTGTAAAGATAACCCTTCAAGAAGGAAGTTTCTAACCAAGCATTTGACCATAAAGGAACTCATGATGTTGAAATTAAATGGATGGTCAGAAACAAGGAAGACGGTGAAGGAGATCTCACATGAGACAAAATTCATCAGGTCAGTATTTATATGTTTTCTGAAAAAGTACTTATAGATACTTTTACAAGTTAAAAGTTATTCTATCAAGGAAAAGATCAAATTATTCCTGGTCATACATATCCTTTATAGGAATCTCTGTACTATAGATACTTATGAGTCACTTCATTAAAGTAATGTTAGACCTTAACTATCTGACATTTTTGGTAAACTACCTCTCTGGAAATGAAAATTATTATCTCTTTATTCAATTTTTATCATAAATGTCTATCATGTGTCTTGTAACATATAAAGTAATGTTATGATGTTCTGAAAGCTCAAAAGGCTACAAGGTGTATAACACTGAAACATTTTTTTAAATAAATTCATGTCAGACTTAATGATAAGCTTGACTCTGAAAAGTCAAAGCTAGTTGATAAACTTGCAGGTACAAAGATTACCATTTCAAAATCTGAAGGTAATGGAGCTACTGTTGAAGAACAAGAAGAAAGAAGATCAGAATATGTTTAATCAGAAGATTCGATTGATTAAACTCCTGTAAAGAGAACCCTTCAAGAAGGAAGTTTCTAACCAAGCATATGATCATAAAGGAACTCATGATGTTGAAATTAAATGGATGATCAGAAACAAGGAAGACGATGAATGAGATCTCACATCAGACAAAATTCATCAGGTTGGTATTTATATGTTTTCTGAAAAAGTACTTATAGATACTTTTACAAGTTAAAAGTTATTCTATCAAGGAAAAGGTCAAATTTTTCCTGGTCATACATAACCTTTATAGGAATCTCTGCACTATAGATACTTATGAGTCACTTCATTAAAGTAATGTTAGACCTCAACTATCTGACATTTTTGGTAAACTACCTCTCTGGAAATGAAAATTGTTAGCTCTCTATTCAATTTTTATCATAAATGTCTATCATGTGTCTTATCTTGTGTCTTGGAACTCGTATTGTACCCCTCTCTCTAAATTCTCATTTATTGAGCTCTCATCTTTCGTGGGTTATCTGAACCCTATCTCTTATATAGTCAGTTATGTTTTCCTTTTCCATACTTAAAGGCTTTATCACCCCTTCTTAGTTAGTCATATCTCTCACCTCGTGACTTCAAGAACCTTTCACGGTGATGAATATTTTCTTGAAATTATCTGTGAACTTCGTCCAAATATTCCAAGGTCCATCAAAAATAATTTGGGTCTTACTCAAACTATTTGCATGCAAGGATGGTCCTGTTACTTTGCGGTCTTGTTTGAACCAATATATGTTGACCTAGTCATAAATTTCTAGCTACATGCCGATGTTAGGCCAAATGGAACCACCATTCATTCATCTATCTTTGGAAACTCCATCATTATCACCCCAACGTCTATCACAATTGCTATGGCATATGCTCAAGCAGGAGTTACCATAGAAGCTTTCCAAAATATATACTCTTTTGTTGAACGACTCCATGATATTCATAATGTATATTATGAATATAGTCACACCAATGTTGCCAATCTTCTTCCAGGTACTTCAGTCTGGTTTCAGCTTGTGTTGACAAACTTTAGACCTATAACTTATATGCTGAACACCCTAAACTATGAGGATAGAGTTCTCATTTACTTTATTGTTCATTGCATTAGATTCAAATTACCTCAATCCATGTTTAACTATATAAGGGACTCAATCATTATTTCCAGAATTTAGCGCCAACTCTTTATACCTTTTTCTAGAGTTCTCTCCATTCTCTTCACAAGGGCCAGGATTATTGGAGCAATTCTCAGAAATGGTCTAGAGGATGTCCTTGAGGAAGTTCACTACGAAGTTATCTAAGTCTAGTTGTTTAGCATTATTATAGCTTGTCGTTCGTCTGTCTTCTCTATTTAAACAAGTGTTGTGTCGAATTTGTTGTTCCTGTTTAAATAATCAAATGTTTTGTTTTGTTGTGTTATGATTTTATTGGATATATGGGCGCTAACTTAATAT
Source organism: Vicia faba (assembly GCA_948472305.1). Taxonomy (NCBI): domain Eukaryota; kingdom Viridiplantae; phylum Streptophyta; class Magnoliopsida; order Fabales; family Fabaceae; genus Vicia; species Vicia faba. The sequence continues at coordinate 646,615,770 of OX451735.1, read as the reverse complement.
TTTCATTTCCATAAAATCTCACAAACATTTTTTAATCTCATGTTTAAAAGACAAAACTTAACTCAATTCTTTTATTCAAACAAATTCTCTGGTGTAAAAATGCTATCTTCAAAGATTCATTTTTCTATTACCTTTTTGATTTCTGACCAAGGGGGAAAAAGCAAAATGATTTTGATAACGTTTATTCTCAGACTATTAAACTCAAACATATAAAATAATGTTGCTAAGAACTGTTTGTTTGATGTTTTCTATCCTTGAATTCTAAATAAGTTCACTAAGTTTATTCTAAGACAGGTTGAAGATGAAGATCCTAATGCAAAGTTTGAAAACCTTATGGATAAAATCAACTCTGATTTTATACAGGAGATGTTGTGCACTTTGTGAATATATGAATATTCAAACAGATGTACCAAACACAATTCAGAAGTTATAAACTTACTGAAAGTAATGTAATATTGCTTGATATCATAGTATTCAGAATTTGTTAACTTTCTGAAAGTATGAAATTCAGACTTAAAGCTCATAAGTTGTGCTCTTCTGAAAGGAAGACAAATTAACATTCTAATGCATGCTCTCATACATAGATGCCACTCAGAAGATGTGCTCCGATACGGGTTCTTTAGCAACGTATGTTCTATTTAGAAGTTGTGAACTATCTGAATGTCTAATATAGTGGAATATATCAGATCAATCACTGAAGCTTGGGAAGTATAGTCTTTTGGTTGTGATATTACAATCATGGAACATAAGCGTTGATACATGATGCATGACATTATTTAATCAGGTTTAAATCAAGTTTTGATTCTTCATCAAGTGCTGATAGAAACCAGGTTCTGAGATGAAGACCAGGTGCTCTAGTCAGACTCTTATGAGTTACTGTAGAGAAGTGCTACTTATCTATTCTATGTTCTGAATGCTCAAAATTTATTTTGTGAGACTTAGGCTCAGGGGGAGACTCTAAACAACTTTAAATGAAATTTTGGGTTTAACAGATTCAGGGGGAGCTATGAGCTTAACTTTGAATTTGTTGGTTACAATGATTACCTTGTATAAATTATTCTATCAAAATACATGGTTTTGTCATCATCAAAAAGGGGGAGATTGTAAGAACAAGTAGTGTTTCTACATTTGGCCTTGGGATTTTAATGATAAATTTACATGTTATCTTAGAGAATAATTATATACACTAATGGTTTCGTTCTGGTGTGTAGCTACTTGTATAATGTTCTGACTCTCGTACAAGGCGTGTGACATCATCAGGTTCTCAATATACACTACTGGAAAACATATGGTTACGTGTTACAGTTGAAGTCAAGGTTCTGAATTTATCTTCTGCAACGTGTCTAAGGAACATTAGTACAAAAGGTTCTGATTGTAACTTTGTGGTTAAGCTTTGGAGGCCTTCTAAAGCTTTGCTTCTATGTGTTACAAGTTCTGAAGATTATAAAGATGAGGTTTTGATGAACAAGTTCTGATGATATGAATAAAATCAAGTTCTTATAACCAAGTGCTGAAGACTCTGAAGACAAGGTTCCGTGTGATATGTTTTGAAGACTCCAAGACTTAGGTTCTAAGGCTTAAGAAATATTCTTCTACAACAAGCTTCAACGGTTAAGGCCTTGTTCGTGGCGATCAACCAAACAAATTACATGATCTTCGTGCATGCTGGAACATACCCGTCGGTCTCCCAAAAAGCACCGAAGACCCGATTCGCAAACTCCTCCTCCCCGAAGACATGAGGGCCGCTTCTGATCTCCCCCACAGAGAAATAGACGGGATGATTCTCGAAACCCTTCTCCCTGCTGCATTGGGCGAGGCCCTGTATTAGAGAGGACCCAGTCTGAAGTTGTTAAGAAGCACTGTCACACTCCCCCGTGCAAGGAATGATGATCCCCTGAATGTAAGAAGAACAGGGGTGATGAAGTAAAGAAGACTCAACCATGCAATCCTCCCCGTGCTCAAGACTGACACAAAGACCTCCACTATAAACGGTCTCTCTCTCGCTCCCCAAAACAGAGCGACAGAGACGACCCCCGCAGTCTATTTCCCCAGGCCATTATGGACGCCCATACTCCTAAGGGGATGGAAAAGTATCCCCCTCTGAAGGATTATGATGCTGTTAAAAACCATGTCGACCACCTCGACGGCTTCGAGGCAATGCTCCATTACCACAATGTAGGGGGTCATATCAAGTGCAGGTTATTCCCTACGACACTGAGGAAAACAGCCATGGACTGGTATAAAATCCTCTCCCGGGATCGATCACCTCATGGAAAAGTATGAAGAACCAATTCGTTAGTATTTTCACAGCGTCTCGTCGACACCCTAAAATCGAGGCCTCCCTCGAGGCAATCATCCAGAGGAGCAACGAGACTCTCAAGGAGTACATCGATCGGTTCAACCGCAAGGCCATTTAGGTCCCATGCACCGATCACATGAAGAGGTATCTACTTAAGAGGGGACTTCTCCTAGGCACTAAATTCAAAAAGGAAGTCTGCATTGAACCTCCCATATATTTTGATGCACTCCTCGAAAAATCCTGGGCCTACACAACCTATGAGGAAAAGAAGGCAACCAACAATGCCTGCGACTCGAGGAATCATGGACCGACCGGTAGCCCACGACACAATCATGCAATCATTCCTCAATGAACAAGGGATAAGAGAAGAGAAACCTTCCGACTCCTACGAGCATAGAGGACCAGCTGGGCAATTCACAGAATACACCCTGTTGGAGTTGCTTCCCGCTAGTGTATCCTTGCAGAGTGCGCCGCTAAATTCAAGGATGACAGGGTCAGACGCCCTCGACTAACTCCCGTTAAGCCTGGGGACAACAAGATAAACTACTGTCAATACCATCAGAGCAACGGTGACCTGACCGAAGACTGCATCCATTTGAAAGATGACATCAAGACTCTTATCAAGGCATGGAGACTCAGGCAGTACAAGAAGAACGAAGCCCCTCGTTGGGATATGCACGAGGTGAAAGAAATTGAAGAGGATGCGTGATCGACCAATGAATCTGGCCCCCTCCAGATCACATTCTACGTTTGCAGGCCTGAGGACTTCCGCGTCCCCGACGGCCTCGAAGATGATGAGCCCTTGTGCAACCAAAGGAGATGGGAGAAGTTCCCCTCCACCATGGTCATATATGGCGGGGGATTCAGTGACGTCATAGTGAATTCAGCGAAGAGGAAATTTAGTGAGCTGATAGATGCAGCCCCAGTCTAGGCTGTAACTCTTGGAAAGTTCAAGGGAAAATTTAAGCCAATCACCTTTTATCTTGAGGAGCTACCCAACAGAGCCCCTAACTCCAGCATCCCTCTGCTTGTAAGGGCAAGGATAGCCAACTTTGATGTACATAGCATCCTGTTCGACGAGGGGAGTTTCGTCGACGTGATGTACACCCATATGTTTCGCACCCTGCAGCTCGACAATTATCACCTATCACCATATATGGGATCCGACCTGCAAGGGTTCAATGGTTACACCTCCAAGCCATGGGGTTACATCAAGCTGTTCATCACGTTCAGGGAAGAAACCGCATCCCAGCAGGTCAAAGTGCGTTTTCTGGTGATCGATTACCCCTCTCTCCATAACTGCATCCTTGGTAGACCAACATTAGCCGAGCTGACCGCCGTACCCTCCATAGTGAATTTGAAGATGAAGTTCTACACCAAGAGGGCCCGCATCGCCGCCATCTATGGAGACATTGCAGCTTCCAGGAGATGTTTCAATGAGGCCTCCAAAGGACAGAACATGGTCGACACTGAGGTACGACCTGCCAACAAAATGACCTCCTCGACAACAATGTCTCCCTCAGTGGACAAACCTGCTCAAGTTGAAAAACAACTAGCTCCACCAAAGGTCAAATCCATTGACCTCGTCACCAGCTTCGTTAAAGATGAAGTCGATGCACCTAATGGCGAACAAGATCCTCTCTGACCCATCCTCGACGTAGACTTTGAGTTCACCCCCTCGGAAAAGACCCAAGTAAAGGCATAAAGATATGTGTTAGGCTCCTCGACCTGGAGAGGAAGCTGCTCAAATCCTGTCTAAGGGAAAACACTAATCTGTTCGCGTGGAGCGCGACAGAGATGCCCATACTCGACCCTGAGGTCATTTGTCACCTACTTGTTGTGGATCCAACTACTAGGGAAGTAGTACAACATAGGTGTAGGCAGTCTACTGAGAAAGCAGAGGCTGCTGAAAAAGCTGTAAATGGCCTCCTATAGGCAAATTTTATTTTTGAGGCCCGATATTCAACCTGGCTCTCCAACATTGTACTTGTTAAGAAAAATAATGGAAAATGGCATATGTGTGTTGACTATACTGATCACAACCGGGCATGTTGCAAATATGCATTTCCTTTACCTAACATTGGCATGTTGGTCGACAACTCGGCTAACTTTAAAATTTTGTTTTTTATGGATGCATATTCGGGATATAATCAAATCCTCATGGCGATGAGTGATAAACATTGCACTGCCTTCATGGCCAGGTTGGACAATTACTACCACAACATAATGCCCTTCATCCTAAAAAACATGGGCGCAACATACCAGCGGATGATGACCAAAGTCTTCCGTGGTGAGATCAGGGACATGCTCCAAGTATACATGTATGACATGATCATCAAGTATAGAGAGGAAACCAACCATGCTGCCCATCAGAAAAGAATTTTCGATCAAGCGAGACGGTTCAGGATAAGATTCAACCTGGAAAAATGTACCTTCGGGGTAAAGGAAGGCAAATTCCTCAATTTCTATCTAACGGAACGGGGAATCAAAGCCAACCCCTACAAATGCAGGGCGTTCTCCGAGCTCCCCATGCAAATATTAAAATAATATATACAATTCTTGAACAATATGCTCACCTTGCTCTCCGGCTTCGTAGCGAAGTCCGCGCAACATGCTCTCCCATTTTTCAAACTCTTGTGTAAAGAGGCGGCGTTCGAGTGAACCGAGGAGTGTGAACAAGACCTCTTCAACCTCAAACGATCCCTTTCACAATATTCTGTGTTATCACGACCAAAGAACAGGGAAACTTTGTTCCTTTACCTGGACGTCTCCACCGAGGCCGTGAGTGTGGCAATTGTCTGCGAGACGCCAGACGGGTGGAAATCGGTGTACTTTACTAGCAAAGCGTTGCAAGACCCCAAGGTCAAATATCCACAAATCAAAAAGGTAGTCCTAACACTAATTAACACGGAAAGGAGACTCAAATATTAGTCCCTCGACCATACGTTTATCTTACGAACAAATCATCCTGTAAGACAACATCTACGTCGACCAGACATGGCCGATCGATTACTGAAATGGTCCCTAGAACTTTCAGAGTTCTAAATTCAGTATGAAAGCAAGAAATCCCTTAAATCCAAAACGTTGGCCGACTTCATTGCGGATATGACAACCCAAGAACCCTCTACGGGCGGGGAATGCAAGTCGACCATCTTCGTGGATAGAGCTTCCAGATCGACTGGGATAGGAGCAGGAATACTCCTCGAGTACGAGTACAAGGCCCTGCTCGCGGGACTATGGCTGGCCGAAGACCTAGGTGTCCGAGAAGTACAAATATTCACAGACCCCCAACTCGTTGCTTCTCAAGTGCGAGGAGAATATCAGCCCAAAAACGATAGCCTCATCGAATACTTAAACCTAGTCAAAGGAAGGATGAAGAAATTCGACTGGGCAGAAATCAAACACGTACCCCGCGAATAAAACTCTCGGGCCGACATACTTTCAAAACTTACAAGCACAAAAAAGAAAGGTGCAAACAAATTTGTCATTCAAGAGTCCCTTTCTCACCCGAGTATTGAAAAACCCACTAGGCCACCCGAGGTAAACGCCATTGGGTATAATATGTGTTGGATGACCCCGATATTCAATTATCTCACCAAGGGAGGGTTACCATCTGATCAAAAAGAGGACAATGCAACCAAATGACGAGCCTGCTCTTATATAGTAGTCGAGCAGAAGCTCTATAGACGAGCATTCTCCATCCCACTCCTCAAATGCATCGAGGAGTTTAAAGTCCCTGATAACTTATGGAAAATACACAGAGGAATCAACACCCAACACTTGGGAGAGAGTACCCTAGTATGAAAGGCGTTGCGAGCAGGGTATTATTGGCCAACCATGCAGTAGGACACGAAGGAGCACGTCAAAAAATGCGACAGATGTCAACAACACACGAACATGCATCTAGCACCCCACATGTGCTCAAAACATTGTTGTAACACGGTAGGAGAACTGACTTTTGGTTTTTCTTTTTATCGCAAATGTTGCCGATAGCAAGAATCACCATCGACTTTTATTTTATCCAATAAGGAAAGGGTGAAAAGAACAGGAAAGACCTAATAAGATTTTGGGTTCGGGGGGTAAGTTATGAAAAGGAAAGGTGTTAGCACCCTTGTCATCTATAGTTATCTACAGGCTCTTAATTGCTTAGTTCACTTTAATTGACTTTGTGTGTGATTTGTTTGAAAATGTTTTGAAAATGCCAATGTAAGGTCGTCTGCTTTATAATAACCCTTGTATCAGTCCTCAAGAGTGTTTATAAAGCATTTGAAAGTAGTTATTTTGAAAGTGTGAGGTGTGAAAATTATTTTAGTTTGTGAGCAAGAAATTAAAGGTGTCTTACCCACTGAAAGGTCTTTCTTTGTCCTTTTCCTTCTCCATTTGGGATGGTGCTATACATACCATTAGTTGGTAGGTAGCCTCATCCATTGGATGTGAAGGGACAGGCGTATGGTCATCATTATGGTCATTGAAGGCAACATATAGGGATACCTTATCAATTCGAAGGGAATGTCATCATATATTCGTAGGCAACATTGAGGGACAAGATCATTTCTCATAGGCAACTTCGAGGGACATCGCAAGACTATGATCATTATGATGACTTTAATCGAGGGTCTTTGCGAATGGTATCCCTACGTTTGAAGGACATGACCATTGTTTTTTTACGAAGGCAACCGAGAGAGATTACCCTAGAGGTGTATGTGTGCAAATGAATCAGTTTAGTTTATTTATCTTGTTTATTTAGGGTTTTTTAAGTTTTAGTTTTAAATCTTGCCATACAAGCCTATTACTAATAATTAAATATATACAGACAAGCAAGCATAATATAGGTGGAGAAGGTAAAGTGCGGAAAAGTAAACCCTAATTAAGCTATTACAAGGCTTTGGAGAAGATGCAATAGTATAAATTTGTGAGAAATAAAACTACAGCTATTACAAAAAAATATATATGCGACCTATACAATTTCTCTAATAAAGTAAAGGGGCAAATAAATGAGAAAATGTTAGAAAAATGTTTTAAAGTCCTAAAGTATAAAACGTTAAAAATTAGATTTTTTTTGTATATTTTTGTAGAAAGTAATTTAAGTTAATAATTAATAAAAACCTAATTATTCTAATTAATTATACATATTAAAAAATAAGACCTAAAATCTAATTAAATGAAGAAAAAAAGTCAATTAAGAAAACCTAAAAGACTATTTTTTTATTTTATGTAATATTCTGATTTTTATATGTTTTGATTTTAATTGTAAAAAAGAAATAAATTAGTGGAAATGAAGTTTCAAAGAGAGAATCTGATCGTGCGCTAGCCATTGTAACTCATTATCCCTGCGTTAAAGTTTGCAGTTTCTTATTCAAACTTATTCTAAACACCATGATGAACTCATATGTGCACACGAAATTAGTTAAATATGTATAGATTAAAAGATTCGAATTAAGAAAATTACCAAAATCGGTGGGCTTATGTAAGTTATTCTAGACACGAATAGATTTGTTTTGGACTTGGTGAGATTCTTGGGAGCTTCTGGAACACGATTTGAGACTTGGTTTTGATTGAGACTGGATGGAAATTTTGATACGAGTTTGCACCTTTCTTTGAAAATTTGTAATTTTGAAACCTTGCTTCTATTGCAACCACTTCATCTTTTGCACTTGAGTGTTGCATATATTTATGGAGGAATGAAAATGGATCAAAACAAGGCAAGGATCTTGTATGATTATGTCACAATTCATTGCAAAGAAAACACATTGAAATCGTTCCAAAATAATTTTAAAAACATTCCAAACTTGAAGATTCTTGCTCCCAACATGCTTTCACGATTTTGGCAAGCTCTTATGAGGTCTTGGGCCTTCTAGAAGATATCCAAATGAAGCCCACACGCCCTTTGGTCCATCAACTCATATTTTATTTGATTTATTTTGACTTAATTTGAATAAAATCAAAATAAAAAAAATAAAAAAATAAAAGTAATGTATAAATGGACTTAGCGGTCCTCTAACATGTTATAAACATGTTTAAATCTCAAAAGTTATGCCCATTAGTCCAAAAGTTAAATATTGGTCAAATGAAGTTTCATGCATTTTCTCAAACATTGCCCAACTTTCACCAATCATAACTCTCTCAAATTTCATTATTTGAAGGTGATCTTGGACTTTTAAGAAATATCCATATCTCCTCTACAATCTCTATGTTGATAATTTTTGCATTTTAATAATTTATATTGATGTAAGTTTCCTTGACAAAAAGTGTCTTTTTGTTGGCATTTGAAATGACCTATAATGTCTTGGCCCATATCTCTTAAATGAGGCACTTTTGGACTTGAGCTTAGAGAGAAAAAGTTGTAGAGAATTTAATTTCCTTCAAAATTAGCTTTGGTTGGGGGAAAAATATGAAGAATGTGAAAGTTATGCTTGGTCAAAGTTCAGTTGGCTTCTCCTAAGGAAACCCTAATTTGGCAACTTTTGACTTTTGATGATTTGAGGGTTTTTCTTGAGGAATCATGATCAAACCTTGATCAAAGGATGAATATAACTTCAAAATGTTGTTGTTGATCAAAAATCTTGAAGTTTGATTGTATGTTAACAATGGTTGACTTTTTACCCTATATAGTTGATTTTCCATCATCTGAGCAATTGATTGAGTAAACTTGTGATGAAAGGCTTGAAACATGACATGAGCATTCTTAGGAACATAGGAAGAGCCATGAAAACAATTTGAGGCATTAGAAGTCCAATTTCCTTTGAGAAAATCAAAACCCTAGTTGTAGGCTAATTGCTTAGGAGAAGACTTGTCTGATCAATTCCTTGAGTAATCTTGAGCAATTGAGAACCTTAGGAAGATGAGGAGACCTCTTGAAATAATTTGATTTGAAAATGAGAGGGAAAATTTTGGGGTACAATAGCTTCCCCTGTTCAATCTTCTCAAACCTGAAGGGTTAAATTGACATGCTCTTCATTCGTGGTCTGAAGGTGGAAGAGGATTGAACACTTAAGTACCCAGAAATTTATACTCGCATGTGCATGAAGTAACACTGTTGGTTGATTGTACCGGGAATGGGCTTAAAGTTTCCATTTGGATGGTGACGAGATGTCGTCGGAGATGGGCTTATAGATGCCATCCAGAGTAACCATTGATAGGAATGTCAAAACGAGTCTACGCCTGACTTTGTCTGAATGATGTACCTGAATGAGTATATGTCGTACTTTGTCTAGAAGATGTATTTGAAATGAGTCTACGCCTGACTTTGTCCAAAAGAGTTTCAGAAGGAATCTACGCTTGATTTCATCTTAATGATGTACTAGAAGACATCTACACCCAACTTCATCTAGAAGAGATATTGAAAGGAGTCTACGACTGACTTTTTTCCAAAAGAATATCAAAAGGAAATCCACACATGACTTCATCTAAATGATGAACTAGAAGATGTCTACACCCGACTTCATCTAGAATAGGTATTGGAAGGAGTCTATATCTGACTTTTTTCCAAAAGAGTATCAGAAGGAAATCTACGCCTGATTCTATCTGAATTATGTACTAGAATGAGTCTACGTTTGACTTTGTCTAGAAGATGTATTTGGAATGAGTCTATGCCCGACTTTTTCCAAAAGTGTTTCAGAAGGAAATATATGTTTGACTTCATCTGAATGATGCACTAGAATGAGTCTACGCTCGACTTTGTCTAGCAGATGCGTTTGGAATGAGTCTACTCCTGATTTTGTCCAAAATAATATCAGAAGGAAATCTATGCTTGATTTCATCTAGAAGATTTCTACGCCCAACTTTATCTAGAAGAGATATTGGGAGGAGTCTACACCTGACTTTTTTCCAAAAGAGTATCAGAATGGATCTATGCTTGATTTCATCTGAATAATGCACTAGAAGCTGCTACGCCCGAATTTGTCTAGAAGAGATATTGGAAGGAGTCTACGCCTGAATTTCTTTCCAAAAGAGTATCAGAATGGATCCATGCTTGATTTCATCTGAATGATATACTAGAATGAGTCTACGTCTGACTTTTTCTAGAAGATACATTTGGAATGAGACTACGCCTGACTTTGTCCAAAATAATATCAGAAGGATTTATGCCTGATTATATGAAAATGTTGGTTATGTAGATAGTCTCCCCTTCTAGTTTCTGGAATTGACCTACATCTTGTCTGTAAATTGTTTATAATATTCATTTGTCTGTGAATTTAACCTGAAAAGACAAAGTTAGCTTTTATGCAATGTCATGATGTATGCATTGCGTAAATGATGCTCTCAAAATAAATGAGAATGTTACGTGCGTTTGGTATGCATATGTCATGATATTGTAAATGATGTATGTGTGCGACATGTCATTGGAGTGTATCGGTAGCTTCTTATAACGACGTCTTCCCGGGGACAATAAATCCTTGATTGTCGCTGGAGATGAAGAAAGTTATTCTTCAATTTATTCTAAGAATACTTTTGATGGAGCTTTTTGTCTTCTCTTTAAGGATACTTAGCTGGGGATCTTCAACTTCTACTTGAGGATAATCAAAGAGAGCCAGCTGCTCGCTGTTTTTTGAAGGAATTGATTTTTGCATATCCTAGCCGGGGAAAAGAGAGATGGATGCTTTTGGACCAAGTTTTAGGCATTGTAGCGATTTCTCTGGGGATAACAACTTTGGTCAGACCCTACTGGAGGGAAGGAGAGGATTTCATGGTGTTGGAGAAATTAACTCTGCTGGGGAATGAAATTCCTATAAACCGTGTTAAGGAAATAATTTGTGTCGGGTATTAGTATTTCATAGGCTGTGTTAAGGAAGTTTTCACCATATACTGGGGGGAATGATCGGATCTTCCTATCTGTTAGGGAACCTATTGGGGAAGATGGTCATGTCAAGATGTCGATCAGAGATATGGAAATTAACTGCTGGAAGATGCCCCAGTTTCCGTCTGACTTACATATTTAGGCTTGTTGGGGAATGCATCTCTGTTGAAGATGAGCTTGTGCAGATAACTCTGTAGAGATAATTCCGTGGAAACTTCTCTATGTGGATTTATAGATGACTTGAACATTATCTCAACTTCTAGAGCCCTCAGTAAATGTTGATCAGGTTAATAAGTCTTCTACTGATAGACAAGTGATGAGATAACGGGACATAGTCGTACGCTTTAATCCTTAACTTTTGCCTAGATTGCCTTTTTAGGTTTTCAGTCCACCAGGATACCCATTATTTCCCAAGCCGCCTTTTTAGGTTTTCGACTTACCGGTGAAACAACCGGATGAACAATCAACTGATAATGAAATCAATGAAGTCGCCATCGAACGTTTTTTATCCCACAAGAAGGGAAAGGTAAACATCGAGTAAACCTGAGAAGGGTGAAATCAAGGTCGAACGACCAAGAGATAAGGGTAAGGGAGTCTGTTACGCAAGGGGAAGGTATTAGCACCCCACACGCCCGTAGTACTCTACGGTATCCACTCTTGTTGTCTATCTTATGGGTGTGTTTAATCTATATCTGAACTGTACAGGAAATGCATGCAAAATAAAAGAGAAAAGAATGTAGAGAAAATGAAATGTTGTGCTCGCTTGGGCCCTACCCCAATGCCTACGTATCCCTTTTAAGGAATCAGAGGAGCCGTAGTTTGGCTTATGTTTTTGTTTGTTTGTATTTTTTAATGAACATCATTAATTTCTTCTTCTGCCGCAACTCGACCTTTGGAGATTTACGCATCAGCACAGAAGTGAACTAACATGTTCTTTCTGAAAAGAGTTTGAAAGAAAAAGCCCGAAGGCGCCAAAGAGTTTGCATTGGTTGATATCTTTTACCTTGAAGAAGGATTTGGAAGTTGTTAGATGTTTTAATATTTTCTTCAAAGAAAAAAAGGAAGTTTTTGTTTTAATGCACGGATGCAAAAGAAAGAAAAACATCTAAGGGAGACTAACCTAGATCTATCCCTAATGTTATCATACAATGATGGTCCTATGGTTGAGTTTTGAAGGGAAATCTCTACCCTATGTTGACATGCTTGGATAACAATCCTAATGTCTATCTCAACTCATCATCTATAGATGAATCAAGAAGTCCTAAAGGAGCATAGCAAGGGTCTATCACCTAAAACTATGTACACAAAGATGAAATCAAACAGGTAAGCCAATAAGCTCAAGAGAGTTAGCTCAAGTGAGCACAACTAGAGATAATCTATCTAGGCTACCATTACCTAAGAAAGTCTAACAAAACTATCCTATAGGGAACATGCAATGAGAGTGAAGTCGTGATCTCAATTTCTAAATTGAGTGACTCATCGATCAACAAGAAATAAAGGAAAGCGATGAAATCCTATAGGGAGCATGCACTGAGAGCGAAGTCGTGATCTCAATTTCTAAATTGAGTGACTCATCGATCAATAAGAAAGTAAACAAACATAAGCACAACACATATGGCAAATGAAGTGCGGAATGCCTGCTACAGGTCTTTAAACAGCGACTTTGAGCGCACGCTCTTTATTTCCTACTTCTCATGATATCTAGAAAGCAGTAAAGTGCTGAAATGAGATAAACAAGAGAGAATACCAAACAGATATCAATCCGTAGCAAAGCCTATCAAAACAAAGAAACCCGACGTTCTTCGCGAAAGATTCACCAATCAAAGAAAAGAGCCAGAAATCAAATGCTCGGAATAAATGTCGACGCATCATCGATGTGAAAATAAATCACAATCGAAATCTCAAGCGCATTTGCATATCGCACAATAAACCTGCATAAGACTCAAATCTCAACAAGAAAAAGTGAATTACCGATCTCAAATATCATCGGACAATCGGAATTAAATTCCTAAAATCTCAAATAAAAACTAACAAATTTTTATATTTGAATTTATTATTTTTTAGATTTTTTATAGACTAAAGAAAAATCGAAAATTGTGTACTAAAACGGATAAGCGTCAAATTTATATAGAATCTTCCAGGAGGTGTATAACCGAATCTCCTATTTCCACTAATTCTAGTCAAATGGGCATTCAGATCCATTAATAAGGGAGTGTAATCAATAACCTTCCAGCTTTTTTTTTAATGCCACGCTCCCTCTTTTTTTAACCATTTGCATTTCTTTATCAAGTTGCAGATAAAGCACAACATAAATGTTCTTAAAAAGAAAAAAAAGAAAAGCAATTCAAGTAATGAAAGAAACGTGCTTTGATTGGCCAGCATGATCTTCATTACCAACAAGTGAACAACGACCACTTCTAGGGCAGGGTGGCCTCATGTGGATGTTCTCCGGCAAGAACAACTTTTTCTGTCGATTACCGTCGGCGCCGGCTACTGCAACTAAGCAAATATGACACAAAAAAGGCGTTGTCTTGTTCGGAATTTTACGCTGATTCCGAATCCGACTCCGAAATTCAACAAAACTCCATGGAAATCATGTATATTAGAAACTTCAAACGAGATCTAAAAGTGGCGTTTATGGTGAACCGAGTCATCCGCGCATATCAACCTCAGTTATGGCCTATGAGCATATGAATGAATCTTATACGACGAACTAAACGGTAAAAAAATTCGGAAGAACTTACCGGCTTGAAGCTTGCGAAAGCTATGCGAGAAGAATGACTCTGCTGCTCCTTGGATCTTGGCGAACCTTTCCAGATCCAGCAGCGAACTAAACGCAAGTCACCATTTCCGTTTGTGAAGATCGGAATGAAGTTCAAGAACTCGTTGAATCACCAAAGGCGATGCAGATTATCGAATGTCACAGTGATGAAGGGAAGCGAGGGAGCGTGGTCGTTGACGATGAAAGGGCTTGAAACTATTGTAGTAGCTGCTGTGATGGAAGGAAGAAAAAAGAGCGACCTGGTTACTGTGTTGTGAAGAAAAAGCGTTCTTGTTACATGAAAGAGAGAGCGAGAGGGTTCGTTCGTCGAAAAAAATCAGTGAGAGAGGAAGCCGAAAAAAAGTGAGCGAGCCCAGGTGATGGTTATATATTTTCTGTTATGAGCCAAGTTGTTTTTGTTAGAATCATAGAGGATTCGATTGTCGTTGCGAGTATGAGCCAAAAAAAAATTTGTTGCCAACAGTTTGTTACGGTTACATGGATAAAAATGGAAAAGACTCCTTATGGTTACTCTCATTATACATGCAGTAACTAATTATCGCATGGCCATCAAAACTGTCATCACATGCATACGCGACTTATGATACAATAGTCTTTTTCCAAAAGATTATGTTATTATGCATGGTTACATGACCGCCTTCATTCTTGTATACCTTGTGCTATAACACTCCTTTCGGAACGATCTTGATATCATTAAAAAGAGGACGTATCAAGGAACATTCTTCGTGTTGGCCTCGCCTCGAAATAACGACCATAACCCGTCCTAAGATGGTCCTGAAATTATGAAACCGTAACTGAAATAAACACCGACAATTCTGTCATTACCGACGATTTCCCGTCAATGCTCCAACCTCCTTTTCATGATTAAATAACTCGAGATATAGCGTTCTTCAAGATAAAGTCTCAGCATAAAAGTTGAAGAGTGAATTTCCCTAAACAACATTCATGTTGGAAAATTTCTTGAAATAACTCTCGAAACATAAAAAAAATGATCGCGAAGCCGTGGTACCAAAACTGTTCACGATAACTGGAAACTCACCATGCAGAACTCAATTCCATCACCACGACTTCAAAATCTCGTAACTTTCCCAATAATGATCCAAACGCCATAAACTTGATACCGTTGGAAAGAGGACAAATGATAGAACAAGTTCACAGTTTGCTTCCAATCCGGACACGGCCTTAATTATAAAGAAAAATGCGATAAGTATATTCCTTGCAACTGTTCGAAAAAATGCCAGGCTTTGCATTACAAATTCCATGCGTGGCACCTGCCTCTCATCCTCTTCAATCCTCCTACTTTGCGCTTCGATATTTCTTTCCACGGTGCACAAAACAAGACGAAGTTTGAACCAAAAACGAAGAGTGTGTGACACACTCCAACTTTCATGTTCGACATATTTAGAAACGAGACATAAATCCATGATAAAAAACGTCCTAAACATGCGCCTGCCACCTGCTCGATGAAATGTTGGCCAGGCAAGGCAAGTCTTGGCAGCATTTTACCTTTCAAGCCTTCAAAACGTAAACATCATAACTTTCTCTACGAACCTCCGAATAGTACGAATCTTGAATCAAAACTTGAGAGGAGAATCCGATATTCAACTTTCATGTTCGGATATTTTGCATTTGAGTCTAAACGAGACCTCAAAAATAGCCATGAAGTTTACCATCTTTTGAAAAATCTTCTAAAAATTATTAAGAGCCCATATCACTAAAAACGCGAGAAACTTCAAATTCGGCCGATTCTTTCGATTTTTCCCAACAACTCAGCAAATTTCCTCACGTTTGGGACCTTTAACAAATGACTATGATCAAAAACTCCTTTAGTCGATTTTTGAATTTTGTTGACCTTTGCTCATACACGCCTAAATCTTTTTTTATTCGATTGACCCCGATTCTTCTGATAAAAACGTGGAGACCAGCAGACCTCATGCATATGCTTTTAATGTAGATAAGAAAAACCACGAGACCATTTTAGACTTTAAAAGATCAGTTAAACTACACCACCAATCAAGAATACTGATTGCATCGCAAAGATCGGGGATGTTGACCATAACTCCTAAACGTTAATCCAACTGGAACATCCTGAAGCGCTCTTATACCCACATACCTCATGACTTGAGATGATATTTGAGATGAAAAGACTTCGGATACGCAACCTTTGAAGATAAATATTCTTCTTTAAGGCAATGTTTACCTATCCAGCCAAAACCTTGATTATATGTCCTCGAGTTAACGCAATGCAAGTGATGAATATGATGGTGGAGTATAAGCCAATTTGTTTACAAGTAAGA
This sequence comes from Vicia faba, assembly GCA_948472305.1. Taxonomy (NCBI): domain Eukaryota; kingdom Viridiplantae; phylum Streptophyta; class Magnoliopsida; order Fabales; family Fabaceae; genus Vicia; species Vicia faba. The sequence goes on along the minus strand of OX451735.1, from coordinate 646,599,595 downwards.
GGGCAAATTTCCGGGTGCAACAATTGCCCCTATTTAATCGTCTTAAACCTGAAAGTGAGATTGGCTATAGCCTTTTGAACATTCAAAGTGGGAGAAGATTAAATACTAAAAAGAACCCGGAAATTTGCGCTCTGGAGCCAACCAGGTATTGTGATATTTAGGTTTTCTGTATTTTCTATTTTTTAGCCTTCCTCCTTCCTCTTTTTTCATTACAATGGTTATCAGAATAATTCTCTTAGATGTCAGGTCAAGGTTAGACATACACAAGGAAAAGACTGACCAAAGAAAGTTCTACCGAAGAGACGCCAATCGGAGGCAAACTTACCGGGGACACAAATATACATTGACTCTGAACAGAACGCCGATTAAAGGAGAACTTACAACATGAAAAGAGAACAACCGAAGGTGACTCCTAACAAATGGTACTAGCCGAAGATGGGTTTTAGCAAATAATACCAGCTGAAGCGGGATTTTAAAAGATACCAGCCGAAGCGGGATTTTGAAAGATACCAGCCGAAGCGGGATTTTGAAAGATAACAGCCGAAGCAGGATTTTGAAAGATACCAGCCGAAGCGGGATTTTAAAAGATACCAGCCGAAGCGGGATTTTGAAAGATACCAGCCGAAGCGGGATTTTAAAAGATACCAGCCGAAGCGGGATTTTGAAAGATACCAGCCGAAGCGGGATTTTGAAAGATACCAGCTGAAGCGGGACTTTGAGAGATACCAGCCGAAGCGGGATTTTGAAAGATACCATCCGAAGCGGGATTTTGAAAGATACCAGCCGAAGCGGGATTTTAACAAAGGATACCAGCCGAAGCGGGATTTTGAAAGATACCAGCCAAAGCGGGATTTTGAAAGATACCAGCCGAAGCGGGATTTTGAAATATACCAGCCGAAGCGGGATTTTAACAAAGGATACCAGCCGAAGCGGGATTTTAACAAAGGATACCATCCGAAGCGGGATTTTACCAAAGTATACCTGCCGAAGCGGGGTTTCTAAAGGATACCTGCCAGAGCAGGGTTTTGAAAGATACCAGCCGAAGCGGGATTTTGAAAGATACCAGCCGAAGCGGGGTTTTAAAGGATACCATCCGAAGTGGGATTTTGAAAGATACCAGCCGAAGCGGGATTTTTAACAAAGGGTACCCGCCGAAGCCGGGTTTTAAAGGATAAAGGTATGCATATCTGGTCAGATTTAGATACGCAGGAGTGGAATTGAAACTCAAGAAACAAATATTTAGAGTTGATAGTGAACACAGGAATGAGACTAACCGAAGAAAGCCCCAATAAAATGGATATATTCTCCTAAACAAGGACGCCAGACAATTGGACTTTGAAGAGACACAGAAAGACTCTTAACATAAAAGGTTAGCTAAGTAAACAAACGGAGGACTCGACTAACACAGATAAACCGAAACAAGGAACCGACTAAGCAGGACCTTTAGAGAGTACCGATCAAAGGTGAACTCTACAAGATAAAGAGACTGGTCAAAGCAGACTCTAACAAGGATTGCCAAAACACGTTGGGCTTGATAGGTTGCAAATTCACAATAACTACAAAATCCCTCAGGCCAAAGGCGGGGTGTAATTCTTCAAGAGTGGCAATCATATGAATTACCACACACCAAGTATGGATACTCAAATACTTGAGAAATAAGAAAGGCTATTTGCCTACTCTTATTCGCACTCTAACGGCAAAGCAAACATGGGTAAAATAACCAAAGGCTTGGAAAGGCAAGCGCAAACCACAAACTTACTGGGGAGATGGAGAAATACCAAAGACCCGACTGGTGGTGAATCAAAACAAACTCTGCTCGGGAAACATAATAGAGTCACCCTAGGCTTGTTGTGGAGATAAATCAAATCTAAGCACATAACAATCTGGTTACCACAAGTGGACATAATTGGCTTATATTCATGCATGTTTTAACAAAAAATTTAGCGTAATGCTCCATACAATGGAAATACTATGCGTTTTAGTAGATGCGGTGTAATGATGCAATGTAATGATACATGTTTAGCAATGCACTGGGGAAATCACATCAATACTCGAATGCTGGGAAGACAATGAACTTCCGAATGATTATTCTTGCACATCGGATCTTCTGTAGAGAACATGCGATATGAACTTCAGTAGGAAATCGAGATTCGAAACCATCAACCTCGAACAAACGACAACATTAAAGAAACAACTTCCTGGGGAGTAATACTGCAAAAATAAATTGCAGTTCTGGGAAAATCTTGAATTCTCACCAAACTTCCAACTTCCTGGGGAGTAATACTGCAAAAATAAATTGCAATTTCAGAGAAAATCTTGAATTCTGACCAAACATGCAACTTCCTGGGGGATAAATTCTTTATTTTCCGTTAGAAAGAGGAAAGCTTTGCCGAGGATGAAAACTTTCTCGCGTAAAATATCTTGACGAAGATAACTTCTACTGGGGAGTATAGAAATTCTTAAATAAATAGAATTCTACTCAGACCACACTGGGGATAACAGCGCCAGTGGGTAAAAATCTTCACCTGGGGAAGAACCAAACATCCTAGGACAGAAACTCCATTGCGAACATCTCAACAAAATCTTTTATATTCTGGGATGAAGGAGTTATAGTTGGTGCTCCCATGTGCACCATACCGGGGAGAAGATGACACTTGTTGTAGAAAGCTTGCTCCACTAGGGAATGAAAACTCGCTTCACTGGGGAATAATGGGTACCTTACTTCGGCAGGTTCTCAAAATTCGACTTCGAATGGGGACAAAGACTACCTCTTACATTGAGGATCCGAAAGAATTAGATGGTAACATCAACAATATTCCTTGCACTAGGTATAACCATCTCCGCAAGAGTCAAGCCGACAAGAATTTTGTACTGGGAACAGAAATCATTCCATTGCAGATGATGGTCGTCCTCATGAGGATAAAAAAATATAATCTCCTGTAGATAAACATGAGTCTCTTCAAGAACTCTGATATAGCAGGCCTCATTGGAGAGAGGGAGCGCATCCCTCATTGAGTAGGAGAATACATACTTCATGGGGAGAATAAGTGCAAACCTCACTGGGGAAGCCGTAGAATGTTGACTTCAAGGGGAGTATATCAAGAATCTCCAGTTAGTTAGTAAAATGATTCTTCCTAGAAACCTGGAAAGAAACGGACTGCACTGAGAAGGAGCAATCCTCGGGCAAGAGTGTGCCTTCATTGGGGAAAATACTGCAAAAATAAATTGCAGTTCAGGGAAAATTTTGAACTCTGATCCAACTCCCAACTTCTTAGGGAAAAATCCAACATCTCTTTCCAAGGATAAAGAGAGTCTTGCTGGGAACTAGGACCGTCCGATGTAAGTCTTTGATAAAAGTAACTTCGACTGGGGAATCAAAATTTTTTTTTGAATAAAATAATTCTACCCAGGCCACACAGAGGATACTACTGTCGAGGGTAACAATCTTCACTTGAGGAAGAGAAGGGCTTCTTTGAACCATAAGCTTGAGGTTTGGAACTCCATCGAGGGAATATTTCAGCAATACGCCATCACTGGGATAAAATAATTTTAAACGGCATTTGTCCATGCACTCTGCCCCATAAAAAATAGGAGACCTGCTCCGCTGGGCATAACAAACATGTTAATCAAACATCTCTTCAAGAAAACCTAACTTGGGAAAAACTTCCCTAGGAAGAAAAGGTACGAACTTCAGAGAGACGATGAAGGACAACCTCCGTAGGGAGATAAATACCTACCACGGAGATATATGGTATTGACTTCAAGAGGATATAACAAAGGTCTACAATCCAATGAAATGATCTTTCCCAGATTTGTCGAAGCTGAGTAGACTATGCTGAAGAAGAAGTTTATACAAAACCTGTTGAAATGCATTTCTTCAGAAATAAGTCTTATGGGAGGGACATACTCTTAAACAAAGTCTCATTGAGAGTACTAACTTCAGTGAGGATTATGCATGGACATACTTTCACTGGAGATAAGGAATTATGTCTGGGCGAGAGTATGCCCTTATTGGGGATACATGATTCTGTCTTGAGAAGAAGTGAGCATTCACGGGGGAGATTGAATCCCATTCTACAGAAATCCTCATGTTGGTTACATACAAACCTTTCTTGATTCACTTGTTGGTATGCTTCTTGTCATAAAAGACCAACAATACTTGCAAAACAGAAAATCGTGGCAATATGCCCCATGCGTGGAATGGCAAACTTCGCTGATGAATAAACAATTTGAACTACCAATCAATGGGTAAAAAAATGTGATGCAAGATTACAACTTCATCACATAAACTCTGAGGAGGAATGCCACTGAAAAGTGGACTTTGGAGAAGATGCTGCAAAAATAAATTACAATCCACTGAAAATAAATCATCTTGACTTCAAACAACTTCTGAATTTCCAGGGAGAAGAACTATTCTCCTCTTGTAGAGAAATTAGGATGCTTTGCTGGGGAATAAAGATCTCAGAAGAGAAACCCCTTGGTAGACAGACTTGTCAAGTAGCAACAGATCTTTTACTGGGGAGAGGCGTCTTCCTATGAAACGACACTTCCATCACGTCTTGTATGGGTAAACAACCTCAAATGATCTTTGCGTTACTGCTCGTATCCTACTGAGGATAACAATCCAACTTCGAGTGGAGATAATGATCTCGACTTCTGTAAAGGAACATCAATAAATGGACCTAAGTCTCTAATAAGCTGAGGATAACAATCCCGACTTCTCGACATGATTTTCGAACTCACGAGTCATTTAGCCTGTGTATGGACTTGATCTGATCCACCCTTGAAGAGGAGAAAATTCCCCTGCATTATTTCTTGCCTTAGTCTATAAAGCCTTTGAAGAAAACTTCCCTGAGAGGACTTTCTGATATTTGCACCAACAAGATAAGCTGCCCCAGTGTTATGAACTTCAGAACATTGTCCCTGACTGACTAGAGTTGGAAGCGGTTTCAACCATGCTTGAGTGAATGCCCCTGCATTTGTAAATTCTGAAAATATTTTCCTCTAATCAACAGATTCTCGGAGAAGTTTGTCAAATCTCAATAGAATTGCCCCAGTTTCACTGTATCTTGAGGGATAAAATCCTGACTTGAATGCCTCAGATTGACTGAACACTTACTCAATAGAGTATTCAACATGCTTGCCTCTGCTCAACAGAGTCTCGACAAATATTTCTTTTTATCTCATGCTTAAGGAGAAAGGCGAAGTTCGCAGAGTTTTGAAGACAACCCAACCTTGGGGTGGTTGGCTTACGTCTTAAAAGTAGGTTAGTACACAATCGTACTTCTCAACTTGAACTGATTCATTCTCGAGCAAATACTTGAAGAAATACGTCCCTCAGGACCAATTGACAGCAATGCACCGCTACTCAACACAGACTTCGGGCAATCAAACTTTTGCAATCTGCTTCAGATCATTTCTCAAATTGGTATTCTTTTACTCAACAATCAATAGTAGGTCTGCCCAAGATTAAGACCATTTTCACAAATGATTTACCTTTCAACGGTATCCTGAAGCAATTTGTCCCTTGAAATAATCAAACTTTCATCTGATGCTCATTATGCAAGCTTACTTGATGTTTAAGCACTTGTTCATATGTAAAGAATGTTTATTCTAAGAATGATAATTCTAATGCAGAGCTCATGTTTGTCTTGAAGTTAAAAACTTTTATTGAAACATCAAAATTTTTTGTACAAAAGATAGTAAAAGATGGAGTGATACCAACTCAAAAAATATTAGCAAACCTCCTAGGAGTCAGGTTACCATACCCTCATTATGGTATCGCTTTCGAATTAACCCTTGCTTCAGTTAGGACTTTTAAGGGTTGTAAGATGGCCTGGTTCACGGTTTTAGAAAAAAGGACTTAAGGCTCAAAATTATTTGGTGCCCACCCCCTTCATGATGTTCTCCAGTCCTAAATTCAGTTAACTCGATACGAGCACTCATCTCTCAAGAAGAGTTTACAATGGTTGAGGAGTCAAACGAGTTTTTTTTTTTTGGACACAGCAGTCACTCACCTCTTTCGTTCTTAGTGCTTCTGGACACACGACTTTATTCTTTGATGAGGATTTTTATTTGGTAATCCCTCTTTCTCATTTCATGTTATTTCGCTTTCCCTAAATTTTGCCTGGACAAATTCCTTTTGCTTTTGATTTTGAAGTCCAGCGGGATACCCTGACTTTTGCCTAAGCGACTTGTTTTTTCAAGTTTCGACTTAACGAGGCTTTTTGTCTCTTTTGTTTTCATCATTTCATTTTGTTTGAACCCATCATGTGACTTCGAGTCATTTTCAACTTGTTGGAGGTAATTATGATTGCCTGAGTCTTTGGTTGACGACGAATAACCCTTGTGGCATCGTCGTGTTTTTACCTCTTGACGTGCGAGATATTTCCATTGGGATATCATCTCCTTAATGCATGCTATTGATATATGAGAGTTAACCATTGCGGTTTTTACATTCCTTAGCCTTTTGATGGATAACCATTATTGTATCCTTAGGTGCGCACTCCTGATGAGTTCTGAGCGCTCGATCGAATCAACTGAAATCTACCCTACCCCATGTTAAATGTGAGGGTTTTTTTTTTAAAAGAAAAGAAACTCCTACTTCAAGGCTCAACGGGGTTGATGAGGGTTTCACTCCCATATATATCCAGTGTTTGGGGATTTGAAATAAGGCTTGTACATCGTCAGCAGGGTCCTACTCAAAAGCACACCGTTTGAACTTTTTGGCATATTACTCATCATCCCCCCTCCAGAGGTATTTTGCTTTATTTAACAAGAGTTAAGTATCAAAAATCAAAGAAAACATTCATGAGTGAATACGAATGGATTAATTCAAGACAAACATATTCAATGCATTATGATTACTATTCAAAAATAAGCAAGTTTTGCATACAAGAAAGTGCTGAACCAAAACAAGAGAGATTGCAAATGAGAATGCAGATGTAATTTGAAATTTCCATGTTGAGGATACTAGTCTCCGTATGGACTTGTTGCTTAGGACGATGGTCTGCCAGTGTTGACATTTACTTAGTCAAGGGAGACTTTAAATCTGACTGTCTGACTCGAAATTGATAGCCTTTGCATCAAGCAAGTCTTACACTTCATCTCTGAATGGTTTACAATATTCAGTTGAATGGCCAGACGCCCCAGTATGGTAATCAAATTGAATTCCTTCACCATATGTGATGAAGGCTTTATCAAGCGAACTTGCATAAATTGCATCACAAAGTATCTTCTACCATCGAGAAGAAATGCCAACCATCTTCTACTACACAGAAGAGAAATCCAACCGCTGAATTCTGGAGCGTCTCCTACTACACAAAAGAAGCGACGTATTCTATTACATATAAGCGACATCCGGCAACCATACCAAAGAATCTTCTACTACACAAAAGAAAGTAAACTTTATCTCCTACTTCACAAGAGAGAAGTTTTAGCAACCGAATTACGGAGAATCTCCTACTTCACAAAAGAGTCTCCGTTTTCTAATACACGGAAGAAAGTAAACTTCATCTCTTACTTCACAAGAGAGAAGTTTCAGCAACCGAATTATGAAGAATCTCCTACTTCACAAAAGAGTCTCCGTTTTCTAATACACGGAAGAAAGTAAACTTCATCTCTTACTTCACAAGAGAGAAGTTTCAGCAACCGAATTATGAAGAATCTCCTCATTCACAAAAGAGTCTCCGTCTTCTACTACACAGAAGCAAAATTCAGAAACTGTAAAAAAGAATCTTCTACTACACAAAAGAAACTAAACTCTGAATATAGAATTCGACCTTTGAAGTATTTTTCTTCTACATAACAGCAGATATCCAAGAACTCGATATATTATACTTCTTCATCACAGAAGCATCACCTCATCTTATACTTACACATAAGAAGCATCCAGCTAAGGAAAAAGAGTCTGAAATGGTTTTCCAAACACGGACTGAACCTTGGAAAAGAAGCCAAACAAGTACCAAACTTCATACTTCATCCCCTTGCAGTATTAAATATCCTAACTAAGTGCCCCAGAATGAGAGACACATCTAGCATTTGCATAGAAATCAGGGGAGAAATTTGTTGGAGGATGACCCAAAGCACGAAGCTTAATCAACTGAGCTTCCAACACACGAGGAAGTAACTGGATACAAGGCATTGAGATTGTATCAACATGCTTCTCAAGCTTTTTCTGTCTCTGCTGGTAAGTTTTACCCCATGGGTTCACTTGGATACCAGAAACTAGCTGCTAGCAAGAAAATCCGAGAACACGAAGCTATGGGTGAGACCCACAGAGTATCTCATGATTTGAAAAAATGTCCCACGGGATGGGGATGAATGACAACTCCTGTTGCAACAACATATACAAGATCACTTTTCTTTGCTGACACTGTCTTCAAAACTTCCATACGTGACTCAACTAAGTCTTCAACTGGCTATTTTCCCCTTGAGGATTTCTGACTACAGGCCATTGCTTGCATATCCCCAATAAACAGCCCCATCTGATTCTTTTCATCTCATCCAATTCCCCACAAAGTTGTTTCATAACTTGAATTTGATCACGAAGCGGCGAGAAGTCAAGATTGGCAGTTCTAAAAAGAAAATACTGAGTCCAAATAAGGATTCCCCATTCTGAGTACCTTCGGAGTACCTGCTATGGATGCATGAAGATACACGAGGTGAATGAGTGGATGCAATGCTATGTTCAAACATCTTTTTTATACATACAATCTTTCACTTTTTTGTGTGTGTAAAATAAACATGCTATGATGCAAGGTGCAATGACATAGGTTCAAAAGTTCAGCATAACAACTGTATAATCCTCTGGATAACTGACGTATAAATATGCTGAATAATCTGAATATCACAGGGTCAAAGGTTCGGTACCAATTTCAGAACACAACGGAACCAAGTACCATGAATAACCGTTGTATAATCTCTGGCCAAGTGTAATATATCAGGATCAAAGGTCCGGAACATAACCGAATAACCATCCTAAATACCGAATCCAGAAACTTAGAAAATAAATCTGAGACCCACATAGTCACCAACAAAACAACAGTCACTATCAGAACATAGTCATCATATGTACCTGTAATAATCAAGTCCCTCCCTTCTCACGGGTGAAAACTAGGTCAGGGTAAGGTCGGGTAACCCAGAATCGAGGGTACTCCTGAAAAACTATCTCCATATCACCTACGTGAAAATGATAGCCCCTCATTTGTACCTCATCTGAGCATGGACGACATGACGGCAATAGTGAGACCTAAGTCAAATAGTCGTTCATGTTCCACTCTATTCCTAGTATCCTAGTTCACTCTGGCCTGGGTATTGGGCCTTTTACCTCATAGTAACACCCACCCAATCATGAAAACATAGCCAACATAACAGTATCACAATATCGAAAGCAATAAAATGCAACGCAAACACATGCACAAATAAACATGTACAAAATGAACAAGCTATAAAGCATAAAAATAAACACCAAAGGAAAAGAAAACAAGAGCTAGGATAGACTCTGGGATGGACCAGCATTTGGTAGACCTGTCCCCAGTGAAGTCACCAGCTGAAACAACCGGCTGAACAATCAACTGATAATGAAATCAATGAAGTCGCCATCTAACGCTTTTTATCCCACAAGAAGGGAAAGGTAAACATCGAGTAAACCTGAGAAGGGTGAAATCAAGGTCGAACGACCAAGAGATAAGGGTAAGGGAGTCTGTTACGAAAGGGGAAGGTATTAGCACCCCACACGCCCGTAGTACTCTACGGTATCCACTCTTGTTGTCTATCTTTTGGGTGTGTTTAATCTATATCTGAACTGTACAGGAAATGCATGCAAAATAAAAGAGAAAATAATGTAGGGAAAATGAAATGTTGTGCTCGCTTGGGCCCTACCCCAATGCCTATGTATCCCTTTTAAGGAATCAGAGCAGCCGTAGTTCGGCTTATGTTTTTGTTTGTTTGTATTTTTTAATGAACATCATTAATTTCGCCTTCTGCCGCAACTCGACCTTTGGAGATTTACGCGCCAGCACAGAAGTGAACTAACATGTTCTTTCTGAATAGAGTTTGAAAGAAAAAGCCCGAAGGCGCCAAAGAGTTTGCATTGGTTGATATCTTTTACCTTGAAGAAGGATTTGGAAGTTGTTAGATGTTTTAATATTTTCTTCAAAGAAAAAAAGGAAGTTTTTGTTTTAATGCACGGATGCAAAAGAAAGAAAAACATCTAAGGGAGACTAACCTAGATCTATCCCTAATGTTATCATACAATGATGGTCTTATGGTTGAGTTTTGAAGGGAAATCTCTACCCTATGTTGACATGCTTGGATAACAATCCTAATGTCTATCTCAACTCATCATCTATAGATGAATTAAGAAGTCCTAAAGGAGCATAGCAAGGGTCTATCACCTAAAACTATGTACACAAAGATGAAATCAAACAGGTAAGCCAATAAGCTCAAGAGAGTTAGCTCAAGTGAGCACAACTAGAGAGAATTTATCTAGGCTACCATTACCTAAGAAAGTCTAACAAAACTATCCTATAGGGAACATGCAATGAGAGCGAAGTCGTGATCTCAATTTCTAAATTGAGTGACTCATCGATCAACAAGAAATAAAGGAAAGCGATGAAATCCTATACGGAGCATGTACTGAGAGCGAAGTCGTGATCTCAATTTCTAAATTGAGTGACTCATCGATCAACAAGAAAGTAAACAAACACAAGCACAACACATATGGAAAATGAAGTGCGGAATGCCTGCTACAGGTCTTTAAACAGCGACTTTGAGCGCACGCTCTTTATTTCCTACTTCTCATGATATCTAGAAAGCAGTAAAGTGCTGAAATGAGATAAACAAGAGAGAATACCAAACATATATCAATCTGTAGAAAAGCCTATCAAAACAAAGAAACCCTACGATCTTCGCGAAAGCTTCACCAATCAAAGAAAAGAGTCAGAAATCAAATGCTCGGAATAAATGTCGACGCATCGTTGATGTGAAAATAAATCACAATCGAAATCTCAAGCGCATTTGCATATCGCACAATAAACCTGCATAAGACTCAAATCTCAATAAGAAAAGTGAATTACTGATCTCAAATATCATCGGACAATCGGAATTAAATTCCTAAAATCACAAATAAAAACTAACAAATTTTTATATTTGAATTTATTATTTTTTAGATTTTTTATAGACTAAATAAACATCGAAAATTATGTACTAAAACGGATAAGCGTCAAATTTATATAGAATATGCCAGGAGGTGTATAACCGAATCTCCTATTTGCACTAATTCCAGTCAAATGGGCATTCAGATCCATTAATAAGGGAGTGTAATCACAAATTTATTAGGCCCAAATTTGAAACTACTCCTAAGCCTGTTTGCTCCAAAAACAATAACCTTCCAGCTTTTTTTTTAATGCCACGCTCCCTCTTTTTTTAACCATTTGCATTTCTTTATCAAGTTGCAGATAAAGCATAACATAAATGTTCTTAAAAAGAAAAAAAAGAAAAGCAATTCAAGTAATGAAAGAAACGTGCTTTGATTGGCCATCATGATCTTCATTACCAACAAGTGAACAACGGCCACGTCTAGGGAAGGGTGGCCTCATGTGGATGTTCCTCGGCAAGAACAACTTTTTCCGTCGATTACCGTCGGTGCCGGCTACTGCAACTAAGCAAAGCTGACACAAAAAAGGCGTTGTCTTGTTCGGAACTTTACGCTGATTCTGAATCCGACTCTGAAATTCAACAAAACTCCATGGAAATCATGTATATTAGAAACTTCAAATGAGATCTAAAAGTGGCGTTTATGGTGAACCGAGTCATCCGTGCATATCAACCTCAGTTCTGGCCTATGAGCATACGAATGAATCTTATACGACGAACTAAACGGTAAAAAAATTCGGAAGAACTTACCAGCTTGAAGCTTGCGAAAGCTATGCGAGAAGAATGACTCTGCTGCTCCTTGGATCTTGGCAAACCTTTCCAGATCCAGCTGCGAACTAAACGCAAGTCACCATTTCCGTTTGCAAAGATCGGAATGAAGTTCAAGAACTCGTTGAATCACCAAAGGCGACGCGGATTATCGAATGTCACCGTGATGAAGGGAAGCGAGGGAGCGCGGTCGTTGACGATGAAAGGGCTTGAAACTCTTGTAGTAGCTGTTGTGATGGAAGGAAGAAAAAAGAGCGAGCTGGTTACTGTGTTGTGAAGAAAAAGCGTTCTTGTTACATTAAAGCGAGAGCGAGAGGGTTCGTTCGTCGAAAAAAATCAGTGAGAGAGGAAGCCGAAAAAAAGTGTGCGAGCCCAGGTGATGGTTATATATTTTCTGTTATGAGCCAAGTTGTTTTTGTTAGAATCATAGAGGATTCGATTGTCGTTGCGAGTATGAGCCAAAAAAAATAATTTGTTGCCAACAGTTTGTTACGGTTACATGGATAAAAATGGAAAAGACTCCTTATGGTTACTCTCATATACATGCAGTAACTAATTTACGCATGGCCATCGAAACTGTCATTACATGCATACGCGAGTTATGATACAGTAACCTTTTTCCAAAAGATTTTGTTATTATGCATGGTTACATGACTGCCTTCATGCTTGTATACCTTGCGCTATAACACTCCTTTTGGCGCGATCTTGATATCATTAAAAAGAGGACGTATCAAGGAACATTCTTCGTGTTGGCCTCGCCTCGAAATAACGACCATAGCCCGTCCTAAGATGGTCCTGAAATTATGAAACCGTAACTGAAATAAACACCGGCAATTCTGTCATTACCGACGATTTCCCGTCAATGCTCCAACCTCCTTTTCATGATTCAATAACTCGAGATATAGCGTTCTTCAAGATAAAGTCTCAACATAAAAGTTGAAGAGTGAATTTCCCTAAACAACATTCATGTTGGAAAATTTCTTGAAATAACTCTCGAAACATTTAAAAAAATGATCGCGAAGCCGTGGTACCAAAACTGTTCGCGATAACTGGAAACTCACCATGCAGAACTCAATTCCATCACCACGACTTCAAAATCTTGTAACTTTCCCAATAATGATCCAAACGCCATAAACTTGATACCGTTGGAAAGAGGACAAATGATAGAACAAGTTCACAGTTTGCTTCCAATCCGGACACAGCCTTAATCATAAAGAAAAATGCGATAAGTATATTCCTTGCAACTGTTCGAAAAAATGCCAGGCTTGGCATTACAAATTCCATGCGTGGCACCTGCCTCTCGTCCTCTTCAATCCTCCTACTTTGCGCTTCGATATTTCTTTCCACAATGCACAAAACAAGACGAAGTTTGAACCAAAAACGAAGAGTGTGTGACACACTCCAACTTTCATGTTTGACATATTTCGGAATGAGACATAAATCCATGATAAAAAACGTCCTAAACATGCGCCTGCCACCTGCTCGATGAAATGTTGGCCAGGCAAGGCAAGTCTTGGCAGCATTTTACCTTTCAAGCCTTCAAAACGTAAACATCATAACTTTCTCTACGAACCTCCGAATAGTACGATTCTTGAATCAAAACTGGAGAGGAGAATCCGATCTTCAACTTTCATGTTCGGAGATTTTGAATTTGAGTCTAAAAGGGACCTCAAAAATAGCCATGAAGTTTACCATATTTTGAAAAATCTTCTAAAAATTATTAAGAGCCCATATCACTAAAAACGCGAGAAACTTCAAATTCGGCCGATTCTTTTGATTTTTCCCAACAACTCAGCAAATTCCCCCATGTTTGGGACCTTTAACAAATGACCATGATCAAAAACTCCTTTAGTCGATTTTTGAATTTTGTTGACCTTTGCTCATACACGCCTAAATCTTTTTTTATTCGATTGACTCCGATTCTTCTGATAAAAACGTGGAGACCAGCAGACCTCATGCAGATGCTTTTAATGTAGATAAGAAAAACCACGAGACCATTTTAGACTTTAAAAGATCAGTTAAACTACACCACCAATCAAGAATATTGATTGCGTCGCAAAGATCGGGGATGTTGACCATAACTCCTAAACGTTAATCCAACTGGAACATCCTGAAGCGCTCTTATACCCACATACCTCATGACTTGAGATGATATTTGAGATGAAAAGACTTCGGATACGCAACCTTTGAAGATAAATATTCTTCTTTAAGGCAATGTTTATCTATCCAGCCAAAACCTTGATTATATGTCCTCGAGTTAACGCAATGCAAGTGATGAGTATGATGGTGGAGTATAAGCCAATTCGTTTACAAGTAAGAGGGAAAATTTCGGGGTGCAACAGCCGGGTGTACAATTTTTTATATATCCCTAATTTTTGCCCGAACCCTTTTGGTTCGCCGGGATGCCCTTATTTTTTCCTAGGCATGTCGATCTAGCGGGTCTCTTTTATGCGTAGTATTTTTTTGAATATGTCTGAATTTACATGGTGCGGAGAATTTTCACTGTAAGTATTGTAGCATTCCAGAGAATTTTTTCTTGATCGTACGTGGCCCTTTGCTGGATCTCATGTTTAATGCCTCAAGGGATTCAGATGGAGGTTTACCCCTGACTATTCAGTACTTTTGAGAGATTCCTTGAATCTTGACTTAACTTCCCCCAGATCAGTTAGACACCATGTCATGCCCCTTGATTATGAAAGGCCTGTCACTGGAAATGTATTTCCATCTGAGGTGATTTTGTTCATTGAGAGGATTTCCATTCATTAAATATTCGTCGTGTGAATTTCTCTGTTGTTGAACAATTAGTCATATGCAAACAGTGGTATTAAAAATGCAAAGTTTATGTTTGTCTTGAAGTTTTGAAAATGCATTTTTAGTAAAATCAAAATTTTGTAAGAATATGAATTCGACTCAGGTTTTATAGTAAGCCTTATAGAAGTCAGGATACCTTTTGTAACAATATGCTTTCGAACTAACATATGCTTCAGTTAGGACTTTTAAAGATTGTAACGTGGCCTAGTTCACGGTTTAAGAAGAAAAGTAAAAAAGGCTTAAAATTTATTTGTTCCTAACTCGTTAATTGTGTGTTTAGATTCCAATTGAGCCTGAAATGATATTTTTGTGATGGTTCGGATACTGGAAGTTTATTTGAGAAGGTAGTCATTTTTTATAACATTTTTTCTTTTGTTGAGGATTTGTAGCGACCTCTTTTGACTTAATTATCCTTAAGTTTTGCTTGAACTATTTCTTCTGTAATTACAGTCAGCGGTGTGATTGGTGGAAATAGAACTGACTGTTTTGGAATGCTGGTTCGCGAAATGTCGCGGTAAGCAAGAGTCGCCACCGTCTTTTATGTTCTCCAACAAGGAAAGGACAAAAGCACAGCAAAATTCCTTTTCGAGATGTTTCTCGGTTTGGGAGGTAGATTATAGAAAGGGAAGGTGTTAGCACCCTTTCTATCAGTGGTTATCCACGGGCTCTTTGGTACTTGCTCACTATGTTTTCAAATGTTTTGCTTTTCATGTGTTTGTGGGTTTTGAAAAAGTTTGTTTTGAAAACTTCGACTTAACTCTTGTATCTGTCCTCAAGAGTGTATGAAGTGTTGTTTGAAAACTTTTTGAAAGTGTAAGTGCGAAAAGTTTGTTTTTGTTTTTTGAAAGAGCAAGTACCCAAGAGAAATCTACCTACTCTAAGGAATTAAGCTGAGTAAATGTCCTTTAGACAGTACCATCCCACTATTAAGAAGTAGGTAGCACCGTCGTTGGAGTTATTCGGCTCAATTCGATTAAAGGGACATGTGTGGTCACCAAAGCAATAGTAGGACGCCTTAGCGGTAACCTTAATGTCCTAGATCCTTTTTATCCGAGGCAACCGTCTCGAGGCAACTGGATCTTTAGACAGGAGGGCGACCTCTAAAACACCCTATACTTGATGACCACGTCGAGGCAACCAAGTGAGGCGTACCCTAGGAGTGGCATGTGCACGTGTGTCAGGTTTCAGTTTATATTGTCTTTGCACATGTATTGTGGTGAGCTACGAGTTGATTTTATTTTTCAGACAAGTCTTGCATGCATATTTAACAGTTAATAATTGTGCAGGAAATAAATTGCGGAAAGTGAATCTACGCTATTACAAGGCGTCGGGTATTTACATCGCCAAAAATATAACCCTTGAAAATAAATTGCGAGAAAATAAAGAAAGCGATAAAAGGCCTAATTATCTATTACATTCTCGGAGCAGATACATAAATATGATCAAAATAAATAATGCGTGAAATAAAAATTAAATCAGAGAAGTCTTAGGGTTTTGACCCTTTTTGAGAAAAGAATGAATTTTGGTCCTTTTTTGCACTTAATTAATATTAAACCTAATTTACTAATTAATTAATTAATTAAAAGAAAAAAATGTTTTTGTGTTTTTTATGTTTTAATGAAAATAAAAATAAAATAAAATAAAGTTGTCAAAACCTAATTCCAGATTGATTTTATTTATTTAGAAAAAGATTCAAGATTAAACCTAATTAAACTAAATTAGTTAATTTACATTTATTTACAAAATAATTAAATTAAAGTGAAATTACTAAATAATTATTATTATTATATTTCTGATTTTATTATGAAAATAACAACTTGTGAGTTAATTAAATAGTTATAATAATAGTTATAATCAATAAAATAATGGAATAGAAATTAAAATAGAAAAGAAAAAGAATGAGGAAACCAGGGGTGCTGGGCCAGTTTGGAGGTGTTGAAGCAATTTCCAACCCCTTAAGCTCAAGCCTTGTTTGACTTCTTGAATTGTCTAGCGCATGGTTGACTAGGGAGCATGGTGTTCCTCATCTTTTGCCATTGGATCCAGACTTGGGGCCACATGGCACGCTGATGCGTGAGGTGTATGATGAGCCTTCTTGTGAGACCTGCACATGATCATATCACGAAAAATGCAAACAAATATTTTGGGGGACCTGGGATTCGAACCCAGGTCCCAAAGCTCATTGGGCGTTTGGCCAACCACTCCACCATGCTGCATCAATTGTCAATTGAATAACCAATAAACATAATATATGCAAATTAACTCATGTGCTGCACAAAAGCAAAACATGCGCCTTTTTTTGAATGAACCAACCATGTGTCACCACGTATTCATCTTTCTCATTTGCCTGTAAAAAGAACAAATAGATAGCGGGGGTTTTTAACCCCCACAACCTGCATCCACGAATAATAGCGATTAGGCCTATGCTAAATATAAATTGTTCGCGAGGGTAGCTTTATGTTCGTCTGGACGCAACGATCTCAACCATAGGTCTTATGAAGCTTAATTTTTCCTGGGCTGTAAAGCCCTAATTCGAGACCTCAAGAACCCTAAAATCCACCAATGGTAACTTATGATTCTGCGTGTTATAATGCAATTAACCTATGCCATTAGTTTCCTGGGGTCTTTAACAATACAAAACAAGCAAAAAATCACATCAAATGCTTATGAATTATGAGTTTCGATTATGGGAAAGATATGCAAACCGTGGGTCTGTGTAGATTGATTTCTTGAGCTTTGGCATATGGTTTTGATTGCAATGTGTCCCTGAGAGTTCCAGCAATGTGTTAGAAACAACCAAATGCTTTGAATTAGCCTGGAACTAGGAAAACAGTTTTCAAGTTTTCTTGATTTTTTTCAATATTGGCTATGGATTTCTGCAGCAATTCTCACCTTCATGGCATTAGGGTTGAGTTGTGTATATATAGGAGACTGAGTTTAGGTTACAATCTTGCAAGGAAATCCATGAAATTGATGTTTCAATATTTGATTGAAAATCAAATATTTTTCAATCTTTTTGATTGAGAAAACTTGCCAAACTTGGAGATTTTTGTCCCCTTGATGTGCACACGAATTTTCCAGCTTGTCTTGAGCTTGTTTGCTTCACCAAAAGATTGAAAAATCAAATCTTTGAATTTCCTACATTTTAAATTAATTAAATGAATTAAAATCAATTAAAAATCCAATTAATTAATAAAAAATAAGAAAATAATTCAATTTAATCTCAATGGGTCGTGCATAGGCCTTGGATAAAGTTTCAAGAAGAAATTTGAGGCCCATTAGCAAAAACAAAGTGTTTTGAGCAAAGTTGACTTTTGCAAATTCACAAAAATTTACCATCTTCTCCAATGCATATCTTGCTCAATTTTGATCATATGAACATGTTCTTGTACATTTTGGAAAGGCATTGAAGTCCTCTAACCAATGCTTTTGGTCCCATGTCATTTGGATTTACCAATCTCAAGTTATGGTCTTTGACTTAAAGTGCATTTTTGTTGACTTTTGAAATTGACCTATAATGTAGAAATTGATAACTTTTTGTGAGAGCATTTCTTGGACTTGGAATGTGAAGATGGATTGTAGGAAATGTCATCCCCTTCAAAATGAGCATTGGATGGGATTTTTCTGATGAACCATGAAAAAGTTATCCCCTGGTCAAGATACAGTTGACTTTTCTACTATCCAAAAATAGTAACTTTTGCATCTTGATGATTTTTGAGCCATGCTTGTGGAATCATGATCAAGATTTGATCAAATGATGATTGTATGCTCAAAATAAGATGTTGACCAAAAATTCTAACTTTTGACTGTAAAATGACCATTTTACCCCTGTAGTTGACTGTAGAGCAACTAGGGCTTTTGACTGTGCAAATTGCCACTGTGAGTCTTGAGACTTGTCATGTAGATGCTTGACAATGTGTATAGGCCTATGGGACTTGATTGAGCCATTAAAAACCTCAAATTCTGTGAAAGAAACAAAACCCTAATTTTGACTGGCTTAGGAGGCATTTGGACTGTGCAACTCTTGAGTGGTCTTGAACCATTTGAAGATGATTCTTGATAAACCTAGAAGAATATGGGAGGGCAAATTTTGGGGTACAACAGTTGCCCCTGTTCAATCTTCTTAGACCTGAGGATGTAGATTGGCTTGCGTGCCTTTCGTGATCCGAAGGTGGAAGATGATTGAACACTAGAGTGCCCAGAAATTTGCACTCACATAGTGGAGTATCAGCAATGTGATGTCGGGAATGGGCTTATAGATTCCATTTGGAGATATGATGGATAGGAGTGGAGATGGGCTTAAAGTTGCCATCTGGAGATGTGACAGAATCTTGTCGGGAATGGGCTTATAGATGCCATTTGGAAATGTTTGTCGATCGCGTAAGAGATTCCTTAGCGAGAACTTGCGTACCTGTGAAAGAAAGATAATTTCCTGGTCTGTTACAGGTGTTGATTTTCAATCTCTTCATGCAGATACTTTCCTGGCTAGATACAGGTATAGATCTCTAAACTCTTCATGCAGATATGCCCTGGCTAGATACAGGTATCAAATCTACAATCAATCGCTCACAGATATGCCATGGCTAGATACAGGTATCGAATCTGGAACTCAAAAGGTTGGTCGAGATAGCTTTCCTGGATGGATACAGGTGTAGACCTCTGACCTGAGAATGAAAGATGATTTCCTGGGCTGTTACAGGGGTTGATCTTCAAACTCTTCATGCAGATATGCCCTGCCTAGATACAGGTATCGAATCTACAATCAATCGCTCACAGATATGCCCTGGCTAGATACAAGTATCGAATCTGGAATTAGTCGTCTACAAATATGCCCTGGCTAGATACAGGTATCTGTAATTGGTGGAAATAGAACTGACTGTTTTAAAGCTGGTTCGCGAAATGTCGCGGTAAGCAAGAGTCGCCACCGTCTTTTATGTTCTCCAACAAGGAAAGGACAAAAGCACAACAAAATTCCTTCTTTGAGATGTCTCTCGGTTCGGGAGGTAGATTTATAGAAAGGGAAGGTGTTAGCACCCTTTCTATCCGTGGTTATCCATGGGCTCTTAGGTACTTGCTCACTATGTTTTCAAAAGATGTTTGCTTTTCAAGTGTATGTGGGTTTTGAAAAAGTTTAATTTGAAAAAAACTTCTAGGTAACTCTTGTATCAGTCCTCAAGAGTGTATGAAGTATTTGTTTGAAAACTTTTTTGTTTGAAAGTGTAAGTGCGAAAAGTTGTTTTTTTTTTGAAAGAGCAAGTACCCAGGAGAAATCTACCTACTCTAAGGAATTAGGCTGTGTAAGAGTCCTTTAGACAGTACTATCCCACTATTTAGAAGTAGGTAGCACCGTCGTTGGAGTTATTCAGGTCAATTCGATTATGAGGGACAATGTGGTCACCAAAGCAATAGTAGGATGCCTTAGCGGTAACCCTAATGTCCTAGATCCTTTTTATCCGAAGAAACCGTTTCGAGGCAACTGGATCTTTAGACAGGAGGGCGACCTCTAAAACACCCTATACTTGACGACCACGTCGAGGCAACCGAGTGAGGCGTACCCTAGGAGTGGCATGCGCATGTGTGTTGTTTCAGTTTATATTTATCTTGTACATGTTATTTGTGAGCTACAGATTGATTTTATTCGTCAAGCAAATCTTGCATGCATTTTAACAGTTAAGAGTGCGGAAAATAAAGTGCGGAAAGGTAAATCTACGCTATTACAAGGCGCGGGTCTATACATCGCCAAAAACATAACCCGTTTGGAAAATAAATGCGAGAAAAATAAATAAAGCAATAAAAGCCTAATTAACTATTACATTTCCGGGAAAGATACATAAATATAATGAATTAAAATAAACATGCGCGCGAAAGATTGAATCGGGACGTCCTTAGGGTTTTGACCCTTTTTGAGAAAAGAATTGAAATTTGTCCTTTTTTGCAATTAATGAAATATTAAACCTAATAACTAATTAATTAATTAAAAGAAAAATGTTTTTGTGTTTTTTATGTTTTTGATGAAAATAAAACAAAAGGAATTAAAATTAAAAATTAGTAAAACCTAATTCTAAGTTTATTTTATTTATTATGAAAAGAATCAAAATTAAACCTAATTTAAACTAAATTGGTTTGTTAGCATTTTATTTACCAAATAATAATTGAAATGAATAAATAATAATAATAAAAAAAATATTGTTTTCTGAATTAATTATAAAAATAGCTATTTGTTAGTTAAATAATAATAATTAATAATAGTTAATAAAAATTAGTAAAAAGAAAATAAAAGGAAAATTGTGGAAGAACCAGGGGGTGTTGGGCCCTTAGGGAGGTTTTGTAAGCAATCTGAAGCCCATTTGTTTCCAAGCCACGTTTGACCTTTGTAATTGGCTGCGCTGGCTTTGACTGGGAACATGATGGTCATCCATCCCATAGCCATTCGATTGATCTTTGAGGCCACTTGGCGCATTGATTTGTGAGATTTATGGTGGAACACATGGGGAATCCTGCATGCAATCACATTAGAAAAAATAGAAACAATGTTTGGGTGGACCTGGGAATCGAACCCAGGTCCCAATGGTTATTGGACAGATCACCAAACACTCAGCCACTTGCCTGCGTTTGTTAATAAAATAGGTAATGAAAATAATATAAAAAACAATGCATATTCTGGAAACAAATGAAGCGCGCGTTATTTTTTTGAATGGACCAACCAGGATGGAACACATCCTTCATCTTCTTCATTTTCCTGCAAAAGAATAAAGAGATAGCGGGGGTTTTTAACCCCCACAAACTGAAAAAGGAAAAATAGCGATTAGGTTTGTGCGCAATATAAATTCATCGCGAGGGTTGGGTTTGATTCGTCTGGCCTTGACGAATTCAACCATGGGCTTTAGAGTCTATGATTTTTCCTATATCACAAAGCCCCAATTTGGAAGCTTCGAAACCCTAAGTTTCATCAATGGTGGTTTACGTTTCAGGGCATCTTAATCCAATTGAATCACACCAAAAGCTTCACCTGAGTTCTATGAACACAAAACAACCAACAAAAGATGTTAAAAATGCATGAATCAATGATTATGATTTTGGAAAAAAAAAGGTGGTAAACCGTGAGTTCGTGTATGGTGATTTCTTGAGCTTTGGCGTTTGGTTTCGATTGCAAAAGGTTTCTGAGTGTCCCAGCAATGTGTTTGAATCTTTAAATCTCCTTGAAAGGGCCTGGAAGTGAGAAAACATATTTGACTTTATTTAATATTTTTCAATGTTCTTATGGCTTTTGTGCAGCAGTTCTCACGTTTATGCATTATGGTTAGGTTGCTTGCATATATGGCAATAGAATTAGGTCAGCAGCTGGGCCTTAATCCATCTATAGGAGAGAATTAGGTTTACACTTTCCTCCATTGTCAACCTTTCCATATTTGAATCAAATCTTAAGATTTTGTGTACACATAAGCCCTAGCACGAATTGTTTGGTCAACACATAATATATGAAAGCTGTATAAATCAAAAAGATACTATTTCATTGATTTTAAGATTTTATTTGAATTATTAAAGATTTAAAATGAATTAATTCAATAAGAATTAAATAAAATAGAAAAATAAATGTTTGATCTTGAAATTCATCATGGGACACGTGTGTGGCATGAAAAGGCTGAATCAAGTGGAAGAAAG
The DNA here is from genome assembly GCA_948472305.1 of Vicia faba. Taxonomy (NCBI): domain Eukaryota; kingdom Viridiplantae; phylum Streptophyta; class Magnoliopsida; order Fabales; family Fabaceae; genus Vicia; species Vicia faba. The sequence goes on along the minus strand of OX451735.1, from coordinate 646,577,197 downwards.
TGGGCCCTTTTGTCAAAAATTGAAGTTTTAAGGATAGTTGACTTTTGCAAATTTATGAAAATTTCCCAACTTCTCCAATGCATATCTTGCTCAATTTTGATCATATGAACATGTTCTTGGACATTTTGGAAAGGTCTTGAAGTCCTCTAACCAACGCCTTTGGTCCCATGTCATTTGGATTTACCAATATCAAGTTATGGTCTTTGACTTAAAGTGCCTTATTGTTGACTTTTGAAATTGACCTATAATGTAGAAATTGATAACTTTTTGTGAGACAATTTCTTGGACTTGGAATGTGAATATGAGTTGTAGGGAATGTCATCCCCTTCAAAATGAGCATTGGATGGGATTTTTCTGATGAACCATGAAAAAGTTATGCCTTGGTCAAGTTACAGTTGACTTTTCAGCTGTCCAAAAAATAACAACTTTTGCATCTTTGATGATTTTTGAGCCATTCTTGAGGAATCATGATCAAGACTTGATCAATTGATGATTGTGGCTTCAAAATAATATGTTGACCAAAAATTTTGACTTTTGACTGTAAAATGACCATTTTACCCCTACAGTTGATTGTAAACCAAATAGGGCTTTTGATTGTGCAAACTGGCATTGTGAACCTTGAAACTTGGCATGTAGATGCTTGACAATGTATATAGGCATATGAGACTTGATTGAGCCCTTGAAAACCTCAAATTCTTTGTAAGAACCAAAACCCTAATTTTGACTGGCTTAGGAGGCATTTGGACTGTGCAACCCTTGGACAATCTTGAACCATTTGAAGATGATTCTTGATAAACCTTGAAGAATATGGGAGGGAAAATTTTGGGGTACAACAGTTGCCCCTGTTCAATCTTCTTAGACCTGAGGATGTAGATTGGCTTGCATGCCTTTCGTGATCCGAAGGTGGAAGATGATTGAACACTAAAGTGCCCAGAAATTTGCACTCGCATAGTAGAATATCAGCAACGTGATATCGAGAATGGGCCTACAGATGCCATTTGGAAATATGGTGGATAGGAGGATGGGCTTATAGATGCCATCTGGAGATGTGGCAGAACCTTGTCGGGAATGGGCTTATGGATGCCATTTGGAAATGTGATGGATAGTTGTGGAGATGGGCTTATAGATGCCATCTGAAGGTGTCGATCGCGTAAGAGATTCCTTAGCGAGAACTTGCGTACTTGAGAAAGAAAGATAGTTTCCTGGCCTGTTACAGGGGTTGGTCTTCAAACTCTTCATGCAGATATGCCCTGGCTAGATACATGTATCGAATCTACAATCAATCGCTCACAGATATGCCCTGGCTAGATACGGGTATCGAATCTGGAACTTAAAAAGGTTGATGGGTTGTCTCTACTGACAGGTTATCTCAGAAAAATCTTTAGGGATCGATTTAACTGAACCGGGGGAGGTTTTGTCTTTTTTGACGAGTTGTCTCTCTCTTAACGGGTTTTTGCCTTTACTGACAGGTTGTCTTCGACGACAATCTGCCTTCAAACGACGGGTTGTCTAAAATGACGGGTTGTCTAAAACGACGGGTGTCTATAACAACGGGAGTCTATAACGACGGGTGTCTATAACGACGGGTGTCTATTATGACGGGTTTTCTAAAATGACGGGTGTCTATAATGACGGGTGTCTATAACGACGAGTGTCTATAACGACGAGTGTCTATAACGACGGGTGTCTATAACGACGGCTGTCTATAACGACGGGTGTCTATAACGACGAGTGTCTATAACGACGAGTGTCTATAACGATGGGTGTCTATAACGACGAGTGTCTATAACGACGGGTGTCTATAACGACGGGTGTCTATAACGACGGGTGTCTATAACGACGGGTGTCTATAACGACGGGTGTCTATAACGACGAGTGTCTATAACGACGAGTGTCTATAACGACGGGTGTCTATAACGACGGGTTGTCTAAGATGACAGGCTATCTTCTTTGACTTTAGGAATTAATTTAACTGGACTTGTCTTCTTTGACTGGATTGGTCTCTTTTGACTGTATTTGTCTACTTTGACATAGCTGATCATTTAACTGTATCCTTCCTGAAAGGTAAAGGTCGGTCATATGTAATGCATGATATGGATCAAGCAATGATGTTCTCGACATAAATGAAATTGTATGATATGACGCGTATATGCATGTGTCATGATGTATGACGATGTGATGTTTATGAATGTATTTTCGTCTGGGAAAATAAATCCTTGACGAACGTCGGGAAGTTGAATCCTGGGCTGAAGTTGAAGAGTAGAGTTCTTCATTTCTGCTGGGGATGATGACTGCAAGAATAAACCAGTAGGAGAAGATGACTCCGTTGGGGAATAAACCTGATGAAGATTACTCTGCGGGGAATTACTCTGTGGGAAGAGATACTTCGCTGAGAATTTGATGATAAATCCGCTGGGGATAGGAAGAACTTCGCCGAGGACGATCTTTCCGTGGTAATTAGCTGAGGATAACCCAGTTATAGGACCTGGTGGGGAATAACCTTTGAATAAAGTCGGGGAGAGTCTTTTGCACTCTGCAGGTGACAAGCTTCTAGAATCTACTGGGGATAAGCTTCCAGGATCTACCGGGGAGGATGATTCACCTCTCCTGGGGGAACTTTTGAACTGTACTGGGGAATGGTTCCACTGGGGTGCCTGGTATTCCGTCGGGGAACAATATTATATTTCCGTCGAGGAACATTAAGACTGCCGGGGATGCTTGCTGAGGGATATCTGTATACTCCGCTGGGGAACGTTGAGATATTCTGGGGATACCCAACTTCCTTAAGGTTGACAGTAGACTAACTCTGCTTGGAGAGCGTGTCGCTGACTTGCTGGAGAATACTATGCCTTTTTAGGGCTGATGGGAGACCAAATCTTCTTGGGGAGAGTATTGTTGATTTGTCTTACTCTGCGGGGAGTGGAGGTAACTTATTCATGTTCTTCAGCTGAACTTACCTTGGTACCTCAGCGGACAGAGCGACTAGATTGCTTAGACAACTCTTATTGCCCCAGTTTCTGTGGGAGAAGGTACCTGTGGAGGCCTTGATAACTGCCGATTGACAAATCTTCTTCTGGTAGGCAAGTGACGAGATGACAGGACATAGTCATACGCTTTTGATCCCAAACTTTTGCCTGGACCGCCCTTTCGGGTTTTCAGTCCATCGGGATACCCCTTTTTGCCCAAGCCTCCTTTTCAGGTTTTTGACTTGTCGGGTGTACAATTTTTACATTTTCATCCCTTATTTTTGCCCGAACCCTTTTGGTTCGCCGGGAAGCCCTTATATTTTGCCTAGGTGTGTCAACCTAGCGGGTCTTTGATTATGCATAGTATTTTTTCGACTATGTCCGTGCTCTTAGGATACAGGAAGTTGTCACTGTCAGTAGTGCAGTGTTACCATACCACCTGAAGATCTTCGTTTGATCGTCCAATGCCCCAAGTGATTCAGATGGAGATTTGCCCCAAGCCGGTTGGCCTTTTGAGAGATTCTTTGAATCTTGACTGGACTGCCCCAGATGATAGACCATGATCATGCCGTGCCCATTGGTTGGAAGTGCTTTTGTCCACTAGATATTTTTCGTGCGAATTTCTCTGTTGTTCGAACAAATAGTCACATGCAAACAGTGTTATTTAAAAAATGCAAAGCTTATGTCTGTCTTGAATTTTTTGAAAATGCATTTTTTTCATAAAAACAAGTGATTTTTTTTTTTGTAAACTGTGATGTCAACTCGTTATTTTACCGCAAGCCTTAAGGAGTCAGGATACCTTTGTAACAGTATGCTTTCGAACTAACCCATGCTTCAGCTAGGACTTTTAAGGGTTGTAACGTGGCTTGGTTCACGGTTTAAGAAACAAAGGATAAAGGCTCAAATTATATTTGTACCCACCCGCTCTTCGTGATGTTCTTCAAACCTAAACTCAGCTAATCGTGTGTTAGACCTTGTTTGATTCCTTGCTTTGATATATCAGTGATGGTTCGGAGATTGACAATTTATTTTGAATAGGCAGTCAGTTCTTTTTTGTTGAGGGTTTGTAGGACCTCTTTCTTTTTGGTTTTATTATCCCTGTTTTTTGCCTGAACTGTTTCTTTTTGTATTTACAGTCAGCGGGATGCCCCAGTTTTGCAAGTCTCCTATATAGGTGTTGACTTTAATGGGCTTTTATTTTGAGGGATAATGACTGCCTGTCTTTATGATTATTCGGAACCATCACTGTTTTTTTTGTCTTGGAAGGACTTCTTTGGGTGCCATTCGTTATGCATCTGGATCAACTTAGAGAACTACCCTGCCCCAGGTTATGATTAAGGGTTTTTATTTTTGAAAAGAAAAACTCCTACTTCTTTGGCTCGAAGGGGTTGACGAGGGATTATCTTCCTTATAACTCCGGTGTTTAGGAATTGAAACAATGCATGTACATCATCAGTGGGGTCTGTTCCAAAGCATACTATAAAGACCGTGGTATCGTTTTCGTCATCCTCCCTCAAGAGGCTTAGAATTTAATCGAGAGTTGACATCAAAAAATGAAAGCAGTTTTAAGCATAGTGAACATAATTACTTCAAAACAGACACGTGAAATGCATTAATAACAACGTTTGACATGAATAAAATGTTTGAACAATCAAAGAAAAATACAACTTGAACATTCGAATGAACAAAAGTTTTTCCAATCCTAGCCATGTTTTGGCAAGGGAGCAGTGATCACATTGGGAGTCTCGGGCGCTTCTAACTTGACCTCCTTCACATCGATTAAGTCCTGAACCTTGTTCCTCAAAGTCCAACAGTCATCTGTAGTATGCCCCGGACTGTCAGAATGATAAGCGCAGCAAACGTTGGGGTTATACCTTGAAGGTGTTTTGCTGGGATTCTTAGGAGGGTCCCTTAGAGCTACCAGATTGGTCTCCAGCAACTGTGGCAATATCTGGGACAAGGTCATGCTGAGGGGAGTGAATTGCCTTCTAGGTCTTTCTTCCCTTTGTTGATTGTGACGCTGAGGAGCACCAGTAGGCTTTGAAATGACCACCGCGTTGACAGCTTGGCGGTGTTCAGGTTTGTTCTGCCCTCTTGAACCATAGACAGCACTAGATTCTTTCTTGGACGGTTTCTTCTCAGTGTTCGAGGAGTCACCTTTTTGTATCTTCCCAGACTTGATACCGGCTTCTATCCTTTCACCAGTCAGAATCAGATCTATAAACCCAACAGAGGAATTTCCAATCAGATGGTTGAAGAATGGACCAGACAAGGTCCCCAAGAACATATCCACAAGCTCACGGTCAGTTAGAGGTGGCTGCACCCTTCCAGCAAGGTCTCTCCACTTTTGAGCGTATTCCTTGAATCCTTCACCCGTCCCTAGTGACATACCCTGGAGTTGGGTACGCGTAGGAGCGAGGTCGGAATTATACTAATACTGCTTGTAGAATGCAGTAGCCAAGTCCTCCCAGTTACAAATACTGGTTTCGTCCAGCTGATAGAACCATTCGAGTTGAGTCCCTGAAAGACTATCCTGGAAGAAATGGATCCATAAGTTCTTGTCTACAGTGTAGGGCAGGATCTTCCTTACGTATGAACGGAGGTGCAGCTTAGGGCAGGAATCTCCGTCGTACTTTGAAAAGGCAGGTGCCTTGAACTTGTGTGGGATCACCACCCCAGAGGATAGACCTAGATCTTCGAAGTCCAGGCCGGGAACTTTCTGTATCTCCATAGCACTTAATTGGTCTTCGAGCTGTTTGTACTTATCCTCAGTAGGAGGGTACTGTTCATCATTGAAATCCGCCTCGTTGTCGGAGACCACGGGACTAGGAACCCTTCTCTCTTGGGGACTGTCTTTGCCCACGGATGAGGTAGCCAGCTCAGCCTCATTTTGTGATCCATTCCCAGATTTGCGTCAAGGGTTGAACAGCACAGTCCTCTTCTTCTTCTTCTTCAAGAGCAGAGTCTTCAAATCCTGTTGACCCTGGGCTAGGCTCATAACCAACTCCTGGAACTGGGCATTCTAGGCCTGGAGGGCCTTGATAGCTTGTTCAGTAGTAGGCTCAGAAGACATGATGATTGCTGAAATAAACAGCGAAGAAGATAAGAGACCTGTAAAAAGGATACCTGTTATGCAATGATGTGTATGTATGCATGCAATCTTTTAAAGGATCTCGCGGGGTAAACAAGAAAATTGTTAGAATTGGAATCTGGTATCTTGATTGAAGGAACTTCAGGTTGCTGAGAGTCCTTCTTCAAGAGTCAAAGCTCACCATATCGAGTGGGTCATAGCCCCTGACTCAAGTCATCAACCTTGGCTAGAGGAAAATAAATCCCCTTTGCTCCTTGCTAGACAGTTGGTACATCATGACCTGCATCACAAACCCTTGAGATCCTTGAAATGGATTAGTCCTTATGCAGGATGTATGCAATGGTATGATGGTATGATGTTATGTTATGCGTGGAGTGATGTAAGTAGGCCCTGTAATGAGTCCCAATTAAGGACTGTAAACAAAACCTGCAAGGAACTCGTGTTGTTAGATTACAAGCATGCAAGTAGTTCAAGCATGAAGGCATACAAGTCACACAAAAGAGCCCTTAGATTTCAGGCTGGCATGAAGTTTAGGTACTACCCTCTTGAAGTTGGTGGGCTCAAACCTGTCCTATCAAAAGTAACCGGGTTCTAAGGAGCTCAATATCATTGGGTTGTTTTCTATGTTCATTATTTTGATTTAGCCACTAAACTGGCGATCAAAATATTCCAAGAAAACAACCCTCAATGAGTGTGGTATCGAGTATCTACCAACTTCGGAATGCACCAAAGTCGGTTATCTCACTACCCCTAAAGAGGCCAGGATGGTCAAGTATGGTTCCTAAGGTCAGTTGATGCTTCACGACACCACATGGCGGCCCCGTACTCTCCTTGACTTGATTCAAGGGTTACCGATACTCACCAAAGTGCCACATCAACGTAGCAACTGCTTCAACCATGTCGGTATACCCCGCACAGTTCCCTCACAGTTTGTTGCTACCTAAAAGGTATCCCCCAGATCCGGGTTAGGATCTATGAAACTCCCAAAACAGGCCCACAATATTAAAGCAAACAAAGCAAGCAATTGAAAACAAGAGTGGTCTAATCCTAAGGTACACCTCACTTATTACAAAATCCCCAACAGAGTCGCCAGTTTTGTGATCGGTGGAAATAGAACTGACTGTTTTAAAGCTGGTTCGCGAAATGTCGCGGTAAGCAAGAGTCGCCACCGTCTTTTATGTTCTCCAACAAGGAAAGGACAAAAGCACAGCAAAATTCCTTCTTTGAGATGTCTCTCGGTTCGGGAGGTAGATTTATAGAAAGGGAAGGTGTTAGCACCCTTTCTATCTGTGGTTATCCATGGGCTCTTAGGTACTTGCTCACTATGTTTTCAAAAGATGTTTGCTTTTCAAGTGTATGTGGGTTTTGAAAAAGTTTAATTTGAAAAACAATTCTAGGTAACTCTTGTATCAGTCCTCAAGAGTGTATGAAGTATTTGTTTGAAAACTTTTTTGTTTGAAAGTGTAAGTGCGAAAAGTTGTTTTTTTTTTTGAAAGAGCAAGTACCCAGGAGAAATCTACCTACTCTAAGGAATTAGGCTGTGTAAGAGTCCTTTAGACAGTACTATCCCAATATTGAGAAGTAGGTAGCACCGTCGTTGGAGTTATTCAGGTCAATTCGATTATGAGGGACAATGTGGTCACCAAAGCAATAGTAGGACGCCTTAGCGGTAACCCTAATGTCCTAGATCCTTTTTATCCGAGGAAACCGTTTCGAGGCAACTGGATCTTTAGACAGGAGGGCGACCTCTAAAACACCCTATACTTGACGACCACGTCGAGGCAACCGAGTGAGGCATACCCTAGGAGTGGCATGCGCATGTGTGTTGTTTCAGTTTATATTTATCTTGTACATGTTATTTGTGAGCTACAAATTGATTTTATTCGTCAAGCAAATCTTGCATGCATTTTAACAGTTAAGAGTGCGGAAAATAAAGTGCGGAAAGGTAAATCTACGCTATTACAAGGTGCGGGTCTATACATCGCCAAAAACATAACCCGTTTGGAAAATAAATGCGAGAAAAATAAATAAAGCAATAAAATCCTAATTAACTATTACATTTACGGGGCAGATACATAAATATAATGAATTAAAATAAACATGCGCGCGAAAGATTGAATCGGGACGTCCTTAGGGTTTTGACCATTTTTGAGAAAAGAATTGAAATTTGTCCTTTTTTGCAATTAATGAAATATTAAACCTAATAACTAATTAATTAATTAAAAGAAAAATGTTTTTGTGTTTTTTATGTTTTTGATGAAAATAAAACAAAAGGAATTAAAATTAAAAATTAGTAAAACCTAATTCTAAGTTTATTTTATTTATTATGAAAAGAATCAAAATTAAACCTAATTTAAACTAAATTGGTTTGTTAGCATTTTATTTACAAAATAATAATTGAAATTAATAAATAATAATAATAAAAAAATATTATTTTCTTAATTAATTATAAAAATAGCTATTTGTTAGTTAAATAATAATAATTAATAATAGTTAATAAAAATTAGTAAAAAGAAAATAAAAGGAAAATTGTGGAAGAACCAGGGGGTGTTGGGCCCTTAGGGAGGTTTTGTAAGCAATCTGAAGCCCATTTGTTTCCAAGCCACGTTTGACCTTTGTAATTGGCTGCGCTGGCTTTGACTGGGAACATGATGGTCATCCATCCCATAGCCATTAGATTGATCTTTGAGGCCACTTGGCGCATTGATTTGTGAGATTTATGGTGGAACACATGGGGAATCCTGCATGCAATCACATTAGAAAAAATAGAAACAATGTTTGGGTGGACCTGGGAATCGAACCCAGGTCCCAATGGTTATTGGACAGATCACCAACCACTCAGCCACTTGCATGTGTTTGTTAATAAAATAGGTAATGAAAATAATATAAAAAACAATGCATATGCTGGAAACAAATGAAGTGCGCGTTATTTTTTTGAATGGACCAATCAGGATGGAACACGTCCTTCATCTTCTTCATTTTCCTACAAAAGAATAAAGAGATAGCAGGGGTTTTTAACCCCCACAAACTGAAAAAGGAAAAATAGCGATTAGGTTTGTGCGCAATATAAATTCATCGCGAGGGTTGGGTTTGATTCGTCTGGCCTTGACGAATTCAACCATGGGCTTTAGAGTCTCTGATTTTTCCTATATCACAAAGCCCCAATTTGGAAGCTTCGAAACCCTAAGTTTCATCAATGGTGGTTTACGTTTCAGGGCATCTTAATCCAATTGAATCACACCAAAAGCTTCACCTGAGTTCTATGAACACAAAACAACCAATAAAAGATGTTAAAAATGCATGAATCAATGATTATGATTTTGGAAAAAAAAGTGGTAAACCGTGAGTTCGTGTATGGTGATTTCTTGAGCTTTGGCGTTTGGTTTCGATTGCAAAAGGTTTCTGAGTGTCCCAGCAATGTGTTTGAATCTTTAAATCTCCTTGAAAGGGCCTGGAAGTGAGAAAACATATTTGACTTTCTTTGATATTTTTCAATGTTCTTGTGGCTTTTGTGCAGCAGTTCTCACGTTTATGCATTATGGTTAGGTTGCTTGCATATATGGCAATAGAATTAGGTCAGCAGCTGGGCCTTAATCCATCTATAGGAGAGAATTAGGTTTACACTTTCCTCCATTGTCAACCTTTCCATATTTGAATCAAATCTTAAGATTTTGTGTACACATAAGCCCTAGCACGAATTGTTTGGTCAGCACATGATATATGAAAGCTGTATAAATCAAAAAGATACTATTTCATTGATTTTAAGATTTTATTTGAATTATTAAAGATTTAAAATGAATTAAATCAATAAGAATTAAATAAAATAGAAAAATAAATGTTTGATCTTGAAATTAATCATGGGACACGTGTGTGGAATGAAAAGGCTGAATCAAGTGGAAGAAAGTGGGCCCTTTTGTCAAAAATTGAAGTTTTAAGGATAGTTGACTTTTGCAAATTCATGAAAATTTCCCAACTTCTCCAATGCATATCTTGCTCAATTTTGATAATATGAACATGTTCTTGGACATTTTGGAAAGTTCTTGAAGTCCTCTAACCAACTCCTTTGGTCCCATGTCATTTGGATTTACCAATATCAAGTTATGGTCTTTGACTTAAAGTGCCTTATTGTTGACTTTTGAAATTGACCTATAATGTAGAAATTGATAACTTTTTGTGAGAGAATTTCTTGGACTTGGAATGTGAAGATGGATTGTAGGAAATGTCATCCCCTTCAAAATGAGCATTGGATGGGATTTTTCTGATGAACCATGAAAAAGTTATGCCTTGGTCAAGTTACAGTTGACTTTTCAGCTGTCCAAAAAATAACAACTTTTACATCTTTGATGACTTTTGAGCCATGCTTGAGGAATCATGATCAAGACTTGATCAATTGATGATTGTGGCTTCAAAATAAGATGTTGACCAAAATTTTTGACTTTTGACTGTAAAATGACCATTTTACCCCTACAGTTGATTGTAAACCAAATAGGGCTTTTGACTGTGCAAACTGGCATTGTGAACCTTGAAACTTGGCATGTAGATGCTTGACAATGTATATAGGCATATGAGACTTGATTGAGCCCTTGAAAACCTCAAATTCTTTGCAAGAACCAAAACCCTAATTTTGACTGGCTTAGGAGGCATTTGGACTGTGCAACCCTTGGACAATCATGAACCATTTGAAGATGATTCTTGATAAACCTTGAAGAATATGGGAGGGCAAATTTTGGGGTACAACAATATCGAATCTGGAATTAGTCGCCCACAGATATGCCCTGGCTAGATACAGGTATCGAATCTGGAACTTCAAAAGGTTGGTCGAGATAGCTTTCCTGGATGGATACAGGCGTAGACCTCTGACCTGAGAATGAAAGATAATTTCCTGGCCTGTTACAGGGGTTGATCTTCAAACTCTTCATGCAGATATGCCCTGGCTAGATACATGTATCGAATCTACAATCAATCGATCACAGATATGCCTTGGCTAGATACAGGTATCGAATCTGGAATTAGTCGTCTACAGATATGCCCTGGCTAGATACAGGTATCGAATCTGGAATTAGTCGCAACAGATATGCCCTGGCTAGATACAGGTATCGAATCTGGAACTTCAAAAGGTTGATCGAGATAACTTTCCTGGCTAGATACAGGCGTAGACCTCTAATCAGTCGCTCACAGATATGCCCTGGCTAGATACATGTATCGAATCTGGAATTAGTCGTCTACAGATATGCCCTGGCTAGATACAGGTATCGAATCTGGAATTTCAAAAGGTTGATCGAGATAGCTTTCCTGGCTGGATACAGGCGTTAACCTCTAATCAGTCGCTCACAGATATGCCCTGGCTAGATACAGGTATCGAATCTGGAACTTCAAAAGGTTGATCGAGATAGCTTTCCTGGCTGGATACAGGCGTAGACCTCTAATCAGTCGCTCACAGATATGCCTTGGCTAGATACAGGTATCGAATCTAGAACTTCAAAATGTTGATGGTAATCATCTTTTGATTGACCTCTTCCTGAAAAGGCAAAACATTAGTTGTATGCAATGTCATGATGTATGAGATGCATGATATCATGATGTTCTCAAAATAAATGAGATTTTGTGTTATGATGTGTATATGCATGTATCATGATGTATGACAATGTGATGTTTATGAATGTATTTTCGTGTAGGAAAATAAATCCTTGACGAATGCCGGGAAGTTCGTTGCATCCTGTTTTAATGTTGAAGAGTAGAGTTTTTCGTCTCCGCTGGGGATGCTGAACAAAGATGATTTGCAAGAATAGACCGGTAGGAGAAGATGACTCCGTTGGGGAATAAACCTGATGATATTATTCTGTGGGGACTTACTCTGTGGGAAGAGATACTTCGCTGAGATTTTGATGATAACTCCGCTGGGGATTCTTGTTGAGAAGCTCTGTTGAGGGATTTGATGAACTCCGCTGGGGATAGAAAGAACTTCGCTGAGGACGATCTTTCCGTTGTAACTTGCTGAGGATAACCCAGTTAAGCTCTGGTGGGCAATGGCCTCTAAACATGGTCAGGGAGATATATTTGTACTCTGCAGGGGACCAGCTTCCAGACTCTACTGGGGATAAGCTTCCAGAATCTACTGGGGATAAGCTTCCAGAATCTATTGGGGATAAGCTTCCAGAATCTACTGGGGATAAGCTTCCAGAATCTACTGGGGAGGATAATTCAACTCTCCTGGGGAAACTTTTGGATTGTACTAAGGAATGGCTCCACTAGGGAGTCTGGTATTCCGCCGGGGAACAATCTTATATTTTCGTCGAGGAATATTAAGACTGCCGGGGATGCTTGCTGAGGAACATCTGTATACTCTGCTGGAGAATATTGAGATCTTCTGGGGATACCCAACTTTGTTCGGGACTGACAGTAGACTAATTCTGCTTGGAGCATTGCTGACTTGCTGGGAATATTGTGCCTTTTTAGGGCTGATGGGAGACTAACTCTGTTTGGGGAGAGTACTGCTGAATCTTGTCTTACCCTGCGGGGAGTGAAGATGTCTTGGTCAGATTCTTCAGCCGAACCTACCTTGGTACCTTGGTGGACAGAGCAACTAAACCACTCAGACAATTATTATTTCCCCAGTTTCTGCGGGAGAAGGTACCTTTGGAGGCCTTGATAACTGCCGATTGACAAATCCTCTTCTGGTAGGTAAGTGACGAGATGACAGAACATAGTCGTATGCTTTGATCCCTAATTTTTGCCTGGACCGCCCTTTCGGGTTTTCAGTCCACCGGGATACCCATTTTTGCCCAAGCCGCCTTTTCAGGTTTTCGACTTGCCAGGTGTACAATTTTTTTCATTTTCATCCCTTATTTTTACCCGAACCCTTTTGGTTCGCCGGGAAGCCCTCATTTTTGCCTAGGCCAATCGACCTAGCGGGTCTTTGATTATGCGTAGTATTTTTTCGACTATGCCCATGCTCTCAGGATGTAGGGAGTTGTCATTGTCAGTAATGCAGTGTTACCATACTACCAGAAGATGTTTGATCATGCAAGATTCGTTGCTGGAATTCCTGCCCAATGCCCCAAGTGATTCAGACGGAGATTTGCCCCTGGCTATTTGGCCTTTGAGAGATTCTCTGAATCTTGACTTGACTGCCCTAGATGATGGACAATGAACATGCCGTTCCCCTTGATTAGAAGTGTTTCTTCCACTTGAGGTGACTCTTTTTGTTGAGAAGGCGTTTGTTCACTGGATATTCATCGCGCGAATTTCTATGCTGTTTGAACAAATAGTCATATGCAAACAACGTTATTTAAAAATGCAAAGCTTATGTCTGTCTTGAAGTTTTTGAAAATGCAGTTTTCAATAAAACAAGTGAATTTTTGTAAAATGTGATGTCAACTCAGGATTTTACAGCAAGCCCTATAGGAGTCAAGATACCTTTGGTAACAGTATGCTTTCGAACTAACCCATGCTTCAGCTAGGACTTTTAAGGGTTATAACATGGCCTGGTTCACGGTTTAAGAAACAAAGGATAAAGGCTCAAATTTTATTTGTACCCACCCGTTCTTCGTGATGTTCTTCGATCCTAAACTCAGCTAATCGTGCGTTAGACCTTGTTTGAGTCTTTGCTCTGATATACCAGGGATGGTTCGGATATTGACAATTTATTTTGAATAGGCAGTCATTTCTTTTTTTGTTGAGGGTTTGCAGGACCTCTTTCTTTTTGATTTCGTTATCCCTGTTTTTTGCCTGAACTGTTTCTTTTGTGATTACAGTCAGCGGGATGCCCCAGTTTTGTAAGTCTCCTTCATAGGTTTTGACTTGTTGGGCTTTTATTTTGAGAGGTAATGACTGCCTGTCTTTATGATTATTTGAAACCATCACTGTCTTTTATTTTGGAAGGACTTCTTTGGTGCCATTCGTTGTGCACTTGGATCAACTGAGAGAACTACCCTGCCCCAGGTTATGATTAAGGGTTTTAATTTTCGAAAAGAAAAACTCCGACTTCTTTGGCTCAAAGGGGGTTGACGAGGGATTATCTTCCTTATAACTCCAGTGTTTAGGATTTGAAACAATGCATGTACCTCATCAGCGGGGTTCGTTCAAAAGCATACTGTAAATGTCGTGGTATCGTTTTTGTCATCCTCCCTCAAGAGGCTTAGAATTATTAATCGAGAGTTTGAACATCACAAAAAATGAAAGCAGTTTGAATATAGCGAATACGAATATATTGATTCAGAACAGACATATGAGATGCATTAATGAAATAAAAGGGTTTGCTATGACAATAGTTGTTTGAATAAGCAAAGAAAAATACAACTTGGAAATTCAAATGAACAAAAGCCTTCAATGATTTGGCATCTCAGAGGAAGAATTCTCAGTGGAAGATTTTCATCTCGCCATCCGGCATGAACTCCATCACCTTTCCGTCGATCAAGTCTTGGATCTTGTTCTTCAGAGTCCAACAGTCGTTGGTGTCATGTCCAGGACTGTCAGAATGGTAGGCACTTCTCACACTCGGGTTATACCTGGAAGAGGAAGTGTTGGGATTCTTAGGAGGGTCCCTTAGCATTACCAGATTCAGTCTCAACAGACGTTGTAAAGCTTGAGACGGCGACACGTTGAGCTTGGTGAATTGCCTCCTAGGCTTGTCTGGCTTGCTCTGATCAACCTGTTGTTCTTGGCGAGGTCGTTGTTGGGCCTGTGAAGTAGTAGCAGCTTGGAGAGGTCTATTCATTGAACCAAACTTTTGACTTCTTGGAAGTTGATTAATGACTTGATCCTCAGCCTTGACTATTTGCTTCATGTCGTTGTCTTGACGAAGCTGGTTGACAATGGTTCTCAACTCTTCTTGCTCCTGGGCTAAGCCTTGGATGAGAGCCATCTGTCCTAGCATCTGGGTCCTCATTGCTTCTACCTCAGCTTGCAGATGTTTCAGCCGTTCGTCCTTATCGTCTTCAGGACTCTTCTTGACCAAATTCCCCATGAGGAGTGTTCTCAACTCTTCCTTCCCCTTGGATAGGCTTAGGAAGATCTCCCTGAACTGAGT
Source organism: Vicia faba (assembly GCA_948472305.1). Taxonomy (NCBI): domain Eukaryota; kingdom Viridiplantae; phylum Streptophyta; class Magnoliopsida; order Fabales; family Fabaceae; genus Vicia; species Vicia faba. Next base: position 646,562,112 of record OX451735.1, on the reverse strand, counting down.
CTCTTGAGCATGAAGATCCTGGTTGTCTTGTTTGGAAAGCCATTGCTGAAATAAACAGCGAGAGCATGAGAAACCTGTAAAGGGTGACCTGTTATGCAATGATATGTATGTATGAATGCAATGTTTTCAAGGACCTCGCGGGGTAGACAAGAAAATTATTAGAATTTGAATTCGGTGGCTTGATTGAAGGAACTTCAGGTTGCTGAGAGTCCTTCTTCAAGATTCAGGCTCACCATATCGAGTGGGTCATAGCCCCTGACTCTAGTTATCATGTTTTGATCTCCAAACAACCTTGGCTAGAGGAAAATAAATCCCCTTTGCCCCTTGCTAGACAGTTGGTTCATCATGACCTGCATCACAAACCCTTGAGGTCCTTGAAATGGGTTAAGGAAATGCTATGGTATGATGTTATGATGCGTATGATGTTATGATACGTGGATGCGAAGGTGTGAGGTGTAAGTAAACCCTGTAATAAGTCCAGATTAAGGACAAAACCTGCGAGGAATTCATGTTGTCAGATAACAAGAATATGCAAGTAGTCAAGTTTGAAGGCACACAAGTCACACAAGACAGCCCTTAGAGTTTAGGCCAGCATGAAGTTTAGGTACTACCCTCTTTCAGTTTCGTTGGTTAAGACCTGTCCTAGAAAATAGTAACCGGGTACTAGAGGATCTCAATATCACTGACTACCCTCAATCGGTCATAACTCCAGCATCGCAATCTGTTCTTGCAGCCAGAACCATCGCGAGAGTTTAGCCTCAATGAGTGTAGCATACTGCTACTGTTCTATGGCCAAGTTGGGTCAATTTAGGGTTCTAAGGTCAGTTGGTTCTTAATGACTCCTCAGAAGACCCATATTCTCCTCGTTCCAACACAAGGGATATCGGTACAGACCAAGGTGTCACACCAATGTAGCTACTGCTTCACCCGTGTCGGTCTACGCCGGACAGGTCCCTCACAGCTTATGCTACCTAAAGGGTATTCCCCAGATCCGGGTTAGGATCTATGAAACTCTGATGCAAGCCCACAATATTAAAGAAAACAAGGCATACAATTGAAAACATAGAATGATCTAATCCTAAGGTACACCTCACTTATAAAAAGTCCCCAGCAGAGTCGCCAGTTCTGTGATCGGTGGAAATAGAACTGACTATTTTGGAATGCTGGTTCGCGAAATGTCGCGGTAATCAAGAGTCGCCACCGTCTTTTATGTTCTCCAACAAGGAAAGGACAAAAGCACAGCAAAATTCCTTTTCGAGATGTTTCTCGGTTTGGGAGGTAGATTATAGAAAGGGAAGGTGTTAGCACCCTTTCTATCCATGGTTATCCATGGGCTCTTAGGTACTTGCTCACTATGTTTTCAAATGTTTTGTTTTTCTTTTGTTTGTGGGTTTTGAAAAAGTTTGTTTTTGAAAACTTCGACTTAACTCTTGTATCTGTCCTCAAGAGTGTATGAAGTGTTGTTTGAAAACTTTTTGAAAGTGTAAGTGCGAAAAGTTTGTTTTTGTTTTTTGAAAGAGCAAGTACCCAGGATAAATCTACCTACTCTAAGGAATTAAGCTGTGTAAATATCCTTTAGACAGTACCATCCCACTATTGAGAAGTAGGTAGCACCGTCGTTGGAGTTATTCGGGTCAATTCGATTAAAGGGACATGTGTGGTCACCAAAGCAATAGTAGGACGCCTTAGCGGTAACCCTAATGTCCTAGATCCTTTTTATCCGAGGCAACTGTTTCGAGGCAACTAGATCTTTAGACAGGAGGGCAACCTCTAAAACACCCTATACTTGATGACCACGTCGAGGCAACCAAGTGAGGCGTACCCTAGGAGTGGCATGTGCAAGTGTGTCAGGTTTCAGTTTATATTGTCTTTGCACATGTATTGTGGTGAGCTACGAGTTGATTTTATTTTTCAGACAAGTCTTGCATGCATATTTAACAGTTAATAATTGTGCGGGAAATAAATTGCGGAAAGTGAATCTACGCTATTACAAGGCGTCAGGTATTTACATCGCCAAAAACATAACCCTTGAAAATAAATTGCGAGAAAATAAAGAAAGCGATAAAAGGCCTAATTATCTATTACATTCTCGTAGTAGATACATGAATATGATCAAAATAAATAATGCGCGAAATAAAAATTAAATCAGAGAAGTCTTAGGGTTTTGACCCTTTTTGAGAAAAGAATGAATTTTGGTCCTTTTTTGCACTTAATTAATATTAAACCTAATTTACTAATTAATTAATTAATTAAAAGAAAAAAAATGTTTTTGTGTTTTTTATGTTTTAATGAAAATAAAAATAAAATAAAATAAAGTTGTCAAAACCTAATTCTAGATTGATTTTATTTATTTAGAAAAAGATTCAAGATTAAACCTAATTAAACTAAATTAGTTAATTTACATTTATTTACAAAATAATTAAATTAAAGTGAAATTACTAAATAATTATTATTATTATATTTCTGATTTTATTATGAAAATAACAACTTGTGAGTTAATTAAATAGTTATAATAATAGTTATAATCAATAAAATAATGGAATAGAAATTAAAATAGAAAAGAAAAAGAATGAGGAAACCAGGGGTGCTGGGCCAGTTTGGAGGTGTTGAAGCAATTTCCAGCCCCTTAAGCTCAAGCCTTGTTTGACTTCTTGAATTGTCTAGCGCATGGTTGACTAGGGAGCATGGTGTTCCTCATCCTTTGCCATTGGATCCAGACTTGGGGCCACATGGCACGCTGATGCGTGAGGTGTATGATGAGCCTTCTTGTGAGACCTGCACATGATCATATGAAGAAAAATGCAAACAAATATTTTGGGGGACCTGGGATTCGAACCCAGGTCCCAAAGCTCATTGGGCGTTTGGCCAACCACTCCACCATGCTGCATCAATTGTCAATTGAATAACCAATAAACATAATATATGCAAATTAACTCATGTGCTGCACAAAAGCAAAACATGCGCCTTTTTTTGAATGAACGAACCATGCGTTGTAACATCCCAGTTTCAATTATTTGATTTATTTAATTGGGAAATTATTTTATTAGAACTAATAAAATAAAAAGGAATTATTTATTTTTAAATATGGAGGAAAATAAAAGAAATAAGAAAATGCTGAGTTTTTAAGTTATTGGGCTTAGATGTTGTTAGTAAAGAGTGGGGGTGCAGGAGAAATAAAGTTATGTTTTGGAACTCAAGTTAGTTTTCTCATTTCACGATAAACAGAAGTTGAGAATTTGGGGAAATAGAGCTCTGAAGGTACGAAGGACGAAGAACGAAGAACATCGCTCAAAAGTTCAAAGCTGCTAATTGATAAGGTAAGGGGGGCTATTACTCGATTTACCTTTGTTTATGGGTTTATGTACGGTTGATTTGGGTAATCGTAGGGAAAAACCCCAATTGTTAGATGTTAGTGGGAATCGATACCCTTAGGATTGAACCTTGTTAGAAAAGGGTTAGGTTCCCAATTTTTATGAATCGATTAGGAATTTTAGGTTCCAAATGGTGAATTGGGAGTATATCTGCATGATCGTGAATTTACCTTGGAAGTTGTAGGGATAACCTTAATGTTGTCAGAAATTCCCCAAAAAGGGACGAGTAATCACTGTTAAGGTTACTATAATAATTGTTGGTAATTATGAAATGAATGTGTTGTTTTGAGTTGTGAAGTATCGATGTCGTTATGTACCGAAATGCGCGTTTAGCCGACATTTTCCCGCGTTTGGCTGTTGTTCTGAGCTGCTGCAGGTTCAGGAAAATCCTGTACGCGCTCAGCAACACGGGCCGTGTTGCACAACACGGGCACCCGTGTTGCTCTTCTGTGTTGGGAGATGATGTGCTTCTGGTTGCACAACACGGGCCGTGTTGCACAACACGGGTACCCGTGTTAGGTCCCCTGTAATGAGAAAAATGTGTGTTTCTGGATATGTTACAACACGGGTCGTGTGGCACAACACGGGTCGTGTGGCACAACACGGGCACCCGTGTTGCTCTTCTGTGTTGCCCAACACGGGCCGTGTTGTACGACACGGGCACCCGTGTTGAGGCTACTGTGTTGATTTTTCTGAACTTTGTTTCAGTGCTTGATTTTGGGATTTTATTGCCATGCTTTTGGATAATGTTATCGAGCATGAATTTATGATATGACTTGATATGATTGATGTTTAAATAGTATGCTGAGTGATTACATGCTATCCATATCCTGTTATGATTTGATGTTGTTGATGTGCATGATATGTTGATTGATGTTCCTAGTATGCTGAGTGTTACATACTTACATATCATGTTGCATTTGTTAATTCCCATTGTGTGGAATTAACATGGTGGCCAATATACGTGTCCGCGATTTAATGGAACGTTGAGGTGGTAGCCGTGTCCGCGATATAATGGAACGGTGAGTTATCCGTGACCCGAGATTTAATGGGGCGGTAAAGTGGTACCACATGCATGGGTGTGTTGCATTACCTTGAATATAACATGAATGGATGATTTTTCCAATGTTGTATTTGATTGTTTGTATGCACGTATAATTGCTAAATGGTTGACGATGTTTGATGTTAATTGCAAATATGAAAAGCAATATATTATGGTGTATGAATTGTAAAGGTTTTTGTAATTTATGAAATATGCTAATTATTGGGTGATGCTTATGATTCCTGAATTGATTGTTATGAACGCATAATCAAATGTATAATTGAGATGCTCACCCTTACTGTTGAATATTTCAGATTGAGGAGCTTCGTTCAGGTGCTTGGCGAAGGCTTGCCGTCTAGTTTATTTCCGTTTTAGTATTGTCCGGGTCATGCTCTGATAGTTGTAACTCCGGGAACGTTTGTTTGTCGAGCTGCTTTAGTCAGACTCGTTTATTTCCTTAGTATTTGGTTATAATATAATGTTGATATATTCCAGGTGTTAATCCCTGATGATTGAAAATATTATAACTTTGGATTTATTAAATAAATTATTCCGCTGTGTAAACATGTATGAGTCACTACTAAGATTATGCATGACAGGAATTGTTTTATTAAAAGAGAATTGTAGCATCCTCGAATTATACATGTACTCTGAAATTATAATTTTAATTATTTGCGAAAATTACTTGGGGTTTTAGAGGGTGTTACATGCGTCACCACATATTCATCTTCCTCATTTTCCTGTAAAAAGAACAAATAGATAGCAGGGGTTTTTAACCCCCACAACCTGCATCCACGAATAATAGCGATTAGGCATATGCTAAATATAAATTGTTCGCGATGGTAGCTTTATGTTCGTCTGGACGCAACGATCTCAACCATAGGTCTTATGAAGCTTAATTTTTCCTGGGCTGTAAAGCCCCAATTCGAGACCTCAAGAACCCTAAAATCCTCCAATGGTAACTTATGATTCTGCGTGTTATAATGCAATTAACCTATGCCATTAGTTTCCTGGGGTCTTTAACAATACAAAACAAGCAAAAAATCACATCAAATGCTTATGAATTATGAGTTTCGATTATGGGAAAGATATGCAAACCGTGGGTCTGTGTAGATTGATTTATTGAGCTTTGGCGTATGGTTTTGATTGCAATGTGTCCCTGAGAGTTCCAGCAATGTGTTAGAAACAACCAAATGCTTTGAATTAGCCTGGAACTAGGAAAACAGTTTTCAAGTTTTCTTGATTTTTTTCAATATTGGCTATGGCTTTCTGCAGCAATTCTCACCTTCATGGCATTAGGGTTGAGTTGTGTATATATAGGAGACTGAGTTTAGGTTACAATCTTGCAAGGAAATCCATGAAATTGATGTTTCAATATTTGATTGAAAATCAAATATTTTTCAATCTTTTTGAGTGAGAAAACTTGCCAAACTTGGAGAGTTTTGTCCCCTTGATGTGCACACGAATTTGCCAGCTTGTCTTGAGCTTGTTTGCTTCACCAAAAGATTGAAAAATCAAATCTTTGAATTTCCTACATTTTAAATTAATTAAATAAATTAAAACAATTAAAAATCCAATTAATTAATAAAAAATAAGAAAATAATTCAATTTAATCTCAATGGGTCGTGCATAGGCCTTGGATAAAGTTTCAAGAAGAAATTTGAGGCCCATTAGCAAAACCAAAGTGTTTTGAGCAAAGTTGACTTTTGCAAATTCACAAAAATTTCCCAACTTCTCCAATGCATATCTTGCTCAATTTTGATCATATGAACATGTTCTTGGACATTTTGGAAAGGTCTTGAAGTCCTCTAACCAATGCTTTTGGTCCCATGTCATTTGGATATAACAATCTCAAGTTATGGTCTTTGACTTAAAGTGCATTTTTGTTGACTTTTGAAATTGACATATAATGTAGAAATTGATAACTTTTTGTGAGAGCATTTCTTGGACTTAGAATGTGAAGATGGATTGTAGGAAATGTCATAACCTTCAAAATGAGCATTGGATGGGATTTTTCTAATGAACCATGAAAAAGTTATGCCCTGGTCAAGATACAGTTGACTTTTCTACTGTCCAAAAATAGTAACTTTTGCATCTTGATGATTTTTGAGCCATGCTTGTGGAATCATGATCAAGATTTGATCAAATGATGATTGTGTGCTCAAAAAAAGATGTTGACCAAAAATTCTAACTTTTGACTCTAAAATGACCATTTTACCCCTGCAGTTGACTGTAGAGCAACTAGGGTTTTTGACTGTGCAAATTGCCACCGTGAGTCTTGAGACTTGTCATGTAGATGCTTGACAATATGTATAGGCCTATGGGACTTGATTGAGCCATTAAAAACCTCAAATTCTGTGAAAGAAACAAAACCCTAATTTTGACTGGCTTAGGAGGCATTTGTACTGTGCAACTCTTGAGTGGTCTTGAACCATTTGAAGATGATTCTTGATAAACCTTGAAGAATATGGGAGGGCAAATTTTGGGGTACAACAAGCGGGATGCCCCCGTTTTTTTTTCCTAAGTCTCCTTCATAGGTTTTGACTTAGCGGGCTTTTCTTTTGAGAGAAATGATTGCCTATTTTACAGGGAACCATCACCGTATTTTGATTTGGAAGGACGCTTTTGATACTATTTGTTGTGTACAAAGTGAAAGCTTGCGACTGAATGCGCATTTGAGTTAACTGAGAAACTACCCTGCCCCAGGTTATGATTAAAGGTTTCAATTTATGTGAAAAAGAAAACTCATACTTCTTAGGCTCAAAGGGGTTGACTAGGGATTATCTTCCTTATAACTCTAATGTTTAGGATTTGAAACAACGCATGTATATCTTCAGCAAGGTCTGATCAAAATCATCCTATATAGATTATGGTATCGCTTTTGTCATCCTCCCTCTAAAGGCTTATAACTTTTAATCGAGAGTTGAATATCATAAAACGAAGTAAGAAAGCATTTTAAATATAGTGAAAACAAATTAATTCAAGAGAAACATGTTCAATGCATTAATGGGAAAACCAAAGTTTGACATGACATAATTGTTTGAACAAACAAAGAAATTACAAATAAAAATTTGAATGAAGAAGCTTCCGTTGTTGGTAGTAGGGGAAATCCAGTTATTCACGTCGTTGTTGCTATCGACATCTTCCACAACATTAATCAGATCCTAATTATGATTCGGCATGGGAGCTATGATCACGTTGGGAGTCTTAGGAGGATCGAATTCAATCTCCTTAGCATTAATCATATTTTGAATCTTGTATTTCAGCACCCAATAATCGTTAGTATCATGCCCAATACTGTCGAAATGATAAGCACACCTTGCATCAGGATTGTAGTTAAGAGAAGAAGTTTTGGGGTTTGGATGAGATTCTATCAACATAATCAGATTCATCCTCAACATGTGTTGCAATGCTTGAGACAACGACATCTTGATTTTGGTAAACTGTCTCCTGGGCTCGTCTTGCCTTCGTTGATTACCCCGTTGTTGTTGTCGCACTGGTGCATGATTAGAGATCAGAACTGCCCCCACTGATTGGTTGTGGTTACTCTTATTACGACCCTTCTAGACGTACACGACACTGGACTCTTTCTTCCCAATGTATGGCTTATTCATAGTATCGGAAGATGTAGGCACTTAGATTTTACCACTTCTGATTCCACTCTTAACACGTTCCCCCGTCAATATCAGTTCAGTGAAACCGGCTGAAGAACTTCCAAGTAGGTGATTATAGAAAGGACCTGTCAGCATGCTCATCAACATGTCAACCAATTCCCTTTTAGCTAAAGGAGGTTAAACCCTGCCTGTAAGGTCTCTCCATTTATGGGCGTACTCTTTAAATTTTTCATCAGAGCCCATGGACATACTCTGTAGTTACATGCGGGTTGGTGCAAGATCAGCATTATACTGGTACTGCTTGTAGAAAGTGGCAGCCAAATCTTTCTAGGTATGAATATTGGTCCCTTCCAGTTGATAGAACCATTCCAATTGTGTTCCCGACAAGCTTTCTTGAAACAAGTGTACCCATAACTTTCTGTCAGTGGTATGAGGTTGGATCTTCTGAACATTAGACCTCAAATGAAGTTTAGGACAAGACACACCATCATATTTGGCAAAGACAGGGACCTTGAACTTGTGAGGGATAACAACATAAGAGATAAGACCGAACTCTTCAAAATCCAATCCAGGAACTCTATGGATCTCCCATGGCATTGAGATGATCTTTCAGCTATTTGTATTTGTCGTCAGCCGGAGGATATTTCTCATCTGAATAGTCTGCTTCTTATTCATCAAAACCGTGATTGTTATTCTTCTCAGCCTTCATACTTTTATCATCTTCCTCTTGGTCATCATTTTCTTCTTCAAACTCCAAAGCTCGCTTAACTGGACCTTTGAGCCTCCTACCCATGTTAAGGATGCCAGCTGGTTTCTTAAATTTCTCCTCGCTCTCCTTAGTGATGAGGGCCTTCAGCTCTTCCTGCCCCTTGGCTAGATTCAGGAACATTTGCTGAAATTGAGCGTTCTGAGCTTGAAGTTTTTTCACAGTTTGTTCGAGAGCCATCTTTTACTGAAATAAACAGTAAGGAGATAAGAAAACCCATTTGTGAGGAAAACCTGTTATACATGATATTTAAATTAATTGTTTTCAAGGACCATATGAGATTTAAATTTGTTAACCAAAAGGAAACAAAAACAAGATTTGTATTAGTAAGTTTATGTGAATACAAAAGATTTCACGGGAATAAATTAAAAACTCTTAAAGCTTTAAGTTTCTCATGGACGTCTCCTCTTTGTGTTGACATATGCGTTAAGACTCTGCTCCTCTGAAGTTGCTTCGTCATCTCCAACACTTTCTTCTCACTTGCATAGAATTGAGTCTCAAATATGTCCCTTTCTTCCTTGAGTTGAATCTAGGACTTCTGAAATTCTTCAAGGTCAATAGGCATGTCTAGATGAAGGATGGTGTGAGAGACGTCTCCTTCGACAACAGGCTCCATGATTACTGGTAGGATAGTAGGATGGCATCATAAGGTTTTGAGTACGAGCTCGTACCCATTTTAGATAGGGCTCCCGAGGGACGGGGTTCTTATGCCTCAGGATCATGCTATCAATCTTATTGACCATACCCCAAGCACGGATAAATCTTTGTCGGTAACCTTGAAGATCATTGTCATAGTCGAATACAACACCCTTGATAAGTATATCATGAGGACTGTCTCTTCGAGCATAACCAAATTGACTTAAAGCTAGAGAATGGTTGCAAGTAATGCCCCCATTATGCCCATGAGTGGAACATTAGGGAAATCTCCATAGAAGTCCATAATAATGATGTCTTCTTGGGATCGGGAACACCAATAAGTGTCTCGATGAGAGAGTGACATTATCCTTTGAGACCACCTCAAACCTTATTCATTCTTCATTATCGAGCGGGGAAGGTGCAAAATAAACCACCTGGGTAGCAAAGGTATACAACACATGAGAGTTCCTCGCTTTCTCATGGTATGAGTGTGAAGAGACTGCAGAATATCTCCGAGCAAAGTAGGCACATGATTATGAGTGAGTAATATCTTGATGGTGTTTACATCTATAATTTGGTCCGGATTAGGGAATAGTACCAAACCATAGATTAGTAAAGCCAAAACATCTTCGAAAGCATTAAAAATCATGGAATCTAGAAACAATTGAGCTTTCTCCATCATAAATTTTGCAAGGAGACCTTTAACCCCACTCCTGGTTTCCCAATTAAATTCAATGTCGGATAATTTCAGGTGTAAGGCTGTGGCAATATCTTTAGGTCTTGGATCTTTCTCTAAACCAGTGAAGGGTATCTAATCCCGTATAGGAACCCCGAGTAACTTAGAGAACTCTTCCATTATGGGCACCAAATGATAATTGAGGAAAGTAAAACAATGGTGTTTAGGATCAAAGAACTGGAATAAAACGCTTATCATGCCTTCTTCAAAACCGGAGATAACCAAGCTAAGCAAATGACCATGTCTTTTGTTGAACTAAGAGCTTTCGGGAACCTTGGAGACCAATTCTTTAAGTTTGGAAGGTATTCCCATGAAGTTGATTTGGATAGTATTTCTGCGAGCGGAGGCCATAGCTTGCAAAGCAGAATAAAGATAAATCTCTTGGTCCTTGAAATGGTCAGTGAAAATGCTATGTTATGATGTTATGACATTATGATGTTATGATGTTATGATGTTATGTTTAAACAAGATAGAAAGCCCAAGCAAATAACATACAAGGCCTTAGGTTTAAAGGCTTGCATGAGGTTCATAGGTAAGTACCCTCTTGAAGTTTAGTTGACTCAACTTGTCCTAAGAATAGTAACCGAGTTCTCAGAGTCTCATATCACTGATATTTCTCTCAGGAATTATTTTAGCAGAGTAAGTGACTTTCCACCGAAATATCTCGAGAGTCGAATCTCAATGAGTGTAGCATCGAGTATCAACCAACTTCGGACTGCACCAAATACGGCCATCTCACTACTTTCTAATGGCTAAGTTGGGTCAATTAAGTTTATAAAGGTCAGTTAGTGCATAACGACACTATGTGGAAGCCTAATGTCATCCTCGACTGACTCAAGGAACATTAGTACAAGCCAGAGTGTCACACTAACATAGCCATCACTTCAACCATATCGGTATACACCGTACAGTTTCCATGATTTATTGCTACTTACCTAAAATGTCCCCAGATCCGGGTATATGAACTTTGCAAGAAATTAAACCCGAGCAAAACCCCAAATATAAATCAAACACACAAGCAAAGCAAGTAAAAGTGATTTATCCCTAAGGTAACCCCTCTTTTTTAGGTATTTTCACCAGCAGAGTCGCCAGTTTTGTAATGCGGTGGGAGAACTGACTTTAAGTTTTATGTTTTATCGCAAATGTTGTGGATAGCAAGAGTCACCATCGACTTTTCTTTTATCCAATACGAAAAGGGTGAAAAGAACAGGAAAGACCTTTTAAGATTTTGGGTTCGAGGGGTAAGTTATGAAAAGGGAAGGTGTTAGCAGCCTTTTCATCCGTAGTTATCTACAGGCTCTTAATTGCTCAGCTCACTTTAATTTATTTTGTGTGTGATTTGTTTAAAAATGTTTTGAAAATGCCAATGTAAGGCAGTCTGCTTTATAATAACTGTTGTATCAGTCCTCAAGAGTGTTTATAAAGTGTTTAAAAATAGTTATTTTGAAAGTCTGAGGTGTGAAAATTATTTTAGTTTGTGAGCAAGCAATTAAGGGTGTCTTACCCACTGAAAGGTATTTCGTTATCCTTTTCCTTCTCCGTTAGGGATGGTTCTATCCATACCATTAGTTGGTAGGTAGCCCCATCCATTGGATGTAAAGGGACATGCGTAGGGTCGTTGTTATGGTCATTGAAGGCAACATATAGGGATACCTTAGCAATTCTAAGGGGCTGTCATCATATATTCGTAGGAAACATCGAGGTACAAGATCATTTCTCATAGGAAACTTCGAGGGACATCGTGGGACTATGATATTTATGATGACTTTAACCGAGGGTCTTTGTTAATGGTATCCCTACGTTCGAGGGATATGACCATTGTTTTTTTCTGAAGGCAACCGAGAGAGATTATCCTAGAGGTGTATGTGTGCAAATGATTCAGTTCATTTTATTTATCTTGTTTATTTAGGTTTTTCCATGTTTTGATTTTAAATATTGCCATACAAGCCTATTGCTAACAATTAAATATATACAGACAAGCAAGCATAATATAGGTGCAGAAAGTAAAGTACGGAAAATTAAACTCTAATTAAACTATTAAAGCTTTGGGGTAGATACAATAGTATAAATTTGTGAGAAATAAAACTACAGCTATAACAAAAAAAATTGTGCGACCTATACAATTTCTCTAAGAAAGTAAAGGGGAAAATAAATAAGAAAATGTTAGAAAAGATCTTTTAAAGTCCTAAAGTTTAAAACGTTAGGAATTCATTTTTTTTGTATATTTTTGTAGAAAATAATTTAAGTTAATAATTAATAAAAACTTAATTATTCTAATTAATTTTACAAATTAAAAAATAAGACCTAAAATTTAATTAAATGAAAAAAAGTTAATTAAGAAAATCTAAAAGACTATTTTTTAGATTTTATGTAATATTCTTATTTTTATATATTTTGATTTTAATTGTAAAAAAGAAATATATTAGTGGAAATGGAGTTTCAAAGAGAGAATCTGATCCTGCTCTAGCCATGGTAACTCATCATCCCTGCGATAAAGTTTGCACTTTATTATTCAAACATGTTCTAAACACAATGATGAACTCATCTGTGCACACGAAATTAGTTAAATATGTATAGATTAAAATATTAGAATTCAAGAACCGGTGGGCTTGTGTAAGTTATTCTAGACGTGAAAAGATTTGTTTCTAGAATTGGTGAGATTCTTGGGAGCTTCAAGAACACGATTTGAGGCTTGGTTTTTATTGAGAGTGGGTGGAAATTTTGATACGAGTTTGCACCTTTCTTTGAAAATTTGTGATTATGAAACCTTGATTCTATGGCAGCCACTTTGTCTTTTTCACTTGAGTGTTGCATGTATTTATAGAGGAATGAAAATGGATCAAAACAAGGCAAGGATCTTGTATCATTATGTCACAATTTATTGCAAAGAAAACACATTGAAATCTTTCCAAAATTGTTTTAAAAACATTTCAAACTTGAAGCTTCTTGTTTCCAACATGTTCTCACGGTTTTGGCAAGCTCTTATGAGGTCTTGGGCCTTCTAGAAGATATACAAATGAAGCCCACACGCCTTTTGGTCCATCAACTCATATTTTATTTGATTTATTTTGACTTAATTTGAATAAAATCAAAATAAATAAAATCAAAAATCAAATTAATGTATAAATGGACTTAGAGATCCTATAAAATGTCATAAATATGTTTAAACCTCAAAACTTAGGCCCATTAGTCCAAAAGTTCAAGATTGCTCAATTGAAGTTTCATGCATTTTCTCAAATATTACCCAACTTGCAGCAGTCATAACTCTCTCAAATTTCATCATTTGAAGGAGATCTTAGACTTTTTGGAAATCTCGAGATATCCTCTACAATATCTATTTTGATTATTTTTTCATTTGAAAATTTTATCTTGATGTAAGTTGCCTTGACAAAAAGTGTCTTTTTGTTTACTTTTGAAATGTCTTATAATGTCTTGGCTCATATCTCTTAAATGAAACACTTTTGGACTTGAGCTTTGAGATGAAAAGTTGTCGAGAATTGAATTTCCTTCAAAATTAGATTTGGTTAGGGAAAAACAGATGAAGCATGTGAAAGTTATGCTTGGTCAAAGTTTAGTTGACTTCTCTTAAGGGAACCCTAATTTGGCGACTTTTGACTTTTGATGATTTTAGAGTTTTTCCTGAGGAATCATGATAAACCCTTGATCAAAGGATGAATATCACTTCAAAACATTGATGTTGACCAAAAATCTTGAAGTTTGACTGTATGTTGACCATGGTTGACTTTTTACCATATACAATTGATTTCCCATCATCTGAGCAATTGACTGAGCAAACTTGTGATGCAAGGCTTGAAACTTGACATGAGAATTCTTATGAACATATGAAGAGCCATGAAAACAATTTGAGGCATTAGAAGTCAAATTTACTTTGAGAAAATAAAAACACTATTTGTAGGCTAATTGCTTGGGAGAAGACTTGTCTGATCAATTCCTTGAGTAATCTTGAGTAATTGAGAACCTTAGGAAGATGAGGAGACCTCTTGAAATAATTTAATTTGAAAATGAGAGAGAAATTTTGGGATACAACAACTGTTATCCCCATGGCCATTTTCATGGTGGGGGATGGACATCCTCGGGCCTTTCACCCAAGGATCATACCAAAATAAATTCTTGATAGTGGTTGTCGACTATATCATAAAATGGATAGAGGTCGAAGCTCTTGCTAAGATCACAACATATAACATTCTTCATTTCTACAAACAAAATGTGCTTGCCCGATTCGGCATACAACAAGCACTCGTCACCAACAACAGGACATAGTTCACCGATCAGAGCTTCCAAGAGTTCGTCACCAAGCTCGGCACCAAACAACACTTCACCTACATCGAACACCCTCAAACGAACTATAAAGCCCAGGCCGCAAGAAGAGTCATCCTACAAGGACTCAAGCGTAGGCTTACAGGACGACACCATACTTGACAATCAGGGAAACTCCATTCCGAGTAACTGAAGATACTGAGGCGGTCATCCCCGTGGAAATCATGGAGTCGTCTAAACAAATTGAAGTCCCTCTCAAAGAGGAACTAAACAAAGAGGCCTTAAGGGGAGAGCATGACCAGGTGGAAGAGATCTGATCGGGGGCGTCTCTTCGCGAGGCCACACTGAAGCAGTAGATAACTATGCGTCATGATGCCAAAGTCATAAAACGTGAATTCCAGATCGGCAACTTAGTCTTATGGAGAAATACATAAATATTCCCGTGAGGGAAAGCTGGCCGCCAATTAGGAAGGCCCCTATCATGTCTGTGAGACGACGGGCAATGTGGCTTACTACCTTAAACAATTATGTGGAAAGAACCATTACCTCAACCATGGAACCCTATAAAGTTGAAACAATATTACATCTAAGTCCCAAATAAGCGCCAGGGCCTAGCAGTCAACATACCCTCTTTGAAAAACAACAGGGCTCGCTCGACCACGGAAGCATGTTGAGGTACGAACATAGGCTCCAACAAATAACAAAAGGCAAGTTTTTGCTCATTGGTCGAGCAGAACCTTAGCCCGACGGGGACACCTCGACCGAGCTCCACCGACGAAGTACCTGATAGGAAGAACACCTAGCTCATGATGGGCAGTTCACTCCATGAAGTCAAGACCCTGACTGCGATCTTGGTTTCGTCCTTGTGGACACCAAAGCCGCCTCCTCGACACATCTCCACATGTGTCGACCATAACTAAGGTAGAGCACAAATTCCAAACTTCATGAAATAAACATCTAACATGCAATAAACAGACAAGATAAATTCATTTAGAAAAGCCTATTGTTGTACCCCAATTTTTGCCCCTAAGATCCCTTCATCATACCATGTTGTTTCACTCACAACAAGATCACACTAGGATTCTTGGTTCCCCTCCCTGCATTTAGCTTTTCTCTTTTTGAGGAGTCACCAAGCACCTTGACTTATGTTCCTTTTGTGATCATGAATATTGTTTTGATTGCTTCACTTAACTAATGAAATACAATGTTGGCTTGTCTTGCTTGTTATCTATATAGGTAAGGGCAATGAGATTTATCAAGTTACTCCATGGGTTCATAAGTTTATTTCCATGCCCTACTAAACATAGCTTTAGAAGTTCAAACCTCACCATTGGATTGATTTTGGAAGAATTGGCATGGCAAAATTGCTTTGGTTTACCACATTTCAATGTTATCAAGATTGACTCAAAAGTACAAGGGGTTGATTGGAGAAGTTGTCATGTTTGGACAAGGCCTTAGTCCTATTGCTCACAAGAGTATATTTCTCTCAAAATTCAATATATGGAAGTGGTTTTGGTGGCTATGAGTCCTCATCATCATCCTAAACAACTTATATTCACAAAGCAAGAATATTGGCACAAGAAGTTTGTTCAAACTTGTCAAAGTTCCTCAAAGCATTCTCTTGATCTAGAAGCTAGGGTTTTGAACTTCAAAGGAGCATATCTTGCTCACCTTTTGGTATTTTTGAGTGATTCCAAAGACATATTTCTCTTCAAAGGGTTATCAACAAATAAATTCAAAAGTTCCAAGGATTTTTCATGTGGAATGAACTTGGTGAAGAAGAAAGATTACAAGTCATCCAGATGAATCCACAATTTTCGATATGTGACTTCAAATGGTCATAACTTGGTCAATTTTTATCACCTTGAGTCCATTCTTTTTCCATAATGATCTTGAATATGTTTACTTTATGCCTTATTTTATGTGAAACGTTAGAAAGTGTATGGAAGTTGCCTTAAGTATGCAAAAGATTATAGGTCATTTCATGATTTTTAGCCAACTTCAACAAGTCATAACTTGCTCAATTTTTGGATATTTTGAGTGGTTCAAGTTTCAAAATGTCATTCAAGAGATCTACTTCATTCCATCTTTTTTGGTCAAGAGCAAATTCCAAGTGGAAAGCCATGTTTGGATGCAAACAATTATAGGTCATTTTTGAAGAAGAATTTGAATTATTTCTAAGTATGGAAAGTCAACTCTTTTTCTTCAACTTTGACTCCATGTAACTTTCAGCTCAAGCATCCATTTGATTCCATTCTTTTTCCATTGCAAAGCTTGTAACCTCATATTTCCAAAGCATCAAGAATCATGCCCCAAGACCCCTTGAGTTGGAAATGCCATGGATTTGAATTTGGTAACTTGAAACTGATTTTCTCACAAAGTCGGAATTTTGAAATCCATAATGTGACTTCTAAACACAATATTTATGCGCGTTTTTTATTTAAACTTGATTAGAAAACTTGCCAGAAGTGATTAGCACCCCAAAACGCAAGATTTGGTTGAGTTTTAATGGAAATGAAGTCACACTTCACTCGTGCTCGACCCTTACTCAATTTCCCTCCAAACTTCCTTGTTTCCTCAAATTTTCATTCCCATTCACTTCCCTATAAATAGAGGGTCATCCCCCATCCATTTTCCCAAGCTTTGAGAGCCAAGAACACCCTTCCAAAACCTCACACGAACCCATCTTTTTTGAATTTAGTTTCTAAGATTTAAGCTCCCTTTTCCAAAATTCTTTGCGCATTCATCATCCTTGATCATCATATAAACTCTCCAGCACTTAAACCAATCAAAATGAGTCATAATTCAAGCTACAGAAGTCCAGTTTCATAGCATCTTCCTTGAATTTCTAAAAGGTAGAATTCTCCACCATTTGGATCCAAATCAAGCACTAATCTATTATACTCCTTCTCTTGATTCTCATGCTGCTTACAATTTTTAAATCCATTGAGAATTGAGAGAGAAATCTTAAATTGAAGGTGCTCGCTATTTTCTGGATTTTTGATTCATATCTCTCACCATACCTTATATAAATTTGGCGCGATGGTTGTTTTAGAATCGTCTTGAAGAGACGAGTTCAATGATGCTAGCTTGAGATCCTAACTTTTCCATTTGAAGGATCTCACAAAATCCCCATTATAGGGTGTCTGGAGGTTGAAGACGATGACATGTCTCGTCTCAGCCAATGATAGCGTGCCAAACGTTTTAATTTCATTGGTTGCCCTTTTTCTGATCCCATGTGTATCTCACTAAGGTCTATATCAAGCACAGTGCATCTGGTCCACTGGATTAGCTTACTAACGCGTTTTGACTATGATCTGATGGTCCACATCTTTTTGGTTTTATTTTATTTTCTGATTTATATTTTTATTGATTAAATTTTCAAAAATTCATAACTCTTTTATTTTTTATCCAAAAATTATGAAAAAATTCACAAAAATACTTTGAATTATTTCTGATCTCATGACTAATTTTTCACATTTTTATTTTGATATTTGGTATTTTTTATATTTTTTTGTATTATTTGCTTTCTTTTAATTACTTAAAAAATACTTTCTGACATTTTTTAATTCTGAAAAAATTCATAAATGTTATTTTGCATATTTTTTACTTTCTGAAAATTTTATGGAATTTTATGTTGAGGTTTACTATTTTTGACCTATTTTATGTTTGTTTGAGAAATTTTAAATAGTTTAAAAATAGTTTCTAACTTTAAAAAATTACCAAAAATTTTATAAAATATTTGGATCCATATCTGATTTTTCTATGGCCTTACTTCTGATAACACAAAAACGTATTGCTTTTTAGGCCTAATTTACACGAGTTATTTGTACGTTTTTATCGAATAATATGCATCATGAAGGTATTTTTATTTGTTTTCAGGTAAATTATATTTTCCAAGGCATAAGATGGCAAATAAGCTAAAAGGAGCAAAACAAGCTAAGAAATGGCACGAAGAAAGAAGAAAAATGACATTCTGCCAAGAAACTCACACCAGATGACGCTACGAGCGCAACGCTTAGTGTTACGAACGTAACGCCTAGCACACATTTTTACGAACGTAACGTAACGCGTTACGAACGTAACAAAGGGCTTAGCTGTTACGAACGTAATGAATTCCATTACGAACGTAACACTTAAAAACTCAGTTTATGGAGTCAGCCATGAAGCAGCCCACACGACCTCATTCCATCAGTTGAGAATTTAACGCACGTATTGAAATAATGGAACATCACAGTTACAAGAGAGAGCCTATATATATGTTAAAGACTTCACTTTGAAATGGGGGAGAATTTGTTTCAGAACCATAATTTCTTTCTGCATTGTTTTAGTTTGTTTTCTTGCTTTTGAACCATCATTTTCCTTTCAAGCCTCTGTAATTTTCCAGTTCCCTAAAGTGTTAATTCTTCACATCGAAGGATTAACACACACTTAGTTCTATATTTCAATTAATTGTATCACAAAAGCTACTGTACGAATTCAAGATTACCACGGCAATATAAATTACAGGTTTTTATGCAATTTGATCTTTGTTGTTTATATGCTATGTTGATTATTTTCATGAACTTTATTTTACGTTGCATGTTTGCTAAATACATTATGTCTGGCTAATTTTATTTGTACCGGTATGTGACTCTTAAGCACCGAAGGAATTCGGTGATAACTTGGCTAAAATCTTTTATAAATAGTTTCTGGTTTCCAATTTCCATATTTAATTTAACTACCCTTGTCACGAGAGTGAAAGGATATTTAACACGATTTTGCCACAAGAGTGGGAAATTAATTAAGGCAAGAACCGGAATGCGAGAGCTGGGGTTTGACCCAGATAGTGGTAACGAAACATTAATTTTTAAATACACGAGAGTGTTTTAACAAATTAATTAAACTCGAGTTGTTTTCAAAAAGTGTTATTAAATTTAAAGTGCATCCACTAGGTTTAGTAGCATAACTTATTTCATGAACACGAGAGTGTATGTCTCAGGTTTTTAAGCAATTCCTTTTTACCGAAATACTTTATATGCCAAGTGATTCATTGAGTTCCCGAAGTCTGACTATCACATATCGGTATAACTATTACTATTGCTTTTAATTAAAACATTTTCCCCTAAAACCAAATATTAATCGCTTAGTTAAACTTTTGTAACATTAGATCATATGCGATTGATCCTCAATCTCTGTGGGTTTGATAATCATTTAAAACTAGAACGACTAAACTGTATACTTGCAGTTAGTATCCCGATAAACTCATAAAGTTGATCAAGTTTTTGGCGCCGTTGCCGGGGACTGGTTAGTCAATTAAGTACGATTCTTCTGTTGCACGTTTAGACTAGGCAACAGAAACCCTTTTTCGATTGTATGCCAAGGACTCGCTCATAAGGCTAACCTCTTGACAAATAGACGGACGAACCTGAACGTATCCTTTTCGTAAGACGTGCAGTCAGGGATTACTGTTTAAATCACGTTATTTCTTTACCGAAACCCAAAATCAAGATTGATTCCGAAACAGATTCTAATTCTTCCTCTGAAACCGAAACTAATCCAGAAATAGACATGGCCGAAGAACGAAGGACCCGTCCACCGAAGGATTACGCAGCTCCATCACAACAAGAAACCCACAATAGCATTACTTGTCCAGCAATTAATCGAAACGATTTTGAGTTGAAACCGTCGTTGATATCAACTATCCAACAACGCCAATTCTATGGAAATCCTACCGAGGATCCAAATGAACATCTTAAGAAATTCGTTCAATTTGTCGACACAGTCATAGCAAATGGTGTTAGTAAAGATGCAATAAGATTACGTCTTTTTCCTTTTTCGCTTAGAGATAGAGCTTGGGCTTGGTTGCTATCCTTGCCGTCAAATTCCGTCATTACGTGGGAAGGACTTAATACTGTATTCTTAGCACGATACTTTCCCCCAAGCAAGACTGCTGCATTAAGAGCTCAAATCAACGGATTTAGGCAGAAGGATACTGAATCGCTATTCGATGCATGGGAACGCTACAAAGATATGATGCGAATGTGCCCACATCACGGATTAGAAGACTGGCTGATTATCCATACGTTTTACAATGGACTCTTGTACAACACAAGACTCTCTATAGATGCTGCCGCAGGTGGTACACTGATGGATAAGCCTTACGACAAAGCTAACCAACTCATTGAAAATATGGCTCAAAACCACTATCAGTGGGGAGGAGAAAGAACACCTGTGGAGAAAACTCCAGCCAAAAGTGGGATGTACGAGATTATTAGCCTAGATAAAGTTAATGCTAAGGTAGATGCTCTTACCCAAAAGATAGAAAGCTTGACCTTACCTCCTGCAGCCACCGCGGCTGTCGTAACCCCAAACTGTGAAGTTTGTGGAGTTCCTGGTCATGTTGGAACCGAATGTCAAATCCTAGCAGGAATATCAGTTGATCAGGTGAATTACGCTCAAGCTAATCCTTATGCTAATACCTATAATCCTGGTTGGAAAAACCATCCTAACTTCTCGTACAAGAATAATAACGCTTTATATGCACCTGGCCAAGCACCTGCTGTACCTCCAGGCTATCAAAAACCCGCTGCTAATGTTCCTAACATTCCTAGGAAGTCTAACCTTGAAATCCTAATGGAAAACTTTATTGCTACTCAAGCTCAACAAAATAAATAATTCCTCAAACAAAACGTTCACACCGGTGAACAATTGAAGCAATTAGCAAATAAGGTAGATGCCCTAGCAGCTCACACTAAAATGTTAGAAACCCAAATCTCCCAAGTAGCACAACACCAAGCTAGTTCTGCCACACCTGCTGGTACGTTTCCTGGACAACCACAACCCAATCCTAAAGGACATGCTAATGCTATCACATTACGAAGTGGGATAGCACTTGATGGACCGGTAGATCCTAGACTCCAAAACCCGACCATATATCAAAAACCTGAAAAGGAAGCAGAGAAATCGAAGGAACAATCTGAGAATGTAGAGGAAGACGCAAACGAGAGCGGAGAGGTTTCAGAAAAAGATAAACCTTACGTACGTCCACCGCCATATAAACCACCAATTCCATACCCTCAAAGACTTACAAAATCCAAAAACAAGGGACAATTCAAGAAATTCGTAGAACTTCTGAAACAACTAAATGTCACTATTCCGTTTACAGAAGCTATAACTCAAATGTCGTCATATGCTAAATTCCTAAAGGAAATACTGTCTAATAAGAAAAAAATTATTGAAAACAAAACTGTTATGCTAACTGCCGAATGTAACACCGTAATTCAAAATAACATGCCTCCAAAGCTAAAGGATCCTGGTAGTTTCTCCATACCATGTGTAATTGGAAAATCTGTCATAGACAAAGCTCTATTCGATTTAGGAGCAAGTGTTAGTCTAATGCTCTTATCTATTAGCGAGAAGCTCAAACTAGGTGACATGAGACCTACCAAGATGTCCTTACAACTAGCCGACAGATCAGTCAAATTCCCTGTTGGTATGCTAGAAAATATTCCAGTCCGAATAGGACAATTTTACATACCTACTGACTTTATAATAATGGATATAAAGGAAGATTCAAATATTCCCATCATATTATGAAGGCCATTCTTAGCCACTGCAGGAGCCATTATCAATGTTAAGAAAGGAAAGCTTACCTTCAAGGTAGGAGAAGAAAAAGTAGAATTTATTCTTTCCCAATTCTTTAAAGCCCCTGCTATAGACGACTCATATTGTTTCCTAGATATTATCGATGAATGTGTCAAAGAACTAGAAAGTCAAGAAGACACCTATTCTGGAATATTGAAAATTCTGACACCATCTATTTTCGAGGATGATGACTGGAGACAGGAATATAATGATGCCAACCTAAGCGAATGTTTCGCCTTAACACCCTATCCTACCCCAACTGCTAAGAAAACTGGTATAGAACTTAAAACGTTACCTAAAGATCTAAGGTATGAATTTTTAGATAAAGAACTCGAACGGCCAGTTATATTCAATGCCAACTTAGGGAAGATCGAAACCGAAAAACTTCTTAATGTGTTAAGGAAGTATCCAACTGCGTTGGGATATAACATATCGGATCTAAAAGGAATAAGTCCTTCTGTCTGTATGCACCGCATTATGCTAGAAGAGGACTGCAAGACTTCTAGAGAACATCAAAGACGAATAAATCCTATTTTAAGTGAAGTCGTAAAGAAAGAAGTGCAGAAACTACTAGAGGCAGGCATCATATACCCGATATCCGATAGCAACTGGGTCAGTCCAGTTTACGTAGTACCTAAGAAAGGAGGTGTTACGGTTATAACAAACACAAAAGGCGAATCGGTAGCACAACGTACCCAAACAGGATGGAGAATGTGTATCGATTACAGAAAACTAAACAAAGCTACACACAAGGACCATTTCCCATTACCATTCATAGATCAAATGCTCGAGCGCTTAGCTAAACATTCCCACTTCTGCTATCTTGACGGATACTCGGGATTCTTTCAAATTCCCATTCATCCTGATGATCAAGAGAAAAATACGTTCACATGCCCCTATGGTACCTTTGCATATCGAAGAATGCCATTTGGACTATGTAACACACCTGCAACTTTTCAACGATGCCTGATGGCGATTTTCGCAGACTTTTTGGACGGAATTATGGAAGTATTCATGGACGATTTTTCTGTCTGCGGAGAAAGTTTTGACGGATGTTTATCAAATCTTGAGTTGGTACTAAAACGCTGTGTCAATGTCAACCTAGTGCTCAACTGGGAAAAATGTTATTTCATGGTGAGACAAGGAATTGTGTTGGGTCACATTATATCAAACAGAGGGATTGAAGTCAATAAAGCAAAAATCGAAATTATCGAAAACCTTCAACCACCCAAAACAGTTAGAGAAATAAGAAGTTTTCTAGGACACACTGGTTTTTACCGACGTTTTATAAAAGATTTCACTAAAATCACTTAGGCACTAACTGAACTATTGATGAAAGACGTTGAGTTTATTTTTGACGATAAATGCTTAAACGCATTTGAGACGCTTAAAGAAGCACTAATTTCAGAACCTATAATGCAACCTCCTGATTGGAACCAACCATTTGAAATAATGTGTGATGCAAGCGATTATGCTGTAGGCGCAGTCCTAGGACAACGCAAGGATAAAAAGCTTCACGCTATTTACTACGCAAGAAGAACACTTGATCCCGCACAAATGAATTACGCCACTACGGAAAAGGAACTGTTAGCTATTGTATTCGCGTTGAACAAATTTCGTTCGTACTTAGTAGGCGCCAAAATTGTTATTTACACGGATCATGCTGTGATCCGATACTTGCTAAGTAAGAAATACGCCAAACTAAGACTACTCAGATGGATCTTACTCCTACAAGAGTTTGACTTGGAAATAAAAGACAAAAGGGGAACTGAAAACGTAGTAGCCGACCATTTATCAAGATTGGATGGAATCCAAACTGAGAGTGTTCCCATAAACGATGATTTCCCATATGAACGCCTTATTGCTCAACTAGAGACAACTCCTACCGACAGTTTAGAACAATGCAATGAACATTTAACAACTGCGATAGTAGAAGCTATCTGTACCAACACCACATTACCATGGTACGCTGATTTTGTTAACTACTTAGCCGCAGATGTTCTACCACCCGATTTAACATACCAACAGCGAAAGAAATTCTTCCATGATCTTAGACAATACTTTTTGGATGAACCACTACTCTTTAAAAGAGGTGCCGATGGTATCTACCGTCGCTGTGTTCCTAACGATGAAGTGGACGACGTCATTGCTCATTGCCATTCCGCCCCTTATGGTGGACATGCTAGCACTTCGAAAACTTGTGCAAAAATACTACAAGCTGGTCTTTTTTGGCCCACTTTATGGAAAGACGTCCACGTAGCAATTATAAACTGCGATAGATGTCAGCGCACAGGAAATATATCTAGACGTGACGAAATGCCGCAAAAAGGGATTCTCGAAGTTAAAGTTTTTTATGTATGAGGAATTGATTTCATGGGACCGTTTCCTGCATCCTTTGGAAATAAGTATATACTGGTAGTTGTTGATTATGTATCAAAATGGATTGAAGTCGTCGCTGCACCCACAAACGATACACGAGTGGTACTTAAATTATTCAAGAATGTTATCTTCCCACGATTCGGTATACCAAGATTAGTAATTAGTGATGGTGGTTCCCATTTTATCTCTAGAATTTTTGAAAAACTACTTTCAAAATATGGCGTTAAACATCGCATAGCCATACCATACCATCCTCAAACAAGTGGACAAGTGGAAGTGTCAAATAGGGAAATTAAACAAATCCTTGAGAAAACCTTAGCCAGATCTAGAAAGGATTGGTCCTCCAAGCTAAATGATGCTCTTTGGGCATATAGGACAGCTTTTAAAACCCCTATAGGAACAACGCCGTTTAAATTAGTTTATGGAAAATATTTTCATTTGCCAGTAGAACTAGAACATAAAGCTTATTGGGGTATTAAAACTCTTAACTTAATTTACACGACTGCTGGCGAGAAACGAATATTAGATATCCATCAATTAGAAGAATTGCATTTAGACGCTTATGAAAATGCTAGAATCTATAAGGAGAGAACAAAAAAATGGCATGATAAGCGTATCTCGAGGAAAGAATTTAAGGAAGGAGACATTGTACTCCTACTCAACTCTAGACTGAAACTCTTTCCGGGTAAATTACGTTCCAGGTGGTCAGGACCATTCGAAATTAATAAAGTTTTCCCTAGTGGTGCGATAGAAATTAAAGGAAATTCCATAGAACCATTTATAGTCAATGGCCAGCGTTTAAAGCATTATTTTAACGTCGAAAATCTAAACTATTCGGCTTATCTGAAATTAAGTGAGCAACCTACCCCGATACCTAACTGAATAGGTACTGTCTGTCGAGCCATCGACACGAAACAAAAGCGCTTCATGGGAGGCAACCCATGTTTACTTTTAATTGTTTTTGTTGTTTTGATATGCTTTTTATTTTTTAGCTTTGTTTTAATCTTTCAATTTTTATGTTGCATCCTTTATTTATTTTTATTTGAACTTCTTTTTCTTTTGATTAACTTCGGCATTTTAACCTGAAAATACTAACTTAGTTTTTCTTACATTTATTAAATATTTTCAAGGTAATTCATTATCTTTATTTTTTTTAGCTCCATGGCACGTATGAAATACATGAACATAACCCTGAGAGGTAGGCATCAGAGAAGGCGTTTTGAGGATCTAGTTGAACGAGAGATGCGTCCAACCATTTATGCTGACGACCATGCGATGAATGCCTTAGGCATTCGTGAGAGCGTTATGTATCTGCTTAACCAAATAGGTTGGGACGGTGCTCCAATTTGGAGACGCTATTGTACCTACCATAAGTTGGCCCTTGAGTTTTTTAGCACACTAAGTTATCTGCCGAACCATGGGATAGGTTTCAACCGCGGGCTGATCACCTTCAGAATGTTTAATATGGACTACCTCTACATTCATAGGGAGTTTGCCGATCTATTAGGATTCCCTAATGGCCCTGATGTTTTCACCATGACCCAAGAAGACCGAATGCTAGATCATGACCTTGATTACTTCTGG
Organism: Vicia faba; assembly: GCA_948472305.1. Classification (NCBI taxonomy): domain Eukaryota; kingdom Viridiplantae; phylum Streptophyta; class Magnoliopsida; order Fabales; family Fabaceae; genus Vicia; species Vicia faba. The sequence continues at coordinate 646,536,080 of OX451735.1, read as the reverse complement.
GGTAGTATTGCTGGAAACAACCATCCTGAGCCAAATGATCTTTACTCGGAGTCCATCCATAACCCTGCTATTAGGTACTTCCACAAAATCATTGCCCACACCCTCTTCAGAAAAGAGCAGATTGTTACAGCTTTGTCACGTGATGAGCTTTTCATCATGTATTGTGCTTCGCAGAACCGTCCAGTTAATGGTGCCACCTACATGATTGCTAATATGGAGCGCATTATCCAAATAGAGAATGCACCAATCCTCATAGGTGGGTTAGTTACTATGATCTCCAATGCTATTGGACTTCGAAGACCTATGTTAGGAACAAATCCGCACAGTGGGATTAGGCCAATGAATATTGAGTTTTTCTTTAACACTAGCTTCATAGGAAACCTTGGGCCAAATGAATTTGAGATGCTGATTAACCATGAAACTGTTCACCAGTTTGTACTCCCAAATCCTATTACTAGTGTCCATAACAGAGCAAATTGGCTTTTGAATCTCCACCATCCTCCTACACCGCCTTCGACTCCATACACTATTCAAATTTATGAAGTCCCAAATACCCCTCGAGCTGCTAAAGAATCTGATCCTGAAACACCACCTGGATACCACCAATTTCCTGACCCATGGGATCAGCCTGAAGTGTCCACTGAGTCTACCTTCCCAGTTCCTGAGACACCACCACCACCTCCACCTGTTGTCACACTCGACTCTTTGAATACTGAAATAACTAGCATGCGGGGTGAGCTTACCTCTTTACGTGAGGATTTCCATGGTTTTATGGATTTGGCAGCTGAACAATTGGATTTCATTCACCAACATATGTTCTCTACTCATCGTGGCTAGGAGTTGTCGTAGTTATGTTAATGTGTTCCGTTTCTTGCATTTATATACACAGTGAGGTCACTGTTTCGTCTAAGTGTGGGGGAGGAACCTTAGTTTTAGTTTTTTTTATTCCATGCATTTAGTTATTGTTTGTTCCAAATTGTTACGGTTTTTGTTTGTTTCAAATTCTAAACAATTCTATTAGTTAATGATATTTCATTTATTTATCATCAATTTCAATTTTACTGTCATTATTTTTTCTGCTATTACGAGCTATTATTGTTACTATTTAGTGCTAATATTGCTGCTTTACACTACTGTTACTATATTTAACTATGTTGTTATGTGTTTTATCTTCCCTAATAATAACAAGTGCAGCTAATGATGCTAAGGAGAATGGCACAATAATGAATATGAAAAATTGAGTCTATTTGATTCTAAGCTATTTTCCCATAAACAGAGGTGTTACAAACGCAACACCGCTGTTACGAACGTAACAGTCCCTTTTTGCGTTACGAACGTAACGCCCCTGTGTTGCGAACGTAACGGGGATCCTCTCTGTTATGAAACTGAAACAGAGGCACATCGCTTCATTTTTCTTTCCCCTCTCATTCTTCCAAACACGCGCTGTAAACCCTAGCACTTACTCGCGTTCAAAATTCTCCACCTTTCCCATTTTTCAAACTTCCTGTATTAAGAGCATTCATTCCCATTTGAGAGCAACCCACATTTACATCCTATAAAGACCTTCACATAGTTTCATCCCATTCCATTCGAACACTCTCTACAAAATCTCTCCCTTACCACTTTCACAGTAGAACCTTGCTTCAGTCAACAAATTATCAATGGAGAACAGAGAGGCTGACATGGCTGGAATTTTTTTTAGGAATCAAGACGGTGGACACCAAAGGGAGCAATATTTGAAGTTTCACCGTAGGGGAGTCTTGGCCATGAGATATCCCGATGACGATTGTCTCAATAAATTGGGAATATTTGATGGAGTGTATTAGCTGCTCCGTCTCTCTGGCCTCTCATTCGCATGCACGGAACATCACCCGATGTACCCTAAGCTGACGCTCGAGTTCCTTAGTTTGTTCTCGTATTCAACACTGAGTGATGACGCCATGTTCCTCACGGGCACCGCATCTTTCTGTATGTTCAACACCGAATATACGTTAGACCAAGAAAGAATCACTGAGCTACTCAAATTTTTAATTAAGGAAGACGAATTTGAGACGGTGCACCACAAGGTCCCTGCTACCGAATATTGGACTGTTGTTTTGTTCGAGTTGTGGAAGAAAGTCACCAATGACTCGACAGGAAATTGGGATGAGTGTCGGGCATCTCACATTCACAACCCCACCACTAGGTACTACTTCAAGATTCTCTCCAACACCATTTTTGGACGAGCTAATAGCAACAAAGTCAACTCAAAGGAGGTATTTTTCCTTCATTGCTGCTTAGCTGAGAAAACCAAGGTAAATGCTACTTCGTTCCTTCTACGTCATATCGAGTCCCTTTGTGCAAGGGGACAGCAACCATTTTTGATCGGAGGACTGATAACCACATTAGCTCATGGGCTTAATTTGCAAAGCCAACTGGAGACTCTTGATTCTCTACCGCCTCTTCTCATGGATTTGGATAACTGCAAATACATGCATTTGATTAGGAACCGAGATGATGGCAGGTATAATTTGATGGTGAAGAACACGGCTGTTCCAAGTTTGATTATGCCAGATAGGTTGCTCACAAGTGTGTTAAATATGGATAAGTGGATTTATGATTTAAATGCCCCTCAACCCGACCTAGCTTCTCAGATGAATCAAAATCCTCAACCTGTTGATGAGGTAGAAGAAGAAATGGATGCACAACAGCAGACAGCACCTCAACAGAATATACCAAGCACTTCTACTAGGCGCAGAAGAAGGCCTCGTTGCCCGACTACTGAAGACCTTTATGAGGCAATGATGGATAAAAACCAAAGGATGACATATATGCATGCTCAGCTTACCCGCCAATCCCAACAGGCCACTGATATCTAAGCTCAGCAAACTGCAATGATGCAACTCATGCAACAGATGCAGCAGCAACAAATTGAACAAGGAGCTAGGTATGAGGCCTGTATGGATACTTTGACGACAGAAATGGGTGATTTGAGTGTACGCGTGGACGATTTTTCAAGAGATCATGCGCCATGTTGGATTGTCTGGCTTTGATGGGCAGAGAAGAGGTCGTGGAAGAGCTAGAGGGAGAGGGCCTGAATGAAGATATCCCCTCCCATCCTTACCTCCTTTACCTTATTTCGAAACATTGAGGACAATGTTAGATTTGAGTGTGGGGGCGGAAACTCTATCATTTTATTTTGCTTTGTAGATTAGATTTAATTTTTCGCATCATTTTTCCTTTCTTGTACCTTCCCTTCAATAAAACAACTTCATGTACAATTAAGTCCTTAATTGTTAAGTTATTTTTCGTGCGTTATTGGATTTCCCCAAACTTTACAATTCTTGAGCCATGACGAAAAATTTACGATTATCACACAACGCGATGTGTCCAAACGGCTAGCTAAAACCAAATATTCAATTAAGTTTAGGCCACTTGAGGAAGTTTGACAAAATCGTTACGGTTTTGACCTTTTAGAACTCCACCTTATGCGATGCCATTTTGGGTACTTATTATACCGCCAACCGTGAATTTTACTTTAAATTAGCCCCTAGTAGTTTATCTAGCAGCCGGCATCGTCAAAACACAAACTACGTAAGGAACCGATGAATATAAGTGAATGATCCGAAAGAGATGATGATAAAATAGCAATCTTTGTCATGAAATGCCCAAAGTAAGTTAGGTGACCCTCACTCGGTCATTTAGCCCAAAGGATGTAATTCTCACAAGATAAAAGAAAACTTATTGTAAATTGGTTCAGAAGTATCTGGTACTGAACTTGGTAGGGCGGACTACGGACCGATCCCCCGCAATTTACAATTAAGTTATAAAAAGAAGGGGTTACCACTTATAAGTGCCAGAACCCCAAGAATCAACGGATCATAGTCGCTAACCGGTTACTTTGCTATGTGCGTGTGGAGATAAAGGGCTTAATGTGATTGCGCTTGAATGAACACGGGTGAAACTTAGTTTAAAGGGTTGATTGGTGTTATAACAACATGACTCGGAACGGTTTGCACAATTGGAGTACTCTAATGTCGTCACCGTACCTCTTTTGCGTCTAAATCTCTTGGCCTAATCAAATTTTACAAACTAGCTAGTTTGCGAACATCGTCGTGTGTGTTTAATTCGTCATTTTTATAAACTGCCTTATCTTTTTGCTTAAGTACAAGCAAAGGTTCAAGTGTAGGGGAGTTTGATAACACGAAAACGTATCGCTTTTTAGGCCTAATTTACACGAGTTATTTGTACGTTTTTATCGAATAATATGCATCACGAAGGTATTTTTATTTGTTTTCAGGTAAATTATATTTTCCAAGGCATAAGATGGCAAATAAGCTAAAAGGAGAAAAACAAGCTAAGAAATGGCAAGAAGAAAGAAGAAAAATGACATTCTGCCAAGAAACTCACACCAGATGAAGTTACGAGCGCAACGCTTAGTGTTACGAACGTAACACCTAGCGCACACTGTTACGAACGTAACGTAACGCATTACGAACGTAACAAAGGGCCTAGCTGTTACGAACGTAATGAATTCCATTACGAACGTAACACTTAAAAACTCAGTTTATGGAGTCAGCCACGAAGCAGCCCACACGAAGTCCACACGACCTCATTCCATCAGTTGAGAATTTAACGCACGTATTGAAATAATGGAACATGACAGTTACAAGAGAGAGCCTATATATATGTTCAAGACTTCACTTTGAAAGGGGGGGAGAATTTGTTTCAGAACCATAATTTCTTTCTGCATTGTTTTACTTTGTTTTCTTGCTTTTGAACCATCATTTTCCTTTCAAGCCTCTGTAATTTTCCAGTTCCCTAAAGTGTTAATTCTTCACATCGAAGGATTAACACACACTTAGTTCTATATTTCAATTAATTGTATCACAAAAGCTACTGTACGAATTCAAGATTACCACGGCAATATAAATTACATGTTTTTTATGCAATTTGATCTTTGTTGTTTATATGCTATGTTGATTATTTTCATGAACTGTATTTTATGTTGCATGTTTGCTAAATACATTATGTCTGGCTAATTTTGTTTGTACCGGTATGTGACTCTTAAGCACTGAAGGAATTCGGTGATAACTTGGCTAAAATCTTTTATAAATAATTTATGGTTTCCAATTTCCATATTTAATTTAACTACCCTTGTCACGAGAGTGAAAGGATATTTAACACAATTTTGCCACGAGAGTGGGAAATTAATTAAGGCAAGAACCGGCATGCGAGAGCTGGGGTTCGACCCAGATAGTGGTAACGAAACATTAATTTTTAAATACACGAGAGTGTTTTAACAAATTAATTAAACTCGAGTTGTTTTCAAAAAGTGTTATTAAATTTAAAGTGCATCCACTAGGTTTAGTAGCATAACTTATTTCATGAACACGAGAGTGTATGTCTCAGGTTTTTAAACAATTCGTTTTTACCAAAATTCTTTATATGCCAAGTGATTCACTGAGTTCCCGAAGTCCGACTATCACATATCGTTATAACTATTACTATTGCTTTTAATTAAAACATTTTTCCCCTAAAACCAAATATTCATCGCTTAGTTAAACTTTTGTAACATTAGATCGTATGCGATTGATCCTCAGTCTCTGTGGGTTCGATAATCATTTAAAACTAGAACGACTAAATTGTATACTTGTAGTTAGTATCCCGATAGACTCATAAAGTCCTGATCAACTTATCACTTCTTGATTAATTTGAACATAATTGATATTTTTCTCATTATTTTCTATTTTTAAAACATTTTTTTATATATTAAATGTGATATTATTTTGTGATAATTTTCTGGCTAATCTTGGGTTAGGTTTTGGATCATGAACTTTATTAACGTCATTGGATCTATGGTGTTGAGTTTAACTCCACCAAAAATGGATGAATGATTTTAATAATAGTTTGATTAAAATTTAATTCAAATGTGGTTTGTATATTTTTTTACCCTATCCCTCTTCATGTCATCCCCTTCTTATTGCACTAAATGTTATTGGAGTATGATCTTTATATCATGTCTCAAAACAAATGGTGCATAGATTGCTATTGACCGGCCTCAAAATAGGTGTGACTTCTATATAAGTCCACTTACTATTGCTTAACATAGTGCTAAATTTTGTCCCGATTCGAATAAATGATCATTCGTGGCCCAAAAATTATGATTGCAAGCCCAAGTATGTTAATTTGATCTCTTTGATCCAATAACTTTGAGATTCATTGTGTGGAGGCTTTGGTTTTACCAATCCTCTAATGGATCTACAACACCTTTGATCAACACGGATCACTTAAACCTTGTTGATCATTAAATGGTACTTGTGAGAATTCCAAATGAATGATATACTTGACAAAAAGCAAATGCAACTTGTTGTATGGAGGCTTTAGTTCTACCAATCCTCTAATGAGTTCCAAATGCAAGTTTCAATATGGTCATCCAACTAATCACTAATTATTGACTTGTTTTATCTTATGCTTTTATTCTTTTTATGCTTTATGTACTATTTACTTTTAGCATTTACATTTCATGCCATTTTCATCTTTGCGCATTTGAGCATTTATTTTCTTGCCATTTTTACTTTGCTCACTTGAGCTTTTTCTTTTCCTTTCTTAAGATACTTAATAATCAACATAAACCTTAAAAAATATTTAATGCTACTTGGACTATTTGGTTACTATCCTTGGCATTATGAAGCATGGGACTTTTTCTTGGACTTAGGATTAGAAACCTTGGCCTATCTTGGAGACCTTGTGAACTTATCTGATTATTTTTTCTGGAGTTCTTGAGGTTTACCTCAAGAAATTGGGTTATTTGTTTGTTTTGTGTGCAGGTTATTGTGATTACATACTTTGTTTGTAATCCGGAATTCACCCGTATACAGCCGTTACTCTGCCCAATTTTTGTGAAGACTTAATACACTTGAAGTTTGGTTCTCTCAAGAGGTCTAGTATCTTTGATTGCTTGGTTTCAATCCAAGGAATGGGAATTCTATCTTGGCTCATAATGTTAAGTTTTGGCTTCTTGTTGGTTAGATGGTTCTTATCCCTAGCTTTTACCTTATGCTTTAGGATAGTCTCTTCTTCTCCTCCCATCTTCTTTAATTTCAAAGTCTTCTCCCTCCTTTTGAAAACTCTTCTTGTTTTGAAACTTAAACTACTTTCATAATAAACTTGGACTTAGGTCCATGCATTTTCAAAATATTTTCATAAATAAACTTCAATCAATTTAATAATACCTTGAAATTTTTTTGTGATAAGACTAAAAGTAAATCAATCTCATTCAAACCATTTTTCCATTTTGGCTTTTTCTTTAAAACTTTTCTCAAAATATTGGACTCTTGTCAATCCTTGTAGTGATGCAACAACTATACTTCTACAATATATAGTGAAGTGAGATATTTTCCACTTGGGTGTTGAGTGAGGCATTGTTGATTTTAAAATCCAATTCATATCCTCCACTTTGAGATGATGCAAATTCTCCTTTCTCATGATTGTGGGTAGTAAGTATGTTTTCCACATGGACAATGACAATGATGTCTTATCTCTTAAAATAAACTAACACTTGTGTTTCAAATTTTTAAAAGAGGAACTACGTGTACGCTGATCCTCTATTGCACGAAAGGTGGTATGTAGGCACTAAAGGTTCACAAACGCGGCGGGTGCAAAAATCATTTAAAAAAATAGTTCTCTTCTCACCTGCACCATCTATTTCTATACAACATATTTTATAGCCAAAATATACAAATTTTTCGAAGAGGTTCCTACGGAGTACCGTAGATGTTTAGGGTGCTAATACCTTCCCTTTTCATAACCAACCCCCTTACCTTGAATCTTTCCCCCTCTTTTTGGGTTATTCGCTCTTTCCCCATTCCTTTGGAAACAATAAAGTGTGGTGGCAATTTTTATTTTAATTTGTATAAAGTCTAGTCAATCCAATGGCTTAGTCTTGAACATTTCTACTGCTACAGAAAAATGGCGACTTCACTGGGGAAAGAATGAACTCTTGCTGGTCCATCCCTAAGTGGGTTGATCTTATCTTTGTTTATATTTGTATATGTGCTATTGTTGTTTATGTGTTATATTTTGTATATATGTTTGTGTGGATTTTCCTGGTTTTTAGGGTGCTTGGTGATTACTCATAAGTCATATACCCGGACTTGGGCAAACTTTAAGATAGGACAGGCGGTATAGTCATGTTAACTTTGAGGGATTAATCCCAAAAAAGGAGGCATGAGATCCCCCACTCAGTGGAGGCCCCTTTGAATGTAGTGTCGTTTACCGAGTAATCGGGAAGATGTACTGCTTTCGACCTGGGAGCCTGTTGAAACTGAGGACCGTAGAATACCAAACCCATCTTGGCCTTTTCGGTGTAGTGCGGAAGCTATGACGGAGTAATCCGGAAATAGTTGTCACGCGATACTATGCTCTGACGAGTCTTTCTTGAGAATATTACTAATTACCGAGTTAATCGGGAAGTTGGTAATATTCGAAGGAAGGATGTAGACTCTGGGAACATTTAGAACCTTGTTCGGCAGGTGATAACTTGTTAGACCAACACCTTATGAGTAGTACCTTTAACCTCATGCTCGTGACGTTGAACCTATGAACCCTATATGTGTGATCTTGTGTGTGATTGTTGCATCATGAATCCATGCACTCATAAGCATCTTTTGAAGAAAACCATATTTCAAGGGATTTAAGGGTTGACTATTTGTGAATATCTCAGGTACTTTTAACCATGGATTCTGGAAAGACAAAGACCAGGAAATACAGTTTCAAGGATCCCAAGATAGATGAGTTTGTAAGTCTAATTCCAGAGATCGAGTGTTCTGCAGACTTTCGGAAGAAGCATGGATCCATTATTCCTCTCATGAAGCTGAAGATGAAGGAGGGTATTCTCTTGAACTTGGTCCAGTTCTATGATCTGGTGTATCACTGCTTTACTTTTCCCGATTATCAGTTGATGCCTACACTGGAGGAGTATTCTTATCTATTGGATTTACCCGTTACTGATCGTGTTCCTTTTACTGGTTTGGAGGGCGATCCAAAACCACATGAGATTGTTGCTTTGATTCATCTGGGGAAGTCTGAGGTGGAAGCACATATGACTACTAAAGGAGGGATTAGAGGATTACCAACTCAGTTCTTATTGGAGAAAGCTCGTTACTTTTCCAGAATGAAGAGGACAGTTGCTTTTGAGGCAATCTTTGCTCTACTTGCTTATGGATTGTTCTTATTTCCTAATATGCACAATTTTGTCGACACTAACGCTATCAGAATTTTCATGATTGGAAACCCAGTTCCTACACTGTTGGGTGATGCTTATTACTCTGTTCATCTTCGGAATTATTATCATGAGGGAATGATTATCTGTTGCACGCCTTTGTTGTACTGGTGGTTCATCTCTCATATGCCTCAGTCTGATGCTTTTTGGGATGTCAAGAAGGAACCCCGTTGGGCTCCTAAGATCATGGCACTTACTCACTCGGATATTGATTGGTATCATCGAGCTTACCATGATGTGGAGATTATTGACAGTTGTGGTAGTTTCCCTAATGTACCTCTTCTTGGTACAAAGGGAGGAATTAACTATAACCTTGTTCTTGCATGGCGATAGCTTGGTTATCCGATGAGGGATAAACCAAATAGTATTCATTTGAGTAGTTTCTTTCTGAAGGAGGGAGAAGACCATAGGGAAGCTAGGGAGAAGATTGTGAAGTCCTGCCGTCACATTCATAATAAGAGTAGGAAGGATTTGGGACCTAAGGGTACTGTTTCTTTGGAGCCATATCTTCAGTGGGTTCGATCGAGAGCTATTCAGTTAAAGATGTCGTATACTCGGGAGACACCCATGCCTGATCTATTTGTGAAGACCACCCCTCCCTTATTACATGATCTAGAAGAGCTGAAACTTGCTTTGGTTAGGATGCAATAGGAAAGGGATGCTTGGAAGAACAAGTTTCAGACTTTAGAGAGTTCCTATAAAGCAGACTTGAAGGAGAAAGACGATTTGATTGATATCCTTGAGAGTCGAGCGGTAGAGTCTATGGAGAGGCAAGGGGATTTATTTTCCCCTAAGCCTCAAACAGGTACTGATTACTCACTTCCTGATTCAGATGATTGGAAGGAGATTGCCATCAGACATGTGGAAGAAAACCAGAGGTTGAGGGCTCAGATTGCTAGGCTCACGGGGAAGCGCCAGCGTACAGATTGATCTCCATCAGTTATTTTTCTCAAGATTTTAGATTGTATTTTCATCTTGCACTTGAAATCATTGAAACTTGTAATCCATTTTGGAGTTATTATAATAAAAAATTCCAGTATTTCAAAATCTTTATTACTTTGATGTTTGCAATATGCCTATAAATCTTAAATCCCTTGAAATATTAAATAACAAAGTAAAAATAATCATATGCACTACATGTCATGCATCATATTGCACATATTTCTTGCATTTGTTATGCATACCCAGGTGTCTTACCAAGCTTCTTTACTTCGTTCAGCAAGCTGACTCATCACTACAACACTCGGGCTAATTTCAAAAAGAGGATGGACAACTTAGAATAGGAGAATCACGAGTTGCGCGAAGAAGTTTCTGCTTTGAAGGCCGGCTTGGCCAATTTGACTACTCTGATGGAAGCTCTGGTGGTTGCTCAGAATCAGTCACTGTGTGTTCAACCTCAACCAACAAGGGCAAATACTGAAGTTCCGATTGTTCCTGTATCTACTACTCCAGTTGTTATTCAGAACCGTATGCCTCAAGGTTATCCATGGGGAATGCTAGAGAATTTCACACCTGAAGGTTTCAATCTTAGTCCTCAAGATACTCCAGTGGTTCAGACTATTGTTACTCCGGTACCTCCTGTGGTGCATGTTATTCCTGCTGCACCTCCTTCGATGAACATGGTTCCGTTTGTTAATGATGATGTGTGTCGTCCTTTCCCTCCACCGAGTGAAGACTTGGGTCTTTATGACATAATGGATGATTTTCAAGAGCAGTTTGTTAAGACGCAAAGAGAGATGAAGGCCCTCAGGGGAAAAGAGCTATTTGGGCAGAATGTGAATGAGCTATGTTTGGTCCCGAATGTCAAGATACCTGCTAAGTTCAAGGTCCCGGAATTCGAGAAATATAAGGGCAACACTTGCCCTCGTGCTCACTTGGTAATGTACGTGAGGAGAATGTCTACCCACACTGATGATCAGCGTCTGCTGATTCACGTTTTTCAGGATAGTTTGACGGGTGCAGCACTGAAATGGTATATGAGTTTGGACAGCGCCAACATCCATACTTTTAATGATTTGGGAGAAGCATTCATCAAATAATACAAGTACAATGTGGACATGGCGCCCGACCGTGACCAACTTAGGGCCATAGTTCAGAAAGACAGTGAATCATTCAAAGAGTATGCGCAGAGATGGCGCGAAGTAGCTGCCCAAGTGATTCCTCCCATGGAAGAGAAGGAGATGACTAAGATTTTTCTGAAGACGCTGGGAGCTTTCTACTACGAGAGGATGGTAGCAAGTGTGCCAAGTGACTTTATAGAGATGGTAGGAATGGGTATCCGCCTAGAAGAGGCTGTAAGAGAAGGTCGTTTAATGAAGATTGAAGGATCCAGAGGTGTGAAGAAGCCATCTTATGGGTTTACCAAGAAGAAAGAAGGAGATGCAAATGTTGTTATACAAGAGAGGAGGGTAAATACTCCTAGGAGGAATTATCAGCGTCACCAGTAAGTCGCCTCAGTTACTCCCGTTATGAATGTCGCTCCAACTACCGTTGCTTATCAAAGACCATCCCATCAGGGGAACCAAGGGAATAATCAGAGAAGGAAGAACTATGAACCTATTCCCATGAGCTATACAGATCTACTACCGACATTGATTTAGAAAATTTTGGTTCAGACACGACCACCTCCTGCCATACCATCACCATTGCCTTGGTATTACAAGGTAGACCAAACGTGTGCTTTCCATCAGGGGGCACTAGGGCATAGTGTTGAGAATTGTTATCCTTTTAAGACTGAAGTGCAGAGGTTGGTGAAGTCTGGAATTCTATCTTTCAAAGACATGGGACCTAATGTGAAAGATAATCCTCTACCCAAGCACGGGGGAGTAAATGCTATAAATACGATGGTCGGTTGTCTAGGCGACTTCCGGATTTTTGACATTAATCTGGTTAGAGGAGATTTGGTGAAAATGCACACAGACCTCTGTGAATTCAGCTACTATACGCATGACCACGCCGGTTATGCTATTTACAGTACAGATATACAGGGTTGCGAGAAGATAAAGGATGATTTATAGGAAATGATGGATGACAGCTTAATCCATATAATCAGGCCTAAGGCAGAGTATGAAGAGGAAGTGAATATGGTTTTTGGATGTCCTGGTGAATTCAGAATTTTTGATGTGGAGCATTTGAACGAGGATCTCGTGCAGCTGCATGCTACCTTCTGCCATACGGCTGGTCAGGTGGAACACCAATATGGATCTTGCCTGGTTTGTTGTCGAAACCCCCAAGGATGTTCAATTGTGAATGAGGGTGTTCAGTTGCTGTTAGATAATGGAACTATCAAGATCACATGTCAGAGGGATGATTATCATGAGGTTGATATGGTTAAAGTTTGTTTAACGGAAGAAGAGTCAGAGGAAGAGTATGCCTTAGCAGATGAGTATTTCTCTTCAGACGGAGATTTGTTTTCTAGAAATGACTTTTTGATGGTTGATTGTGTTGAAGAAGGGGTAAACATCATTGTGCCTTGTTTTGGTGCACCCGCTCATCTTGAAGTGGAGTATCATAGCAAGCCAGCTGCTACCCCATTGGTGATTAGTTTGCCAGGTTCTATTCCCTACAAATCAGATAAAGCTCTGCCTTACAAATACAACGCTACAATCTTAGAATATGGGATGGAAGTTCCCCCAGCCAATGCCTGATGTTGGAAATATAGCTGAAAATAGCAGGGTGACCCGTAGCGGTCGTGTGTTTATGCCGGTTGTTCGAAGAGATGTTGCTGCTGGAAAGAAAATTGCTGAGAATGATGAACCTAAGAAGGCTACAGGAGAGACTAGTGGAGCTACATTAGAGAAATAAGTGGATGATATTTTGAAGATAATTAAGATGAGAGACTACAGAATTGTAGATCAGCTACTACAGACTCCTTCAAAGATATCTATCCTAACTTTATTAATGAATTCCTCCGCTCATAGAGAATCACTAATGAGGGTACTAGACCAAGCTTTTGTGGAGAGTGACATGCCAATAGATCAATTCAGCAGCGTAATTGGAAACATTATGTCATGTAACAACTTGAGTTTCTGCGATGATGAATTACCAGATGAAGGGAGGAATCACAACCTGGCCCTCCACATATCTATGAACTGCAAGAATGATTTGCTATCCAATGTGCTAATTGATAATGGATCAGTGTTAAATGTTATACCGAGGAGTACTATCATGAAGTTGAAATATCAAGGAACACCTATGCGCCCGAGTGGCATCATTGTGAAAACATTTGATGGGTCGAGGAAATCTGTCATTGGTGAAGTGGACTTACCCATCCATATAGGACCATATTTGTTCCAAATAACCTTCCAGGTCATGGACATTATTCCCGCATATAGTTGTTTGCTAGGACGGCCATGGATACACGAAGCAGGGGCTGTCACTTCAACTCTACATCAGAAGCTAAAGTTTGTGCGTGAAGGGAAGGTGGTGATCATAAATGGGGAGCAGGCATTGTCGATATCCCATTTTTCCTCTTTCAGTATTGTAGAAGCGGATGAGGCTGCTGTTGGAACCCAGTTCCAAGCTCTATCCATTGACAACATAAGGAGAAATGAGAGTTTTGTGGTTTCGCTAAAGGACGCGCAATAGGTTGTGCGCAATGGTCATAATGCAGTTTGGGGACGAATTATGGATCCACCCGTGAACAAGAACATAGCTGGTTTGGGTTTCTCTTCGAAGAGTGGCAAAGGAGAAAGTTTGAAGCTAAAGTATACTATGAACAGTTATCATGATGTTTTCCGCAGCGGAGGTTACCTCCATCCAACTGATTTTGGGATTAATGTTGTTGAAGAGGATGAAGCAGAGCAGGAAATGCCGAATTATGTGACACATGGAGTCATGGTTCAGAACTGGGTCACCATTGATGTTCCTTCTTGCATACATGTTTCAAAGTAATTTGTTTTGTTAATCTCTTTTTTATTGAAAAAGCTTTCACTCTGCCCAAGGTAGAAGTATTAATGTTGTAGGGCTTACTTGTTTGCTGTGACTTTTAAGATCATTAATAAAAGTTGTCTTTGCTTCCCGGATTATGTCTTTATTTTCTGCTTTTTCTTGGAAAATGGTAATAAAAAAAACCCTTTTCAAAATAAATAATAACTGAAAATCAATTTGTATGATCACTTGTTATATGTGTCAGTTTCTAAAAGCAATCATAAATCGTATGTGTAGATTAATTAAAAAACTCGTTGAATACAATGACCCTGCACCCTCTCCCAACTTTGTATGTCCTGTGTTTGGGGCTGAAGAAGAAGATTATGATGATATTCCAGAAGAGGTCTCACGGTTGCTTAAGCACGAGGAAAATACCATTCAGCCATATAAAGAGCCTTTGGAAGTGATCAATTTGGGTTCAGAAGAAGATCCGAAGGAAGTCAAGATTGGAGCATCATTACATCCCAATGTACAGAGAAGGTTGATTGAGCTGTTGAAAGAGTATGTGGATATTTTTGCTTGGTCTTACCAAGATATGCCCGGTCTAGATACAAATATTGTCAAGCATCGTTTGCCATTGAAGCCAGAGTGTCCGCCAGTTAAACAAAAGTTGAGAAGAACCCACCCAGATATGGCAGTAAAGATCAAAGAGGGGGTCCTAAAGCAGATTAATGTTGGTTTTCTTGTGACGTCAGTGTATCCTCAATGGATTTCCAATATTGTCCCAGTATCGAAAAAAGACGGAAAAGTCCGCATGTGCGTAGATTACAGAGATCTAAATAAAGCTAATCAAAAAGATTATTTTCTATTGCCACACATCGACATGTTAGTGGATAGCACAGAAAAATTCAAAGTATTCTCGTTCATGGACGGATTTTCCGGTTATAATCAAATAAGAATGGCTCCAGAGGACATGGAAAAAACAACATTTATCACACCCTGGGGAACATTCTGTTACAGAGTGATGCCTTTCGGGTTGAAGAACGCTGGTGCAACGTACCCGAGGGCTATGACAACCCTATTCCATGATCTGATGCACAAAGAAATCGAAGTATATGTTGATGATATGTGTTGTACCCAAAAATTTTCCCTCCCATATTTCTCAACACATGGCAAGTGAGGTCCCCAAATTGCTCAAGGAAGTTCAAGAATTGACCAGACAAACTCTCTCATAAGGCAGTATACCTCAAATTAGGGTTTTCATCTTCATCAAGATGTGTGAACCACAAAGGACTCAAATGCTCACCATTTTCCTAATATGTTCTCAAGATCATCCATGTCAAGTTTCAATCCTTGCAGAAGAAGTTTGCTCAGTCAATTGCTCAAATTCCTGAAAATCAACTATACTAGGTCAAAAGTCAATTGTGGCCCACATACAGTCAAACTTCAAGATTTTTGGTCAACATCCTCATTTTTAAGTATTATCCATCATTTGGTCAAGGTTTGATCGTGATTCCTCAAGTATTTCTCACAATTCATCAAAACCCAAAAGTTGCTAAATTAGGGTTTTACAGGAAAAGTCAACTCAACTTTGACCAAGCATAACTTTCTCATACTTTATCAAAAATGACCCATCCAAAGCTCATTTTGAAGAGGATTAAATTGTAAAATCAAGCTTCACATATAAGCTTTTTTTTTGATGAAGACAAACCATGGCTAACAAATAAGGCAAAGATTTGTGATCAAAGCTCAAAGCATCTAAGGATAATATCTTCATTCAAAGCTCTCAACAACTTTAAAGGTACAATAATATTATCTACTTTGATATTAAGATATATATGATCAAAAATGAAAAATAAATGTTTAAGAATCATTACTCAACCTTTTCAAAGATAAAAATTCATTTTTCTCTTGCATGCAATTGATTTACATCTTAGCGCAATCGATTGCACACTTCAAAATTTCAGATCTTTTACTTCTGTTTCTATGTGCAATCGATTTACATTGCCTATGCAATCGATTGCATAGTTAAATTTTTCAAAACATTTGCTTCTGTTTCTCATGCAATTGATTTACATTGCAAGTGCAATCGATTGCACTCAGTTAATTTTTTCTACTGACTTTGCATGCAATCGATTACATTGTTAGTGCAATTGATTACACTCTTAAAGATTTTGAAAAAATAGCTGTTAAAAACCTTGTGAAATCGATTTACACCAAGGGTGCAATCGATTGCCTACTGCACGAATTTGAAAAATAACAGCTTTGTTCATGCCTTTTCATCATGCCTTTTCATTACATCTTTTCCCTCAATCTTGGCATTTGTTCATGATACATTTCCAGATCTTCATGATGTTTCAAAAAGGTGTTATGAACATATAAATATTCAATTTCAAATCCAGATCTAATACCTTCTTCAATAAATATTTTCTGATCTTTCAAAATACAAACTCAAGCATTTTTCAATTTCATGCATAAGTTTTCTGCACATTTTCATACATTAACAAACAGAAAACTTTGAGCAAATATATCTTGAGTCTTTGTACAATATTATTATTGAAAGAAGAAGATTATACATTATTAAATCACTTTGAGTGATCAATATTACTCTACTCACTCAAACTCACAAATTAATACTTACTTACTTATTTTCCAGGATTATTAGAATTAAGTTTAAGTGTTTTTGTTGAAATCTTGTCTTTCCAAGTTGTTGGATACAAGTGTAGTTACATTGAAAGGATTGTTCTCATAGGTAACTTAGTGAAAATCCAAGAGGATTGTTCTTGGTTTGGTTGGTAGTTCTTGTTTAAGTTTGCCACAATAAGGAAATCTCTTTCATGTTGAAAGGGGACGGGAGTACTCTTGGACTGTGAGGGGAACCAAGATATATCGCCCATGTCTCTTTATTTTTCTGCATTTTTAAGCTTTCCTAAACTCACTTATAAATAGAAAAATAAGAACCATCATCACTAAAAACCAGAATTTTTAAAGTACCTAATTCACCCCCCTCTTAGGCGCACTTCGTACTTACAATTGGTATCAGAGCGGGTTATAGGTAACCTTCTCCTAAAAGATCCAAAATGGCTTCCGCAATTCATAATCCCGTTTTCAGAGATGGTGGTAGCAACAACAAGCCTCCTCTATTTTGTGGTGAATATTTTGACTTTTGGAAAATACGCATGAAGGCGCATCTAGAAGCACAAGGAGAAGAAATATGGGATGCCGTCGAAAATGGTCCATTTATCCCTATAACGGTAATCAATGGTGTCGGCTCATCAAAGCCTAAAACTGCATGGGACGATGATGATAAGAAGAAAGTTCTCTATGATAAAAAGGCAATAAACCTTCTTCAAGGTGCACTTAGCATGGACGAATTCTTCCGTGTCTCGGCATGCAAAACAACAAAGGAAATATGGGATACCTTGGTACAAACTCATGAAGGAACGGTTGAAGTAAAATGATCAAGACTAAATACCCTAAGTCAAGAATACGAATTATTTCGAATGCAGTCCGTAGAAACCATTCTTGACTTACAAAAGAGATTTATGCACTAGACAAATCATCTAAGTGCTCTTGGTAAAACTTTGACGAATGATGAATTAAATATGAAAGTACTTATGTCTTTAACTAGGGAATGGCAAACAAAGGTAACGGCAATTTCAGAAAAGAAAAGTCTCTCCAACATGACATCCGCGACATTATTTGGAAAACTTCAAGAATACGAAACGGAACTCGGAAGACTCGAAAAGCATGAAAATCAAGAGAAGAAATCCAAGAATATTGCTTTGAAGATAGACTCCAAGGAAGTTGAAAAGGAAAAAAATCCAGAAGAAGATGAAAACTTCATGCTTCTTGTTAAAAGGCTTGGTAAGTTCTTCGGTAGAAATGACAAACCTTTTTCTCATTCAAAAGGAAAGAAACAATTTCAAAAAAAGGAAGGCTCCACATCAACACAAGAAATCACATGTTATGAATGTGGTAAGCAAGGTCATATCAAGCCGGATTGTCAAAAACTCTCCAAGAAAGGTGGCTTCAAAAGCAAGAAGGGATTCAAGAACAAAAAGTCTTATGTCGCATGGGAGGACAATGAAATAAGTTCCTCATCCGATTCCGATAGTGATGAAAGTGAAAATCTAGCATTGATGGCCTCACACCATTCCGATTATGAAGACAATGAGGTTAGTAATGAATTTTCTCTTTTTGACAGTGATGCACAAGGTGCTATAGATGAACTATTAAATGAATGCAAAATTCTGTATAAAACCATTTCATCCCAAAAGAAACAAATTTCATCCTTAGAAGAAAAATATGTTTCAATGGAAAAAGATTTCAAAGAAGAAAAACAAAAATCAAGTGATGAACAAAAACAAAATCTTGTATGCAAAAATTGTGATTCACTCTCTTTCCAAATTGTCCAATTAAAAAGAGTCATTGAAAGATATGAAAAAGGCCAAATTGGATTGGAAGGTGTTCTTAGCCAACAAAGATACTCCAATGATAAAAGTGGACTTGGATATTTAAAGTTTTCAAAACCAAGTTCTAACAAAACTATCTTTGTTAAGGCGAGTGATCAATCTTCCAAAGAGAAAGTGAACAAACCTAAAATAGTTCGTCACTATCCGAAAAAGAAAACATTTTCTAAGAAGAAATCTTATCCTTCTAGATATATAAGTAACTTTGAACCTACTTGTTTTTATTGTGGTATTAAAGGCCATACACCTAATGCTTGCTATGTTAGAAACTTCAATGTGGCAAGTGAGCATTATATATGGGTAAAGAAAGGCATTAATTATGAAGGACCCAAAGCAACTTGGGTACCTAACAAAACCTAATTTGTTTTGCAGGTATGCTTGAAGACCACATGCAATCTTTGGTATCTTGATAGTGGTTGTTCAAAGCATATGACAGGAGATATAAACCAATTTTCACATCTAGCGCTAAAGGCCAAGGGTTTTGTCACTTATGGAGACAATAATAAGGGAAGAATCCTAGGCAAAGGCAAATTTGGTGCTCCACCTTTCACATCCATTGAAGATATTCTTTATGTTGAAGGACTAAAGCACAATCTTATAAGTATTAGCCAACTTTGTGACAAAGGCTTCAAAATCAAGTTCACCAAGGATGAATGTTTGATAGAAGACGAAGTCACTCATGAGGTTATACTTAAAGGTAAAAAAATCAATAATATATTCATGATTTCCCTTGATGATCCATCTTTGAAGGTTAAATGTCTCATGGCGAACAACGATGATTCATGGCTTTGCCACAAAAGAATTGCTCATATTCATATGGAACACTTGAATAAATTAATCAAACATGATCTTGTCATTGGTTTGCCTAAGAGAAATTTTGTCAAAGATAGACTATGCGATGCTTGTCAAAAAGGGAAACAAACTAGATCAACTTTCAAATCTAAGAATGTGGTGCCCGCTACAAGGCCACTACAATTGTTACATATGGATATATTTGGTCCATCGAGAACAAGGAGTTTCGGAGGTAATGTATATGCTTTGGTTATTTTTAGATATACTTGGACTTTCTTTTTAGTGCAGAAAAGTGATGCATTCAAGGCGTTCAAGAAGTATGCTAAACAAATTCAGAATGAGAAGTCTCTAACAATTGCCTCAATAAGGAGTGACCATGGCGGAGAATTCCAAAATGCTCTATTTGAAGAATTTTATGGAGAACATGGAATATCTCACAACTTCTCGGCACCAAGGACTCCACAACAAAATGGAGTGGTTGAAAGAAAGAATAGGTCTCTTGTGGAACTTGCTAGAACAATGCTTAGCGACTCAAACCTTCCAAAGTACTTTTGGGAGGACGCGGTGAGAACGACATGTTTTGTTAGCAATAGAGTTAACATTAGACCAATCTTAAAGAAAACTCCATATGAACTCTTCAAAGGGAGAAAACCAAGCATTGCTTTATTTCATATCTTTGGGTGCAAATGCTTTGTCCTAAACAATGACAAAGATAATTTGGGTAAGTTTGATGAGAAATTCGATGAAGGTATATTTCTTGGTTACTCACTCTCTAGTAAAGCATATAGAATATACAACAAAAGAACTTTGACTATTGAAGAATCTATGCATGTTTCTTTTGATGAAACTAACCCCTTCAAGGAGGATAATATTGTTTGTGATAATGATGATGAAATTTTAGAAGGTCCTCAAGAAAATTCTTCCAAGGATCAACCTATTCAACTCGAAGAATCACCTCAACAAGAATAGAATCTCAATGATCTACCAAAAGAATGGAGAACTCATAGAGATCATCCTATTGATAAATTAATTGGTGATATAAGTCAAGGCGTGTCTACAAGATTAAATCTCAAGGATGCTTGCCTAAACATGGCGTTTGTCTCTCAAATTGAACCTTCCAAAGTTGATGAAGCTTTAGGCGATGACCAATGGATCATAGCTATGCAAGAAGAATTGAATCAATTTGAAAGGAATCAAGTTTGGGAACCCGTCCCTAGGCCAAGCAACAAACACATTATTGGAACAAGATGGGTGTTCAAAAACAAACTTGATGAGAATGGAATAATTGTTCGCAACAAAGCAAGATTAGTAGCACAAGGCTATAATCAAGAAGAAGGAATAGACTTTGAAGAAACTTTTGCTCCAGTTGTAAGGTTAGAAGCTATTCGTCTCTTACTTGCTTATGCTTGTTCATTAAATTTTCAGCTTTTCCAAATGGATGTCAAAAGCGTATTCTTGAATGGATATATCACTGAAGAAGTATACATTAAGCAACCCCCGGGTTTCGAAGACTTCAAGAATCCATCTCATGTATTTAAATTGAGAAAAGCTCTCTATGGTTTGAAACAAGCACCAAGGGCATGGTATGATCGTTTAAGCAACTTCTTATGCGAAAAAGGTTTCGAAAAAGGCAAAGTTGACAAGACTCTATTTATCAAGAAAATCAAAGACGACACTTTGCAAGCACAAGTCTATGTTGATGACATCATCTTCGGTTCTTCAAATCAAGAAATGTGTGAAGAATTCTCATCAATGATGCAAGGAGAATTTGAAATGTCCATGATGGGTAAAATGAACTATTTTCTTGGACTTCAAATTAAACAACTAAAAGATGGCATCTTCATCAACCAATCCAAATATTGCAAGGAACTCTTGAAAAGGTTTGACATGGATAACTGTAAGGAAATGTCTACACCAATGGGTTCTGGTTCTTATGTTGATCAAGATGAATCAGGTGTTTCCATCGACATCACTAAATATCGAGGTATGATTGGCTCCTTATTATATTTGACGGCAAGCCGTCCTGACATAATGTTTAGTGTTTGTCTCTGTGCCCGATTTCAAGCTAACCCAAAGGAATCTCATCTCACGGTGGTAAAGAGGATCATGAAGTATCTCAAAGGAACAACAAATGTCAGATTGTGGTATCCTAAAGGTAGTGTCTGCAACTTAATTGGTTATTCTGACGCGGATTATGCAGGATGTAAAACAGATAGAAAGAGCACAAGTGGTACATGTAACATTCTTGGTAATGCATTAGTATCATGGGCCTGCAAGAAAAAAGCATGTGTTTCTCTAAGCACGGCCGAAGCTGAATATATTGCAGCGGGTAGTAGTTGGGCTCAAAATTTGTGGCTAAAACAACAACTTCGGGACTACGAACTCGATCTAGGGTGCATTCCTCTAAGATGCGATAACACCAGTGCAATTAACATCACAAAGAATCCCGTCATGCATTCAATAACTAAACATATAGACATTCGACATCATTTTCTCCGTGATCATGTTCTTCAAGGAGATGTCGAGGTAACCTTTGTAGATACTCATAATTAGCTTGCTGATATCTTCACCAAACCTTTGGCAAAAGAACCTTTCTACAAAATTCGTTGAGAGCTCGGCATACTTGACGAACGCGACTTATAAGGTGCATTCTACCCTTGATATAATTTTTTATATATGTTTTATACATGCTATATATGAATTTATATTATGTGGTACTTAAATTTTCAAGAAAAATTTGGTTTTGGACAATTTTTGTTGGTGAAAATCGATTGCACAAAGAGTGTAATCGATTGCACAAAGAGTTTTTTCAATTCTGTCCATTTTGTTTCATGTGCAAGTCGATTGCACCTTTAATGCAATTGATTGCACTATGTGCATTTTGCTTAATTTTTGATTCTGTTTTTGTGCAAATCGATTGCACGTGGTATGTCAATCGATTGCACGTACTGAAAGTAGCTTTTATGACAGGAAATTAATGTTGGTCAGAATTCCTCTCTCATATTCCCAAGCCAAATACACTTCAATTCTAATAACTCATTCCCTACCTACCCAAATCACTTCCAAATCTCAGCTCACAAAATCTTTCTCTCTCACAAAACCTAAAACCCCAAAACCCTAAAAACTCCATATCCATGACTTCAAGAACAAAGAGAAAGGCTTCAGTTTCAGATAAAGGGAAAAAGAAGGTTGATTCAACATCCAATCCACTTCTTTCAACTCTCACCGAAGAGCAAGAAGCCAAATTTATCAAAAACTTTCAAAGGAAGATTGTATCCAACCCCAAGTATGGTGAACTCTCCTCCTTTCCTCAAGAATGTTTTTCATTTCAGAATGATCTAGCTGCTTATGGTCTGGAACCCTTGATTTCTTCGTTCGGTCCATACTACCCGGATTTGGTAAGAATGTTTTTCAGTAATCTAACACCCCACAAAGAAAAAATTGTCACATATGTGCTGGGAACTCGTATCTCTCTAACCCCTCAGGTTGTTGGTGAGATCTTGCATATTCCTTTCACTGGAAGCTCCCTATATGATCCTGAAAACGAGATATGGGATGGCTACCAGAAAAAGGGATTCTTTTACAGCATTGGGCGGTTAAGTGAAGCTGAATTTCGCGCCAAACGGATTTGTGGTCTTGGCGGAGTAACTCCATCCAGAGATTCCTAGAGTGCAGGTAACCTCCATATAGACGATCGCTTATATCATTATTTTCTGGTCTATATCTTGTTTCCAAGAGCTGGAAACCATTGCACGGTTACCGACTTCGAGATGCAGCTTATTTATGTAAGGAAGAAAGGAGTAAATGTAAACTGGGCAAGGATGATCATGGTGCATATGCTAAGAGTGGATGAAAAGTCAAAATTCCTTCCATATGCTTATTTTGTCACTTTGATTATGGAGTAATTTGGTGTGCATTTTCGTGGTTTTGAAACGGTGAATATGGATCCTAATCTAAACAAAATTTCAATTAAGAATGTTGATTCAAGAATGGGCGTACACTTCAATCCGGAGACAAAGACCATCACCTACATTGGTGAAGATGTTGTTGGCAATGAAGATAATGACCAAGAAGTCGAAGGCGGTGAAGTTGTCCTTCCTCTTCCTCCTACTCCCTCTGGTCTAAGCAATCAAGAGCTCATGGACTAAATGTCTCAATAGTTTGCTTCTATGAACACCAACATCAACAATCAATGGAGTGCAATCAATGACTCCACTACAACCCGGATAAATGATTTTCGCTCGGATGTGAACCAACAATTCTCGTACCTTTATTCTCACCTTCATATCCCACCATACAACCCAAATAACCCAGTTGCACCTCCTCCACATTATACAGAACCACCACTTTAACAACAATTCCCAAACCAAGGCTCATGGTATTACAACCATCCAGACATGCATCACCCTTAATGTTCTGGCTGACTATTTTTTTCTGTTATGTTATTGTCTTGCTATTTCAATGTTTCGCTTGTTCAATTTATGTATAACTCTTAAAAAATTTGTGTTACTATGTTAATTCTATAATTTTTTCAATATATTGCTCTATTATTATTTTCTTTAAGCATTTTTCCTTTCTTTTTGATAATGTCAAAGGGGGAGAAAGATGTATGGTACTTTATGCTTGTATTTCCTGTGTCTCAATTTTCAAGGTACTCTCCAATCAAGATGAAGAATTGCAAAGGATTCAAACCCTCTCTTACATAGGGGGAGTTTTGCATCTTAGGGGGAGAAGCTCTTCCGGAAAGTACATCGCATGAAGCAAGATTGTTTGTCATCATCAAAAAGGGGGAGAATGTAAAATCAAGCTTCACATATAAGCTTTGGTTTTGATGAAGACAAACCATGGCTAACAAAGAAGGCAAAGATGTGTGATCAAAGCTCAAAGCATCTAAGCATCTAAGGATAATATCTTCATTCAAAGCTCTCAACAACTTTAAAGGTACAATAATATTATCTACTTTGATCTTAAGATATAGATGCTCAAAAATGAAAAATAAATGTTTAAGAATCATTACTCAAGCTTTTCAAAGATAAAAATTCATTTTTCTCTTGCATGCAATCGATTTACATCTTAGTGCAATTGATTGCACACTTCAAAATTTCAGATCTTTTGCTTCTATTTCTATGTGCAATCGATTTACATTGCCTATGCAATCGATTGCTGTGATACGGTGGCAGAACTGACTGTTTTAGGAAAATACTGGTTTGCATTTTGCATTTGTGTTTGCAAAATGTCGCGGTAAGCAAGAGTCGCCATCGACTTTTATTTTATCCAACAAGGAAAGGAAAAAAGCATAGAAAAATTTCTTTTTTCGAGATTTTGAGTACGGGGGGTAGATTATAGAAAGGGAAGGTATTAGCACCATTTCTATCTGTGGTTTTCCACGGGCTCTTATGTACTTGCTCATCATTTTTAAAATTGCTTCTGTGTTTGTGTGTTTGAAAAGTTTTTTGTTTTACTTCGATTTAACCCTTTCTTCTGTCTTCAAGAGTGTTACGAAGTGTTTTTGAAAAGCTTGTTTGAAAAGTGTGTAAGTGTGGAAAAATTTGTTTTGAGTAGTACCTAACAACTAATCTACATACTCGAAAAGGGAATGTTTATGTTCTTGTTTCCTTTAGACAATGTTATCCCACTATTAGTGAGTAGGTAGCACCGTCGTTAGAGTTATAAGGGTCAATTCAAAAAGGGACGTACGATCACTAAAGCAATGTTAGGACGTCTTAGTAATAACCCTAAAGTATTAAGATTGTATTCGAGGCAACAATTCCGAGGCAACCTTTCCGAACGGGACATTTGATCTTTTAGACAAAAGAGCAACCACTAAAATATCCTATACTCAATGATCGTTTATCAAAGGCAACCGAAGTGGGAGTATAACCTAGGAGTACTCATGTGCGAGTGATTCAATTTCAAGTTTATTATCTTTGCACATTTAGGGTTTGCTAACCGTTCTAAAAATTTACATACAGTCTTGTCATGAAACCCTATTATCATACATCTAACAGTTAATATTTGCGGAAATTAAAATGCGGAAAATAAAGCTACGCTATTACAAGGCTTCGGGTATTAATTACATAGCCAAAAAAACCGTCAAAACGATAAATAAAAAGAAAAAGTCCTAATTAATCTATTACATCCTGTGAGCAATTACATCAATATGGTAAAAATAAGTAAATGCGCGATGAATCGAGAACGAGAGAAAAATAGGGTTTTGACCCCGTCTAACCTAATTGAAAGAAAAATTGTTTTTGGTTGTTTTTTATTATTTTAAAAAAATAAGGTTTTAAAATCAAATTGAACCTAATTAAATTAAATCAAGAAAATTATTTACATTTTGACCTATTTTTGTATTTTTGGTTATTTTTAAGAAAATAGAAATTAAATTAAGCAAAAAACCTAGTTTCTAATTTATTTTAATTTATTTACAAAAGGAATTAAAGTTATCTAATAAATTAAATTAACTAACTAAATTAATTTTTTATATAAAAAAATAAAAACCTAAATCTACTTTTGATGAAAAATTGATTTTATGATTTTATTAAAAAAAGAATTAATTTTTGTGTGTTAATAAAATAATTTAAATAAATTAAATAAAAGAAAATATAAAAAAGAGAAAAGAGTATTGGGCCTGTAATCAGCAATTTGGGGTGGTGTGAATAGCAGCTTCTGGGCCCAAAACAAACTGACCCACGTTGACTTCCAAGATTCCATGTTGTGCATTGACTATGGTGCACCATGGTCCTTCCTGTGATATCCTTCAGATCTGGCCTCCTGGAGATCTTGGTGGTTGAGCCTTGAAGGCATATGATTGACCTCACGCTTGTGTGCACACCTGATCATACAAGTGAAAATAATATGAAATATATGGGGGGACCTGGGATTCGAACCCAAGTCATATGGCCTTTTCCACTGCTTTCATACCAACTGAGGTTGACGCGCGTGTTGTACATAATAGACAAAACAAAGATTATATTAAAACACATAATATATTAACTCCCAGCGTGCGAATATCAAATGGAGCAATCACAGCTTGCCACGCCATCGTCCCAGTCCTCTCTCCGTTGCTAAAAGGTCACTAACTTTTACCTACGGACAAATGTCCGTAACTATAAGCCAACGATTTTCCAAAATCATCCACAGGCACGATAAATGGAATCTAAAGTTATAGATCAAATCGCCTTGGCCTGCTGAGCATCATGGTGCCCTTCTTGTGGACCAATTTTGCTTGTATAAAAAGATCCTAAAACGAGACAACAAAACCTAGCAATTGTGGATTCTTATATAGCCAATTAAAATGCAATTAATTGTTATGAATAGCTTGCAAATGCTTCGAGGAACAAGAATATGTAAGTATTTCATGCTATAAGTGCCAAAATAACGTGATCCAATTTCAAGAAAAGTTCAAGGTCGTGGATCACTTAAAGTGAGTTTCAGCATAGGGAAATGCTTGCTTTTGATTGCTATGGCTTCCTTGTATGCCCAAGAAGCGAATGGGATGGCTTGGAAGTCTTGAAAATGCCTGGAAGCGTGAAATAAGTCATCACTTTTATTGAGTTTTGATGAATTAGGGTTACAAATTAGGGTTACAAATAGGCCAAAATCAATCTTTTTGTGCCCACCTATGCCTTGCATGATTTGATTTACTTGCTAGCTGTATATGGGACCTGAAATGTGCACAAAATCTTGAGGTTTGAATGGTTTGGATATTTTCATGATTTATTTTGATTTCAATTGATTTAATTGAAATGAAAAATCAAAATAAATAGCAAAAATAAGACAAAGACAAGTGGAAAGAGCTAGGGCTCGTGGACCATGCTACCAACTCAAAACAAGTGCAAAAAGTTAGGCCCATTTGACAAAAATTGCAATTTGAGGCACTTTTAACTTTTGGCAATGTTTCAAAAAAGGTCAACTTCACCAATGCATAACTTCTTCAATTTTGACTCTTTGAAGGTGTTCTTGGAATTTTTAGAAATATTGAGATGTCCTCTAAGCAACCCTTTTGGTCTCATCTAAATTGAGTCTTCCATGTTCATGTATGAAGATTATACAAAAAAGGTGTTTTTGTTGACTTTTCAAAATGACCTATAATGTCAAAAATCATAACTTCTTGTGAGTGCATATTTTGAACTTCGGAGATGAAGATGAATTCTAGGTAATTGCATCCACTTCAAAATGAGCTTTGGATGTGTCATTTCTCATAAAGTATTAGAAAGTTATGCTTGGTCAAAGTTGAGTTGACTTTTCCTACAAAACCCTAATTTAGCAACTTTTGGGTTTTGATGAATTGTGAGCAAACCTTGAGGAATCATGATCAACCCTTGATAAAATGATGAATAATACTTAAAAATGAGAATGTTGACCAAAAATCTTGATCTTTGACTGTATGTGGGACACAGTTGACTTTTGCCCTAACATAATCGATTTTCAGGCTTTTGAGCAATTGTCTGAGCCAACTTTCTCTACAAGGCTTGAAACTTGACATGGATGATCTTGAGAACATATTAGGGCAATGGTGAGAATTTGAGACCCTTTGTACTCACACATCTTGATGCAACATGAAACCCTAATTTTGAGGTTGACTGCCTTAGGAGAGAGTTTGTCTAGTCAACTCTTGGACTTCCTTGAGCAATTTGAGGACCTCACTTGAGATGTTTTGAGAAATAGGGGAGGGAAAATTTTGGGGTACAACAGCTGCCCCTATTCAATCTTCTTAAACCTGAGGATGTAGATTGGCTTGTCTGCCTTTCGTGATCCGAAGGTGGAAGATGATTGAACACTAGAGTGCCCAGAAATTTGCACTCGCATGAAGTGGCACTTGTCTTGCGACATCGGGAATGGGCTTATAGATGCCATTTGGAGATTGATGAAGGAAGATGGACTTAAATATGCCATCCGAAGAAGTATTGATCTCCTAAGAGATTCCTTAGCGAGAGCTTGTATACCTGTTGTTAAGGAGGATTTCGTTGGAGAATGCTGGTCTCTGTCTTGAGAGAAGGTTGAATTTTAGGAGCTTCAGTCGTCCTTTATTCTACTGGGGAATAGTCTATTGGTTGAAGATGTGAAGATGAAATATTACCTGGCCGTGATCCAGGCTTCATAGTGATAAGATCGACTGCTATTTAATCGTAATTCAGGCTTATAGTGATCTACTGAGGAGATGATATTAAACTTGCTATCCGATCGTAATCCGGGCTTTGCAATTTCTTGATTCTTATCTGGTCATACTCCAGGCTTCAGAAGGAATTAAGTTGTTATCCGGTTGCATCCGGGCTTCAACTTGACTTTAGGGCATACTAATATCTGGTCGACTTTGGGCTTCTTAGTAGTTGTCCAGGTAAAACTGCTATTTGGTCGAAATCCAAGCTTCACAGTGTCTTGTACCGCTATCTGGTCGTAATCCAGGCTTCATGGTGTAATATACCATTATCTAGTCGAATCCAGGCTTCATGGTGTTCGGGGAAATCAAGGTATTATCCGGTCGAATTCGGGCTTCATAACTTGTATTAAAGATATACCACTATCTGGTCGTAATCCAGGCTTCGTAGTATTCTTGGTTGTTATCTGGTCATAATCCAGGCTTCACAATGTCTTCTACCATTATCTGGTTGAGTCCAGGCTTCATGGCGTCTTGTATTGCTATCTGGTTGTAATCCAGGCTTCACAATAACTTTGTTAAGCGGCTATCCGGTCGACTCCGGGCTTCACGGCTTGTGTTTATGACATACCACTATCTGGTCATAATCCAGGCTTCATAGTGTCTTTGTATTGATATCTGGTCATGATCCAGACTTCATAATAACTTACTGGGGATTAAACTATTATCCGGTCGAATCCGGGCTTCATAGCTTGTGATAAACCACTATCTGGTCGTAATCCAGGCTTCACGGTACTCTGATATTGTTATCTGGTCGTTCTCCGGGATTCACAATATGATGGAGGAATCAAGATACTATCCGGTCGTACCCGGGCTTTATAGCTTGAATTTTGTGAGAATTTGATTGTATCTTTCCTGAAACGTAAAGAGTTAGTCGTGTGTAATGCCATGATGCATGACATGTATTGAGCAATGATGTTCTCAAAATAAATGAGATTGTATTGTATGATGCATATGCATTCCATGATGTATGCAATGTTCTCGTGATGTTTTCTAGCTGGGGAAAATAAATCTCGGACCGCTGCTGGAGAATAAAAGGAGTTTTACTCGCTGAGGATGACGACAGAAGATGGTTTGAGAATATATTGGCAGGAGAATAATTCTGCTGGGGAACAAACTGGTGAAAGAATGACTCTGTGGGGAAGAGAGATACTCCGTCAGAAGATCTGCTGATTCGGAGAAATAATCTCGGCTGTAGATGAATTACCATTGCTGGTGATGATGAACTCTGTCAGGGATAAAATTTCTGTTTGGTGGAAGAAATAAATTCCACTGGGGATGGTCTTCCACTGTTGGTGATAGATGAACTCTTCTTGGGGAGAACTAATCACCACTATTTTTAGATATCTTTTACTCTGCGGGGAGTGAATGCATTTTAGTCTTATTCTTCAGATGGGTATATCCCTACACCTGGTGGATAGAGCAACTGTAAGGTTTGTACATTTCTTGTTTGCCCTTGTTCCTGAAATTACCGGTAATCGTCTTTTGTTTCGCATGTACATATTTATGAGCAGCAGTTATTGTCAAATGCATATATCAAAAATGAATCATTCGACGTTCTTGCAAAATAAAACATGAAAAGAAAAACAATTTTGAAATTTATTGTAAAAATGAATTGTATTGATTTTGAAGTTGGCCTGTAATAGGCGTTTTTGTACAAGAGGCTGACGTTCTAGTAAGAGAATGCCGCTGAAAGACAGAATTTATACAATTTGTGAAAAACAAAGAAAAACAGTTATGTGAACAATTCCACTGGGTTCCAACTCTGCTATTTCCTTTATGTCTTCGAGTGTCTCATCACTTTGCTACTTGGTTGAAGGTAGATCAGATTGATTGGCATCGTCCGAGCTTGATAGTCGATACTGAAGTCTGGTTGCAAGGTGATCCAATGAGACATAGTGTTACACTTTGATCCCTAATTTTTTCCTGGACCGCCCTTTCAGATTTTCAGTCCACCGGGATACCCTTTTTTGCCCAAGCCGCCTTTTCAGGTTTTCGACTTGCCGGGTGTACAGATTTTTTCATTTTCATCCCTTACTTTTGCCCGAACCATTTTGGTTCGCTGGGAAGCCCTTATTTTTTCCTAGGCCAGTCGACCTAGCGGGTCCTTGATTATGTGTAGTATTTTTTCACTATGTCTACATTGACGGGGTGAGGAAGGTCGTCACAATCCATGGTGGTTAGAATTATAGCTCCTCCCGAGAAAATGTTCTTAACCACAAATGACCCTTCGTATGTGGGGGTCCATTTTCCCCTGGGATCACTTTGCGGCAGTATAATGTGTTTGATCACTAGATCCCTTACTTGATACTCTTGTCATCTGACTTTCTTATTGAATGCCTTGATCATTTGATTTTGGTACGTCTGACCATGACAAATAGAAGTAAGTCTCTTTTCGTCAATAAGATTCAGCTGATAAAGTCGGGTCTGGATCCATTCGTCTTCGCTTAAACCTGCAACCTTCATAATCCGAAGAGAGGGTATCTGGACTTCGATAGGCAGGACCGCCTCCATGCCATACACCAAAGAGTATGGTGTTGCCCCTGTTGACATCCGCGCTGAGGTACGGTACCCATGAAGAGCGAATGGTAACATCTCATGCCAGTCTTTGTATGTCACCGTCATCTTCTGCATAATTTTCTTGATGTTCTTATTAGCCGCTTCAACATCCCCATTCATCTTCGGCCGGTAAGGGGAAGACTTATGATGTTGTATCTTGAACTGTTTGCAGAGCTCCGTGATCATTGTATTGTTGAGATTTGTACCATTGTCCGTAATGATCCTCTCTGGTACACCATATCGACAGATCAGATTGTGTCGGATGAACCGCGCCATGACATTCTTGGTCACTATAGAAAAAAAAGTTGCTTCAACCCACTTCGTAAAATAATTAATTGCTACAAGAATGAAACGATGCCCGTTGGACGCAGTAAGTCTGATCTCTCCAATCATATCGATTCCCCACATTGCGAAAGGCCAAGGAGATAATAACACATTCAGAGGAACTGGAGGTACATGCACCTTATCAGCATAGACTTGACACTTATGACAGGTCCGAGAATGCTGATAACAATCGACTTCTATAGTAGACCAATAATATCCAGCCCGTAGGATTTTCTTCGCCATGGTATGTCCACTGGAGTGAGTCCCGAAGGTACCTTCGTATAACTCTGCCATAATCCTTTCTGCTTCATTCTTGTCCACACACCGCAGTAAGGTTGAGTCATGGTTACGCTTGTAAAGGATACCATTACTGATGAAGAATTTCGCCGCGAACGTCCTCAAAAACTTCTTATCATTAATAGATGCACCCTCGGGGTACTCTTGAGCCTCAAGATACCTCTTTACCTCGTGAAACCAGGGTTTATCTGCTACCTCTTCAGTCTCGATGTCACAGCAATGTGCGGGTTCGTCCAACCTTTCAATGATAATCTGGGGAGCTTCATTTCCCCACCTGGCCTTAAACATAGAAGACATGGTAGCTAGCACGTCCGCTAACTGATTCTCCTCTTTTGGGAAATGTTCAAAGGTTATCTCCTCGAAGTGCGGAAGCAACGTCAATTCATACTCTTTGTAAGGAATAAGATTTGGGTGCTTCGTATCCCACTCTCCTTTGATCTGACTGATCATGAGAGCGGAATCTCCGAAGACACTCAAGAACTTAATTCTCAGGTCAATAGCTGCTCGAAGATCCATGATGCATGCTTCATACTCCGCCATATTATTGGTGCAGTTAAAACATAATCCGGCGGTGAATGGAGTATGACAGCCTTCAGGAGATATAATCACGGCGCCAATGCCATTACCCAACGCGTTTGAGGCTCCGTCAAAATACATAGACCATCGGGATCCTTCCTTAGGTCCTTCATCTGGTCCAGGTTCTTCACAGTCAGTCACCAACATGATGTTCTCATCCGGGAATTCGAAGTTCATGGATTGGTAATCATCTACAGCCTGATGCGCTAAATGATCCACCAACATGCTTCCCTTGATTGCTTTTTGGGTTGTGTATTGGATGTCATACTCAGTTAAGATCATCTTCCATCTTGCTATTCTTCCGGACAAGGCATGCTTTTCGAAGATATACTTGATTGGATCCATCTTTGATATCAACAGGGTAGTGTGAGTCAGCATATATTGTCTCAGACGACGAGCAGCCCATGCCAAAGCGCAGCAAGTTTTCTCGAGCAACGAGTATTGGGTCTCTTAGTTGGTAAACTTTTTGCTAAGGTAGTAAATCGCATGCTCTTTTCGGCCAGACTCGTCATGCTGCCCCAGCACGCACCCCATTGAGTTATCCAACACTGTCAAGTATAAGATCAAAGGTCTCCCTTTGACTGGAGGCATCAAAATTGGTGGCTCTTGGAGATATTCTTTGATCCTTTCGAAGGCGGCCTGGCACTCATCATTCCACTTTACCACCTGATCTTTCTTCAACAGTTTGAAGATTGGCTCACAAGTAGCAGTCAGATGTGAAATGAATCGGGAAATGTAATTCAGACATCCCAAAAAGCCTCTAACTTCTTTTTCTGTGCGAGGAGCCGGCATCTCCTATATAGCCTTTACATTTGCGGGATCCACCTGAATACCTTTATCACTAACGACGAAACCCAACAACTTACCAGACTTTACCCCGAAGGTGTACTTGTTCGGGTTCAACCTCAGCTTGTACATCTTCAACCTGTCGAACAGTTTCTAGAGATGGTCAAGGTGTTCTTCTTTAGTCTGGGACCTTGCAATCATGTCATCAACGTAAAGCTAAATCTCATGGTGAATCATGTCGTGGAACAAAGCGACCATGGCGCGCTGATAAGTTGCCCCAGCATTCTTCAACCCGAAAGGCATCACCTTGTAACAGAAAGTACCCCACTGCGTAACGAAAGTTGTCTTTTCCATGTCTTCGGGAGCCATCTTAATCTGATTGTAACCAGAAAAACCATCCATAAAAGAGAAGACCTTATGCTGTGCAGTGTTGTCGACCAGAACATCGATATGAGGCAGAGGGAAATCATCCTTGGGGCTTGCCCTGTTCAGATCTCTATAGTACACACACATCCGTACCTTACCATCCTTCTTCGGCACCGGAACAATGTTTGCAACCCACTGCGGGTAATAAGTAACAGCTAGAAATCCAGCGTCAAACTGTTTCATGACCTCAACTTTAATTTTCTCATACATCTCGGGGCGCATACGGCGAACCTTCTGCTTTACCGGAGGACAGTCTTCTTTAGTTGGCAAGCGGTGAACCACAATATCAGTATCCATACCAGGCATATCTTCATAATACCCGGCGAAGATCTCAACATAGTCGCGTAGCATCTGTATCAACCGTTGCTTGACACTAGGATCCAGATTTGCACCTATCCTGACCTCTTTCTTATCTTCCTCTGTACCCAAATTAACTGATTCCACTGGCTCTTCATGAGGTTGTATGGCCCTCTCTTCCTGTAGCAGCAATCTAGAAAGCTCCCCAGAAACCTCACAATCATCCTCACCTTCGTCCTCAGCTTGGTTGATCGGATTCTCAAAGTCATAACTGGCAGTAGCAGAGTCATTATCAATGGGATCCAGAGTGGATATGGATCTGCATTATGATATGTGAGTGTGTGTAAGACAATAGTTGTTTTGATAAAGTGAGAGACAGAAAAGAAAAACAAGGAGCGCAAAATTTGTAATGGAAGAAACGTCCAATGCTTTATTGATGATATATGAAAATTACAAATAATAATCCCTCACAAACAAAGCCAAGGTGCCTCGGGCAAGAAACCAGGCTGTAAAGTTTCAAATTGTCTGTTATAAATCTCAAAACAAAAGTCTATTACTGTGTAATAAAAGAAACGGGCACGGAGTCCTTTGCCATCCAGTTGTTCAAGCCACCGTTGGCAGTCGGGTAAATCCAGTTGTCGATATCTGACTCTTCTTCATCATCTTCAATTGCATTCACTCTCGGATTACTGATGTGCAGAGGAGGTCTTCCAATCCGCGCGTGCCGAACAGCCCTTTGAGCCTCTGCAGTAAAGCCCAAACCAAACTTGTCAGTTTTGTGTGTGAAGTCAGGGAGCTGACCCCAATTTGCATACCCACCTTGATTAATAACAACCCTGGCATCCTTGAGGGAAGCCATCTTCATCGGAGGTTTGTCGGCAACAACTTTAGTCGACGCCAAAGTCTGGGGGACCTCTTCAAAGTTCTAACACGGGGTTTCGATGAACTCTCTATCCATCTCCACGTACCGGAAGGAGTTAAGATGACTCACCATGTACTCTTCTTCACCTTGTACCATAACAACCTTCCCTTTTATTGGATATTTCAACATCTGATGGAGCGTAGAAGTCACTGCCCCAGCCTTATGAATCCAAGGGCGACCCAAAAAGAAAGATTAAGATGGTCGGATATCCATCACATAGAAAGTAGATGCAAAAGTCTGAGATCCAACTTTAACAGGGACGTCCACCTCCCCGTGCACCATCCTTTTCGACCCATCGAAAGCCCTAACCACAATATTACTTGGTTTCAGAGTTAAACCTTCGCAGTCCAGACGGTCTAATGCTTTCTTTGGTAAAACATTCATTGAGGACCCAATATCCACCAGTACATGGGCTAGAGTAGTGCCCCTGCACTCGATCGAGACGTGTAGAGCATCATTGTGATTTCTTTCTTTAGCAGTCAGATCTGCATCTGAGAAACCCAAACTATTGTCGGCAGTCAAACTAGCTGCACAGTCTTTGAATTGATCAGCAGAAGTCTCCTGCGGCACATACGCAGTTTTGAGGAAAGCAATTAAAACCTTTGCATGGGCTTACGAGCATAATAACAAGGATAACATGGAGATTTTTGACGGGGTCTGCCCTAGCTGCTCGACTATGTTGTAGTCGCTCTTCTTGATAATCTTTAGAATTTCCTCTATCTCCTGCGTAGAGGTTTCTACAATAATCTTCTTAGGTGCCTGCGTCCGGGAAGGGTCACCTGTAACTTCTTTGCCCCGAGTGTCAGATGACTCAGCGACAGGAGTGATAACTAGAGTAAGAATTGGAACAATAGCTGGTGTATTGGCAGATGGAATGACAACAAGTTTTTGAACAGTCGGAGGGGAAATCTTAGGAGAAAAGAGTCTTCCACTTCTGGTGACTTTACTAGACCCGACAATATTGCCGATATCAGCATCAACTTCCTCATCTTTAAAGTCTTGTTTAATTCCATGGTAGTATACATCAGCCCCATAGTGCCACGAGACAGCCTTATCCGAAGTGTATGGGATAGGACCAGGGATAGTAATGATTAGCGGAGCGATTCTTGGAACAGATGTAATTCTAACAGGCTTTCTCGAGGAAGCCTTAGAAGAATTGGCGGAAATGGTTATGATGGCAACATCTTCAATTGGAATCAATGGAGTCAAAGTCTTCTCAAACAGGATCTCTTTGTTATCCATCAGGCGCTGAACACCTGACTTCAATAAACGGCAACCAGCGGGTAGAATCGAACATAGGTGGCAACCTTCGCCACAGCCCGGAAATAAACTGGCCAACAAAAGATTATTCTTCACTATCATCAAAGGAGTAGAGATGTCTTCCACAGAGGTCACAAACAAATCATTGTCCACAACATTTACTCCATGACCATGCTTGGGCATAGGAGCAGTTATGACATTGGGTTTCTCAAGAGCATCAAACTCGATCTCTTTAGCTTCAATCAAATCTTGCACTTTATTCCTCAAAGCCTGATAGTTATTCGTATCATGGCCCGGGATATCGGAGTGTTAGGCACAACGGGCGTTTGGATTATATAGCAGAGATGTGGTGTTGGGATTCTTCGGAGCTTCCCTCAGAGTTGCCAGATTGGTTTTCAACAATTGGGGTAGAATCTGGGACAAAGTCATATTAAGTCGAGTGTACTGTCTTTTCGGCCTCTCCATTCTTTGCTGATTGTTGCGTTGTGGGGCAACGGTGGGTCTTGATATTACTACCGCATTCACTGCTTGACGATGTTCAGGTTGGTTTTGGCTCCTCGAACTGTAGACTGCACTAGCTTCTTTCTTACCAGCAAAAGGCTTCTTTACTGTACTGGATGCCGCATCCTTCTGTATCTTACCACTTATGATACCAGCTTCTACTCTCTCCCCAGTCAGAATCAATTCAATAAACCCAGATGACGAACTACCGATCAGATGATTGAAAAATGGACCAGACAACATCCCTAGAAACATGTCAACCAACTCCCTGTCAGACAAAGGGGGTTGGACTCTTCCAGCTAGATCTCTCCACTTCTGAGCATAGTCCTTAAAACCTTCGCTTGCACCCATAGACATACCCTGAAGCTGAGTACGAGTGGGAGCAAGGTCGGTATTATACTAGTACTACTTGTAGAAAGCAGCAGCAAGGTCCTCCCAGTTGCGGACATTAGCTCCTTCCAATTGATAGAACCATTCAAGTTGAGTCCCTGACAGACTGTCTTGAAATAAGTGTACCCACAGATTCCTATCAGCAGTGTAAGGTTGAATTTTTCTGACGTATGAGCGGAGATGGAGTTTTGGACAGGATACTCCATCGTACTTGGCGAAAACTGGAACTTTGAACTTGTGAGGGATCACCACCCCAGATGCCAGTCCCAGATCTCCGAAATCCAACCCAGGGATCTTTTGAATCTCCATAGCACTTAGACGGTCCTCAAGTTGTTTGTACCTATCCTCAGCAGGAGGGTACTATTCATCATCAAAGTCAGTATCATTATCAGAGACCACAGGACTAGGACCTTTTTCTTCTTCTTGATTCTCTCCCTCTTTGGATGAATGAGACAGATCAGCTTCCTCTCGCAACCTATTCCCAAATCGGTGACCCATATTCAGAACAACCACCTTCCTCTTCTTCTTCTTTTCCTTCTTCAGGATGAGAGTCTTCAAATCTTGTTGCCCTTTAGCCAAGTTCAAGAACATTTCTTGGAATTAGGCATTCTGAGCCTGAACAGCTTTGATGGCTTGATCGGTAGGCATTTTAGAAGACATTTTGTGCTGAAATAAACAGCGAAGAAGATGAGAAACCTGTAAGGGTACCTGTAACGATGTGCATGATAATGGGATGCGTATGAAATGATTTCAAAGACTTTGGGAGATTTAAATTTGTAAAACAAAAATAAAACACACTTTATTAGATTAATTTGTAAAAATGTTTAACAATGCCTTTAAGGCGTTACAAAAGAAATAACTGAAAAGCAAATCTAAACTAGAAACAATAAAATACATCAGAAATCCCATGGTCGTTTCCCCTTCGTGCTGACGTAATCATTGATTGTCCTTTCATTCTCAAGTTGCCTCGTGAGCTTCAAGATCTTCCTCTCTTGCTCATGATACTTCTCCCGGTAGGTATCCCTTTCTTCCTTCAGCTGAATTCAGGATCTCTTCAATGCCCCAAGATCAGTAGGCATGTATGGATAAAGGACCGTATAAGGAACACCTTCTTCATTGGTATGATCCACAATCACTGGCAGCACAGCTTCATAGGACATCCCAAGATTCTGGGCTCGAGCTCGAACCCACTGGAGATAAGGTTGCATAGGGATAGAAGTCTTTGGTCCTAGCTCGTGAGGGTCAGACCTGTTCACCATGTCCCAGGCTCGTATGAACCTTCGGCGATGCTCATTAGTGTCTTCCTTGTAGTCAAAGACAATATCCTCAAGAAGTAGCTCATGGGGACCGTCTCTCCGAGCACGACAAAACTGTTGTAAAGCCAAACAAAGACTGTAGGTTATTCCTCCTCTGATCCCAAGCAAAGGGACATTAGGGTATCCTCCACATCGATCAATGACAGCAACCTTTTCCATATCTTTAGAACTCCAAAGAATGTTCGTATGGGCGAGGGACATTATCATGTAGGACCAACCTAAACCTTCCTTATTCTTCAATACAGACTTGGGGAGGTGCGAAATAAACCACCTCGCCAGCAGCGGCATACAACACATGAGGGTCCCTCTTCTTCGCACAGTACGAGTGTAGAGGGCATGTAGGATATCACCCAGAAGAGT
Organism: Vicia faba; assembly: GCA_948472305.1. Lineage (NCBI taxonomy): Eukaryota > Viridiplantae > Streptophyta > Magnoliopsida > Fabales > Fabaceae > Vicia > Vicia faba. The sequence goes on along the minus strand of OX451735.1, from coordinate 646,497,511 downwards.
AGGCACAGGATTGCAGGACAGGAAGATCTTAACCGCATTCACATCTATGAAGGAATCTGGATTCGAGAAAAGAACCAAGCCGTAGGTGAGGAGAGCCAAGATGTCTTCAAAAGCCTGAAAATCCAAGTTATCCCAGAACTGTTGAGCTTGATCCATCAGAAACTTAGCCAAGAAACCTTTAACCCCGCTCTGTGTCTCCCAGTTGGATACTACATCAGCCCTTTTTAGATGTAAGGCTAAAGCAATGTCCTCAGGTCTGGGAACCTCTTCCAAACCTGTGAAGGGTGTCTGCTCGAGAATGGATATGCCCAGTAAATAAGAAAACTCCTTCAAAGTGGGAACTAGCTGATAATCCAGGAAAGTGAAGCAATGATGCACCGGGTCGAAGAACTGGAAAAGCACACTCATCATCTGCTCATCAAACTTTGAGGTAACCAAACTAAGAAGCTTACCATGTCTCCTAATGAATGAAGAAGTATCATAAATCCTCGAGGCTAAATCTTTGAGTTGAGCAGGTATTTGCACAAAGTTAACTCGGATGGTGTTTCTGTGCATAGAAGCCATAATCTGCAAAACAGAACAAAGATAAACCCCCTCGGTCTTTGAAATGGTTAGTGTAATGAAGTATGCATGCTATGTGATGATGCATGATGTCATGATAAAACACATAACAGGTATAGCAGATAACATACATGGTAAAGTCAAACAAGTCACACAGGAGCCCTTAAGTTTCAGGCTTGCATGGGGTCTAGGTACTACCCTCTTGAAGTTCAGTTGGTTCAACCTATCCTAATAATAGTAACCGGGTTCTAGAGGTTCTCAATATCACTGACCATCCTCCATCGGCCATGGTTTCAGCTCACACAATCTTTTCTTGCAGCCGGAACTATCTCGAGAGTATGGTCTCAATGAGTGTAGTATCGAGTATCAACCAGTTCTCAGCTTTATACCGAGGTCGGCTATCTCAATACTTCCTATGGCCAAGTTGGTCAATTATAGGTTCTAAGGTCAGTTGATGCTTAACGACACACATAGCAGCCTCGTATTCTCCTTGTTTCTCCACAAGGGATACCAGTACCAACCAATGTGCCACATCAACATAGCTACTGCTTCAACCGTATCGGTCTACGCTGTACAGTTCCCTCACAATTTATTGCTACTTACCTAAAAGGTGTCCCCCAGATCCGGGTTATGATCTATAGTAACTCCAATACAAAGCCCACAAAAATTAAAGCAATCAAATCAAACAATAGAAGCAATATGATGAACTAATCCTAAGGTATACCCCACACTTTCCCCAACAGAGTCGCCAGTTCTGTGATACGGTGGCAGAACCGACTGTTTTAGGAAAATGCTAGTTTGCATTTTGCGTTTGTGTTCGCAAAATGTCGCGGTAATCAAGAGTCACCACCGACTTTTATTTTATCCAACAAGGAAAGGACAAAAGCACAGAAAAATTCCTTTTTTCGAGATTTTGAGTACAAGGAGTAGATTATAGAAAGGGAGGGTATTAGCACCCTTTCTATCCGTGGTTTTCCAAAGGCTCTTAGGTACCTGCTCATGATTTTTAAAATTGCTTCTGTGTTTGTGTGTGTGAATTTTTTTTTTTTTTACTTCGATTTAACCCTTGCTTCTGTCTTCAAGAGTGTTACGAAGTGTTTTTGAAAAGCTTGTTTGAAAAGTGTGTAAGTGTGGAAAAATTTGTTTTGAGCAAGTACCTAAGAACTAATCTACCTACTCGAAAAAGGAATGTTTCTGTTCTTGTTTCCTTTAGACAACGTTATCCCACTATTAGTGAGTAGGTAGCACCGTCGTTGGAGTTATAAGGGTCAATTCGAAAAAGGACGTACGCTCACTAAAGCAATGTTAGGACGTCTTAGTAATAACCCTAAAGTCTTAAGGTCGTATTCGAGGCAACAATTCCGAGGAAACCTTTCCGAACAGGACATTTGATCATTTAGACAAAAGAGTGACCACTAAAATATCCTATACTCAATGATCGTTTACCGAAGGCAACCGAAGTGGGAGTATAACCTAGGAGTGCGCATGTGCGAGTGATTTCAAGTTTATTATCTTTGCACATTTAGGGTTTGCTAACCGTTTTAAAAATTTACATACATTCTTGTCATGCAACCCTATTAACATACATCTAACAGTTAATATTTGCGGAAATTAAAATGCGGAAAATAAAGCTACGGTATTACAAGGCTTCCGGTATTAATTACATAGCCAAAAAAAACCCGTCAAAACGATAAATAAAAAGAAAAAGTCCTAATTAATCTATTACATCCTGTGAGCAATTAAATCAATATGGTAAAAATAAGTAAATGTGCGCTGAATCGAGAACGAGAGAAAAATAGGGTTTTGACCCCGTCTAACCTAATTGAAAGAAAAATTGTTTTTGGTTGTTTTTTATTATTTTAAGAAAATAAGGTTTTAAAATCAAATATGAACCTAATTAAATTAAATCAAGAAAATTATTTACATTTTTGACCTATTTTTGTATTTTTGGTTATTTTTAAGAAAATAGAAATTAAATTAAGCAAGAAACCTAGTTTCTAATTTATTTTAATTTATTTACAAAAGGAATTAAAGTTATCTAATAAATTAAATTAACTAACTAAATTAATTTTTTATATAAAAAAAATAAAAACCTAAATCTACTTTTGATGAAAAATTGATTTTATGATTTTATTAAAAAAAGAATTAATTTTTGTGTGTTAATAAAATAATTTAAATAAATTAAATAAAAGAAAATATAAAAAAGAGAAAAGAGTATTGGGCCTGTAATCAGCAATTTGGGGGGTGTGAATAGCAGCTTCTAGGCCCAAAACAAATTGACCCACGTTGACTTCCAAGATTCCATGTTGTGCATTGTCTATGGTGCACCATGGTCCTTCCTGTGATATCCTTCAGATCTGGCCTCCTGGAGATCTTAGTGGTTGAGCCTTGAAGGCATATGATGGACCTCACGCTTGTGTGCACACCTGATCATACAAGTGAAAATAATATGAAATATATGGGGGGACCTGGGATTCGAACCCAGGTCCTATGGCCTTTTCCACTGCCTTCATACCAACTAAGTTGGACGCGCGTGTTGTACATAATAGACAAAACAAAGATTATATTAAAACACATAATATATTAACTCCCAGCGTACAAAATTAAAACGGAGCAATCAGAGCTTGCCACGCCATCGTCCCTGTCCTCTCTCCGTTGCTAAAAGGTCACTGACTTTTACCTACGGACAAATGTCCGTAACTATAAGCCAACAACTTTCCAAAATCATCCACATGCACGATAAATTGAATCTAAAGTTATAGATCAAATCGCCTTGGCCTGATGAGCATCATGGTGCCCTTCTTGTGGACCAATTTTTCCTGTATAAAAAGATCCTAAAACGAGACAATAAAACCTAGCAATGGTGGATTCTTATATAGCCAATAAAAATGCAATTAATTGTTATGAATAGCTTGCAAATGCTTCAAGGAACAAGAATATGTAAGTATTTCATGCTATAAGTGCCAAAATAACGTGATCCGATTTCAAGAAAAGTTCAAGGTCGTGGATCACTTACAGTGAGTTTCAGCGCAGGGAAATGCTTGCTTTTGATTTCCATGGCTTCCTTGTATGCCCAGGAAGCGAATGGGATGCTTGGAAGTATTTAAAATTCCTGGAAGCGTGAAATCAAGTCAGCACTTTTCTTGAGTTTTTCAAGTTTTGTTCTTCCTCTCTACGCCTCCAAAACCCTGTCCTTTTTGTCTGCAATTGTACACTATATACCAAGGGACGAATTAGGGTTAAAAATATGCCTTCAATCTTTGTCCATTATGATTTTTGATCATGATTTGATTCCCATGAAATTCTTTCCCAAAATAGGCCAAAATTAATCTTTTTGTGCCCACCTATTCCTTGCACGATTTGATTTACTTGCTAGCTGTATATGGGACCTGAAATATGCACAAAATCTTGAGGTTTGAATGGTTTGGATATTTTCATGATTTATTTTGATTTAAATTGATTTAATTGAAATAAAAAATCAAAATAAATAGCAAAAATAAGACAAAGACAAGTGGAAAGATCTAGGGCTCATGGACCATGCTACCAACTCAAAACAAGTGCAAAACGTTAGCCCCATTTGACAAAAATTGCAATTTGAGGCACTTTTGACTTTTCGCAATTTTACAAAAAGGGTCAACTTCACCAATGCATAACTTCTTCAATTTTGACTCTTTGGAGGTGTTCTTGGACTTTTTAGAAAGCTTCAGATGTCCTCTAAGCAACCCTTTTGGTCTCATCTCAATTTAGTCTTCCATGTTCATGTATGAAGCTTTGACAAAAAATGTGTTTTTGTTGACTTTTCAAAATGACCTATAATGTCAAAATTCATAACTTCTTATGAGTGCATATTTTGAACTTGGGAGATGAAGATGAATTTTAGGGAATTGCATCCTATTCAAAATGAGCTTTTGATGGTTCATTACTCATAAAGTATGAGAAAGTTATACTTGGTCAAAGTTGAGTTGACTTTTCCTATAAAACCCTAATTTAGCAACTTTTGGGTTTTGATGAATTGTGAGCAATCCTTAATGAATCATGATCAACCCTTGATCAAATGATGAATAATACTTCAAAATGAGAATGTTGGCCAAAAATCTTGAACTTTGACTTTATGTGGGCCACAGTTAACTTTTGCCCTAACACAGTCGTTTCTCAGGCTTTTGAGCAATTATCTGAGCCAACTTTCTCTGCAAGGCTTGAAACTTGACATGGATGATCTTGAGAACATATTAGGGAAATGGTGAGAATTTGAGACCCTTTGGACTCACACATCTTAATGCAACATGAAACCCTAATTTTAAGGTAGACTGCCTTAGGAGAGAATTTGTCTAGTCAACTCTTGGACTTCCTTGAGCAATTTGAGGACCTCACTTGAGATGTTTTGAGAAACATGAGAGGGAAAATTTGGGGGTACAACAATTGCATAGTTAAATTTTTCAAAAAATTTTCTTTTATTTCTCATGTAATCGATTTACATTGCAAGTGCAATCGTTTGCACTCAGTTAATTTTTGCTACTGACTTTGCATGCAATCGATTACATTATTAGTGCAATCGATTACACTCTTAAAGATTTTGAAAAAATAGCTGTTAAAAACCTTGTGCAATCGATTTACACCAAGGGTGAAATCGATTTCATACTGCACGAATTTGAAAAATAACAGCTTTGTTTATGCCTTTTCATCATGCCTTTTCATTACATCTTTTAACTCAATCTTGGCATTTGTTCATGATACATTTCCAGATCTTCATGATGTTTCAAAAAGGAGTTATGAACATATAAATATTCAATTTCAAATCCAGATCTAATACCTTCTTCAATAAATATTTTCTGATCTTTCAAAATACAAACTCAAGCATTCTTCATTTTCATGCATAAGTTTTATGCACATTTTCTTACATTAACAAACAGAAAACTTTGAGAAAATATATCTTGAGTCTTTGTACAATATTATTATTGAAAGAAGAAGATTATACATTGTTAAATCACTCTGAGTGATCAATATTACTCTACTCACTCAAACTCACAAATTGATATTTACTTATTTATTTTCCAGGATTGTTGGAATTAAGTTTAAGTGTTTTTGTTGAAATCTTGTCTTTCCAAGTTGTTGGATACAAGTGTAGTTACATTGAGAGGATTGTACTCATAGGTAACTTAGTGAAAATCTAAGAGGATTGTTCTTGGTCCAAGAGGATTGTTCTTGGTTTGGTTGGTAGTTCTTTTTTAAGTTTTCCACAATAAGGAAATCTCTTTCATGTTGAAAGGGGACTGGAGTACTCTCGGACTGTTACGGGAACCAGGATATATCGCCCGTGTCTCTTTATTTTTCTGCATTTTTAAGCTTTCCTAAACTCACTTATAACCAGAAAAATAAGAACCATCATCACTAAAAACCAGAATTTTTAAAGTACCTAATTCACCCCCCCCCCCCCCCTCTTAGGCACACTTCGTACTTACAGTAATTCCCTACTATTCATCTTCATCTCCCAAGTCCAGAATATGCACTCACAAAAAGATATGAATTTTGACATTATAGGTCCTTTTGAAAAGTCAACAAAAACACCTTTTGGGTCAAAGCTTCATACATGAACATGGAAGACTCAATTGAGATGAGACCAAAAGGGTTGTTTAGACGACATCCTAAGCTTTCTAAGAAGTCCAAGAACACCTCTCTATGGTCAAAATTGAGAGAGTTATGCATTGGGCAAGTTGACCATTTTTGCAAAATTGCCAAAAGTCAAATGTGCTCAAATTTGCATTTTTTGCTAAATGGGCCCAACTTTTTATGCTTGCACCTCAATTATAATGTGGTCCACGACTCAAATGTTCACTCACCCATTATGTGCTTCATTTTTCAATTTATTTTGATTTTTCATTAATTAAAAAAGTGAATTAAATCAAATAAATGATGAAAATTAACAAAGATATGATTTGATTTGTTTTTTTGACAGATTGGCAATCAAGATATGCTGAGTTAACAAGATCAAATTGAATCAAGGTCAATTGGTACAAGAAATGCATGATTTGGCTCAAAATAGCAACATATCATATAGCTTGCAAATCAAATCAAATCTTGGATAAATTCAAAGATTTAATCCAAGTTTGTTAACCTAATTCACTCTAGGTTATATAGTGAACAATTCCAGATCAAAGACAGGGGTTGAGCAGTCGTGAAAACACCAAACCAAATTCCAAAAAAGTGACAAAAAGTGTTGGATCGTTTTTTCATTTAGAGGTCAATTTAGACCATTCCAACGCTGCTAATCGATTCTTGGACCTTCCCAGAAGCCAATTGGATCAGTTGCAAGGCTTGAAGCACCTAGAAACACCAACTGTAACTCACACAGTTTGTGTTTTTTTCCAGAATCGATTATCCCAATTCTTGCATCATTAGCAATTTTAATTGTCATATTTATGATTATCATCATGTTTGCAATCTATTTGTATTATTTAATTGTGTTTTTGAAGCCTATCCACGATGTTGCCATTGCTAGGGTTTTTGTGTTATTTTTAGGGTCTTTTTGTACAGGAACAATTGGGGCTTGAATCAGGTACCATGATGCTCGTGAGGATGAGACGAGTTGATTGGTACCATTACCTTTCCTTTATCTTGCGTGTACAACATTTTTAAGATATACAGGGTTATAACTACAATGGACGTCCGTAGGTAAAAGTGCTTCATCTAAAGCCACGGTTCAAGGGAGAAGATGATGGCGTGTCAAGCCACCATTGGAACGTTTCAAAATTTGGGCGTTTTCTGAGCGTGGAAATTGACTTTGCTTTTGATTTTATTTGTTTATAATATATTCAATTAACAAGTCCAGCGCAGATGGTAAAGAAGCTTGCCTTTGATGTACACGTCCTGGGTTCGATCCCAGGCGTGTGCATTTTGCTATTTTCTTAACAATTGCAGGCCAATCCCATGCATTGCACTATCCAGCACCCATCATGTGCCATCAACGTACATCCTTTGGATGCTCAGCTGGCCAGATCCCACGCCTCTCCAACGAAGGACCATGGTGTACCACAAAGTCAACACCTTACCAGATCTAGTGCTAACCAGGCCTGTAGCTTAATGGGCCACAGATTTTCAGTTCTACACCCCCAACATTCCTAACAACATAGGCCCATTTCTCAAATTTTTTTCTCTTCTTATTATTTTATTTTGCTTTATTCTTAATTATTTATTTATTTTATTTTTAAAATCAGTTTTTTTATAAAATCATAAAAATCAAAAAGTCATAAAAATTAGAATTAGGTTTTTGTTATTTTATTAAATTTAATTTAATTAATTAACTTAATTTAAATTAGGGTAACCTTAATTTGTTTTTTTCATAATTAAAATTAAATTAGGTTAACTCTTGATTTAATTTTTCTCAATTTCTCAAATAAAACAAAAATACAAAAATAGGTTGTTTAGAATTAATTAATTTATTTTCAAAAATTAATATAAATTAGGACTGGGGATTTTCTTTTAATTTAATTCTCCATTATTTTCTCAAATAACAAAACATGACAAAAAAACATTTTGTTTCTTTAATCAATCGCAAGTAGGATTAGTCAAAGGGTCAAAACCCTAATCGCCTCGCATTTAACTTACCGCGTGCATTTATTTCTTTTATTATTTTTGTAACTGTTTTGAGGATGTAATAGTTTTAATTAGGGTTTTTAAATTTCCATAACTTTATTTACTGTCAACGACAATTATGTAACTGTCAAAGCCATGTAATAAGCGTAGGTTTTTTTTCCGCTTTTACTTTCCGCAAAACTCTTAACTGTTAGATGTATGTTTAGGATTCTATGGCAAGAATGCATGCCAAAATTAAAATGGTTAGAAAACCCTAATGTGCAAAGATAATAAAATGAAAATAAATCACTCGCACATATTCACTCTTTGGGTATACTCTCACTTCGGTTGCCTTCGGTAAACGATCACTAAGTATATGGTGTCTTAGTGGTTACCCTCCCGTCTAAAGAGATCAAATTGTCCTGTTCAAATGTTGCCTCGAAAAGATCTTAAGACTCTAGGGTTACTGCTAATGTGTCCTAATATTGCTTTAGTGACCGTACGTCCCTTTCGAATTGACCCTTACAAATTCCAACGACAGTGCTACCTATTTCTCAATAGTAGGATAGCGCTGTCTAAAGGAAACAAGAATAGAAACGATCTTTTTTCGAGTAGGTAGATGCTAGTAGGTACTTGCTCAAATCAAAACTTTTCAAACTTACACTTTTCAAACAAATTTTCAAAACAACTTCATCACACCCTTGAGGACTGATACAAGGGTTTTCACGAAGTAAAACATTTTTCAAAAAACAAGCATACAAACACAAGCAATTTAAAAAATGATCAAGTACCTAAGAGCCCATGGAAAACCATGGATAGAAAGGGTGCTAACACCTTCCCTTTCTATAATCTACCCCCCGTACTCAAAATCTCGAAAAAGGTTTTTTCTGTTCTTTTTCATTTTCCTTGTTGGATAAAATAAAAGTCGGTGGCGACTCTTGCTTACCGCGACATTTTGAGAACAAAAAACGCAAACCAGTATTAAAAGTCGGTTCTGCCACCATATCACAATATGATTGCCAAATCCCAGACTGAAGAAGGGCATATAGAAGATTTGTTGAAGTTGTTTTAGCGTTTGAGGAAGTATCGTCTCTGCTTGAATCCAAATAAATGCACCTTTAGTGTTCGATCGGGGAAATTGTTGGGTTTCATTGTTAGCCAGAAAGAAATCGAAGTTGACCCTGATAAAGTCAAAGTAATTCAAGAAATTCCAGCACCAAGAACTGAAAAGCAAGTCAGAGGTTTTCTCGGGCGTTTGAATTATATTTCCAGATTTATTTCCCACATGACTGCAAGATGTGAACCGATCTTTAAGTTGTTAAAGAAAGATCAAGGTTGTGTGTGGAAGGATGACTTCCAAAGGGCATTTGAGAGTATTAAAGAATATCTGCTTGAACCTCCTATCTTTCTTCCTCCCGTAGAAGGAAGATCGTTGATTATGTATCTAACAATGTTAGATAAATCCATGGGTTGTATTCTGGGACAACAGGATGAAACGGGGAAGAAGGAGTTCACCATTTATTATCTCAACAAAAAATTCATTGATTGTGAGTTGCGGTATTCCACGCTGGAAAAGACATGTTGTGCTTTGGCCTGGGCGGCAAAGCGTTTGCGGCAGTATATGTTGAATCATACCACTTGGTTGATCTCCAAAATGGATCCAATCAAGTACATTTTTGAAAAGCCTACTCTTACCGGGAGAATTGCCCACTGGCAGATGTTGTTATCTGAATATGATATTGAGTACCGCACTCAAAAGGCTATTAAAAGTAGTGTGTTGGCAGATTACCTTGCTCACCAACCGGTGGAAGATCATCAGTATGCAGAATATGAATTCCCCGATGAGGATGTGATGTTCCTGAAAGTGAAAGATTGTGATGAAGCATTTCCTGAGGAAGGCCCTGACCCTGAATCTCGTTGGAGTATGATATTTGATGGAGTTGTGAATCCTTATGGTAAAGGAATTAGCGCTGTGATTGTCACTCCTCATGGATCACACATTCCTTTTACTGCAAGGTTAACATTTGATTGCACTAATAATATGGCATAATATGAGGCTTGCATCATGGGTCTTGAGGAAGCTATTGACCTCAGAATCAAAATTCTAGATGGGTATGGTGATTCAGCTTTGTTAATAAATCAGATTAAAGGTGAATGGGACACTCGTCACCCTGGCTTGATCCCTTACAAAGATTATGCTAGAAGATTATTACCCTTCTTCAATAAAGTTGAATTCCATCACATCCCTAGAGATGAAAATCAAATGGCGGATGCTCTGGCAACTCTGGCTTCCATGTACCAAGTGAATACTTGGAATGATATACCCTGAATTTCAGTTTGACGGCTGGATAGGCCCGCTCATGTGTTTACGACAGAGGAGGTAGCAGATGAAAAACCTTGGTATTATAATATCAAGCATTTTCTTCAGACTCAGGAATACCCGATTGGTGCATCGAGGAAAGATAGAAATACACTGAGAAGATTGGCTGGCAGTTTCTTCCTCAATGAAAATGTGTTATACAAGAGAAATTATGACATGGTCTTGCTCAGATACGTGGATAGACACGAAGCAGACATGTTGATGCATGAGATTCATGAAGGTTCTTTTGGCACTCATGCTAATGGACATTTGATGGCTAAAAAGATGCTAAGGGCAGGTTATTATTGGCTAACAATGGAGTCTAATTGTTACAAATTTGCAAAGAAGTTCCATAAATGCCAGATCTATGCAGATAAGGTCCATGTGCCTCTGACACTTCTCAATGTGATTTCCTCCCCATGGCCTTTCTCTATGTGGGGTATTGAAATGATTGGGATGATAGAATCCAAAGCTTTGAATGGGCACCGTTTTATCTTGGTAGCAATTGACTACTTCACCAAATGGGTGGAGTCCGCTTCATATGCCAATGTTACCAAACAGGTGGTTGTGTGTTTCATCAAAAATAATCTTATATGCCGGTATGGTGTGCCGAACAGAATCATCACTGACAATGGCTCGAATTTGAACAACAAGATGATAACAGAACTGTGTGAAGAACTCAAGATTGTCCATCACAATTCATCTCCATACAGGCCAAAGATGAATGGGGCTGTTAAAGCTGCTAATACGAATATCAAGAGAATTATCCAGAAAATGGTTGTTACTTATAAGGATTGGCATGAAATGCTCCCTTTTGCTCTGCATGGATATCGAACATATGTTCGCACTTCAACAGGAGCAACCTCGTTCTCCCTGGTGTATGGAATGGAAGTTGTACTCCCTGTTGAGGTAGAGATTCCCTCGTTAACTATGATAATGGAAACCAAATTGACAGAGGCTGAATGGGTCCATAATAGGTTTGACCAATTGAATTTGATTGAGGAGAAGAGAATGACAGCTTTATGTCATGGATAGTTATATCAGAAAATAATGAAGAAAGCTTTTGATAAAAAGGTCAAACCTCATGAATTCAGAGAAGGCGACCTCGTGCTCAAGAAGATCATGTCTTTCAACACTGATTCTAGGGGAAAGTGGACTCCCAATTTTGAAGGCCCATATGTTGTCAAGAAATCCTTCTCTGGCGGTGCATTAATTCTTGAAACTATGGATGGCGAGGAGTTACCACGTCCCATGAATGCTTATGCAGTCAAGAAATACTTCGCCTAAAGAAATAAAAGACCAGTTCGCTAAGTTGAAAACCCGAAAGGGAGGCTTAGGAAAAAAGGAGCGTCTCGGTAGGCCGAAAACCCGAAAGGGCGGTCTAGGAAAAAATTAGAGACATAAACAGAATAAATTTCCCGCTAAGTTGAAAACCCACAAGGGCAGCTTAGGCAAAAGTTAGGGATTTTCTTGGCAAGTAACTACGTCAGACAAGACTTGATCGTTGAAGCAACAATCTTCTCGGATCCTCACCATACTTCAACAAAAGCTGATGTTGTACCCCAAAATTTCCCCTCTCATTTATCAAGACTTTTCTCACAAGACTTCTTGGACTCAAGACAAGATTAGGATTTGGTCAGCTCAAGACATCTCATCTTGCACTGATAACCCAAAATTAGGGTTTGAGTTTGCACAAGGATTTTTGGACCATCAATGCTTCATGTGACTTTCATACATCATTTTGGACTCCTAAGATTTCTCATGATAAGTTTCAAGCCCTGGATTACACTTTTGCTCAGTCAATTGGACAATTGACCTAAAAATCAACTGTATTGGGGAAAAAGTCAACCATGGCCAATTTACAGTCAAACTTCATAATTTTTTATCCACATCAACATTTTAGACTCAAATGTATGATTTGATCAAGTTTGGATTACAACTCTTCAAGAAATTTGATCAAATCATCAAAAGGGCAAAATGGTCAAAGTTAGGGTTTTGATTGAGAAAGGGCAATTTCTAATTTTTAACCTAGTCAATGATCAATTGAGTTGAAGCATGATTTCAAGAGTTAAATGGCATCATCTTGACTTAATTACATGGTTCAAAAGATCTCAAGTTCATTGGATTTACAGATGAAATTTGCAGTCAACTGATCAAAAGTCAATTGTATACTGAAAAGTTAAACTTTGACTTTTTGATCAAAATCAAGTACCAAGAGTCATAATTCATCAATATATGTTAAAATGTGAAACTTGTTCACCAAGAAAACCAAATTTGAAAATTAGGGTTTGAATTTGAAAATTTTGGTAACTTAGAAATTTTTTAAGTATAAACATTTTCTTATTTTTTCTCAACTTTTAACCACTTTTTCACCATGATACATATTGATTCAAGGAAAGTCCCCAACATGAAAGTTATATACCTCCATGAAATCTACAACTTTTATTCACAAAATTTTCCATAAAGATGCTTGTATCTCAAAATTAGGCAGGTTTTGGACCCAACTTCATGACAATTTTTCACCTAGTTCCAAGAGGTATCTCAAAATGAATCTCAAAGATGGATTATAGAGAACATTTCAAGATTTCCAAAATGTCCAATAACTCTCCAAGATCATCTTTGAGTAGGGAGAATCGAAGAGAGGAAATTGGCATTTTCTCAATTTTTGTTCAAGCCATTTTCATGAAGAACCAAGTTGTAAACCAATCCTATGCTGGCTATTCCATGCTTTACAGGTCCTAAACTTTCTACACACTCCTTAATTAAATGCTTAGTCAGTTGAAAAAGCCTCTATCCATGCTTTTGAACCTTTATCCAATTGATAATTCCACTTATGGCAAAAAGGTTCCATTGCCATTTTCATAAAGAACCACTTTTGCAAACTTTTCAACTTGGAGCTTTGAACTTATCCCCTTGATGCATACAAACCACACAGGTCTTAAGCAAGTTGTACAAACTCATACCAACCCTAACCAAGTTTGTACAAGCATGTGAAGCTTTGGTCTTGTCACTTTGCTTGAAGTACAAGAAAGTTGGCAAAAAGGCTAGCATTGGCAGATCTGTTGGGAAGCTAACTTTAGATCATTTCAATACTAATATGCAAACAATATACAACACATAGAACACCAAGAAAAGGCCTAAAAGACTGAGAGCAAGCAAAACACCAAAAACTGTCCAAAACACATAGTTTCTGCACAAACACATCCAACTCTCATTTGGCTCGTGCGTTTTGTGTTTAGATCATTCAAACATCTTACATACTTGATATCAAACTCATCCAAACCATCATTTATGTTCTGTAACCTCTGTTTCACCATCTGCCATTGTTAACTTTGAAGCTTGCAGTTGGACTTGGTCAGGAAGTTCTAGCCACTTTCAGAGCAAGGTAAGGGTTGGAATAGATTCAGGGAAGCTCAAGGAAGCGCAAGCAATCATCAGGCCTCCATTAAAGTCCCTGAATTTCCATACACGATTCCAGCTGAAGGAGGTAATTTTTCAAACTCTATCTCTTTGTACAGGCAACCTCAGGCCATGATCTGTGAATGAAAAATGTAGTTCTCATCATAACGAAGCTATACATATCATTATCTTGCATTTATATTACTTGTGCTAAGAATATTTGGAGGTCGAAATCTCTGAAAATTTTAGGTTAGGACTTAGGGATTTCAAAATTCTCTTTGATCTTTGATAGTTAGATTACATAATTTATATGGTTGGAATCGTGAGTTCAAATGCTACATTTTTCATGTTATAAGTTTTCATTTTTATGCAAGCATAAGGAAGTTACAGGTTGAACTGGCCATGGCGTGAGGAAGAGAAGGCAGGACAGGGACGAAGCTCTGTTGGGCTTTTTGCTTCCTGGGCTTTTTGTTTTTGCTAGCACTACCACTGATTTGCTATCTGACCCCCTTCTAACTCTTTTTATATTTTACTTTTTTATTTTTATATTTAATACTTTTAATTATTTTCTTTAATGATAAAAAATCCCTAAAAATAATTTAATCATTTTTACACTTTTATTTTATTTTTTTATTATTTCTCACATAAAAAATTTAATTTATTTTGATAGGATATAATTTATTTTCTTAATAAACTTATAAATATAATTAAATATACTTAGTATTTTTATTTTACATTTCATACTTACAAATACCTCTTTTTTTGCATATATTTAATTTTAATATTTATATATAATATTATTTATTTTTTTATACAAAAAATGCACAAAATAATAATATAGAAACAATATTTTATTTTAAATAAAAACTAGGGTTTAATCCCTTTCAAAAAGTTAAATCTTTTTTTTTCTTATTTTTTTAGGTTTAGATTACATGTTCTTTTACACAAAAGCAATACATAAAACATCTTTTTTTTACATGTACATTGCATTACATTTTAAATATTGTATTATATTTATCTTCATTCGCGCAAGTTCGATTTGGTTGTAATAATGTATTTAGCTTTATATTTGTGCAAATCCCCATTCAAACTTGTATTCCCCCCTCCCATAAAATTGTTGTAATAGCTTAGTATATCTACATTATGCAATTTATCGCTTTATATGCCATGATTAGTAATTAGGGTTTGTATGACAAGAACAAAACAAAGCAAAATAGAAAACCCTAAATACAAGACAAAATCAAAAGCATGAAAATGATACACTTTGCACACAAGCACCCTTAGGGTTTCTCCCACTTGGTTTCCTAAAACAAAATGGTCATGTTACGCATGTGAAGTATCTTGGCAAAACAAAACAAATATAAGATCATAGTCCCTCGATGACGCTATTCAAAAGTTGTCTTACAAAATGATCTTGGTCCCTCAAAAATGCTAAGATACTTGGCAACATTGCTATCATGGTTATACAATGACCCACGCCCGTCCCGTTTACATCCAAAGATAGGGTTGCTTACCAAATCAATGGTAAGTCAACAATGTCAAAGGAATAGAAAATTCATAAGAGAGACATTTGAGTAGGTAGATAGCTTCTAGTTACTTGCTCCATTTCAAAAAACAATCCTTACTATTTTCAAAAACAAACACACACACATTTTCAAACATTCTTTCAAACATTGAAAACATTTTCAAAAGACAAACATCTTTGTATACATTCTTACGAACGAGAATCATTACAAAGATTGCCTAAACGAATGGCCTCTTTTACAAAATACTTTCAAAACCACACCAAACACCATTTCAAACAAACCAAAGCAAGTGACCTAAGCAAGTAACTAAGAGCCCATGGAAAACCATGGATGAAAAGGGTGCTAGCACCTTCCCTTTTCATAATCTACCCCCCGAACTCAAGAAAACATATCAAAGGTCTTTCCTGTGCTTTTTCACCTTTCCTTTTGGATAAAAGAAAAGTCAGTGGCGACTCTTGCTAACTGCGACATTTGCGATAAAACACAAAACCTCAAGTCAATTCTCCCACCGTATCACAGAACTGGCGACTCTGCTGGGGAGTATTATAAAAGTGGGGTTACCTTAGGGTTTAGATCACATTTATTTGCTTACAATTGTTTGACTTGTTTGCTTTACATTTTGGTTCTTTGTTTGGGTTTGAATCCTTCACCCGGATTTGGGAAACATTATAGGTAAATAGCAATACGTTGTGGAAACTGTGCGGGGTATACCGATATGGTCTAAGCAATAGCTATGTTAGTGTGACATATTTGTGGGTACCAGTAGTCTATGAGTCAATCAAAGAGAATACGGGGCCGCTGAGTGATGTCGTGAAGCACTAATGAACTTCCAGAACCCTTTACTTGACCAACTTGGCCTTTAGGATGTAGTGAGATGACCGGCTTTGGTGCAGTCCGAAGTTGGTAGATACTCGATACTACACTCATTGAGGGTTGTTTTCTTGGGATATTTCGGTCTCCATTAAAGAGGCTTGAATTGAAATAATGAACAAGGAAACAATCCAGTGATATTGAGCTCCTTAGAACCCGATTACTATTATTAGGACAGGTTGAGCCAACTAAACTTCAAGAGGGTACTTACCTATGAAACCCCATGAAAGCCTGAAACTAAGAACTTGTTTGATTTGCTTGTACATATATACTTGTGCATAACATCATGAACATCATGAGCATTATATACATCCACTAACCATCTCAAGGATTTTGGAAATTCATCTTTGTTCTTGTTTTGTAGGAAATGGATTCACTTCGCAGGAAAACTATCCAAGTCAACCTTGTAAGAATTCCTCCACAACTCAAGGAGCTAGCTTCAAGGATTCCTGAGAACTCTCCATTCACCGAGAGGCATGGTTGTCTACTCAACTTGGTCACCTCCAACACAGAGGAGGATATGATGAAGGTTCTCTTCCAGTTCTTTGACCCTTTGCATCATTGCTTCACATTTCCCCACTATCAGCTTGTGCCTACTTTGGAAGAATTCTCTCAACTCTTAAGGATTCCAATTCTCAATCAACTACCTTTCAATGGTACGGAAAGAGATCCAAAGCCAGCGGAGATTG
Source organism: Vicia faba (assembly GCA_948472305.1). Classification (NCBI taxonomy): domain Eukaryota; kingdom Viridiplantae; phylum Streptophyta; class Magnoliopsida; order Fabales; family Fabaceae; genus Vicia; species Vicia faba. The sequence continues at coordinate 646,480,538 of OX451735.1, read as the reverse complement.
CTCAAGCCCTGCACTTGCACTCATCTGATGTCACAACCCATCGGGAAACTAGAAGTGGTGTCAAAGGCTTCTTAGCAAAGTTCTTGTTTGAGAAGGCCCAAAGCTGTTGGAATTCCTTGGACTTGCAAGAATTTGAGGAAATTGTGGCACTTCTTATCTATGGGATGGTCTTGTTTCCCAACCCTGACCAACTCATAGATGTGAGTACAGTCAAAATCTTCATGTCACGCAATCTGGTGCCTACGTTGCTTGGAGATATCTTGCACTCTTTTCACACTCGCATAATGAGGAAGAGAGGTGTTCTTATGTGTTACACTCCTCTCCTGGCAAGATGGTTTATTTCTTATCTTCTCCAATCAGTCTTAAAGAATGAGCAAGGTTTGAGGTGGTCATAAAGGTTGATGACACTTAAACATTCAGATATTCATTGGTGTTCTCGATCCAAAGAAAATGTTATCATTGTTGACCGTTGTGGGGAATTCCATAATGTCCCTCTACTTGGCATTAGGGGAGGCATCACCTACAACCCGTGCTTAGCTCTAAGACAGTTTGGTTATGCCCGAAGGGATGGCCCACATGATATGCTGATTCAAGGCTTGGTTTTCGACTACGACAACAACGATCAAGGTCTTCGCCAGAGATCATCCGAGCTTGGAGGATGCTAAACAAGGTAGATAGAAAGACTTTAGGACACAAGAATTCCATCCCTCTTGAGCCTTACCTCAAGTGGGTACGAACCCGCGCTCAAAGTCTTATGATGCTTTATCCTTCCATTCTCCCGGTGATCATTGAGCCTGTTAAGGAGGGAGAAGTTCCATACACTATCCTACATCCTGACATGCCCACATCTCTTGAAGATCTACAAAGGGATTGGATACAGCTCAAAGGAGATCGTGATACTTTCGAAGCCCAATTCTATGCAAGTGAGAATAAGGTTTTGGAACTCACTAGGCTACTTCATGAGGAGCAGACTCTAAATGCCTACATTGCACCAAAGAGGATGCGCACTAATTTTTTATCTTAGAGCATTGTATTATTTTGCCCAAGCGGCATTGATGTACTCAAACTCTATCTTATTAATATAATGTGTGTTTCCTTTTTGTTTAAACGAATTTGAATCTTTTAAAATCCTTGAAAACATTACATATGCACATATCATTCATCATAACATAAACAGGTCTTTGCAACAAGTTTCCTCATCTCTCTACTGTTTATTTCAGTAAGATGGATCTCGAACGGATTGTCAAAGATCTTCAGACTCAAAACATGCAGTTTCAACAATTACTCACAACCTTGGCCAAGGGGCAAGAGGAGCTGAAGACTCTGCTAGAAAAAGAGAAAAAGAAGAAAGAGAAGAAACCAACTGGCGTGGTAATCATGAGAAGAAGGTTTCACGGACAGGCTAGAAGGACCTTGGATTTTCCAACAACATCTGATGAAGGAGAAAGAAAAGGAAAAGAAACAGCAGTTCCGTCAGAATCTGAAGAAGAGGAGGAAGAGGAGGATTATTCTGAAGAGTTGTATCCTCCAGCGGATGATAAATACCGACATCTTGAGGAGCGTCTAAATGCTATAGAAATACAGAAAGTGCCAGTTCTAGACTTTGAGGAATTAGGGCTAGTGTCAGGAATTGTGATCCCACCAAAGTTCAAAGTGCCGCTATTTGCAAAATATGATGGGGTGTCATGTCCCAAAATGCACCTCCGATCATACGTGAGGAAGATTCAGCCGCACTCTGCCGACAAAGACTTGTGGGTCCATTTTTTCCAAGATAGCTTATCCGGAACACAACTTGATTGGTTTTACCAATTAGAAAGGGCCGACGTCCACAACTGGGAAGATCTTGTCGCTGCTTTCTATAAGCAATACCAGTATAACGTAGATTTGGTGCCAACCCGTACTCAACTTTAGAGTATGGCTATGGCTTCAAATGAGGGTTTCAAAGATTACACGCAGAAATGGAGAGATCTAGCTGGAAGAGTACAACCCCCTCTGTCTGAGAGGGAGTTGGTGGATATGTTCTTGGGTACCCTATCGGGCCCTTTCTTCAACCATCTGATTGGGAGCTCATCTTCTGGGTTTACTGAGCTAATATTAACCGGAGAAAGGGTGGAAGCTGGTATAAAAAGTGGGAAGATTCAGAAGGATGCGTCTGCTTCTACAGCTACGAGAAAGCCTTTCACTGGGAAGAAGGAAGTGTCTGCTATTTATTCACAAAGGAATCAAGGAAGAGCTGAACGCCGACCAATGGTGGGGGCCATTATGATCCCAAAGCCTACATCTGATCAACCGAGAACTAATCAGTCGAGGGTGGAAAGGCCAGTCCGGCAATTCACTAGGATTAATATGACTCCAGCCCAGGTTCTACCACACCTTCTGAAATTGAATCTGGCAACTTTAAAAGAGGCCCCAAAGAATCCCAATACTGCGTCCCCTCATTATCACCCAAATGCCAGATGCGCATACCATTTTGAAAGTCCAAGGCACGACACTAACAATTGTTGGGCTCTGAAGAACAAAATTCAAGACCTTATAGATGCAAAAGAAGTTGAGTTTGGCGCACCAGAAAAACCAAATTTCATTTCCGCTCCGATGCATAGGCATGGTTACAATGCCAATGTTGTCGAGGAAGATTTATTTGTTGCCACAGTGGATGAATTGTTAACTCCGCTCCCGATCATTAAAATGAACTTGTAGAAAGCTGGTGTATTCCCATGTTGTAAGGAAGAATGCCATCATTGCTTATCCTCATTAACTGTTTGCCCTCTGTTGAAGACAGGTATCCAACGCCTGATAGACAACCAAGAAATTTTGTTTGAAAAAGCTCCTGTTTTACCTATTCCTATTGAAGACGTTTCGATCATAACCATCTCCGCCAATCCTTCCTGGGTCCCTAAAAGACCCGTTAGGATTACATCAGCTCCAAAAATTACTCCTCTTAAGATCACAATGCCTGGGCCAGTCCCGTATGAGTCAGATAAAACAGTACCATGGAATTATGGTGGAGAAATCTACTACCATGGTATCAAATAAGATGAACTGACTGCCGAAGAAGAGAGCTCCAAAGAAGAAAACTCTGACATTAGAAATATTGCCGGAACAAGCAAGATTACCCGTAGCGGTAGAATCTTATCTCCAGAAATTTCCCCTCCAAAGGAAATTTTTGGACCCGTGGCTGCTCCAAAGGTTACCTTCATAACAATAATCATATCCGCAAGTACTCCTGTCAATGAAGACGACACAACCCCTGCTGTTATCCCCACCAATACTTCTGTTGCTGATGTTCAGGGAAAAGGTATTCAAGAAGAGCCTGTCAGGACGAAGGCTCAACCACTGATCATCCCCGAAACCTCCAAGAAGAAAATGGAAGAGATCTTGAGAATAATAAAGAAGAGTGATTATGATGTGGTTGAACAGTTGGGGAAAATCTCCTCCAAGATCTCCATGTTGGCTTTGTTGCTGTGTTCTGAGGCACGTGCAAAAACTCTGGTGAAGTTTCTAAAGACAACCCATGTGCCACAAGAGACATCCGCTGACCAATTCCAAGATTGTGTGGCCAGTTTGACAGTTGATAATGGTTTAGGCTTCTCTGATGCAGATCTGACACCAAAAGGGAGAAAACACAATGAGGCATTACATGTCTATGTGGAGTGTAGAGGAACAACCCTAGCCCATGTATTGGTAGACACTGGCTCGTCTTTGAACGTTTTACCGAAGAAAGCTCTCGATAGATTGAATTGTGAAGGACTGACATTGAAACCTAGTAACATAATTGTAAGGGCATTTGATGGTTCAAAGAGGATGATCCACGGGGAGGTGGACATCCCCATAAAGGTGGGAACTCAGACTTTCAACTCAACTTTCTATGTGATGGACATTCGTCCCTCTTATTCATATCTGTTAGGATGGCCTTGGATCCACAATGCCGATGTTGTCACCTCCACATTGCACCAGATGCTGAAATACCCGGTCCAAGGGAAGATCATAACTGTCCACGGGGAAGAAGAATACATGATTAGTCATTTGAGTTCTTTCCGGTATGTGGAATTGGATGGCGAGTTCATTGAAACCCCTTTTCAGCATTTCAAAGAAGTCTCTCAAGAGGTAGCAGTAACCAAGACGGTATCCTTGATCCCCACGATCACAAGACCTCCACTTCGGATGTCATCTCTAAAGGACGCAAAGGCAATAATAGAGGAGGGTGGATGCACCATCTGAGGGCAGCTTCCGGACATCCCGTATAAATCAGACAAGTTTGGCTTGGGATTTACTTCAACTGCTCAGAAGGCTGTGCGTCGTGCCCGTGCTAGAGGGCCCCCTTTGAAGATTAGCAACCAAGAGGTCAATGTAGTGGAAGACAGTGAAGAGGATGGCAGCTTGGAAGATTGTATATTTCCTACTGTCAATGGAGAACTTCGCAACTAGGAAGCCAAAGACTTTGTCCCAATAACTTTCATCTCTCAGTAATTTATCTTTTACATTTCTGTTGGACTTGTAATATTCACAAACAATTCATACATTTTCAACCTTGTGTCTTACCCGAGGCACAATGGTCCATTTGTAAGGGTTTTTATTTTATCTTCATATGACATTCAATGAATCATGGACGTTTTTCACATATAAACTTTTGTGCTCATTGTATTTCTTTTACATTTTATTGTTTAAAGATGGATATACCCTTACACACACCCACACTCACAAATGAAGGCACCCCTCCATTTCGGATCCCATGGGTAACGATACTACTATGGCCTTTAGTGATCCTGACGATCTAATCTACCAAGCCGAAGACGAAGGTGAGGAAGATTGTGAAGTGCCAGGGGAATTGCCAGACTGCTACAACAAGAGGAAAGAGCTATTCAGCCTCATGAGGAGTTGTTGGATACAATCAACTTGGGTACCGAGGAAGATAAAAAGGAAATCAAAGTAGGTGCCAATTTAGAGCCGAGTGTCAAGGAGAGTCTAATTCAGCTATTGCATGATTACGTTGAGATCTTTTCCTGGTCATATGAAGACATGCCAGGACTTGATACGGACATCGTGGTGCATCATCTGCCAACAAGAGAAAACTGTCCACCGGTGAAACAAAAAGCCCGCCGCATGAGACCTGACATGTCGGAGAAGATCAAAGCAGAAGTTATGAAACAATTCAATGCTGGATTTCTGGCTGTTACTTCCTATCCTCAATGGGTTGCCAACATTGTTCCCGTGCCTAAAAAGGACGGCAAAGTACGAATGTGTATGGATTATAGAGATTTAAATAGGGCCATCCCTAAAGATGATTTTCCACTTCCCCACATCGACATCCTGGTTGACAATACAGCCCAGCACAAAGTATTTTCTTTCATGGACGGATTCTCAGGCTATAACCAGATCAAAATGGCACATGAGGACATGGAGAAAACTACGTTTGTCACACAATGGGGCACATTCTGTTACAAAGTAATGCCATTTGGACTGAAAAATGTTGGGGCAACCTATCAACGTGCCATGGTAGCTTTGTTTCATGATATGATACATCATGAGATAGAGGTCTATGTAGATGACATGATAGCCCGATCACAAACTAAAGAGGAACACCTTGATCACTTGCAAAAGCTGTTTGTAAGATTGAAGGAGTACAAACTAAGGTTGAACCCGAACAAGTGCACATTCGGAGTCCGGTCCGGCAAACTCTTAGGTTTCATTGTCAGCAACAAAGGCATGGAGGTTGATCCTGCCAAGGACAAAGTGATACAAGAAATGCCTGCTCCTCGTACTGAGAAGGAAGTCAGAGGATTCTTGGGATGCCTGAACTATATTACCAGATTCATTTCTCACCTAACATCTACTTGTGAGCCAATCTTCAAGCTGTTGAAGAAAGATCAAGTAGTCAGATGGAATGATGATTGCCAGATCGCTTTTGACAAAATCAAAGAGTATTTACAAGAGCCTCCTGTGTTGATGCCACCAGTCGAGGGAAGACCATTAATCATGTATTTGACCGTCTTAGAGAACTCAATGGGGTGTGTATTGGGGCAGCATGACGAGTCTAGCCGAAAAGAGCACGCTATTTACTACCTGAGCAAAAAGTTTACCGACTGTGAAACCAGATATTCACTGCTCGAGAAAACTTGTTGCGCTCTGGTATGGGCTGCTCGCCGGTTAAGACAGTATATGTTGACTCATACCACTTTGCTGATATCTAAGATGGATCCGATAAAGTACATCTTTGAGAAGCCTGCTTTGTCTGGGAGGATAGCTAGATGGCAGATGATACTAACAGAATATGACATACAGTACACGACCCAAAAAGCTATAAAGGGCAGTGTGTTGGCTGATCATCTTGCCCATCAAGCTGTAGAAGATTATCAATCCATGAAGTTTGAATTCCCGGATGAAGACATCATGACATTTGACAACTGTGAAGAAATCAGACCATATGACGCACCTGAACAAGGATCCCGATGGACCCTGTTATTTGATGGGGCATCCAATGCACTTGGTAATGGTATCGGCACTGTAACCATATCTTCGGAAGGATTCCATACTCCTTTTACTACCAGACTTTGCTTCAACTGTACGAACAACATGGCGGAATACGAAGCGTGCATCTTTGGTCTCAAGGCTGCCATAGACTTGGGAATCAAATCCTTAGATGTGTTTGGAGATTCAACTTTGGTCATCAGTCAGATCAAAGGAGAATGGGATACTAAGCACCCAAACCTTAACCCTTACAAAGGACATGTTTTGACATTGTTACCACATTTCGAGCAGATTACCTTCGAGTATTTCCCGCGAGAAGAAAATCAGCTAGCAGATGCTCTAGCCACAATGTCATCTATGTTTAAACTTAATTGGGATAACGAGGCTCCCCAGATCACCATTGAACGAATGGACGAACCAGCACACTGTCACGGGATTAATACTGAAGAAGTAGTGGACCATCCTTGGTTTCATTAAGTCAAAAGGTATCTCGAGGCTCAAGAATATCCAGAAGGAGCTTCAATCAATGATAAAAATTTCCTAAGGAGATTCTCTGCTAAGTTCTTCCTAAGTAATGGCATCCTGTTCAAACGTAATCATGATTCTATTCTGCTCCGTTATGTGGATAAGATTGAAGCTAAAAAGATCATGGTTGAATTACATGAAGGTACCTTTGGCACTCACTCTAGTGGGCATACGATGGCGAAGAAAATTCTACGGGCAGGCTATTATTGGTCTACCATGGAAACAAACTGCTATCAACACTCCCGGACCTGTCATAAGTGTCAAATCTATGCAGACAAGGTGCATGTGCCTCTGGTTCCTCTAAATATCTTAACAGCTCCTTGGCCCTTCGCTACGTGGGGAATCTATATGATTGGGGAGATCAAGCCTACAACCTCCAATGGACACCGCTTCATTCTAGTGGCCATTGACTATTTCACGAAGTGGGTCGAAGCAACTTCCTTCGCATTCGTTACTAAGAATGTTGTTGCCCACTTCATCAAGCAGAATCTCATTTGCCGGTACGGTATCCCAGAAAGGATCATCACAGATAATGGTACAAACCTTAATAATACTATGATCACCGCCTTATGTGAGCAGTTTAAGATTCAACATCACAATTCATCCCCCTATCGGGCAAAGATGAATGGTGCAGTCGAAGCTGCTAATAAAAACATTAAAAAGATCATACAGAAGATGACAGTCACCTACAAAGACTGACATGAGATGCTACCGTTTGCTCTCCATGGGTACCGTACCACAGCTCGCACATCAACTGGGGCAACACCCTATTCTTTGGTTTATGGCATGGAGGTTGTCTTGCCTATTGAGGTTCAGATCCCCTTTTTGAGAATTATGAAAGATGCAGGTTTGAATGAGGACGATTGGATCCAAACCCAACTTGACCAATTTAACTTAATTGATGAAAAAAGACTTATTGCTGTTTACCATGGTCAGATGTATCAAAATGGATGATCAAGGCTTTCAACAAGAAAGTCAGACGCCAAGAATATCAAGTTGGAAATCTAGTGATCAAGCGCATCATCTTGCCACAAAGTGATCCCAGGGGCAAATGGACTCCTACCTATGAAGGACCATTTGTAATCAAGAACATCTTTTCCGGTGGGGCAATGATCTTAACCACCATGGACGGTGACGACCTGCCACACCCTGCGAACGCAGACATAGTCAAAAGATACTACGCATAAGGGACCCGCTAGGTTGACACGCTTAGGCAAAACAAGGGCATCCTGGCGAACCAAAAGGTTCGGGAAAAAATTAGGGATAAAATAAAAAAATATGTACACCCGGCAAGTTGAAAACTCGAAAGGGCAACTTGGGCAAAAAAGGGTTTCCCGGTGGATTGGAAACCCGAAAGGGAGGTCCAGGCAAAAGTTAGGGAATTAAAGCGTATGACTATGTCTCGTCGGATCACTTTGAGGACAATCTCTTCACTGACAAACTCGGAGCTTCTGATCAATCCAATCATCTTCGGACGAAGCAACAAATGGACAAGATATTCGGAGATACGAAGGCTATAGCAGAATGGGAACCCCATGGGATTATCACACATATCTATCTTTCTTTGTATGAATTTTTCTTATTTTTATGGCACCATCCTCTTACTAGGATGTTTGTCTCCTTTGTACAAAATACTTATTCAAAGTAAATACAAAGATATCTCTTTAAAGTACAAAAAACTATTTGTCCTTTACACTTGTGTTTTATTTGCCAAAACATCCAATGATTCATTAATGAACATATGCATTTGAACATAATTATTGTTTACAAATAAACAAAATGAAAAAGAACAGGTACTGACAGGTTGAAATAATAGGAAAACGTCTTTAGGCTATTCCATGAGCAATCCCTCCAGTATGTCATTAAGATCCCCAGCGGAGCTGAAACTTCAAACTATTAATCCCCAGTGGAAACCATCCAGTTTCTCCAAATTCCCCGGCAAGTTTTCTTGAAGTTTAAAACCAACCGGACAACAACTAACTTTTGTTTCTCCCCAACCTAGGATAACTCCCTGGTAGGGTGACAGACGACCGAAGCTCCTGAACTTTTTCCAAACAGGAATAAGCTTTTTCCCCATAGAGTTTTCAATACTCCATAACGGAACAAAGACTCCCATTATTAATTCCCAGTTGAAGTCATCAAAATTCTCTAGATTCCCCAAGCAGATTCCTCAAGCAGTACATGGCATTACTCTCACAATGGAATTTTTGTCAGTACTCCAAACTTCAAGACATGAAGAATCTACATATCTTCAGCAGCAGTCAAGGATTTATTTTCCTCAGCAATACAGCAAAATAGCTTACATGCGCATACATTACATCCGCATATCATAAACATTGATAAAACACATATATTTCATCATACATTTCATGCAACATAACTTTATGTTTCAGCTAACATTTTACCCTTTTCAGGATAAGATTAACAAGCTACAATTAACAATATGCAATCTAGATACAGTTCAGATACGCTCCAGACACGGTTGCCATTCTGTTACTCATTCAGATTCATCTTTCAGATACAGTTCAGATACGCTCCAGACACGGTTGCCATTCTGTTACTCATTCATATTCATCTTTCAGATACAGTTCAGATACGCTCCAGACACGGTTGCCATTCTGTTACTCATTTAGATTCACCTTTCAGATACAATTCAGATACTCTCCAGACACGGATGTCATCCTGATACTCATTCAGATTTTTAAAGTTCAGATACGCTCCAGACACGGATGCCATTATGATACTTATTTAGATTTCAAATACAGATGCAGCTCAGATACGTTCCAGACACAGACATTATTCTGATACTCATTCTTTCAGCTTGCAAGTTACAATTCAATAAACATTCTTGGATGGAATCTACAAGCCCATCTCCAACAAGATTCTATCACCTCTCCAAATGGCATCTTTAAGCCCATTCTCTCAGCTACACTTTGTCGAGTGCAAATTTACGGGCATTCTAGTGTCCAATCATCTTTTACCTTCGAGTCATGAACGAAAAAACTAGCCAATCTAACTCTTCAGGTTCAAGAAGATTGAACAGGGGCAGCTGTTGTACCCCAAAATTTTCCCTCTCATTTATCAAGACTTTTCTCACAAGACTTCTTGGACTCAAGACAAGATTAGGGTTTGGTCAGCTCAAGACATCTCATCTTGCACTGATAACCCAAAATTAGGGTTTGAGTTTTCACAAGGATTTTTGGACCATCAATGCTTCATGTGACTTTCATACATCATTTTGTACTCCTAAGATTGCTCATGATAAGTTTCAAGACCTGGATTACACTTTTGCACAGTCAATTGGACAGTTGACCTAAAAATCAACTGTATTGGGGAAAAAGTCAACCATGGCAAATTTATAGTCAAACTTCATAATTTTTTATCCACATCAACATTTAAGACTCATATGTACCATTTGATCAAGTTTGGATTACAACTCCTCAAGAAATTTGATCAAATCATCAAAAGGGCAAAATGGTCAAAGTTAGGGTTTTGACTGAGAAATGGCAATTTCTGATTTTTAACCTAGCCAATGACCAATTGAGTTCAAGCATGATTTCAGGAGTTCAATGGCATCATCTTGACTTAATTACATGGTTCAAAAGATCTCAAGTTCATTAGATTGACAGATGAAATTTGCAGTCAACTAATCAAAAGTCAACTGTATACTGAAAAGTCAAACTTTGACTTTTTGATCAAAATCAAGTACCAAGAGTCATAATTCATCAAGATATGTCAAAATGTGAAACTTTTTCACCAAGAAAACCAAATTTGAAAATTAGGGTTTGAATTTGAAAATTTTGGTAACTTAGAAATTTTCTAAGTATAAAACTTTTCTTATTTTTTCTCAACTTTTCACCACTTTTTCACCATGATGCATATTGATTCAAGGAAAGTTCCCAACATGAAAGTTGTAGACCTCCATGAAATCTAAAACTTTTATTCACAAACTTTTCCCTAAATATGCTTGGATCTCAAGTTATAAATTTGTGAATACATGGTCATGAACTTCTTAACTTAGTGAAATTTTGCCCTAATTTAGGAAGGTTTTAGACCCAACTTCATGACAATTTTTCACCTAGTTCCAAGAGGTATCTCAAAATTAATTTCAAAGATGGATTATAGAGAATATTGCAAGCTTTCCAAAATGTCCAAGAACTCTCCAAGATCATCTTTGAGTATGGAGAATCGAAGAGAGGAAATTGGCATTTTCTCACTTTTTGTTCAAGCCATTTTCATGAAGAACCAAGTTGCAAACCAATCCTATGCTGGCTATTCCATGATTTACAGGTCCTAAACTTTCTACACACTCCTTAATTAAATGCTTACTCAGTTGATAAAGTCTTTATCTATGCTTTTGAACCTTTATCCAATTGATAATTCCACTTATGGCAAAAAGATTCCATTGCCATTTTCATAAAGAACCACTTTTGCAAACTATTCAACTTGGAGCTTTGAAGTTGTCCCCTTGATGCATAAAAACCACACAGGTCTCAAGCAAGTTGTACAAACTCATACCAACCCTAAGCAAGCTGGTACAAGCATGTGAAGCTTTGGTCTTGTCACTTTGCTTCAAGTACAAGAAAGTTGGCAAAAAGGCTAGCATTGGCAGATCTATTGGGAAGCTGACTTTAGATCATTTCAATACTAATATGCAAACAACATACAACACATAGAACACCAAGAAAAGTCCTAAAAGACTGAGAGCAAGCAAAACACCAAAAACTGTCCAAAACACATAGTTTCTGCACAAACACATCCAACTCTCATTTGGCTCGTGCGTTTTGTGTTTAGATCATTCAAACATCTTACATACTTGATATCGAACTCATCCAAACCATCATCCCTGATCTGTAACCTCTGTTTCACCATCTTCCATTGTTAACTTTGAAGCTTGCAGTTAGACTTGTTCAGGAATTTCTAGCCACTTTCAGAGCAAGGTAAGGGTTGGAATAGATTCAGGGAAGCTCAAGGAAGCTCAAGCAATCATCAGGCCTCCATTAAATTCCATGCATTTCCATACACGATTCCAGTTGAAGGAGGTAATTTTTCAAACTCTATCTCTTTGTACAGGCAACCTCAGGCCACGATCTGTGAATGAAAAATGTAGTTCTCATCATAACGAAGTTGTACATATCATTATCTTGTATTTATATTACTTGTGCTAAGAGAATTTGGAGGTTGAAATCTCTGGAAATTTTAGGTTAGGATTTAGGGATTTCAAAATTCTCTTTGATCTTGATAGTTAGATTACATAATTTATATGGTTGGAATTGTGAGTTCAAATGCTACATTTTTCATGTTATAAGTTTTCATTTTTATGCAAGCATGAGGAAGTTACAGGTTGAACTGGCCATGGCGTGAGGAAGAGAAGGCAGGACAGGGACGAAGCTCTGTTGGGCTTTTTGCTTCCTGGGCTTTTTGTTTTTGCTAGCACTACCAGTGATTTGCTATCTCACCCCCTGCTAACTCTTTTTATATTTTATTTTTTATTTTTATATTTAATAATTTTAATTATTTTCTTTAATGATAAAAAATCCCTAAAAATAATTTAATCATTTTTACACTTTTATTTTTTTTTAATTATTTCTCACATGAAAATTTTAATTTATTTTGATAGGATATAATTTATTTTCTTAATAAACTTATAAATATAATTAAATATACTTAGTATTTTTATTTTACATTTCATACTTGCAAATACCTATTTTTTTTTTGCATATATTTAATTTTAATATTTATATATAATATTATTTATTTTTTTTATACAAAAAATGCACAAAATAATAATATAGAAACAATATTTTCTTTTAAATAAAACTAGGGTTTAATCCCTTTCAATAAATTAAATCTTTTTTTTCTTATTTTTTTAGGTTTAGATTACATGTTCTTTTACACAAAAGCAAGACATAAAACATCTTTTTTTTTACATGTACATTGCATTACATTTTAAATATTGTATTATATTTATCTTAATTCACGCAAGTTCGATTTGGTTGTAATAATGTATTTAGATTTATATTTGTACAAATCCCCATTCAAACTTGTATTCCCCACTCCCATAAAATTGTTTTAATAGCTTAGTATATTTACATTACGCAATTTATCGCTTTATATGCCATGATTAGTAATTAGGGTTTGTATGACAAGAACAAAACAAAGCAAAATAGAAAACCCTAAATACAAGACAAAATCAAAAGCATGAAAATGATACACTTTGCACACAAGCACCTCTAGGGTTTCTCCCACTTGGTTGCCTAAAACAAAATGACCATGTTACGCATGCGAAGTATCTTGGCAAAACAAAATAAATATAAGATCATAGTCCCTCGATGACGCTATTCAAAAGTTTCCTTACAAAATGATCTTGGTCCCTCAAAAATGCTAAGATACTTGGCAACATTGTTATTATGGTTATACGATGACCCACACCCGTCCTGTTTACATCCAAAGATAGGGTTGCTTACCAAATCAATGGTAAGTCAACAATGTCAAAGGAATAGAAAATGCATAAGAAAGACATTTGAGTAGGTAGATAGCTTCTAGTTACTTGCTCCATTTCAAACAACAATCCTTGCTATTTTCAAAAACAAACACACACACATTTTCAAACATTCTTTCAAACATTGAAAACATTTTCAAAAGACAAACATCTTTGTATACATTCTTACGAACGAGAATCATTACAAAGAATGCCTAAACGAATGGCCTCTTTTACAAAATACTTTCAAAACCACACCAAACACCATTTCAAACAAACCAAAGCAAGTTATCTAAGCAAGTAACTAAGATCCCATGGAAAACCATGGATGAAAAGGGTGCTAGCACCTTCCCTTTTCATAATCTACTCCCCGAACTCAAGAAAACATCTCAAAGGTCTTTCCTGTGCTTTTTCACCTTTCCTTTTGGATAAAAGAAAAGTCGGTGGTGACTCTTGTTAACCGCGAAATTTGCGATAAAACGCAAAACCACAAGTCAGTTCTCCCACCGTATCATAGCTGCTGCTCAGGATTTCAAAAGTTGTTAGGGGGATAATGGTCATTGTATCTCAATGTATCTTTTCCATTATGCATTACCATTTCCCAAACTTTGTAATCATCCATGGAGTCTCGCCATTCACAGACTACCATTCTATTAATGAAATTCGAGCTTTTACCCAATTCTTTGTGTTCTTATTTTATTTAGCTTGCAAAGACTCCATTTATTACTGATAATAACTTTTAAAGCAAAAAGATTAAAAAACAAAATTTATTTTTCAAAAAAAAAAAAGATTTTTACAATTTATTTTTACTTTGAGATTTGTGATGAAACAATGACAACAAAAATGGTGATCCCAGGAATGAACAAACTTCGGGTTTTTTGAGAAGTTTTATTTCCCTCATGAAGGTTCTCTCAGGTCGTTTTGCTGGTATACGCATGATCTTTGTATGTTTCTCAGGTAGTTAAAGACGATACCAATTGGTGTAAGGTGCAGGATTGGGTTTGTGATCCCATTATCCCCAATCAAGTCTTGGTTCACTTTTGATTTTGGGTTTGCATGGTCAGAAGCCTCTGTCCCAGATTCCTCAGCGAAGTCTTCCCTCATATGATGAAAGGTTTTATTCCCTTGGTATGCTGAGATGTCGCTCTTTCTAGAGTATTGGAATTATTGTTGGTATTTGTGATACGGTTGGAGAACTGACTTGGGATTTGCGTTTGTTTTCGCACTTGTTCGGTTTAGCAAGAGTCGCCACCGACTTTTTATTTTATCCTAAGGAAAGGTCAAAAAGCACAGGAAAGACCTTTGAGATGTTTTCGTGGGTTCGGGGGGTAGATTATGAAAAGGGGAGGTGCTAGCACCCTTTTCATCCAAGGTTATCCATGGGCTCTTAGTTACTTGTTTTAGATGACTTGCCTTTGCTTTTCAATTGTTTGAAATGGTGCTTTGTGTGTGTGGTTTTGAAAATGTTTTGAAAAAGATGCCTTGTCTAGGCAACCTTTGTAATGACTCTTGTTTGAGTATATACAAAGGTGTATGTCTTTTTGAAAAGATAATTTCAATGTTTTGAAAGTTGTTTTGAAAATTTTTTTGAAGTTGTGTTGTGATGTGTGTTTGAAAAATGGCAAGGATGTTTTGCAAGATTTTTGATCAAGTAACTAAGAGTTTGTCTACCCTATTTTACTCAAAGATTTTTCTTATGTTTTAACCCTTTTAACAGTGTTGTTTCACCATTGTGTTTGATGAACAACCTTGCGTTAGGATGTTAACGGGACAGGCGCGGGTCATCGTATGCAATCATTGAAGGCAACTTATGAGACGCTCTAGCAATTTTATAAGGGATGAGATCGTTTTATCGAAGGCAACATCGAGAGACTAACGATCTTTGTTTATCGAAGGGACATTTGCTAGAATGTCTCATACTCGAGGGACATGATTGCATTTTCCGAGGCAACAAGCGAGGTTACCCTAGAGGTGCAAGTGTGAATTGTGTATTGATTTTCATGCATTTATCTTGTGTTAGGTTATCTAGCGGTTGATTTTGAATCTTCGCATACAAACCCTAATTACTATACAGTATATGGAAAGCGATAAATTGCGGGAATTTAAAGTCTAAGTTATTACAAATAAGTATTCGGGGATGGGGGTACAAATGTTTACAAATGGGGATTAGTCTTATCAGAATAGTAATGTCCAAATATTATTTACAACCAAATCGAATCGTCGCATTCTCAATGTAAAAATATAACAAGTTATAAGAATCAAAGAGAATCAAAAGTATTATGAAATGCATATGATTATTTACAAATGATCAAAAGGTTAACCTAATGCAAAATAAGTATTTTTATTATTATTTTCGTATTTTTGTTAATTATGTATAAACAAAAGGTTTTTTAAAGAAAGAAATATTTAACTTAAAAAATCTAGTATTTATATATTTTAAGTTTTTAAGGTAATGAAAATTACTAATAAAATTTTATACAAAAATTAATATATCATTTTTTATTTAACAAAAATAGGTTATGAAAAAAAAAGAAAATAAGGTGATAATATAAAAAAAAAATGGGTATTGATTTGTAAACATAAGAAAAATAAGAAAAGAAGTTAAATGGGCTTTAGGGGATATGTTTGGCCCAAATAATGAGGATAAGATGAGACAAAAGGGGGGTGTGGCTCTGAGAGTATTGGGCTTTAGGGTTCAGTTTATGGGGCAGACCCAAAGGCATTGTACAGTGTTTTTGTGTTAGGGTTTGCATTGTTTGGCTCAGAACCTAGGTTTACAATTTGAAATGGCGCCGCTCTCCTCTCATCTTCTCCGCCTCTTCATCGTTCTCAAACAGAGCTTCTGATGTCTCCTCCTCTCTTTAGGCTACCAGAGCGATGCCTCCACTCTCCTCTCTCCACGGTTGCTCAGGGCGATGAAAAAGGTACTGATTTTCTTCTTAATGCGTTTTAGGGTTTTTAGATTCGTGCATGTGTTAGCTTTTTACATGTTTTGATCTTTGATTGTTTATGTTTGTGATGTGAGATGCAGAAAAAGGAAATTGATACCTTGGGGTTTTATTTCTGGAGAGGAGGTGGAAGGTTGGACGGCGGCGCTCTCAGGTGGCCGGAGAAGGGAGAAACACGATGACCGCGCTTGCTTTCTGGTATTTGTATCTTTCTCCTTGAACTGTTTTGTGATGACAATAATTCTGAAAACACTATTCCATTAGCTTCTGAATCTCTTCCTTTCTTGGGTATCCTTGATTCTGTGATGAACTTTTGTTCTGAGATTTGTTTTTTTTTATAAGTTTTTCTTTTCGAATATCTTGTTTATTCTATGATGAATTTCATTCTGAGATGCTTGTTTGCTTCTGTTGATTTGGATTATGATGATTATGTGATTAACTCTTGTTCTGAGATTGCTTGTTTGCTTCTGACTTTCTTCCTTTCTTTGGGCTTTGTTGGCTGATGGTTTTGCCTATGATGAACCCTGTTCTGAGGTGCTTGTTATTATTACTGTGGACTTGGTGTTTGGATTTGTTGACTCTGTGATGAATTTTGTTCTTAGAGTGTTATTGTTGTTGTGATATTTGGTTTGGATTTGAATAGGTTACTGAGTTATGGCTTGAATGACTTGTTTTTCTTTTAAGACAAGTTTGCTTGAAGTTTGGTACAGGCAGGCTTGTGCTTCTGTTGTTTGTTATTTCTTTGAGGCAGGTTTGGAGGAAACAGGCTTGTTGGTATTTTGTTGTTTTGGAGGTTTTATGCAGGTTACATGTTTGTGTAGTTTTTGACAGGCTTAAAGTTATGCAGGCAAGCTTATGCTTCTGGTTTGGTAACTAGCAGTTTGCTTTAGGCAGGCTTGTTGTGCTTGCTTGAAGGCAGGTTACAAGTTATGCTTCTTGTTTGCTATGCTTGTGTTTACAAGCAGTTTGCAGGTTTTACAAACTTGCAGGTTTTGCTTGCAATTTTATAGTTTGTGGTTTTTTGCTCTGAACTGCTCTCTTTCTGTTCTCCTCCCCCTTGAACTGTTAGAACAATGTTATATTTATCTATTCCTTAAGCCTGCCAAACTGCAAACCTGCTTCACTCTCTCTTTTCTCTCTCTATAAAAGCATATTTTATTGCTTAAAGTACTTTTATATTTCTAAAAAGATTGTTGGCTAGGGAAATGATGAAAAGTTTTGACACAGTGCTTGCTTGCATCTTGGTTTTCCTCTGCATTTTGTACTTCCATATTTTCTGCATTGACAGTTTTGATAGCTTGTTGACAGCTTTTCTGTTTTGATAGCTTCTTGACAGTTTGTTGACAGCTTCTTTGACAGCTTGGTTGATAGTTTGTGTAACTTAGTTTGCTTTGTTTGACATTGCAACTTAGTTTGTTCAGTTTGAATTTGTGCAGCTCGTCCCTTATATTATATGCAGCCTTGTGCCTTCTATTTAATTGATTTATATGCTTGCAACAATTAATTTTACTTTTCCTCTTTGTGAACCAAGAAGAGAAATCTTCTTGTGATTTGCAAAGAGGATGAGCAAAATACGATGAAACCAAAACGATCTGATTCCGGCCAACAATCTTTAATGATGAGTTTTTTATTTATCTGTTCAAAACTGCTTTTCAATTTAACTGTACTGACTTCTTTCTTCTGTCTTTGTAGGTAAATACCAGTTGGGGTAAGGGAAGCAGCAGTAGAAGATGAAGATTTCAAGAGACTTAGAATATAGATTTATTTTCAATTATTTGTAATAAATATCATTTGTAAATATTGTAAATAAATTTACAGTATCCAAATAACATTTGTAACAACAATTAAAATAAATAAAAATCTTTTGTCAGATATCTCTCATCTCTTTTGCACTGTCTATTTAATTATTTAAATTTCTTGAATTAAAATAATTGGAAATGCATCCCAATAATTGTAACTCAGATAAAATAAATAATCAACAAACGTTGTAGTCTCGCAACCTTGCATTAACCATCATACGCCCGGCATTCCAGTTAACCATATGCATTGCACAGTTTAACAAACAAACGTCCATACGCCTTTCACTTCACTGATCAAACCAACGCTCCAACCTTTCAAATCAAAAGCCTCAGATCTTAGCCCAGATGTTTAGGTTTTGAGAAACAAACAACAATCTTGAACAAACGTCAAAACAATGTGATAGTCAATTGAAATATTGTGGATTCAATTCCTTCTGAGAACGCGCGTGCAAACCCTAATTTTGGATTTACTGTCAAAGAAACGTCTGCTTGATCAAACCCTGAACCAAACTCAACCAAATCAATAGAAACCCTAATAATCTGTTTGACTGATTCAAAATCAATGGAAACCCTAATTTTGTTCGACAGATAAAGAAAAATCTGTTTGACCGATTCTTGAGCCAATCTGAAAAACCAGGGAAAACCCTGAAGCTGTGATTTCTTGTGAAAAAGAGGAGGGCAAATTTTGGGGTACAACAGTTGCCCCTGTTCAATCTTCTTGAACCTGAAGAGTTAGACTGGTAGTTTTGTCGTTCGCGACTCGAAGTTAAAAGGAGATTGGACACTAGAGTGCCCAAAAAATTTACACTCGTCAAAGCGTAGTTGAGGGAATGGGATTAAAGATGCCATTTGGAGATGTGACAGAATCTTGTCGGAGATGGGCTTAAAGATGTCATCTGGAGGTGTGAGAGAAGTCTTACTGGAGATGGGCTTAAAAGATGCCATCCAAGAATGTTTGTTGAACTGTTATGTCGTTGGTGAGTGGACGAGTATCAAAAAGGTATCCATGTTTGGAACATCTCTGAACAGGGGGGCTGAATAAGCAATAGATTGACATCCATGTTTGGAGTGTATATGTAAACTGATTTCAGAAGTTGAAGTTGAATAAGCGATAGATTAACATCCGTGTTTGGAGAATCCGTAAACTGTTTTCAAAATTTGAATCTTGAACAAGCAATAGATTAACATCCGTGTTTGGAGAATCCATAAACTGTTTTCAGAAGTTGAAGTCTGTATGAGCAGCAGAATGACTTCTGTGGCGATTGCACTGGGGAGAATCAAGCTGTTGGTGTAAAGGACAGAATGGCATCTGTGTCTGGCGCATATCTGAACTTTGAGGTTGATAGTTGAATCTAAATGAGGGATAGAATGGCCGTCGTGTCTGGGGTGTATCTAGTCTGTATCGGATTGCTGAAGTCTGAATGAGTAGTAGAATGACCGCCGCGTCTGGGGTATATCTATATTGTATTTGACTTGAAATTCTGAATGAGAAATAGAATGATCGCCGTGTCTGGGGTGTATCCATACTGATGATAGCCTTTTGATCTTATCCTGAAAAGGGTAAAAATGTTAGTTGAACACAAAGTTATGTTGCATGATATGTATGATGCAATGAATTGTGTTTCATCGATGTTTATGATATATGAATGTAATGATCATGCGTGTAAGCTGAGTAGCCGTCTTGCTGTGGAAGATAAATCCTGGTAGCTGGAGATAACGGAATCTTTGACTGCTGTCGGGGAAAATAAATTCATGACCGATGCTGGGGATTCCAAAAATCTTTGATTACTGAAGATGAGAAATCCTTGTTGACTGCTGACTGCTTGGGGAATAAGAATTCTGTGGGGGAATAGCCATACTGTTGCGGAATGGCTATCCTGTTGTAGAGTAAAAACTCAGGACTCTGGGAAAAGCTTATTCTTGTCTGGAAGAAGTTCAAGTTTAGGTTGTATGTCGCTTTAAGAATGAGAAACTTCATTCTGTCGGGAATATCAGGAAGTTGAATTGTATGTTGAGAAACAGGAAGGTATCTGCGTTTGGAGCATCTCTGGGCTGAGGATAAATTCTGAATGAGTGACAGAATGGCAACCGTGTCTGGAGCGTATATGGACTGTATCTGAAGTTGAGATCTGTATGAGTAGCAGAATGACTTTCGTGTCTGGAGTGTATCTGAAACTGTAACTGGGATCTGAATAAGTGATAGAATGGCAACCGTGTTTGGAGCATATCTGGACTGTATCTGAAGTTGAGGTCTGTATGAGTAGTAGAATGACTTCCGTGTCTGGAGTGTATCTGAAACTGTAACTGGGATCTGAATGAGTGATAGAATGGCAACCGTGTCTGGAGAATATCTGGACTGTATCTAAAGTTGAGATCTGTATGAGTAGCAAAATGACTTTCGTGTCTGGAGTGTATCTGAAACTGTAATTGGGATCTGAATGAGTGACAGAATGGCAACCGTGTTTGGAGCATATCTGGACTGTATCTGGTGCTGAGACCTGTATGAGTAGCAGAATGACTTCCGTGTCTGGAGTGTATCTGAAACTGTAAATGGGATCTGAATGAGTGACAGAATGGAAACCGTGTCTGGAGCGTATCTGGACTATATCTGAAGTTGAGATCTGTATGAGTAGCAGAATGACTTCCGTGTCTGGAGTGTATCTGAAACTGTAACTGGGATTTGAATAAGTGATAGAATGGCAACCGTGTTTGGAGCATATCTGGACTGTATCTGAAGTTGAGGTCTGTATGAGTAGCAGAATGACTTCCGTGTCTGGAGTGTATCTGAAACTGTAACTGGGATCTGAATGAGTGACAGAATGGCAACCGTGTCTGGAGAATATCTGGACTGTATCTGAAGTTGAGATATGTATGAGTAGCAGAATGACTTCCGTGTCTGGAGTGTATCTGAAACTGTAACTGGGATCTGAATGAGTGACAGAATGGCAACCGTGTCTGGAGAATATCTGGACTGTATCTGAAGTTGAGATCTGTATGAGTAGCAGAATGACTTCCGTGTCTGGAGTGTATCTGAAACTGTAACTGGGATTTAAATGAGTGACAGAATGGCAACCGTGTTTGGAGCATATCTGGACTGTATCTGGTGCTGAGATTTATATGAGTAGCAGAATGACTTCCGTGTCTGGAGTGTATCTGAAATTGTAACTGGGATCTGAATGAGTGACAGAATGGCAACCGTGTCTAGAGTGTATCTGGACTGTATCTGCAGTTGAGATCTGTATGAGTAGCAGAATGACTTTCGTGTCTGGAGTGTATCTGAAATTGAAACTGGGATCTGAATGAGTGACAGAATGGCAACCGTGTCTGGAGGGTATCTGGACTGTATCTGAAGTTGAGATCTGTATGAGTAGTAGAATGACTTCCGTTTCTGGAGTGTATCTGAAACTGTAACTGGGATCTGAATAAGTGACAGAATGGCAACCGTGTCTGGAGCATATCTGGACTGTATCTGTAGTTTGGAGATTTCTTAAAATCTTGACTGGACTGCCCCAGGTTTAATGGACTTTGAAAGATTTGTTGAAATCTTGACTGGACTGCCCCAGATTTAATGGACTTTGAAAGATTTGTTGAAATCTTGACTGGACTTCCCCAGATTTGTTGGACAATACCAAACCAAGTCTCTTTTTGTTGACGGGAGATTTTTGCAACGGGAGTATCATCCCACTTGAAGTGATTTTACTCACCGAGAGAGCTTTCGTTCCTCCGAACATTCACTGTATGAATTTCTCCGTTGTTAAACAAGTAAACCATGTGCAAACAACGATATTCAAATAATGCAAAGTTTATGCTTGTCTCGAAGTTTTGAAAAATGAGTTTTTTAGCAGAAAACTTTTTATAAGACAAATTCAACACAAGATTTTAGGGCAAAGCCTTACAGAAGTCAGGATACCGTTTATAACAGTATGCTTTCGAACTAACCCATGCTTCAATTAGGACTTTTGAAGGGTTGTAACGTGGCTTGGTTCACGGTTTAAGAAACAAAGGATAAAGGCTTAAAGTATATTTGTTCCCACCCGCTCTTCGTGATGTCCTTCAGTCCTAAACTCAGTTAATTGTGCGTCGAACTCTATTCGAGTTTGGAACGACTTTTTGGCGATGGCTCACACCAGTTGAATTTTATGGAAGGAAGTCATCATTTTTGCAACATTTTTCATGTTATTGGGGATTTATAATGACCTCTTTCTTTTGATTTGTTATCCCTAACTTTTGCCTGACTGTTCCTGTTTTCGAGATTACAGTCAGCGGGATGCCCCAACTTTCTTAAGCCTCCTTTGTAGGTTTTGGCTCAGTGGACTTTTCTCTTTTGAGAGATAATGACTGCCTATGAGATTAAGAACCATCACTGTCTTTTGGTTCCAAAGGAATGTTTTTGATGTTATTCGTTGTATTACGAACTGAGAGTTTGCGACTTTAATGCGCATCTTTTTTTGAATTAACTGAGAGACTACCCTGCCCCAGGTTTAAATCAAAGGTTTCATTTTGTTTTAAAACAGAAAACTCCTACTTCTTTGGCTCGAAGGGGTTGACTAGGGATTATCTTCCTTATAACTCCAGTGTTTAGGATTTGAAAGAAACGCCTGTACATCGTCAGCAAGGTCTGTTCAAAAGCATATTGTATGAGATTATGGTATTGTTTCGTCATCCTCCCTCTAAAGGCTTGTAGCTTTTTATCAAGAGTTAAATATCATAAAGAAAGCATAAGAATAGTTAAAACGAATGGATGAATTCAATACAAACATATGCAATGCATTAATGAAACAGAGTTTGACATCAACAGATAATTGTTCGAATAACAAAAGAAATTACAACTTGAAAATTCAAATGGAACAAAAGTCTCTCAGTTCAAGCTTTGTCATTTCAAATGGAAAACCCCTAGCGGAAGATTTTCATCTCACCATCCGACATGAATTCCAGCACTCCTTCGTCAATCAAGTCTTGGATCTTGTTTTTCAAAGCCCAACAGTCATCGGTGTTATGTCCAGGACTATGGGAGTGGTATACACAAAACGCGTCGGGGTGATAGCTAGGAGTAGAGGTATTGGGTTTTCAAATAGGATCCCTTAAGGCAAGCAGATTGACCTTCAACAGGCGTTTCAATATTAGAGATGATGGTATGTCAGTCTCAGAGAAATGTCTTCCAGACGTATTTTTCTTACGCCACTTACCCTGTTGACGCTGACAAGGTTGTTGCTGGGCTTGTGACCCTGAAGCAAGTTGAGGAGATTTTCCCTTGTCTTCTTGTCTCAAAGGGGGTTGAATGATGACTTGATCTTCAACCTTAGATGTTTTCTCCACTTGGTTGTCTCGAAGCAGTTTGTTGACGAGAACCCTGAGCTCCTCTTGTCTTTGAGCCAAGTCTTGAATGAGAGCCATCTGGCCCACCGGTTGTCCCATCATCTGGATCTTCATTGTTGCCAGCTCAATCTGCAGTTCCTCCAACTGATCATTCCTGATACTGCTTGAATTCCCTAGGACCATGCCCCTTGTGAGGAGAGCTTTCACTTCTTCTTGCCCCTGGGACAGGTTCAAGAACATTTCTTGAAGTTGAGCATTTTGATCCTGGATATCTTTGACAGTCCTCTCTGGAGCCATCTCTACTGAAATAAAAAGTAGGAGAATAAGGAAACCTGAAAAGGAAAACCTGTTATGATACAATGCATGATATGTGGATGCATGTTTTCAAGAATCTCTCGGGGTAAACACAAGAGAAATGTTAAAGATTGAACTTCGATCAACATCTTTGATTGGAGAGCTTCGTATCGGTGGATGTTTTTCCACGAGAATCAAGCTCACCATGTCGAGTGGCTCATATCCCCTGATTCAAGTTGTTGCACTTGATCTTTGACGGCGTTTGCTTAGAGAGGAACCATCCTTCCCTTTGGTAGACGTCTGGTTCAACGTGACCCTGCATCAAAAGACCCTCGAGATCCTTGAAATGGTTATTGAAAATGCTATGGTATGATGTCATGATGTTATGTACATGTATGCAAAAGTAAGCAAGTGTATATACAGACAGTCATATTCACACAAAGCAAACAAGTCCTTAGGTTTAGGCTTGCCTGGGGTTTGTAGGTAAATACCCTCTTGAAGTTAGTTGGCTCAACCTGTCCTAAAATAGAAACCGGGTTCTAAGGAGCTCAATATCACTGGATTATTTTCTATGTTCATTGTTTTGGTTTAGCCACTTAACTGGCGACCAAAATATTCCAAGAAAACAATCCTCAATGAGTGTAGTATCGAGTATCTACCAACTTCTGACTGCACCAAAGTCGGTCATCTCACTACCCCTAAAAAAGGCCAAGATGGTCAAGTAAGGTTCTAAGAGTTCGTTAGTGCTTCATGACATCGCTCAGCGGCCCCGTATTCTCCTTGACTACTCAAGGGCTACCGGTACCCACAAATATGTCACACTAACATAGCTACTGCTTTAACCATGTCGGTATACCCCTCACAGTTTATTGCTATTTACCTAAAAAGGTGCCCCAAAATCCGGGTGTAGGATTTACAACAAACCCAAAAAAGGAACCCAAAAAGTAAAGCAATCAAAGTAAGCATGTAAAGGTGATCTAATAACCCTAAGGTAACCCCACTTTTAGAAAAGTCCCCAGCAGAGTCGCCAGTTCTGTGATACGGTGGGAGAACTGACTTGGGATTTGCGTTTGTTTTCGCACTTGTTCGGTTTAGCAAGAGTTGCCACCGACTTTTTATTTTATCCTAAGGAAAGGTCAAAAAGCACAGGAAAGACCTTTGAGATGTTTTCGTGGGTTCGGGGGTAGATTATGAAAAGGGAAGGTTCTAGCACCCTTTTCATCCATGGTTATCCATGGGCTCTTAGTTACTTGTATTAGATGACTTGCCTTTGCTTTTCAATTGTTTGAAATGGTGCTTTGTGTGTGTGGTTTTGAAAATGTTTTGAAAAAGATGCCTTGTCTAGGCAACCTTTGTAATGACAATTGTTTGAGTATATACAAAGGTGTATGTCTTTTTGAAAAGATAATTTCAATGTTTTGAAAGTTGTTTTGAAATTGTTTTTGAAGTTGTGTTGTGATGTGTGTTTGAAAAATGGCAAGGATGTTTTGCAATATTTTTGATCAAGTAACTAAGAGTTTGTCTACCCTATTTTACTCAAAGATTTTTCTTATGTTTTAACCCTTTTAACAGTGTTGTTTCACCATTGTGTTTGATGAACAACCTTGCGTTAGGATGTTAACGGGACAGGCGCGGGTCATCGTATGCAATCATTGAAGGCAACTTGTGAGACGCTCTAGCAATTTTATAAGGAACGAGATCGTTTTATCGAAGGCAACATCGAGGGACTAACGATCTTTGTTTATCGAAGGGACATTTGCTAGAATGTCTCATACTCGAGGGACATGATTGCATTTTCCGAGGCAACAAGCGAGGTTACCCTAGAGGTGCAAGTGTGAATTGTGTATTGATTTTCATGCATTTATATTGTGTTAGGTTATCTAGCGGTTGATTTTGAATCTTCGCATAAAAACCCTAATTACTATACAATATATGGAAAGCGATAAATTGCGGGAATTTAAAGTCTAAGTTATTACAAATAAGTATTCGGGGATGGGGGTACAAATGTTTACAAATGGGGATTAGTCTTATCAGAATAGTAATGTCCAAATATTATTTACAACCAAATTGAATCGTCGCATTCTCAATGTAAAAATATAACAAGATATAAGAATCAAAGAGAATAAAAAGTATTGTGAAATGCATATGATTATTTACAAATGATCAAAAGGTTAACCTAATGCAAAATAAGTATTTTTATTATTATTTTCGTGTTTTTGTTAATTATGTATAAACAAAAGGTTTTTTAAAGAAAGAAATATTTAACTTAAAAAATCTAATATTTATATATTTTAAGTTTTTAAGGTAATGAAAATTACTAATAAAATTTTATACAAAAATTAATATATCATTTTTTATTTAACAAAAATAGGTTATGAAAAAAAAAGAAAATAAGGTGATAATATAAAAAAAAAGGGTATTGATTTGTAAACATAAGAAAAATAAGAAAAGAAGTTAAATTGGCTTTAGGGGATATGTTTGGCCCAAAGAATGAGGATAAGATGAGACAAAACGGGAGTGTGGCGCTGAGAGTGTTGGGCTTTAGGGTTCAGTTTATGGGGCAGGCCCAAAGGCATTGTACAATGTTTTTCTGTTAGGGTTTGCATTGTTTGGCTCAGAACCTATGTTTACAATTTGAAACGGTGCCGCTCTCCTCTCATCTTCTCCGCCTCTTCATCGTTCTCAAACAGAGCTTCTGATGTCTCCTCCTCTCTTTAGGCTACCAGAGAGATGCCTCCACTCTCCTCTCTCCACGGTTGCTCAGGGCGATGAAAAAGGTACTGATTTTCTTCTTAATGCGTTTTAGGGTTTTTAGATTCGTGCATGTTTTAGCTTTTTACATGTTTTGATCTTTGATTGTTTATGTTTGTGATGTGAGATGCAGAAAAAGGAAATTGATACCTTGGGGTTTTATTTCTGGAGAGGAGGTGGAAGGTTGGACGGTGGCGCTCTCAGGTGGCCGGAGAAGGGAGAAACACGATGACCGCGCTTGCTTTCTGGTATTTGTATCTTTCTCCTTGAACTGTTTTGTGATGACAATAATTCTGAAAACACTATTCCATTAGCTTCTGAATCTCTTCCTTTCTTGGGTATCCTTGATTCTGTGATGAACTTTTGTTCTGAGATTTGTTTTTTTTTATAAGTTTTTCTTTTCGAATATCTTGTTTATTCTATGATGAATTTCATTCTGAGATACTTGTTTGCTTCTGTTGATTTGGATTATGATGATTCTGTGATGAACTCTTGTTCTGAGATTGCTTGTTTGCTTCTTACTTTCTTCCTTTCTTTGGGCTTTGTTGGCTGATGGTTTTGCATATGATGAACCCTGTTCTGAGGTGCTTGTTATTATTACTGTGGACTTGGTGTTTGGATTTGTTGACTCTGTGATGAACTTTGTTCTGAGAATGTTATTGTTGTTGTGATATTTGGTTTGGATTTGAATAGGTTACTGAGTTTTGGCTTGAATGACTTGTTTTTCTTTTAAGACAAGTTTGCTTGAAGTTTGGTACAGGCAGGCTTGTGCTTCTGTTGTTTGTTATTTCTTTGAGGCAGGTTTGGAGGAAACAGGCTTGTTGGTATTTTGTTGTTTTGGAGGTTTTATGCAGGTTACATGTTTGTGTAGTTTTTGACAGGCTTGAAGTTATGCAGGCAAGCTTATGCTTCTGGTTTGGTAACTAGCAGTTTGCTTTAGGCAGGCTTGTTGTGCTTGCTTGAAGGCAGGTTACAGGTTATGCTTCTGGTTTGCTATGCTTGTGTTTACAAGCAGTTTGCAGGTTTTACAAACTTGCAGGTTTTGCTTGCAATTTTACAGTTTGTGGTTTTTTTCTCTGAATTGCTCTCTTTCTGTTCTCCTCCCCCTTGAACTGTTAGAACAATGTTATATTTATCTATTCCTTAAGCCTGCCAAACTGCAAACCTGCTTCACTCTCTCTTTTCTCTCTCTATAAAAGCATATTTTATTGCTTAAAGTAATTTTATATTTCTGAAAAGATTGTTGGCTAGGGAAATGATGAAAATTTTTGACACAGTGCTTGCTTGCATATTTGTTTTCCTCTGCATTCTGTACTTCCATATTTTCTGCATTGACAGTTTTGATAGCTTGTTGACAACTTTTCTGTTTTGATAGCTTCTTGACAGTTTGTTGACAGCTTCTTTGACAGCTTGGTTGATAGTTTGTGTAACTTAGTTTGCTTTGTTTGACATTGCAACTTAGTTTGTTCAGTTTGAATTTGTGCAGCTCATCCCTTATATTATATGCAGCCTTGTGCCTTCTATTTAATTGATTTATATGCTTGCAACAATTAATTTTACTTTTCCTCTTTCTGAACCAAGAAGAGAAATCTTCTTGTGATTTGCAAAGAGGATGAGCAAAATACAATGAAACCAAAACGATCTGATTCCGGCCAACAATCTTTAATGATGAGTTTTTTATTTATCTGTTCAAAACTGCTTTTCAATTTAACTGTACTGACTTCTTTCTTCTGTCTTTGTAGGTAAATACCAGTTGGGGTAAGGGAAGCAGCAGTAGAAGATGAAGATTTCAAGAGACTTAGAATATAGATTTATTTTCAATTATTTGTAATAAATATCATTTGTAAATATTGTAAATAAATTTACAGTATCCAAATAACATTTGTAACAACAATTAAAATAAATAAAAATCTTTTGTCAGATATCTCTCATCTCTTTTGCACTGTCTATTTAATTATTTAAATTTCTTGAATTAAAATAATTGGAAATGCATCCCAATAATTGTAACTCAGATAAAATAAATAATCAACAAACGTTGTAGTCTCGCAACCTTGCATTAACCACCATACGCACGGAATTCCAGTTAACCATATGCATTGCACAGTTTAACAAACAAACGTCCATACGCCTTTCACTTCACTGATCAAACCAACGCTCCAACCTTTCAAATCAAAAGCCTCAGCTCTTAGCCCAGATGTTTAGGTTTTGAGAAACAAACAACAATCTTGAACAAACATCAAAACAATGTGATAGTCAATTGAAATACTGTGGATTCAATTCCTTCTGAGAATGCGCGTGCAAACCCTAATTTTGGATTTACTGTCAAAGAAACGTCTGCTTGATCAAACCCTGAACCAAACTCAACCAAATCAATAGAAACCCTAATAATCTGTTTGACTGATTCAAAATCAATGGAAACTCTAATTTTGTTCGACAGATAAAGAAAAATCTGTCTGGCCGATTCTTGAGCCAATCTGAAAAATCAGGGAAAACCCCGAAGCTGTGATTTCTTGTGAAAAAGAGGAGGGCAAATTTTGGGGTACAACAGTATTTATTTCCCAGGAAGGCTATCCCAGGGCATCTTTTGTTGGAATAAGTTTTCATGGTATAAAGTTTCAATTCGTATTTTTTCTCCAGGGAGGTAGGCTTGGATTCCCCAGTGAAGTTTGATTGTTTCAGCGTCAGTCTGCTTTATTTGAGGCTGGTCTTGCAATCTTCAGTAGGCATGTTACTTTTAAAAACTGGTTTCTTCGATGAAGCTGAAAGAAGGATGTTCTATCCTGGTATCTGTTTGATTTGTCTACCTCATAATTAGGTTTCTGCTTAGAAAAGTTAAAAGTAGACAACAGGTTTGGTTTCCGTAATTGGCCTTTACCTTTCTTGGAATGATCATTCTAGTTGAAGTTTAGCCAAGTGTTGTTAGTACCTGAGGCGGTTTTGCCTGGTTGTTCCCCATGTTAGGTATCTGTTTTGTCAGCATACGCACGATAGCACTCATGCATTCATACATACATCATGCATGGCTAAAATTGACAAATCATTGTTCATTGACATTTTGCTCTGGCCTTCCTACAACGCTCATTGCTTAGATGGATTGGGTTTTCCCTCTTGAGTTTATTTCTCAAAGGATGTATTCTGGTTGACTGTCTTGTTCCAGTTTATTTCTGGTTTGAATTCGTGGTTCCACAATAATATTATTTACTTTGGATTTCTAAAAACTTTGAGTTTTAGTTTGTGCATTTATTTTGCACGAGAAGACTTTATCTCCTCAGCAGGAATATCGTGGCATTTCCCCAGGAAGTCATATTTCTATCCCCAGGAAGTCATATTTCTATCCCCAGAAAGTCGTTTCTTTTTGCAATCCTTTAGGACAACAAGTAACAGATCTCTTTATTTGAGCAACTTATGTTTCCCTATAAAAGTCGATGTAACTTTTTCTACCTCCTCTATGAAAGGATAGTTTGCAGTCCGTCGTTAGTTTACGCCAGTGGATGACAAGACTTTCAAATTCGCAGAAACAGTTCATTGTGAAATCTTTACAAGTGGTAATCTCTTTATTTGAGACAGCTTATATATTACCCATTCCAAGCAGAGTGCCTTGGTTAAAGAAGAAGTTGAGACCCGTTCTAAGAAAAACACCAGAATCTTGGGGAAACTTATTATCTTTTTTCTATCTTCAGTGAACGTTGATAGTTCATCGTCAGTGAACGGCGGTGATATGATATATTTTCTTTCTACCTTCATTGAATGTTGGTAGGACATCGGTAGTGAACGTTGGTGTTTGTTATCTTTTTTCTATCTTTAGTGGACATTGATAGTTCATCGTCAATGAACGACGGTGATATGATATATTTTCTCTTTCTACCTTCAGTGAAAGTTGGTAGACCATCGGCAGTGAACGTCGATGTTTGTTATCTTTTTACTATCTTTAGTGAACATTGGTAGTTCATCGTCAGTGAACGGCGGTGATATGATATATTCTCTTTCTACCTTCAGTGAAAGTTGGTAGACCATCGACAGTGAACGTTGATGTTTGTTATCTTTTTTCTACCCTCAGTGAACGTTGGTAGTTCATTGTCAGTGAACGGTGGTGATATGATATATTTTCTTTCTACCTTCATTGAACGTTGGTAGGATATCGGCAGTGAACGTCGGTGTTTGTTATCTTTTGCTATCTTCAGTGAACGTTGATAGTTCATCGTCAGTGAACGGCAGTGATATGATATATTCTCTTTCTACCTTCAGTGAAAGTTGGTAGACCATCGGCAGTGAACGTCGATGTTTGTTATCTTTTTGATATCTTCAATGAACGTTAATAGTTCATCGTTAGCGAACGGCGATGATATGATATATTTTCTCTTTCTACCTTCAGTGAAAGTTTGTAGACCATCGACAGTGAACGTCAGTGTTTGTTATCTTTTTGATATCTTCAGTGAACGTTGATAGTTCATTGTCAGTGAACGGCGGTGATATGATATATTCTCTTTCTACCTTCAGTGAAAGTTGGTAGACCATCGGCAGTGAACGTCGATGTTTGTTATCTTTTTTCTATCTTCAGTGAACATTGATAGTTCATCATCAATGAACGGCAGTGATATGATATTTTCTCTTTCTACCTTCAGTGAAAGTTGGTAGACCATCGGCAGTGAACATCGATGTTTGTTATCTTTTTGCTATCTTCAGTGAACGTTGATAGTTCATCGTTAGTGAACGACAGTGATATGATATATTCTCTTTCTACCTTCAGTGAATGTTGGTAGCTTCGCCTTCAGTAGAAGTTGGTGTGTCCTTTAACCATCCTACTATGCTCTCCGATTCAGTTCTTTTGGTCCACCAGTGATTTATTTTCCTGGTGGCGTTGCTCCTTTGTTTCTTTATCATTGTTGCATCCCCAGTGATACTTCGCATCTCTTTGGTATTGTTCATATGCATTCATATACATAAGCATTTGCATGGCATCTTAAGGCCAAAAATAGGGTTCTTTTTTATATTTAAGTATTTTCGATCGCATCGACATGAAGATTTTTAACCTTCGTATCTCTGGATAGAAGAAACTTAAATAAGGGCAGTTGTTGTACCCTAATTTTTGCCCCTAAGATCCCTTCATCATACCATGTTGTTTCACTCACAACAAGATCACACTAGGATTCTTGGTTCCCCTCCCCGCATTTAGCTTTGCTCTTTTTGAGGAGTCACCAAGCACCTTGACTTATGTTCCTTTTGTGATCATGAATATTGTTTTAATTGCTTCACTTAAATAATGAAATACAATGTTGGCTTGTCCTGCTTGTTATCCATATAGGTAAGGGCAATGAGATTTATCAAGTTACTCCATGGGTTTATGAGTTTATTTCCATTCCCTAGTCAACATAGCTTGAGAAGTTAAAACCTCACCATTGGATTGGTTTTGTAAGAATTTGCATGGCAAAGTTTCTTTGGTTCACCACATTTCAATGTTATCAAGATTAATTCAAAAGTACAAGGGGTTGATTGGAGAAGTTGCCATGTTTGGACAAGGCCTTGATCCTATTGGTCACAAGAGCATATTTCTCTCAAAATTAAAGATATGGAAGTGGTTTGGTGGCTATGTGTCCTCATTATCATCCTCAAAAACTTCTATTCACAAAGCAAGAATATTTGCACAAGAAGTTTGTTCAAACTTGTCAAAGTTCCTCAAAGCATTCTCTTGATCTAGAAGCTAGGGTTTTGAACTTCAAAGGAGCATATCTTGCTCACCTTTTGGTATTTTTGAGTGATTCTAAAGACATATTTCTATTCAAAGGGTTATCAACAAATCACTTCAAAAGTTCCAAGGATTTTTCATGAGGAAGGAACTTGGTGAAGAAGAAAGATTACAAGTCATCCAGATGAATCCACAATTTTCCATATGTGACTTCAAATGGTCATAACTTGGTCAATTTTTATCACCTTGAGTCTATTCTTTTTCCATAATTATCTTCAAGATGTGTACTTTATGCCTTCTTTTATGTGCAAAGTGAGAAAGTGGATGGAACTTTCCTTAAATATGCAAAAGATTATATGTCATTTCATGATTTTTGGCCAAATTCAACAAGTCATAACTTTCTCAATTTTTGGATATTTTGAGTGGTTCAAGTTTCAAAATGTCATTAAAGAGATATACTTCATTCCATATTTTTTGGTCAAGATCAAATTCCAAGTGGAAGGCCATGTTTGGATGCAAAAGAATATAGGTCATTTTTGAAGAAGAATTTGAAATATTTCTAAGTATGAAAAGTCAACTATTTTTCTTCAACTTTGACTCCATGTAACTTTCATATCAAGCATCCATTTGATTACATTCTTTTTCCATTTCAAAGCTTGTAACCTCATCTTTCCAAAGCACCAAGAATCATGCCCTAAGACCCCTTGAGTTGGAAATGCCATGGATTTGAATTTGGTAACTTGAAACAGATTTTCTCACAAAGTCATAATTTTGAAATCCATAATGTGACTTCTAAACACAAGATTTATGCGTGTTTTTTATTTAAACTTGATTAGCAAACTTGCCAGAAGTGATTAACACCCCAAAATGCAAGATTTGGTTGAGTTTTGATGGAAATGAAGTCACACTTCACTCGTGCTCGACCCTCACTCAATTATCCTCCAAACTTCCTTGTTTCTTCAAATTTTCATTCTCATTCACTTCCCTATAAATAGAGGGCCATCCCCCATCCATTTTCCCAAGCTTTGAGAGCCAAGAACACCCTGCCAAAACCTCGCACGAACCCATCTTTTTTGAATTCAGTTTCTGAGATTTAAGCTCCCTTTTCCAAAATTCTTTGCGCATTCATCATTATTGATCATCATATAAACTCTCCAGAACTTAAATCAATCAAAACGAGCCATAATTCTAGCTACAGAAGTCCAGTTTCAGAGCATCTTCCTTGAACTTCGAAAAGGTAGAATTCTCCACCATTTGGATCTAAATCAAGCACTAATCTATTCTACTCCTTCTCCTGATTCTCATGCTGCTTACAATTTTTAAATCCATTGAGAATTGAGAGAGAAACCTCAAATTGAAGGTGCTCGATATTTTCTGGGTTTTTGATTCATATCTCTCTCCATATCTTATATAAATTTGGCGTGATGGTTGTGTTAGAATCGTCTTGAAGAGACGAGTTCAATGATGCTAGCCTGAGATCCTAACTTTTCCATTTGAAGGATCTCATAAAATCCCCATTGTAGGGTGTCTGGAGGTTGAAGACGATGACATGTCTCGTCTCAGCCAATGATAGCCTGCCAAACGTTTTAATTTCATTGGTTGCCCTTTTTCTGATCCCATGTGTATCTCACTAAGGTCCATATCAAGCACAACGCGTCTGGTCCACTGTATTAGCTTACTAACGCGTTTTGATTATGATCTGATGGTCCACATCTTTTTGGTTTTATTTTATTTTCTGATTTTATAATTTTATTGATTAAATTTTCAAAAATTCATAACTCTTTTATTTTTCATCCAAAAATTATGAAAAAATTCACAAAAATACTTTGAATTATTTCTGATCTCATGACTATTTTTTCACATTTTTATTTTGACATTCGGTATTTTTTTATATTTTTTTGTATTATTTGCTTTCTTTTAATTACTTAAAAAATACTTTCTGACATTTTTTAATTCTGAAATGTTATTTTGCATATTTTTGACTTTCTGAAAATTTTATAGAATTTTATGTTGAGGTTTACTATTTTTGATGTTTTTTATGTTTGTTTGAGCAATTTTAAATAGTTTAAAAATAGTTTCTGACTTTAAAAAATTACCAAAAATTTTATAAAAATATTTGGATCCATTTCTGATTTTTCTATGGCCTTACTTCTCACTTCTTGATTAATTTGAACATAATTGATATTTTTCTCATTATTTTCTATTTTTAAAACATTTTTTTATATATTAAATGTGATATTATTTTGTGATAATTTTCTGGCTAATCTTGGGTTAGGTTTTGGATCATGAACTTTATTAACATCATTGGATCTATGGTGTTGATTATAGTTTGATTAAAATTTAATTCAAATGTGGTTTGTATATTTTTTTACCCTATCCCTCTTCATCTCATCCCCTTCTTATTGCACTAAATATTGTTGGAGCATGATCTCTATATCATGTCTCAAAATAAATGGTGCATAGATTGCTATTGACCGGCCTCAAAATAGGTGTGACTTCTATATAAGTCCACTTACGATTGCTTAACATAGCGCTAAATTTTGTCCCGATTTGAATAAATGATCATTCGTGGCCCAAACTTATGATTGCAAGCCCAAGTATGTTAATTTGATCTCTTTGATCCAATAACCTTGAGATTCATTGTGTGGAGGCTTTGGTTCTACCAATCCTCTAATGGATCAACAACACCTTTGGTCAACGCGGATCACTTAAACATCGTTGATCATTAAATGGTACTTGTGAGAATTCCAAATGGATGATATACTTGACAAAAAGAAAATGCAACTTGTTGTGTGGAGGCTTTGGTTCTACCAATCCTCTAATGAGTTCCAAATATAAGTTTCAAGATGGTCATCCAACTAACCACTAATTATTGACTTGTTTTATCTTATGCTTTTATTCTTTTTTATGTTTTATGTACTATTTACTTTTAGCATTTACATTTCATGCCATTTTCATATTTGCTCATTTGAGCATTTATTTTCTTGCCATTTTTACTTTGCTCACTTGAGCTTTTTCTTTTCCTTTCTTAAGATACTTAATAATCAACATAAACCTTAAAAAATATTTAATGGTACTTGGACTATTTGGTTACTATCCTTGGCATTATGGAGCATGGGACTTTTTCTTGGACTTAGGATTAGAAACCTTGGCCTATCTTGGAGACCTTGTGATCTTATCTGATTATTTTGTCTGGAGTTCTTGAGGTTTACCTCAAAACATTGGGTTGTTTGTTTGTTTTGTGTGCAGATTATTGTGATTACATACTTTGTTTGTAATCTGGAATTCAACCGTATACAGCCATTACTCTGCCTAATTTTTGTGAAGACTTAATACACTTGAAGTTTGGTTCTCTCAAGAGGACTAGTATCTTTGCTTGATTGGTTTCAATCCAAGGAATGGGAATTCTATCTTGGCTCATAATGTCAAGTTTTGGATTCTTGTTGGTTATATGGTTCTTATCCCTAGCTTTTACCTTATGCTTTAGGATAGTCTCTTCTTCTCCTCCCATCTTCTTTAATTTCAAAGTCTTCTCCCTCCTTTTGAAAACTCTTCTTGTTTTGAAACTTAAACTACTTTCATAATAAACTTGGACTTAGGTCCATGCATTTTCAAAATATTTTCATAAATAAACTTCAATCAATTCAATAATACCTTGACATTTTTTTGTGAGAAGACTAAAAGTAAATCAATCTCATTCAAACCATTTTGCCATTTTGGCTTTTGCTTTAAAACTTTTCTCAAAATATTGGACTCTTGTCAATCCTTATAGTGATGCAACAACTATACTTCTATAATATATAGTGAAGTGAGATATTTTCCACTTGGGTGTTGAGTGAGGCATTGTTGATTTTAAAATACAAGCCATATCCTCCACTTTGAGATGATGCAAATTCTCCTTTCTCATGATTATGGACAGTAAGTATATTTTACACACGGACAATGACAATGATGTCTTATCTCTTAAAATCAACTAACACACTTGTGTTTCAAATTTTTAAAAGAGGAACTACATGTACCCTGATCCCCTATTGCACGAAAGGTGGTACGTAGGCACTAAAGGTTTGCAACCGCGACGGTAAAAACCTTACTACTTATCGGTTTACGAACGAAAGTGTGGTGGACACACGGCTCGCTGTACGTTCCTTTAGCTATAGGCGTGTCCAATCCGAGAATAGTCCGTTCCACATAGTGCAAGGAAGCTCAGTGGGGTTTCATACGAGTGCAAAAATCATTAAAAAAATACTTCTCTTCTCACCTCCACCATCTATTTCTATATAACATATTTTATAGCCAAAATATACAGATTTTTCAAAGAGGTTCCTACGGAGTACCATAGATGTTTAGGGTGCTAATACCTTCCCTTTTCATAAACAACCCCCTTACCTTGAATCTTTCCCCCTCTTTTGGGTTATTCGCTCTTTTCCCATTCCTTTGGAAACAATAAAGCACGGTGGTGATTTTTATTTTGATTTGTATAAAGTCTAGTCAATCCAATGGCTTAGTCTTGAACATTTCTACCGCTACATCGACCATGAAGGCTGATGTTATCCAAATATTACAAAATTAAGGGCATGCATGCCCAAATAAAAGATAGTCGGGCAATGATTACAAAATTACAGATACGCAGGCCCAAACAAAATAAAAGAAATGCCAAAAAAACATCAATCACTTCGCGGAGTACCCTCTTCGGTCTCTAGCTCAGAAGATTCAAGAGGAGGGACCACTTTACCATTAACCACCT
The DNA here is from genome assembly GCA_948472305.1 of Vicia faba. Taxonomy (NCBI): domain Eukaryota; kingdom Viridiplantae; phylum Streptophyta; class Magnoliopsida; order Fabales; family Fabaceae; genus Vicia; species Vicia faba. The sequence goes on along the minus strand of OX451735.1, from coordinate 646,443,532 downwards.
GAGACAAAACTCCAGCACCTTTAGTGTTGAGCCCCAGATTCAGCAAGGTTAACTAAGCCATCACGATCTTAAAGCCTCCGGACATCGCGTCCATATAGTTTGACTCAAGAACATGGATTCGAGCAACCAGTTTTGCACGACTCTTCAAGTTGGTGACTCCCTCAGGCTCATATTTTGTGGGCAGTACGACAACTTTTAAGTCGGCGACCTCCTTCTCCAGATTTTTCTTCTCGAGCAGCAATGAATCCCTCTCCTCAGAAAATATGGATGCTTTCTCCTTATTATTTGTTAGCTCGTAAGCCCGCGCCTGGAAATTTTCTTTGCTCTGCCCAAGGGAGGTCTCCAGCTTCTTCACCTTTTCCTAGAGAGTTGTTTTCTCCGACTCCAACTTGCTCACCATGGCAGAAGAACTGGCCCTCTCACCTACGAGGATCACAACCATCTTCGCAACCTTCATTAGACTAACCATGCTCGATGCCAGATGTTTTCTTTTACCCTCCTCATTGAGCCGCCTGATAATGGCAGACTTATCATTAGATATGGCCAGAGGAAACCCTTCAAAAAATCCTTCTCAACAAAGCAAGGAGGAAGGTTAAAGGCCTGAGCACACGGTCCATCCTCAGTCAAATCCACATGCTAATTTTCAGGGCAACCCCTCTTCTTCCCCGACAGGGCCGCAAGCTGAACGACATTATGAGACCCTGACGAAGATAGAGTCAATGAGAGTAGGCTAATTAGGATTCACTAACCTCTTGTTGCTCTTTTTATCCTGAGTCAATTTCAGCAAATATTCACGATGCTCTGCCATCTTACCAGCAAAAACAAATATAACATGATCGAGTTAGTACCACGGGGAGGACATATACAGATAAATTTAAAACAAAAGGCAACAAAAATGCGCGGGTAGAGTCCTAGAAGAGCGACGACATCTCCATAAGTACGACATTCAATGAATACTTTGGTATTGATCATGCGCACCTCGAATGTAGGTTCACCATCACCATCAAGGACGTCGTCTCCCTCCCGCGTCACCCATCTGGAGAGGAAGAAATCATCGACGAATTTGTTGAGGACGTTGAAGGCCCCTTCATCCTTGCTGCACATACTATCGACAGAAGTATGGTAGTGACCGGGCCCATGGTCGTAATGAGACCGACACCAATGGATAGGAAATTTGAAGAGCCTCCTGATCTATTTGGTTCCATCTTCGTCATAATAAACTTCCCTGTCCTTGTCGATGACAGTAGCTGGGTTGAACACCACATCCACGACCTCTTGAGATGAGGGTTGCACGACATACCATTTTCCTTGAAGTCACGGACAAAGTCCATATACATCCTGATCAGTCTCTTGGGTTTCTTGAAAGAAACCCAACTATGCTTTCCTCCCTTAGATTATCGTTGAAGGTGGAAAACCCTAAAGAACAAGGGAATCGTCAATCTAATTCTTAGATATCGGTAAGTGATCGCAAATGCCCGTATAAAGGTGATCGCGTTGGGATGCAGTTGGGAGGCCTCCAGAGACAAATAATTAAAGATGCCCATTTGAAAGTCGTGAAAGGGCAAACGAAGCCCCAAATCTTTGAAGACGATCTCATACATAGGGAAGCGATCTTCTTGGAAATTTGAGCATATCCTGGCCGTAGGGGTCGGGCGAAAGATCATGAAATTTTTTCTGAAACCTTCTTGGTCACTGCCATATTCGACGAATATGTACGCCTCCCTCTGTGTATTGTAGAAGACCGATGCTATTCCTCGAGGCTCCGGCCAAACCCAAGATAATGATTCATTGGTGATAGTGTTGACCAAGTGGAGATCCTCGTCGACTCCACTCGCCTTTTCTATTTCGATGTGCTCGTCTTTGGCGGCCACCTCATCTGGTTCGACCATTTCACCTGTAAAGAAGAGGAAACCAGTGAATTTGATGGATAAATCAAATTCACCCTTCCACCGTAAAACAAGTGAAAGGGGGTTTCTACGACCAAACTGCATCGACAAACCCTTGATCAACGAGAAGCGAACAATATTATGAACGCGACGAGAGAAGGATGAATCCCTTGAGCAATATCATGGGTCCCGTGAAGAGAAGATGAACTTCCCTAGTAATCAAATGAGTATTGCGAAGAATGAGATGAATCTCCTGGGTAATCCCATGAACATTGTGAGGAGGGGATGAATTCCCCGAGAAATTTCATGTGTTACGCAAGGAGCAGATGAGTTTCACGAGCCAACTCGTGAGTATCACGAAGAGAGGTATGAATATCCTGAGGAAAAATCCCCCAGATAGTGAAATTCAGGAAATCCATGAATTTTGTAGAGAAACCCCTATAGAAATTTCCATAAAATGCAAAAACCATATATAAACAAGAATGATCATAGAGAAACACTTACTTGAGTGAAATTGGTATGGATTCTGCGGCGGGAGTTGCAATGGTATTCGCGACTGAGAGGAAAACTAATGGCAGTGAAAAGAAATAAGGAAACAAGAACTTGAAAACAGTACAAATGATCCCTTGGGTGCTATTTATAAAACATGTACGGAAGACGAAGCATCGCGTTGAATAACGTGTGAGCTATTCGTTTCACCGCCACCCACGCATTCAGAGTCATAATGACCTCTACTCCCTAGGCTATCATCCTACCCTAAGAGCTACGCCAAGTGGCCCACAAAGTGATTTTCATGCAAATTCTTCATCTCTCCGCGAATCGAGAAACGTGTCAAATATCCCCGCAAACACACTTTAACTTCTATCCAAACATCTACCATATAAGGATGACCTTGTCCCTTAAAGAAACAAAGGACCCTGATGTAGCTGTCCTTGTCGGACCGACAAGTTGGTCTTAAGTCATAGCTCCTCACTTTAGAAGAAACGATTTGGGGGGATCCTGTTTTGGTCTGGGCCTGCACTTGGCCCAAACATCATACAACGCCCAATCTAACTGTGTTGTAGAAGAAGACCAGCATGGGTGAGTCTGCCCTTGACCATGTCGGGCAGTGATCTTGTTCCTCTCATCAAGGATATATTCCCCGGGGACATAACTTACATCATACCTGCTGAGGAGGATCAACGACACTCAAGAGGTCCTCGTGAGCACCCTCCTCGTAGGGCAGGCATCCAATGCCTCAGAATATCGCAGAATCCTATTGACCCCGAAAAGACCGCATCCACATCCTCCTGATAGTTCAGAGCAATCCACTCAGAATGGAGACCATGTTCATGTCTCCACTATACACGTAGGACCTGAGAGTCTCCATTTTGGGTCTGCTTAGTCAGCCCAAATGGGAATCTTGGTTCAGCGTTAAGGGTTATAAATACCCTCTCACTTGAGAGGGCCAGGTATTCATTCACTCACTAACTATTTTACTTGCACTCTGATTGCTCTTGTTCTTACTTTGACATCAGAGTATCTTGCAGGTACACATCTCCCTTCACTCAACAACTGTCGTTCAACTCAAACTCGTGGGCCAGTGACGATTCCTTCTAATCAGGTACGATCAGTTCTTAATATACCATAACACAAATCTAAATAGTATGATTTAATCAATATACCTTTAATACTTTAAACTATTATGCTCGATACTTTTCCATACATAAATTATTTGTTGACTAACTATTAGAACTTACAATTCAAATTTTCACTATTTTTTTTAAGATAGTAAGCAAGGAGTAGAGCTGTTAAAATGGACCAATTCATATGGACTGACCTGAAAAATCATAGGGTTTGAGCTTTCAAATTAGAGCTCGTATTTTTAAGGGGTTTTTAGCCCAGTCCTAAAAAGTCTACTACCCATTAGGGTTATTCGCATGAGTCGTGGGTAGTCCATTAGACCCGCATAGCTATAAATTTAAAAAATATATATATTAAATTTAATATTGTATTATTCTAAAATAACACATTGATTTTTCTCATTACACTAAATTTTGTCTTCATTCTATTCAATCTTTCTCTTTTAAATATTACACATTAATATAATCAAAACTCTTTTCTCGCATTCTATTAGTTCCTTTAATGTTAAATAATTGAGTATTATTTTTTACAATTTAGATATGTATTGTATTTAAAAACATATTATAGTATTTATAAAAGATAATATAGCACTAAAAATATATTATGTTTAAAATAATATTATTTTTTATTTTTTTAATCAAAAAAAGATTGAATTAATTAAAAAAGTTCAACAGAGCATAAGGCGATAGCATGGATCCAGTTCATAAAAAAGACAAAGTATAAGTCATAACTATGAGACTAAGACAACATCTTCAACTTCAATTTTTTATGTTATTTATAATAAATATTATAGATTTTTTATTTTAATTTATTTTATCAAAAAGCTCGTTTAGCGTCGGATAGTCCGAAATCTATCTATGACCGAACTCAAATAATAATTTTGAAATCCATATCAAAATAGATTTTTTTAGTTCAACTCTAAAAAATTTAGATCTATTAATGTCGACTCATTTAAAATCATATAGTTTATTTTGACAGCTCTAACTCTGATTAAAGTAGCAGGAGTAACTATTAAGTAATATTTTAATGATCCAACTAACTAAGAACACTCCAACGTGAACAGTTCAATGTATTGAAGTTTCTTAAAACAAAATTGAAGTTGCTGCAAGTTCTTGGTAGTTTTCTCTAATTATTACAAACAAAAACGGTTAAATAATTAAATCGTTTTAAAATTCATGTGTGGGCCAACAATTATTATTTATATCTACTTTAGTTGACTTTACTTTTCATTTAATTTGCATATCATACATTACGCAGATTTTTAATAAAATAGTATTTTTAACAATTATCAGCGGTTTTGTAAAGACTGTTTTTTTTATTTGAATAATATTAAATAATGTAAAAACAAAAACTTAAAAACAATTTCAAAAAACTCTTTCTAGTTTATATGATTGTCCGAATAAGTAGTTTATTAGTTTTTCAAATCTTACTTAAAAATAAAATATTTTGGAATGATTCATTCATCCGAAAGATTTTAAATATAAAAATGACTTATCGAGAAAGATTGATCTCTTAGTATAAATTTCTAATACAACTATTTACAAACTACAAATTTATAAAGTATGAGAGTAAAAGAGTGATTTGTTTGAGAATATCCATCTAAAAAAATGATTAACATTGAAAATTCGTAGATAATTCAAATGACTCAATACAACAAAATTTAAAATCATATTTTATATAACCAAAAGCTCATTATTATTTTTGGCATATATTAATCTTGATGTGCTCAACAATTCTTCTTTCCATTTTTTGTAAACTTTTTCAATAAACTCTTCCACTCTTTTCCTCAACTCATCTTCATTTTCTTCCTCTTCATTGTTGCAATCAACATCATCATCGTTTCCAATTTCAATCTCGTCTTCGTCTTGTTCTTCTTCCTCCTCTTTTTCTTCTTCAGCTTTCATGTCAACGTGCGAGATTTCTTTCTCTTGTGTCAATGATTTTATACTCTTGGACTTGATTTCTTGTTTTTGAGATTCAATTTCACATATTGAAAGATAGATTTCACTCTTTTGATGAAAATTTACACTTGGCTTTAAATCCAATAAAATAATCACTATGATCACATTACAAAAGCAAAAAATGAATGTTGAGCTAGAAGCAGCTTGAGTAATCAACTCCAATATAGAATCCAACATGATTATGAACAATCACAAAAGAATAGAAAGAGTGAGATGAAATGATCAAGAAGAACTATAGAGTATAACGTGGAAAGGCTATTTATGCAATTTGAGAATTTTAAAGGCTATTTAAAGACTTGTAGACTTAGATAGAAGCATAACGTGGAAAGTACATTTAAATTATATTTTTTGTTGAAGAATTTAAGGAGTTGCCGGTAAGGTGTCTTCTGAAAGCTATTGGAAGGGAAAATTATATATATATATATATATATATATATATATATATATATATATATATATATATATATATATATATATATATATATATATATATATATATATATATATATATATATATATATATATATATATATATATATATATATATATATATATATATATATATATATATATATATATATATATATATATATATATCGTTCACAAATATGTCAATGGTGTTTTTATATTATTTTGATTTTTAATTCTCTAAAATAAATTTGATTAATAAATATTAAAATTTGATGATTAATATATATTCTGATATAAAAAAATTAATATATACACCATTCAGAATTTAATTATTACAATTCATAACTTGGTTAATGAGTTTTAAGACATAAAAAAAATTATTAAATAGTAAAATAAAATTAGTTAATAAAATATAAAAGTTGATTAATATATTTATAATTTAATATTAAAACATAATTAATATTATTGTTTTTAAATAATTATTTATTTAAAAAATATTATTATTTTAATTTAAAAACACTGTTTATCGTATATATATTGTAAACATTGTAAACAGTGTATGATGTAAATATTTAGTGTCATTTAGGGTGATAACATAGCAATCCTCTATTGGAATATCTGAATAATGTATGTGAGAAATTTCTTAGAAGGGAAGGGTGGGGGTGGGGTATGTTTAATTAATTAGCTAATTAGTTAAGTTAAAGTAATTTGTATGTATTATAGAAAGAACATCACATGGAGCATTCTTGGCCATTCAAGGACACAAGCTTCTATGTCATCACTTGACATCACCTATCAAACCTTTTAGGTGTTCTAATTTATAATCTCACTTTTGGTGTTCATTTGGTCGGAGGAGAGTGGTCTAGTTCGGTTTAACTTGTCATGGTCACGTGAATTAAAATATTTAAATAGATTAGTCTAGTTTGGTTAGTTTGGTCCGATTCAATTATTTAATGAATTATAGAAAATAAGGTTGACTGGTTTTTCAAAGTCCTGTAAAATTCGATGGACCAGTCTAATTCGTATTTTAATATTTTAATTTTAATTTTATAAAAAAGATATAATGGATAAAAGTTATATAATATAAGTAGAGAGTCAAGTGATGTTTAAAATATTCATCAAATCAATATATATATATATATATATATATATATATATATATATATATATATATATATATATATATATATATATATATATATATATATATATATATATATATATATATATATATATATATATATATATATATATATATATATATATATATATATCACAAAAACATCTATGTAAAAGTACAGAGTAATTTAATATTATCACAAATACTTATCAAATTTTTCTTTCATCTCACAACCATTTCTTTGATCATATTATCTTGAAAATATATATTCATCCTCTTTAACTTTTTTTTATTACTTGAAAACACACTTATGCAATAATATCTTATTTCAATATTTTTCTTTTTCAAAATTTACGAAAATATTTTTTTAATCGATCAACCTAAAGCCCGCTTGATCCGGCCTGACCCATAAAAAACATAAATTTGATGGACTGGACCAAAAAAATAGAATCGTGTTTTTTAAGATATTTTGCGACCCAATCTATATTAAATTATTAGGCTTATGGACCATACACATTTTGACAACTCTAGAGACATGTCAAGCTCGTATAGGTGTGTCACGTAAAAATAAAAAAATAAAAAAGGTAGAATTGGACGGATATAATTAAGAGTATAAGTTTAAAGCTTTGCCTCCTGCATAAAATGAGGACGGAGTGGATCAGTTATATCTAAAACTTTAAAAAATTTAAAATTTTATATTAACGCCTGTCCACGTAAAATTCTGCATAAAATAAGATTAAGAGAGTACATGTCTGCAACCTTAACCCGCCTCACAAAAAATGAAAAATAAAATGCATATTGTCTAGCAAGTCATATCTGTTATATTGTTGATAATAACTAGTGTAAGAAAGTCTCACATTGGTTTTAATATGCGGAGATTTGAGCATTTATAAGTAGGAGAACTCACACATCTATCAACTTAAGATTTTGGATGAGTAACTAGTGTCTCTCAAAAGGTGTGTTGCTCATAAAAGAAAAAAAATCTTAAAGCGAAAAATACTCTCTCATTATTGACCCTCAAAATTTCTCCAACAAATGGTATCACCTTACGCGTCTTTCACAAAGTATGTTGCTCATAAAAGAAAAAAGCGAAAAATGTTATCTCGTTGACCCTCTAAATTACCCCAATATTTATCACCCTAATAAAATCCTACTTAAAATTATTTTACGGTAAAATTTTGAGTTTTTATAAAAGATTTGTTTTAAAATCGAGTCTATTAACCACTTAAATTTAATTACTTTATTAAATTTATTATAATTTTAAGATTGATGTATTCGTATTACATATTACTAATATTCAAATAATTTTTCCCAATTCTAAATCCTTATTTATTGCTCGATTTTTGTTTTTTAATCGTGAAAATTTTGAAGAACAAAAAGAACTATAAATATTCTTGGAGAATTTGACTTGCCATCCCTCCAGTTAAACTTGACGCTTCCATTTGATAATGCTAAAAGTATTTATGATAAAAAATGGAATCAATTGGCCGAACAAAATTTTTGGTAGAATGTTTAAAATTTTCGGTAACCACTAAATTTCTGGTAGTTTATTTGAAAATTCCGATGAGTAGCAATTTATTTTGGATTTTTTATAAATTTGACATCTTATACTAGAAATTTAGTGCTAATTTGAAATTTCTGATAGTTTTGTAACTCAAAGTTTTCAATGATCAGGTTTTTGCCTACAGTTTTATGCGGTTGTGATTGCACCCCCAATTTTCTGTGGTAAACAATGAATCCAAAGCTGTATAAATAGGGATCATTTGTTGTTGAGAAAAACATCTCAAAATGTCTCTTCCTTAATTTTTTATTAAGGTAGAAGTGTAATTCAACCTAGATAAACCTCCCATTGAGTTTCGTCTTTCAGATGGCACCACATCTCTCGCCAACTTGACATCCAAGTTGAATGAATTGTTTCATAATACCCCGATAATAGAAAGGTGAGAAAGATCGAATTTTGTGAAGATTAGATTGATATTGATGGAAGGGTAAAATATAACCTTATTGAGTTGAATACTGATGAGGATTTGATGGTCATGTGGAGATCATTTCGTCGTAGACTAACTAAGGGCCAATAGAGTTTGATGCAAATATTTCAAGATCTATTGACGACATAATCAAGATACTAAAATATACATAATCATCTGGTAGTGTCTAGATTTTCTTGTTTCGTTATTTTTAATTTATATTTGTTGTAATGTTTTAACTTATGTTCACCTTCGAAACATGTAATCGTCAAAATATTATATAATAAAAGGTACGGTGGTGGTAAGTAGTCTGAGTAAAAAAATACAAAAAATACAACTGTAAAATCAAATAACTAAATAAGCCTTTCACGGGCTATGTGTGTTGCCCGAAATATTCTAGTAAAAACTTCACCATCTCGGTTTACCGAACCCATGAGGTTATTCATAATAACAATGATTATCTGTAGGCACTCCTGCTCATCCGTGTCTGGTGTAAGTGGTGGTGGCGGCACGTCGTCAGCCGATACCTCAACCTCAAAAACCCCAGCATTTGAAGGCGTGACAACAGGTGGGATGATGTGAGGGTGTAATATAGTGAGGTGCCACTCTAGGTAACCATCCTCACACTATGAGTTGTGTTGAACCTTCCATGCTTTATCTCTAATGGCACATGCAGAGCGGATGATGTTACTTTGAAACCACCTGTCACTGCCCCTAACTGGAACATCTAGAATTGGTCGTAGGATGTCCTGGATATATTCATATTAACGTACACATATCTCAGGAAAGTTTCTAGCCACTAAGGTCTCCAACCTCATATGACCTGAAAATAGAGAAGACTGGTCAAACTCACATTGGGCTATGTGATATGTGTGGTGTCTAGATGACATCTTCTATTCTAAGAGCATAAAGCATGCTCTTGTACTCCACAACACCACTTGGATGCAATTTCCTGGCCTTCCATCTCCTTGTAAGTTGGGCTCCTGCAGGGGTATGTTGCACCCTCCTATCAAAGACGGTGGAGAAATGCTCGTATACTTAACAATGATAAAAGAAGACAGACACAACAAACAATAATTAAGAAAATTTACAAATAACAATCAAATAAGAACTAAACACCAAATAATAATTTCTAGCATACCTGGAATAGACTCAAATAACCAGCAAGCTGTCTGGTCTCAAAGACACTCACAACTCCAAGTGTTGTATATATGATGGTCAATCTAGTGCACCCTTAAGCCCAACTTCTAGTCTCAAGGCTAATAAACTGTCACAAGTACCAAGCATCAATATAAACATGATACTTATCCGCAAAGAGAGTACATGATACTAGATGTAGCATGTACGCCCTAGAGGCAACCTCCTTCCTATGCGCCTTCACAAGGTCGTGGTACCTATCCCAAAGCCAAGAAAATCGAAGGTGAGCTCCCCTGTTAAGTTTAAACTCCTCTAGAAAGACCTCCTTAGTGACTCCTAAATCTTGTACAACCGTCATAACTGTCGGCTGGTTAATAACAGGAGCAGTAAGAAATCTACTGATAATAGAGACATGGAACATAGAGAAGACATCATCCAAAGTGATAGTCATATTCCCAAATGAAAGATGAAAGGAAGATGTCTCCTTGTTCCATCACTCAACAAAAGCAACAAGAAGTGAAACGTTAAACATGGTCAGTGAGCAGCCGACGAACTCTAAGAGACCAAAATCAGCAATAATATGTGTAATACAGTGAGAGAACTGACTTGGTTGTTTTGCGTTTGATCACAATTTTTGTGGATAGAAAGAGTCGCCACCGATTTTTCTTTTATCCAATAAGGAAAGGGTGAAAAGAACGGGAAAGACCTATTAAGATATTTCCTTGAGTTCGGGGGATAGATTATGAAAAGGGAAGGTGTTAGAACCCTTTTCATCCATAGTTATCTATGGGCTCTTAGTTGCTTGCTAGATCACTTTTGAAAATGCTTTGTTTGAAAATGTGTTTTATGATGGGTTTTGAAAGTATTTTTGAAAAGCGCCTTTGTTTAGGAAAACTTTGTAATGATTCTCGTCTCTATAAGAATGCATACAAAGTGTTGGACTATTTGAAAAGATGTATGGTGTGTTTGAAAAGATGTTTGTTTTGAAGATGGATTGTGAGCAAGCAACTAAGAACGTTCTACCTACTCAAAAGTCTTTTGTTCATTTCTTCCTTTGATATTGCTATCTTACCATTGATTGTTAAGAAGCCTTATCTTTGGATGTAAAGGGACAGGTGTGGGGTCATCATATAGTCATGAATCGAAAGGGACTATGATCTTATTTTTTTTTTATTGTTTTTTCTAAGACGTCTCACATGCATGTTATGACTATTTTCTTAAGGAAACAAGTGGAGTTAACCCTAGAGGTGTAAGTGTGAAGGTGTTTATTTTTATCATGCTTGATTTTGTCTTGAATTAAGGTTTTCTAAGTATTGCTTTTATCTTTCTATACAAACTCTAATTACTAGCATTTATATGAAAAGCGATAAATTGCGGAAAGTAAATTTACTACGCTATTACATCATTTGGGGATGGGGTATACAAACTTACAAATGGGGGTTGCAAGAATTTAAACCTAATTATCTATTACAACCATATTAAAACTTGAATAATGTATAAGGAATATAATGTACAAGACAAAATGGAAAAAGGAATAGATTTATTTTGTTTTTGTTAAAGAAAGATTTTGGCCTATTTAACTAAAAGGAAATTTAATTAAACTAAAAAAAAAATTAAGATTAAGTTAAAGAAAAGAAAATAAATAGGAAAATGTTTTTGTTCTTTTTCATTGTAAGAATTTAAATAAAATAAACTAAATAATTTAAATATATGTTTGGTGTTTTTGTGTAGAAAATAGTTTTTATGTTTAAAATAGTTTTTGTGTAGAAAACAGTTTTGTGTTTTGGCCCAGGGCCTGTTTATTAGTTAGTAAGCAGGGGGTCAGAAACATAAAAATGTCGAAGCCCAACTGTGGAGGCCCAGGTGTGCTTCCTGCAAACAAGACAAAGTGAGAAAATATGAAAAATGACAAAAGGTCTCGTTGGGGCTTGAACCCAGGACCTTCTACATGGCAAGGCTTTAGCGCCCGCAGTTTGTACCACTGGGGTGGTCTATTTCATCCGTTAGTTATCTAACTTGCATTAAATATAAAATGAATTCATGGCTTCACCTTCCTCCTTTGCGCGCGCAGGGATATGCATCACCATGTTAAACTTCTAAAAGCTTTGATTCTCAACCAAATCTAAAAGTGTAAATATCAAACCTGTCTAGAATTTTAAAACGAATCCAAACACATAATTTTCGAAAGTTATGGATCAGAGGTTAGCATGAATTTTGTTCATTACCAAAATTAAAATCTAACTGTTCAGAGATGAAATTTTTAATGTACAAGCAATGATAATCAAAACTATGGACATGGTCAGCTTCCTAGACATGATATCTACATTTTTCCTTCACAAAGTATATACAAATGATGTTTGAATGAAGAGTTCCAAGTTTAAGAAAACTTACCTCTTGGAGTGAAACTTGAGGGGCTTCAACAGAACCTCCAGGAACAGTTTGATGATGGATTAAGCCTGCTTCGACCTCTCTGAAGTTATTCTAGTTGCTACTTTGCTTTAAAAGTCACTGGATCGAAAGGCTGGTATATGGAAGCTGGGAGTGAATCGAAAGGCTCACTAACGCATGAAGGGACTTAAGGTTTTTGTGTGTAAAGTCAGGATGTGCCAAGTATTGTGCTTGTGTGCAGGTTCTGAGTTTTTTGAGAGTTTGGGAGTGTTTGAGGATTTTTCCACACAACAAGAATTTGGCCCTTCAATTTGCAAATGGTTTCTATATTTATAGAGAAAAGGTTTGGGAAGTTTGAGTAACCAAATTTGTAAGATAACAAACTATGGTTTGGTTGAAAACGAAAAAATCAAGTTGAATAAATTTTCATTGTTCCCAAGTTCAAGTACAAGCGGGGCCTGATGTTTGTTGAATGCAGGAGACTTGACTCATGCTTTTGATGTTGCTTGCAATTAGAGATAAATGTCACAAGGCTCAATGCATTGACAATTTGCATAAAGCCTGATTTCCTGAAGTGGCAATGGTAACTTTGTGCCATACATGGAAATATCTTTTGCACAATGGCTCAAACACTCGCGTAAGAGCTTAATTCATTGTGTAAACAATTAATTATGGAGTGAAACACAAGCAATGAGGCCTGCAAATCAAGATCCCGTGGCATGGCCTATAGATTTGATCATTTTATTTACTCTGGTCGAATACTCCTTCCCTTTGTTTGGATCACATATATCCACCACTTTCGACCAAACTCATCAACAGACAAAGCAATATTCGTTTCCACAAATTATGTGTCCTTCGAATGGACCAACAATTATATGTTCTTCAAATCCACCAATTATATGTTCTTCGAATCCACCAAATGTATGTTCTTTGAATGGACCACCAAATGTATGTTCTTCGAATCCACCAATTATATGTTCTTTGAATGGACCACATTCATCTGAATGTACCACTTTGAGTATGCAAGATGATCTCATTGGCATAGTCAAAACGAAAGAAATTCTGGATTGCTTTCCTACTTCAAAAGTTTTTTCAGGCATATCAAGACTTGGAAAACCATGTCTTGAGTAATCAGTTGAAAGTTCAAATGTACAAACTTCAAATGCCACAACCAACTATCCTTGTGGTTTCAAGCAAGTATGAAGATAGACTTGTAATTCATAGTGTCGAAACTATGTGTGTCAAAGGGTTTAGTATATGGATCGAAGCAGGTTGAGAGGTGGATCGAAGCAGGTATGAAGGAAACCATTACTCAGTCGAAGCTTGTGGATCGAAGTAGGTTTAAAGGTGGATCGAAGCAGGTATGAAGGAAATAATTACTCAGTCGAAGCTTGTGGATCGAAGCAGGTTTAGAGGTGGATCGAAGCATGTATGAAGGAAACCATTGCCCAATCGAACCTTGTGAACCAAGATTTCTTGAAGGAAACCAATGCCCAATCGAAGCTTATGAACCAAGCTTGCTCAAAGGAAACTAATACCCAATCGAAGCTTGTGAACCAAACTTGCTCGAAGGAAGTCAAATGCCCAATTGAAGCTTATGGATTGAAGCAAACTTTCTCTTCTTTGATTTGATGCTTGAGAGCCCAATATGATCCATGGAAACTACATGGGGCATTAAAAGTCAAATTGTACTTTTTCAAATTCAAACTCTAGTTTTGAGTCATCGGTGTTGAGGAAGTATCTTGAGCTGATCAAACCTTGTGCAGTCTTGACCCAATAGAGATCTTGTGAGAAAATTCTTGAGAAGTGAGACGGAAAATTTTGGGGTACAACAGCTGACCTTGTTCAATCTTCTTAAACCTGAAAAGCGAGGATGTCACGTCGCCATTCATAGCTTGAAGGTAGAAGATGATTGAACACTATAGTGCCCAGAAATTTACACTCGACTATGTGTTAGTTTATTGTGTATGGAATGGGCTTAAAGATGCCATTTGGAGGGATGATGGAGAGTTGTTTGATATGGGATTATAGATGCCATCCAAAGGTGATTGTTGATAGAAATTAGACAAATTCTAAGCTTAACTGTAAATGGGATAAGTATCAGAATAAATATTTTGGTCGATTTATAATGAAACATCAGATGTCCTTTGCCTGTTTTTAACTGGAAGAAATAAATCTAACCAGAAGAGGTATTTGATTCTCCTGTATTTAACTGGAAGAAATAAATCTAACCAGAAGAGATCTTTGATTCGCCTGTCTTTAACTGGAAGAAATAAATCTAACCAGAACAGGTCTTTGATTCGCCTGTATTTAACTAGAAGAAATAAATCTAACCAGCAGAGGTCTTTGATTTTCCTGTCTTTAACTGGAAGAAATAAATCTAACCAAAAGAGGTCTTTGATTCGCCTGTGTTGTACCCCAAAATTTTCCCTCCCATTTTTCATTCAAGACACTATCCTAGGGTTACTCAAATACTCAATTTGGCTCAGAAATCAGCAAGGTCTCAAAGAAAATTGAGTCTTCAAGGTCTCAATTGGTCTTCATAGGTCTTCATGTCTCCTCAAGATTTGTTTAAGCCATTTTTCAAACCTCGCATTGTAAGTTTGCTCAATCAATGGTTCAAATAACTGAAAACGACTACATTAACCCAAAAATCTATCTTTTGCGAGAGCAAGTTCAAATGCTTGAAACTTATTCATTATTCGATACTTTTGAGAGGATTTTTTGGTGTATGATTCTCCTTGATGCCCCCTCCATTTTCTCTTCACAAGTCAAGAGCTGATTATGCTTAGAAGATCACCAAAATTCGAATGCGTTAGAAGTCGCATCATGAAATTTGACCTAATTTCAAATAACAATCGTCTGATTTCTAAGAATTTTTATTTCTTCAAATTACAATACCTTGAGACGTTTATTTTTGCATATTGTCCTAAGTGATGTTATCAAGAAGTTCTCTTAACGAATCAAAGGAAAATTGTGTTTAGAAGACCTTGAAAGTTATCAAACTGTCATAGACAATTTTCTTGATGTAGAATATTTTTAACTTCTAATTTCAACACCTACCATAATTGTTTTCTCAAGATATTGATTCTTATGTTGATCTCGGGGATTCCTTGGTCGTTTGTCGCTGATTTAAATTCATTGGTGTTTATTAGATTACAGTGGATTTTTGATCGAGTTTCTTAAGACACTATTTGTTCGCTCAAGTACCATTGACTTGTATTGCGAGTTATTATGAATTGAAGATGTGACTTAGAGTTTTAGCAAAGGATATTTGAGGATCCATTCAAATGATGCCTTTGATTTCAATTCAGCCCAAGCATACAAGGCATAATTCATTTATATGAATTTGTCTTTAATTCAAGATTCAAAATGGAAGAAACTTTTTTTTTCCAGAAAGGAAACTACAAAGGCATTATTTTTTTCCATCCAAATGCGTACCAAGACTTTTTCAAAGATCAAATTCAAGTTACAATTGTAAATTTCAAGTTACAAGTTATGATTCAAATATCAATTTAAAATTTCAATTTTTAAAGGGACTTTACATCCAAGGCCTAATCCTAAGTCGTAAACATGTTTAAATCATCCCAAAATCTTCGAGATATTCTTCAAGCTTCATGGCAGCCCCATTTCTTCAAGACATCATCACCATTTCCCTTCAAGCCTATCCATGACTTCCAATTACAAATCACCTTGTTGTTTCTCCATACCATCACATGAAACAAATAAAAAAAAGGAAGATAGGATTAGCACGTAAATAATGAAGTTTAAACAAGAAATTTTCGAAGTTTTCTTTTCACAAATTCATCATGAGAGTTTGTATTTGGAATCAGGCTAGAAGGTTTTTATTCTTAATCGTAGTCTATCTCCTATTTTTGAAAATCACAAAAATTTGATCTCTTTGGTTCACAAAAGATAAAAAAGAATTTACAAATAGTTTCATGGCAGAAACAGCAGCCCAAAAAAAATATGCGCAAAACAGTGCAGCAAACCAAAAGCAGCAGAACTGCTAAACAAAGCAGCAGCTGCAATCCAAGCGAAAATGCAGCAGCTGTAACAAGGCTACACAAACAACAATGATAGCAGTAACCAAGAACACTGCAGAGCAAAAGCAAAAACAACAGGCAGCCTAAATAAAACAACCAAGCACACTGCATTGCAAAAGCAAAGTCAAACTGCAATAAACAAAAACTGTAAGCAGCAGGCAGCAGCAACACGTGTATAAAACAACTTCAAAAAAACAGCAAGCTAGCTATGGCTCACCAAAACCCTATGCCTCATCATTTCCCTAAGAATACAAACCCTTCAGAATAAGTTGAAAAGCCAAACTTGGCTTTTGTTTCATGGAAAGATGAAAAGGAAAGAGGAAAGAAATCACCTAGGCAACATAACCAATCCCAAAACTGTGCAAAACTGTTGCGCACATACAAATAAACTGGAAGCCCTGTAAACCTTGCAACAACAGTCCAAAAATCTGAACCAAACCTACTCCAAAACATGTCAATATTGCATGCAAATGTACCAAACAAAAACTGCAGCCACAAAGTAATAGCCAAAATTGTTCAAAACCCATCTCATTTTTCCCTCCCAATTCAAATCCTCATACTGTTATAAAACCCTAAGACAACAGCATACTCAAGGGGGAATCAGAAAAACCAACAAACAAGAAAATCAAGCCATCTCTCAAACCTGCAACCTTATCCATCAAACCAAAATCTCACTCATAAAACCAAAGCCATCCCCAACATCATCAAATATACAGAAAACAATAGTCATTTTTCCCCAGCACTGTATACATAAAAAAATCAGATGTACAAACACAACCAGTACCAACATCATCAAAAATACAGAAAACAACAGTCATCATTTTCCCCATCACTGTATACACAAAAACCAGAGAGAAAGTGAGCCATCAAAAACAGCAACATCATCCCATCAAACTTTGTTTTCACCAAAAATACAGAAAAAAATCATCACAGTTCATACAAAAACCGTGGCAAGCATACAAATATTCACAAACCCTAGTCACCTCCGCAAACCCAAGACACACGAAAGTCATACACAATCAGAAGAAGAAACAAAAACAAGAGATTTGGAACATACCTTAGGCGCTAAAAAGAAGGTAAATTGTTGTTAATTTTGATTCAATTTGTTCTTACCTTCCCTTTACCGTTTCGAATCCCTTTGCATATTGTTGTATCAATTTCGATTTGGGGTTTTAGGGTTTCTCTAGGATGAGGTTATCTAGAGATCGTAAGATAGAGAAACAGAGAGTGAAAGCCATCATGGAGATAAGAGAGGTTGTGAGATAGAGAAACAGAGAGTGAGTTCGTCTGTTTGAGTGTATCGTTGAAAGAGATGAAGAGGATACAGTAAGGAGAGCACGAGTGATAATTCGAGAGAGAGAGAAGCATCTGCCTGTTTTTTTAGGGTTTCCAATTTGAAACCCATTTTTGAGAATGTTAAGGGGCGGATCTGGGTCATCCGGTCCAGGCCCAGCCTCCATTGTTTTTTATTTTCTCAACCTCAAACCTTTTTGTTAATCCTGGGCCAAACAACATTTATCCGGATATCTCACTCCCTTAAGCCCATTTGGTTTTTATTATTTGTTTGGTTTTGTTGAAAACAATGATAATGTTGGGCCATTCCCTTATCTCAAGCCCATTTTGTCCCCACACCCCCATTTCAGTTTAACACCACCCTTTTATTTTGTTTTAATATTTAGTTTGGTTTTATTTGTTTTACTATTTTAATCATGTATTTTTGTGAGATAATTTTCTTAATTAGCTTAATTCTAAAATTAAATTAGGAATTTCATAAATAATTTTACTAATTAACTTTATATTTAGCCTTAAGTTGTTTGTTTAATTTCTTCATAAAAAAATACCAAAAGACAAAAAAAAATATAAATTTATTTATTTAGTCATTTAATTTATTTAATAGAATAGAATTTTATTTTTGTTGTTTCCTTCCCTTTTTTTTTACAAAAAAATACTTAGAATTTTATTAATTAATTTTATTTCATAGACTGTTATAATTTTAATTAATCGCTCAAATTCGATTTGGTTGTATTTGTTTGCCTATTTGGACTTTTTTAGTTGCATTCGACTCATCCCCATTTGTAAAAATTGTACCCCCATTCCCGAAAACTCTATAATAGCGTAGAATTTTCATTTCCGCAGTTTATTGTTTTCTTTATACTGTATAGTAATTAGGCGTGTATGGCAAGATTCAAAAATCAATCGCTAGACAACCTAATCAAAAACAAAATTAACTTGAAATGAACACATTTTTTCACATGCGCACCTCTAGGGTAACTTCGCTCGTTACCTCGGAACACAGTCATGTTCCTCGAATATGGGACCCTTTAGCAAAGACCCTTTGATAAAAAAGATCATAGTCTCTCAATGAACCTTTGACATTGCCTTCGATAAAACGATCTAGTCCCTTACAAAAATTGCTAAAGCGTCTCATAAGTTGCTTTCGATGACTGTAGGATTGACCCGCGCCTATCCCTTCACATCCAACGACGGGGCTTCTTGCCAAATCAATGGTAAGATAGCAACATCTAAAGGAGGAAGAAAAGAACATTTAAGACCTTTCGAGTAGGTAGATTCGCTCCTAGTTGCTCGCTTGCTCATGAGAAAAAAACATTTTCACACCAACACTTTCATCTCAAAAACATTTTCGAAAGACAAAACATTTTTTATACGTTCTTATAAAGACGAGAACCATTGCAAAAACATCTTTTCAAAACCACTTTCAAAAAACACATTCCACAAACACGTCTTTGAACTATTTTTCGAAACAAAACTTTGTACGCGTTCTTATATAAATGAGAACCATTACAAAGACATTTTTTTTCAAAATACTTCCAAAGCCCACATCACAAGTACATTGTTAAAGCAAAAGCAAGTGATCTAGCAAGTAACTAAGAGCCCGTAGATAACTATGGATGAAAAGGGTGCTAACACCTTCCCTTTTCATAATCTACCCCCCGAACCCGAGAAATAATCTCGAAAGGTCTTTCCTGTGCTTTTTTACCTTTCCTTTTTGGATAAAAGAAAAGTTGGTGGCTACTCTTGCTATCCGCATAATTGCGATCAAACGCAAACGATCCAAGTCAGTTCTCCCGCCGTATCAAAGAACTGGCGACTTTGCCGGGGATTCAAAATCTAAAAGTGGGGTTACTTTAGGGTTAGATCACCTTTACTTGTTTTCTTTGCATGCTTTATATTTTTTTCTTTGTATCGGGCTTGCTTTGATCCTCCACCCGGATCTGGGACACCTTTTTAGGTAAGTAGCAATAGATTGTGGAAATTGTAAGGCGTAGATCGATATGGTTGAAACAATGGCTACGTTAGTGTGATGCATTTGTGGGTACCAGTATCCCTCGTGGTGAATCGAGGAGAATATAGGGCCGCTGAGTGGCGTCATGAAACACTAACTGACTTTAGAACCCTAATTTAACAAACTTGGCCATTAAGACGTAGTGAGATAGCCGATTTCAGTGTACAAATGAAAATTGGTTGATACTCGATACTACACTCATTGAGGCTGGACTTTTGGGATATCTCGGCCGCAAGAAAAGATTGATTATGCTGAGACAATGCCTAAGAGAAAGGTCGGTGATATTGAGATCCTTTAGAACCCGATCACTATTAATAGGACAGGTTGAGCCAACTAAACTTCAAGAGGGTACTTACCTCTAAAACCTCATGTAAGCCTAAAACATAGGGACTTGTTTGCTTTGTGTGTATATACTTACTTGTACATAACATCATAAAAATCATAAGCATCATATGCATGCTCACTAACCAGTTCAAGGATTTATAAATTTATCTTTGTTTTTTTTTGTAGGTCATGAATTCTGTCCGAAGGAACACCATCCGAATCAGCTTTGTAAAGGCACACCCTCAACTTCAAGAGTTAGCCTCAAGAGTGCCCGGGGATTCTCCTTTTACCAAGAAATATGGTCGACTCCTCAGTTTAGCTACATCCAGTTTCCAAGAAGAGATGATGTGTGTGTTGTTCTAATTCTTTGATCCCGTACATCATTGTTTCACTTTCTCGGACTATCAGTTGGTACCTACACTGGAAGAGTTCTCTCTACTATTAGGGGTGCTCGTGCTTGATCAGATACCATTCATCGGTCTAGAGGGGATTCAAAACCTGAAGTCATCGCCGAAGCTTTGCATCTGAAGAGAGCCGACATCATAGCCAATTGGGAGATAAGAAGTGGGGTTAAAGGTTTCCTAGCCAAGTTTCTATTGGAGAAGGCTCGTTCATACTGGGACGACATGAATTTCCAAGATTTTGAAGACATCCTGGCTCTTCTCATTTATGGTTTGTTTCTGTTCCCAAACTCAGACCAATTCATAGATGTTAACACCATCAAAGTCTTTCTCTCTCGCAACCCCCTACCATGAAGAAAATAGGTACTCTCTTGTGTTGTATCCCCCTAATCGCTAAGTGGTTCACTTCACACCTACCTCAATCAGCATTGAAGAACGAGCAAAGACTGACATGGTCTCAAAGGATGATGTCCCTCACCCATTTTGACATCCGTTGGTGTTCGAGATCCTTGGAAGATGTCTCTATCATTGACTGCTGTGGGGAATTCCCTAACGTCCCTCTGCTTGGTATTAAGGGAGGTATCACCTACAATCTCTGCTTAGCTTTTTGACAGTTTGGGTATGCCCGAAGAGACGGCCCTCACGAGATGCTCATCCAAGGTCTGGTGTTTGACTATGACAAAGAAGACCTAGGTTATCGCCAGAGGTTTATACGAGCTTGGAGAATGGTGAACAAGGTGGACAGTAGAACTCTGGGACACAAAAACTCTATCCCGCTCGAGCCTTACCTTAGTTAGGTATGGGCTCGTGCTTAGAGTCTCGTAATGCCTTACCCTTCTATCCTCCTTGTTATCATAGAGCCTGTTGTTGAAGGAGACGTCCCATACACTATCCTTCATCCTGACATGCCTACCTCTCTCGAAGATTTGCAGAAAGCTTGGGTTCAGTTGAAGGAAGAACGAGACACCTTTGAAGCCCAATTTTACGCCAGTGAGAAGAAGGTTTTGGCACTCACCAGACAACTTCATGAAGAGCAGAATCTGAATGCCTACATCGCGCCAAAGAGGATGCGTTCAACCTTTTTGTCTTAGGAGTTTTTGTTGTATTTTGTTTCTTTCATTGTAAGCCCAAAGAGGCATGATGTACTCAAACTTGGATTTATTAATATAACGTATGTTTCTTTTTTAGTCTGAACAAATTTAAATCTCTAATTTCCTTGAAATCATTTGCATATGCATCTTCATTCATCATAACATCACACAGGTTTCTTACAATAGGTCTCTTTATCCTTCTACTGTTTATTTCAGTGAGATAGATATTGAACAGACAGTGAAAGATCTTCAGGCGCAGAACATTCAGTTTTAACAAATGCTCTTGACTCTGACAAAAGGACAAGAGGAGTTGAAGACTCTACTGGCCAAAGAGAAGAAGAAGAAGAAAGCGAAGAAACCAACCGATATTGTGATCATGGGAAGAAGGTTCAAGGGACAAGCCAGACAGACTTTAGACTTCACAACATCATCGGGTGAAGGAGATAATAAAGAAGATAGGACCAAGGAAGTAAACAAAAACCCAACATCCGAGGAAGAGGAAGAACCTGACTACTCTGAGGAGCAGTATCCTTCTGCTGATAATAAATACAAACAGCTAGAGGATCGTCTAAATGCTATGGAGGTCCAGAGGTTACCTGGATTAGATTTTGAAGAGTTAGGACTTGTCTCAGGGGTTGTCATCCCACAGAAATTCAAGGTCTCCACTTTCTCTAAATATGACGGTATCTCTTGCCCGAAGCTGCATTTAAGGTCATACGTCAGAAAAATTCAACCCCATACGACTGATAAGAATCTATGGGTGCATTTTTTCCAAGAGAGCTTGTTAGGGACACAGTTGGATTGGTTCTATCAGTTGGAAGGGACCAACATTCGCAATTGGGAAGATTTGGCTGCCGCCTTTTACAAACAATACCAGTATAATGCTGACTTAGCTCCAACTCGGACGTAATTACAAGGCATGTCTATGGGTGCATGTGAAGGTTTCAAAACATATGCTCAAAAATGGAAGGATCTCGCAGGCAGAGTCCAGCCCCCTCTATCTGACAGAGAATTGGTGGATATGTTCCTAGGCACGTTGCCAGGTCCATTCTTCAACCATTTGATCGGAAGTTCCTCGGTTGGGTTTACTGAACTAATCATAACTGGTGAACGGGTCGAAGCCGATATAAAAAGTGGCAAAATCAAAGAGATGCATCCTCAAGCACGATGAAGAAACCCTTTTTTGGAAAGAAGGAAGTCAGTTCTACATATGACCATTGGAATCAAAACAAAACTGAACATCGTCCGGCGGTAGGGGCTGTTATGATTTCTAATCCTGTGCCAAATCAACAGCGAAATTATCAGCACAAGCCAGAAGCGCCTATGAGATGATTCACCCGGATCAACATGACCATGTCCCAAGTTTTGCCACATCTTTTAAAGTCCAATCTGGTAACTTTAAAAGAAGCTCCCAAGAACCCCAACATTGCTTCTCCTCGCTACAACCCGAACGCTCGATGTGCCTATCATTCTGAAAGCCCGGGGCATGATACAAACGACTGTTGGGCCTTGAAGAATAAGGTACAAGACCTTATCAATGCGAAAGAGATTGATTTTGATCCCCCAGAAACGCCTAATGTAATAACGGCGCCAATGCCCATACATGGTTAAGCTGTCAACGCCATTGATGATGATCATTTTGTTTCCTCTGTAAATGACTTAACTACTCCTCTATTGACCCTTAAACAGAATCTGTTGCAAGCCGATCTATTCCCGGGCTGTGATAAGAATTGTCACTTATGCATGTCTCTACCAAATGGTTGTTTGTTACTGAAGGTAGGTGTCCAGCGCCTGATGTCTAGCAAAGAAATATTATTTGAAAAAATTCCTCTTACCAGAACTTCTTATCAAGATGTCTCAATAATCACCATTTCCAACAATCCTCTCGGGGTCTCCACCAAAAGACCCGTCAGGATTACATCTGTTCCAAGGTTTGCACCTCTAATCATCACTATGCCAGGACCAATACCATATTCTTTAGATAAAGCTGTTCCCTAGAACTATGGGGCTGACGTGTATTACTATGGCGTCAAGCAGGATCAGTTGGCTATCCAAGATGAAGTTGCAAGAGATACTGATCCTGACGTCGGTAATATCACTGGGACCAATAAGATAACAAGAAGTGGAAGAATCTTCTCACCCGAGATCTCTCCAAAGACCGTTACTACTCCTGTGATCATTCCCACTGCCGCTCCTACCAGCACTCCCAATGATACTCCTGTTGATTCTCCTACTGTTATCCCTGCTACCGAGACAAGGGGAAAAGAGGTTTTGGTTGAGCCTGTCAAAGCGAAAGCACGCCCCGAAATCATCCCTAAAGCTTCTAGAAAAGAGATTGAAGAGATACTTAAAATAATCAAGAAAAGTGACTACAATATTGTAGAACAGTTGGGGCAGACCCCCTCGAAGATATCATTGTTGTCCTTACATTTGTGTTCTAAGGCCCATGCCAAAGCCTTGGTAAAGTTTCTCAAGACCGCCCACGTGCCCCAAGAGAGCTCCATCGACCAATTTGAGAATTGTGTGGCCAGTCTAACTGCTGGTAACGGATTGGGCTTTTCCGACGTTGATTTAACTTCCAAGGGAAGGAAGCACAACGATGCCTTGCATGTTTCCATTGAATGTAGGGGCACTACACTAGCCCACGTTCTGGTGGATACCGGCTCATCATTGAATGTCTTGCCCAAAAATTCTCTTGACCGGCTAGACTGTGAGGGACTCACTTTAAAGCCTAGAAACATCATAATGAGGGCCTTTGATGGTTCTAAGAGGATAGTACACGGAGAAGTTGACACCCCTATAAAAGTTGGAACCCAGACTTTTGATTCAACTTTCTATGTGATGGATATCCACCCTTCCTATTCTTGTCTATTGGGTCAACCCTGGATCCATGGCGCTGGTGCCGTCACTTCTACCCTACATCAGATGCTAAAATACCCGATCAAAGGAAAGATTGTCACAGTTCACGGGGAGGAGGAGTACATGGTTAGCCACCTGAACTCTTTCAGATATGTTGAAATGGATGGTGAATTCATTGAGACTCCGTGTCAGAATTTTGAGGAAGTTCCACAAACAATTGCAGCGACCAAGTCTACTCCCAAAGTTCTGAAGATTACCAGACCTCCACTAAAGATGGCCTCTCTGAAAGATGCTAGAGCAGTAGTTGAAGAAGGCGGGTGTACCATCTGGGGTCAACTTCCAGATATTCCTTACAAATCCAACAAATTTGGTTTGAGATTCACTACAGAGGCCCAAAGAGTTGTTTGACATTCTCGCACCGGGGGACCACCTTTACGTATCAGCAATCAGGAAGTCAATGCAGTAGAAGACAGTGATGGCAGCTGTGATATGGACGAGTGGATTTTTCTAACCATCAGCAGAGGACTCAACAATTAGGAGGCCAAAGATTTTGTCCCTATTACTTTTATTCAAGAGTAATTGTCTTTTAACGTTTTCAGGCTTGTAATATTTAAACAATTGATACTTTTAAAACCTTGTGTCTTACCCGAGGCACAACGGTCCATTTGTGAGGGTTGTTACTTCATTCTTATATAACATCAATGAATCATGGACGTTTTTGCATGCAAATTTTGTGCTCTTTGTGTTTCTTTTCTTACATTTTATTTCTTTCAGAGATAGCTACACTCTTACACACACTCACATATTTAAATGCATATATACATCCAATCATAATCCCATGAGTAACGGTTCTGCTATGGCCTATTGTGACTTTGAAAATCCGATCTACCAAGCCGAAGACGAAGGTGAGGAAGATTGTGAGGTACCAGGGGAACTAGCTAGGTTGTTACAACAGGAAGAAAGAACCATACAACCCCACGAAGAGCCGGTTGAAACAATTAACTTAGGTACTGAGGAGGACAAGAAAGAAATTAAGATAGGTGCCAACATGTAACCTAGTGTCAAGGAATGCTTAACTCAGTTGCTACATGACTATGTTGAGGTTTTCTCCTGGTCATACGAAGACATGCCAGGACTCGACGCTGATATTATGGTCCATTGTCTTTCGACAAGAGAAGACTTCCCTCCGGTAAAATAGAAAGTCTGTCGCATGCGGCTAGACATGTCAGAAAAGATCAAGACTGAAGTCATGAAACAGTTCAATGCTGGATTCTTAGCTGTCACTTCCTATCCATAATGGGTCGCCAATGTTGTTCCTGTGCCTAAAAAGGAAGGAAAAGTACGAATGTGCGTGGATTTTAGAGATTTAAATAGGGCAAGCCCTAAGGATGATTTCCCACTTCCCCACATCGATATTTTGGTTGACAATACAACACATCATAAGGTGTTTTCCTTCATGGATGGTTTCTCAGGCTACAACAAAATCAAAATGGCGCCTGAGGACATGGAGAAAACAACCTTTTTCACACAACGGGGCACATTCTGCTACAAGGTTATGCCATTCGGGTTGAAGAACGCTGGGGCAACCTACCAGCGTGCCATGGTAGCTCTATTTCACGACATGATACATCACGAGATAGAGGTCTATATGGACGACATGATAGCCATATCTCAAACAGAAGAAGAACATCTTGGTCATTTGCAGAAATTATTTGAGAGGTTAAAGAAATACAAGCTGAGGTTGAACTCAAATAAATCCACATTTGGGGTGAGGTCCGATAAACTCCTAGGCTTTTTCGTCAGCGGTAAAGGTATCGAAGTGGATCCCTACAAGGTGAAAGCAATACAAGAGATGCCTGTTCCTCATACTGAGAAGGAAGTCAGAGGATTCTTGGGACGTTTGAACGACATTGCCAGATTCATTTCTCACCTGACAGCTACTTGTGAACTAATCTTCAAATTGTTGAAGAAAGATCAAGTAGTCAAATGGAATGACGAATGCTAAATTGCTTTTGACAAAATCAAAGAGTACCTGCAAGAGCCTCCTGTGTTGATGCCACCAGTCGAGGGAAGACCATTGATCATGTATCTGACTATTTTAGAAAACTCAATGGGGTGTGTGTTGGGGCAACATGACGAGTCTGGCCGAAAAGAATATGCTATTTATTACCTGAGCAAAAAGTTTACCGACTGTGAAATAAGATATTCACTTCTCAAGAAAACTTGCTGTGCTCTGGCATGGGCTGCTCTCTGGCTAAGACAGTATATGCTGACCCATACTACCTTGTTGATATCTAAGATGGATCCAATAAAATACATCTTCGAGAAACCTGCTCTCTCTGGGAGGATAGCGAGATGGCAGATGATCTTGACAGAATATGACATACAGTATACTACCAAAAAAGAAATGAAAGGCAGTGTACTAGCTGATCACCTTGCTCACCAGGCTGTGGAAGACTACAAGTCCATGAAGTTCGAATTCCCAGATGAGGACATCATGATGGTAAACAACTACAAAGAATTCAGGCCATATGACGGACCTGAACAGGGATCCCGATGGATGTTGGTTTTTGATGGAGCTTCTAATGCACTCGACAATGACATAGGTGATGTAATCATATCCCCCGAAGGATGTCATACTCCCTTTACCGTAATACTTTGCTTCAACTGTACAAATAACATGGCCGGATATGAAGCGTGTATCATGGGTCTCAAAGCTGCCATAGATTTGGGAATCAAAACCTTAAGTGTATTTGGAGATTCAGCCTTAGTCATCAGTCAGATCAAGGAGAATGGGACACGAAGCACCCTAATCTCGTCCCTTACAAAGAACATGTGTTGACATTAATCCCACATTTCGAGGAAATTACCTTCGAGCATTTTCCACGAGAGGAAAATCAACTAGCTGACGCGCTAGCCACTATGTCATCCATGTTTAAACTCAAGTGGGGTAACGAGGCTCCCCATATCACCATTGAACGGATGGATGAACCAGCTTACTGTCACGAGATCAGTACTGAAGAAGTAGTGGACTAGCCTTGGTTCCATGAAATTAAGAGGTATCTTGAGGCCCAAGAATATACGGAAGGAGCTTCATTCAATCATAAGAAGTTCTTAAGGAGATTCTCTGCTAAGTTCTTCATCAGTAATGGCATTCTCTACAAGCGCAACCACGACTATGTTTTGCTTCGTTGCATAGATAAGGCTGAGGCAGAAAGAATCATGGCTAATCTACATGAAGGCGCTTTTGGCACCCATTCTAGTGGGCATACGATGGCTAAAAAGATCCTACGGGCAGGGTACTACTGGTCCACCATGGAAGCAGATTGTTATCAGCATTCACGAACTTGTCACAAGTGCCAGATTTATGCTGACAAAGTACATGTGCCTCTAGTTCCTCTAAACGGCCTGACTTCTCCTTGGCCATTCGCAATGTGGGGCATTGACATGATCAGAGAAATCAAACCTACAGTTTCCAATGGACACTGCTTCGTCTTGGTTGGCATTGATTACTTCACGAAGTGGGTTGAGGCAGCTTCCTTCGCTTCTGTTACCAAAAAATTCGTGGCCCGGTTCATCAAACAGAATCTCATCTGCCGGTATGGCATCCCAGAGAGAATCATCATGGATAACGGTACCAATCTCAACAATACTATGATCACCGCCCTATGCGTGCAATTCAAGATACAACATCATAACTCTTCCCCTTACCGACCGAAGATGAATGGCGTTGTAGAAGCCACTAACAAGAACATCAAGAAGATCATACAAAAAATGACAGTGACCTATAAGGACTAGCATAAGATGTTACCATTTTCTCTTCACGGTTACCGTACCATGGCACGCACGTCAACAAGGGAAAACTCCTTTCTCCTTAGTATACGACATGGAAGCTGTCCTACCAGTTGAAGTCCAGATACCTTCTCTGAGAATCATACAAGATGCAGGGCTGAATGAAGATGAATGGGTTCAAACTCGACTAGATCAGTTGAACTTGATTGATGAGAAGAGGCTCGCAACTATCTATCATGGTCAGATGTACCAAAAACGTATGATCAAAGCTTTTAACAAGAAGGTCAAAAGTCAGGTATATCGGGTTAGTGACTTGGTAATCAAACGTATCATACTGCCACAAGGTGATCCCAGGGGAAAATGGACTCCTACATATGAAGGACCATTTGTGATCAAAAACATATTCTCCGGTGGAGCAATGATCCTGACCACTATGGATGGCGACGACCTTCTACACCCTGTAAACGCGGACATAGTTAAAATATACTACAGATGAACAAGGACCCGCTAGGTCGACTGACCTAGGCAAAAATTAGGGCATCCCGGCGAACCAAAAGGTTCGGGCAAAAATTAGGGATAAAATACAAAAAAAAATCTGTACACCCGACAAGCTGAAAACCTGAAAAGGCGGCTTGGGCAAAAAAGGGTATCCTGGTGGATCGAAAACCCGAAAGGGCGGTCCAGGAAAAAGTTAGTGAGTTAATGCGTATGACTATGTCCCATTGAATCATCTAACAAACAATCTTCAGCGTTGATCGACCAACTCAAACAGTTCTAATCAATCCAATCAGCTTCACCGAGGCGACAAGTAGACAAGACACTCAGAGACACGAAGACTATAAAAGAATGGGAACCCCATGGGATTATTTCACATAGCTATCTTTTCTTTGTATTAATTTTCATTTTTTAAGATGAAATTCTCTTACTAGAATGTTCGTCTCGTTGTACAAAAAAAACTTATTCATGTTAATACAAAGATATCCTGTTTGAAAGTGCAAAACTATTTGTTTTTCGTTACTTCTGTGTTTTGTTTACAAAAACGTTCAATGATTTATTTTTGAACATATGCATTTGAACGTGATTACTATTTACAAATGAACAGAAAATAGAAAGACAATCACTAATGGATTTATGAAACAGGATAATATCTTTAGGCTATTCAATAAAATCCCCGCAGGTACTTTCCCCAGCAAGATAAGAAACGAAGACATCCTACTACAGGATCACCAACGTATCCCCAGTATGCAGCCTAGTGGTATCAAGCGCTCTCACATCCCTAACAGAGCAAAGCCTACATTTACCACTCTAAAGATTCCTTAACTAAGGATGCCCGACTTCTCAGGTTTCCCCAGCAGGATTTCACGAAATCCACGAGTAATGCATGGCGTTTCCCTTCCACAACATAGCTTATTTCTCTAAAAATGGAAATTCATCCATCAACACTTCAACCATAAAGTATAGAGACTTACACTCCTCTTTCCCAACAGTACTCAGGGATTTATTTTCCCCGACTCCAGCAACACTATGGCAGAATATTTATTATGTCCGTACATTACATTCATACGTCATAGCATTGACAACACAAGTACATACAATGAAATCTCATTTATTTTGAGAAAACAACATCGTACCATGAATTTCATACATCATAGAATTGCATACAATTAACTCTTCAACTTTTCAGGAAAGAATCAATCGACAGGAAGTTAGCATCAACAAATTTCCGACAGGCAAATATTTTCAACAAGTCAATTACAGATCAATTCCCAAGAAAGGACTGGTCGACCATCTACATAGCAAATATTTCCTTCAAACTTCTGCTGGTTCAGTTTAAATCTCTCAACGGTTTATCCTGATTCTTTCCTCGCAGACATATTCTCTGGTTCGGATAAATCTCTCAACGATTTGTTCAGATTCTTCTCCAGACTCCCACTAGTTCAGTTTCAATCTCTCAGCGGTTTATCCCGATTCTTTCCTAGTAGATGTTTTCTCTGGTTCAGACTAATCTCTCAATGATTTGTTCTGATTTTTCTCCAGATCCCTGCTGGTTCAGTTTAAATCTCTCAACGGTTTATCCTAATCTTTTATTCGCAGACGTATTCTTTGGTTCTGATAATTCTCTCAACGATCTATTATGATTCTTCTCCAGACTCCTGCTGGTTCAGTTTAAATCTCTCAACGGTTTATCCTGATTCTTTCCCGCAGACATTTTCAGTTTAAACCTCTCAACGGTTTACCCTGATACTTTCAAAATATACATTTTCTCTAGTTCAGATAAATCTATCAACGATTTGTTCTGATTCTTCTCCATACCCCTGCTAGTTCAGTCTAAACCTCTCAACGGTTTATCCTGATTCTTCCCTGCATACATTTTCTCTTTTGGGTTCGGTTTAAACCTCTCAATGATTTATCCTGATTCTTTCCCAGTAGACAATTTTCTCTGGTTCAGATAAATTGCACCAAGATTTATTCTATTTCTTTCCAGTCAAAGTTAATCCAAGACCTATATTGGTTAAGTTTAAATTGCTCCAAGATTTATTTTGATTCTTTCCAATCAAACAACATTCAAGACTCCTGCTAATTCTAGTTTAAATCAACCAAAGGTTTATTCTGATTTCTTTTCCAGTTGAAGTCAAGTTCAGACTTAGTCTGATTTCTGTCAACAATCACCTTTGAATGACATCTTTAAGCCCATTCCCTACACAATCAACCAACACATCATCAAGTGCAAATTTCTGGGCACTCTAGTGTTCAAT
This sequence comes from Vicia faba, assembly GCA_948472305.1. NCBI lineage: Eukaryota > Viridiplantae > Streptophyta > Magnoliopsida > Fabales > Fabaceae > Vicia > Vicia faba. The sequence continues at coordinate 646,412,466 of OX451735.1, read as the reverse complement.
CATCTTCCACTTTCAAGCTACGAACGACAAACATGTCGATCTCACATTGTCAAGTTTAAGAAGATTGAACAGGGGCAGCTGTTGTACCCCAAAATTTTCCCTCCCATTTTTCATTCAAGACACTATCCTGGGGTTACTCAAATACTCAATTTGGCTCAGAAGTCGATCAGACAGATTCTCTTCCTAGGCAGTAAATCAACAATTAGGGTTTTGCATTTCTCAAAGAAAATTAAGTCTTCAAGGTCTCAATTGGTCTTCATAGGTCTTCATGTCTCCTCAAGATTTGTTTAAGCCAGTTTTCAAACCTCGCATTGCAAGTTTGCTCAATCAATGGTTCAGATTACTGAAAAGGACTACATTAACCTAAAAATCGACCTTTTGTGAGAGCAAGTTCAAATGCTTGTAACTTCTTCATTATTTGATACTTTTGAGAGGTTTTTCTGGCGTATGATTCTCCTTGATGCCACCTCTATTTTCTCTCCACAAGTCAAGAGCTGATTATGCGTAGAAGATCACCAAAATTTGAATGCGTTAGAAGTTGCATCATGAAATTTGACCTAATTTCAAATAACAGACGTCTGATTTCTAAGAATTGTTATTTCTTCAAATTACAAGACCTTGAGACGATTATTTTTGCATATTGTCCTAAGTGATGTCATGAACAAGTTCTCTTAAAGAATCAAAGGAAAATTATGTTTAGAAGACCTTGAAAGTTATCAAACTGTCATAGACCATTTTCTTGATGTAGAATGTTTTTAACTTCTAATTTCAACACCTGCCATAATTGTTTTCTCAAGATATTGATTCTTATGTTGAGCTCGGGGATTCCTTGGTCGTTTGTCGTTGATTTCAAGTCATTGGTGTTTGAGCATTGGTGTTTATTAAATTACAGTGGATTTTTGATTGAGTTTCTTAAGACACTATTTGTTCGCTCAAGTACCATTGACTTGTAATGCGAGTTATTATGAATTGAAGATGTGACTTAGAGTTTTAGTGAAGGATATTTGAGGATCCATTCAAATGATGCCTTTGATTTCAATTCAGCCCAAGCATACAAGGCCTAATTCATTTATATGAATTTGTCTTTAATTCAAGATTCAAAATGGAAGAAACTTTTTTTTTCAGAAAGGAAACTACAAAGGCATTATTTTGTTTCATCCAAATGCGTACCAAGACTTTTTCAAAGATCAAATTCAAGTTACAATTGCAAATTTCAAGTTACAAGTTATGATTCAAAGATCAATTTCAAATTGCATGTTTTAAAGGGACTTTACATCCAAGGCCTAATCCTAAGTCGTAAACATGTTTAAATCATCCCAAAATCTTCGAGATATTCTTCAAGCTTCATGGAAGCCCCATTTCTTCAAGACATCATCACCATTTCCCTTCAAGCCTATCCATGACTTCCAATTATAAATCGCCTTGCTGTTTTTCCATACCATCACATGAAACAAATAAAAAAAAAGGAAGATATGATTAGCACATAAATAATGAAGTTTAAATAAGAAATTTTCAAAGTTTTCTTTTCACAAATTCATCATGAGGGTTTGTATTTGGAATCAAACTAGAAGGTTTTTGTTCTTAATCATAGTCTATCTCCTACTTTTGCAAATTACAAAAATTTGATCTCTTTGGTTTACAAAAGGAAAAAAAGAATTTACAAACAGTTTCATGGCAGAAACAGCAGCCCAAAACAAATATGCGCAAAAAAATGCAGCAAACCAATAGCAGCAGAACTACTAAGCAAAGCAGCAGCTGCAATCCAAGCCCAAATGCAGCATTTGTAACAAGGCTACACAAATAGCAATGATAGCAGCTACCAAGCAGACTGCAAAGCAAAAGCAAAAATAGTAGGCAGCCTAAATAAAACAACCAAGCACACTGAATTGCAAAAGCAAAGTCAAACTGCAATAAACAAAAAGTGTAAACAGCAGGCAGCAACAACACATGTATAAAACAACTAAAAAAACAGCAAGCTAGCTATGGCTCACCAAAACCCTATGCCTCATCATTTCCCTAAGAATACAAACCCTTCAGAATATGTTGAAAAGCCAAACTTGGCTTTTGTTTCATGGAAAGATGAAAAGGAAAGAGGAAAGAAATCACCTAGGCCACATAACCAGTCCCAAAACTATGCAAAACTGCCACGCACATACAAACAAACTAGCAGCCCTGCAAACCTTGCAACAACAGTCCAAAAATCTGAACCAAACCTGCTCCAAAACATGTCAACATTGCACGCAAATGTACAAAACAAAAACTGCAGCCACAAAGTAATATCCAAAATTGTTTAAAACCCATCTCATTTTCCCTCCCAATTCAAATCCTCATACTGTTATAAAACCCTAAGACAACAACATACTCAAGGGGGGTTCAGAAAAACCAACAAATAAGAAAACCAAGCCATCTCTCAAACCTGCAACCTTATTCCATCAAACCAAAATCTCACTCATAAAACCAAAGCCAGCTCCAACATCATCAAAATTCAGAAAACAATAGTCATTTTTCCCCAGCACTGTATACACAAAAAAATCAGATGTACAAACATAGCCTGTACCAACATCATCCAAAATACATAAAACAACAGTCATCATTTTCCCCATCACTGTGTACACAAAAACCAGAGAGAAATTGAGCCATCAAAAACATTAACATCATCCCCTCAAACTTTGTTTTCAGCAAAAGTACAGAAAAAATCATCACAGTTCATACAACAACCGCGACAAGCATACAAATATTCACAAACCCTAATCACCTCCGCAAATCCAAGACACACGAAAGTCATACACAATCAGAAGAAGAAACAAAAACAAGAGATTTGGAACATACCTTAGGAGCTGAAAAGAAGGTAACTTGTTGTTAGTTTTGATTCAATCTGTTCTTACCTTCCCTTTACCATTTCGAATCCCTTTGGATATTGTTGTATCAATTTTGATTTGGGGTTTTAGGGTTTCTCTGGGATGAGGTTAGCTAGAGATCATGAGATAGAGAAACGGAGAGTGAAAGGCATCATGGAGATAAGAGAGACCGTGAGATAGAGAAACAGAGAGTGAGTTCTCCTGTTTGAGTATATCGTTGAAAGAGATGAAGAGGATACAGTGAGGAGAGCATGAGCGATAATGAGAGAGAGAGAGAGGCATCTATCTGTTTTTTTAGGGTTTCCAATTTGAAACCCATTTTTGAGAATGTTAAGGGGCGGATCTGGGTCATCCGGTCCAGGCCCAACCTCCATTGTTTTTTATTTTCTCAACCTCAAACCTTTTGTTAATCCTGGGCCAAACAACATTTATCCGGATCTCTCACTCCCTTTAGCCCATTTGGTTTTGTTGAAAACAATGATAATGTTGGGCCATTCCCTTACCCCAAGCCCATTTTGTCCCCACACCCCCATTTCATTTTAACACCACTCTTCTATTTTGTTTTAATATTTAGTTTGGTTTTATTTGTTTTACTATTTTAATCATGTATTTTTGTGAGATAATTTTCTTAATTAGCTTAATTCTAAAATTAAATTAGGAATTTCATAAATAATTTTACTAATTAACTTTATATTTAGCCTTAAGTTGTTTGTTTAATTTCTTCATAAAAAAAATACCAAAAGACAAAAAAAAAATATAAATTAATTTATTTAGTCATTTATTTTCTTTAATAGAATAGAATTTTATTTTTGTTGTTTCCTTCCCATTTTTTTTAAAAACAAATACTTAGAATTTTATTAATTAATTTTATTTCATAGACTGTTATAATTTTAATTAATTGCTCAAATTCGATTTGGTTGTATTTGTTTGCCTATTTGGGCTTTTTTAGTTGCATTCGACTCATCCCCATTTGTAAAAATTATACCCCTATTCTCAAAAACTCTGTAATAGCGTAGAAGTTTCATTTCCGCAGTTTACTGTTTTCTTTATACTGTATAGTAATTAGGTGTGTATGACAAGATTCAAAAATCAATCGCTAGACAACCTAATCAAAAACAAAATTAACTTGAAACGAACACACTTTTTCACACGCGTACCTCTAGGGTAACTTCGCTCGTTTCCTTGAAACACAGTCATGTCCCTCGAATATGGGGCACTTTAGCAAAGACCCATCGATAAAAAAGATTATAGTTCCTCGATGATCCTTCGATGTTGCCATCAATAAAACGATCTAGTCCCTTACGAAAATTGCTAAAGCGTCTCATAAGTTGCTTTCGATGACTGTAGGATTGACCCGCGTCTGTCCCTTCACATCCAATTATGGGGCTTCTTAACAAATCAATGGTAATATAGAAACATCTAAAAGAGGAAGAAAAGAACATTTAAGACCTTCCGAGTAGGTAGATTCGCTCCTAGTTGCTCGCTTGCTCATGACAAAAAAACATTTTCACACCAACACTTTCATCTCAAAAACATTTTCGAAAGACAAAACATTTTTTATACGTTCTTATAAAGACGAGAACCATTGCAAAAACATCTTTTCAAAACCACTTTCAAAAAACACATTCCACAAACACGTCTTTGAACTATTTTTCGAAACAAAACTTTGTATGCGTTCTTATATAAATGAGAACCATTACAAAGACATTTTTTTCAAAATACTTTCAAAGCCCATATCACAAGCACATTGTCAAAGCAAAAGCAAGTGATCTAGCAAGTAACTAAGAGCCCGTAGATAACTACGGATGAAAAGGGTGCTAACACCTTCCCTTTTCATAATCTACCCCCCGAACTTGAGAAATAATCTCGAAAGGTCTTTTCTGTGCTTTTTTACCTTTCCTTTTTGGATAAAAGAAAAGTCGGTGGTGACTCTTGCTATCCGCAGAATTGCGATCAAACAAAAACGAACCGAGCCAGTTCTCCCGCCGTATCTCATCCTGTCTTTAACTGGAAAAAATAAATCTAATCAGAAGAGGTCTTTGATTCTCCTGTCTTTAACTGGAAGAAATAAATCTAACCAAAAGAGGCATTTGATTCGCCTGTCTTTAACTGAAAGAAATAAATCTAACCGGAAGAGGTCTTTGATTTATCTGTCTTTAACTGGAAGAAATAAATCTAACCAAAAGAGGTCTTTGATTCGCCTGTCTTTGTCTGGAAGAAATAAATCTAACCAGAAGAGGTCTTTGATTCACCTGTCTTTAACTGGAAGAAATAAATTTAACCAGAAGAGGTATTTGATTCACCTATCTTTAACTGGAAGAAATAAGTCTAACCAGAAGAGGTCTTTGGTTCGCCTGTCTTTAATAGAAGAAATAAATCTAACCAGAAGAGGTCTTTGGTTCGCCTGTCTTTAACTTGAAGAAATAAATCTAACCAGAAGAGGTCTTTGATTCATCTGTCTTTAACTAGAAGAAATAAATCTAACCAGAAGAGGTCTTTGATTTGATTGACTTTTGCTGTAAGGAAGAGGGTTAGTTGCATGCAGAAGTATGCACGGCATGATGATGTTCTGAAAATGAGATTATGTTGTTTGTGTATGAATGTGAAATGTTATTGAAGTGTATATTTGTCTGGGAAAATAAATCCTTGACAAATGTTGGCGAGCTTTGGGAAATGAAATCCCAGATTGCTGCTGGGGATGAAGAGTATGCTCCTCTTGAGACCTTGTTTTAGGATTTTTCCACTAGGGATTCCTGCTCTGTTGTTTGAGGAGAACTTTACTAGGGAATGTTGACTTGCTTGGGGAAAAGAGTTCAGGAGTTTTAGTTGTCCGTTGCTCTACTGAGGAGTTATCTCTTGATTGGATAGAATGGAAGTTAACAACTTGTTAGGGATAAAGAAGTTAATTATTATCTGGTCGGATTCTAGGCTTCGCAAAAACTCACTGGGGATAGTGGCAAACTCTATTAGGGAAGCGGAGCTTTTAAACTGTTATCTGGTCGGGTCCAGGATTTATAGTAACTTTCGGAGATAACACTGACTCTGTTGACGACTTCACTGGGGACTAGGGGTTGTGGTCCTTTAATTTGTAATAGTCTGAGAGGAAAACTCAAGCTGGGGAATCTGTAGTTTGTTGAGGAAATAAACCATGTTGAAGAGAATATTTCACGAACTGCTAGAGAGGTGTTTTCTTTTGGCAGAACTCCTCGAGGATTCTTCTTGAGACCAATTCAACTAGGGAGAGGTTTTCCGGAGACTGAAACTCTGGCTATGGATTACATGGATCCAATTTTATAGGGATATCCATGAATTTGGCTTTGTGGGGCTTGCACCCTTATCTGTGAAGATTATACTGTGGAGATAACCTTATAGAGATGGCTCTGGCAACTTCAATGGGGATCACCTTATGAAAGGTACTTTGTGGGGATTTGTCGTTGTCCATAGTAGTAAGCGTTGCCAAAAAATGTGTGATTGGTCATACATGACCCTTTGCTGGAATTCAAGTTCAATGCCCAAAGTGATTCAGATGCAGACCCGCCCCTGGTTATTCATCACTTCTTGAGAGATTTCTTGGAATCTCGACCTGAATGCCACAAATGAGTTATAAAGTAACATTTCATGCCCCCTTGATTATGGGAGATTTTTCATTGAAAGTGTTTTCCAATTGAAGTGATTCAGTTTCTTGAGAGGATTTCCGCTCATTGGATATTCTTCGTGTGAATTTCTCTGTTGTCAAAGAAATCGCTATACGCAAACAACAATATTCAAAATAATGCAAAGTTTATGTTTGTCTTGAAGTTTTGAAAATTCATTTTTATCAAATAAATGAATTTTGTAAGAACATGAATTCAACTCAGGATTTGCAGTAAGCCTTACAGGAGTCAGGATACCTTTTATAACAGTATGCTTTCGAACTAACCCATGCTTCAATTAGGACTTTTAAGGGGTTGTAACGTGGCCTCGTTCATGGGTTAAGAAACAAAGGATAAGGCTTAAAGTTTATTTGTACCCACCTGTTCTTCATGATGTTCTCTAGTCCTATACTCAGTTAATTGCGCGTTTTGAATTTCAATTGAGTTTGGAATGACATTTAGGTGATGGTTCGGACAAGTTAAGTTTATTTGAGAAGGCAGTCATTTTGCAACATTTTTCATGTTGTCGAGGATTTTTAGTGACCTCTTTTTTTATTTATTATCCCTAATTTTTGCCTGGCTGTTTTGAGATTACAGTCAGCGGGATGCCCCAGTTTTTTCCTCTTAATTCTCCTTCGTAGGTTTTGACTTCGTGGGCTTTTCTTTTGAGAGATAATGACTTCCTATTTTATGGGGAACCATCGCTGCCTTTTGATTCAGAAGGATGTTTTTGATGTTATTCTTTGTGTACAAAGTGAAAGCTTGCAACCGAACACGCATTTGAATTAACTGAGAAGCTACCCTGCCCCAGGTTTTGATTGAAGGTTTCAATTTGTGTGAAAAAGGAAACTCCTACTTCTTTGGCTTAAAGGGGGTTGACTAGGGATCATCTTCCTTATAACTCCAGTGTTTAGGGATTGAAAGAACGACTGTACATCATCAATAAGGTCTTTCCAAAAGCATACTATATGAGACTATGGCATTATTTTCGTCATCCTCCCTCTAAAGGCTTACAACTTTTAAACAAGAGTTGAATATCATAAAGGGAGTAAAAACACAGTTTAAATATAGTGAAAACGAATGGATTAACTCAAGACCAACATATGTAGTGCATTAATGAGAACGAACAAAGTCTGACATAAGGACAAATGTTTAAACAAACAAAGAAATTACAACTGAAAATTTGAATGAACAAAAATTTCTCCGCCTAAATTTGTCACTTCGGATGGTGTGTCTTTGAGGGATGAAAAAAAATTCAACCTGACCATCTTGTGCGAATTCCAACGCTCCTTTATCGATCAGATCTTGAATCTTATATTTCAATTTCCAACAGCTAACAATATCATGCCCCAGACTGTTAGAGTGATATGCACACCTTTCATTGGGATGGTAACTAGGAGAGGAAGTATTAGGATTCTGAGGAGGATCCTTCAATGTGACCAAATTCAACTTCAACATGTGTTGCAAGGCTTGCGACATCGGCATGTTGAGTTTGGTATATTTCCTATTGGATGTGTGATACGGTGGGAGAACTTACTTGAGGGTTTGCGTTTGTGTTTGCAAATGTTGCGGTTTAGCAAGAGTCCCCACCGACTTTTCTTTTATCCAAAAGGAAAGGTGAAAAAGAACAGGAAAGACCTTTGAGATTTTTTCTTGAGTTCGGGAGGTAGATTATGAAAAGGGAAGGTGTTAGCACCCTTTTCATCCATGGTTTTCCATGGGCTCTTAGTTGCTTGCTAGATCACTTGCTTTTGTTTGAAAAATGTGCTTGTGGTGTGGGTTTTGAAATTATTTTGAAAATGTCTTTGTAATGGTTCTCGTTTCTATAAGAACGCGTACAAAGTGTTTATCTTTTGAAAATGTTTCAAGATGAAAGTGTTAGTGTAAAAAATGTTTTTTGTTGTTGTGAGCAAGCGAGCAATTAGGAGCAACCTACCTACTCAAAAGTTCTTAAATGTTCTATTCCTCCTCCTTTAGATGTTGCTACCTTACCATTGTTTGGGTAAGAAGCCCCATCGTTAAATGTGAAGGGACGGGCACAGGACGTTTGTATAGTCATGATAGCAATGTTGTGAGATGACTTAGCATTTTTCTTTAGGGACTAAGATCATTTCGAAAGGAAACTTTGATAGCGTCATTGAGGGGCTATGATCTTATGTTTTTGATTTGTTTGTGCTAAGACATCCCACATGCATAACATGGCCATTTTTAGGCAACAAGTGGAGTTAACCTTAAGGGTGCTAGTGTGCAAAGCGTGTTTGATTGCATGAATTTTGGTCTTGTATTTGAAAGGTTATCTACTTGTTGATTTTATCTTGCCATACATCCTAATTACTAGCAATATATGAAAGCAAGTAAAATGCATAAAATAAAATCCTAAGCTATTACATCACTTTAGGGGGATGGGGGTACAAATTTACAATGGGGATGAAGTGGAGACTGAAATATTACAACCATATCGAATGATAATGAAAACAATGTAAAAATAGTGTAAAATAAAAGGAAAACTGCATTTTGAACTGCTATGTGTCGACCCATGCTGCTATGCATCGACACATAGCTTTTCCTTGCTCCTGTAAAATAAAATATGCTCAGTATGAGTCGACACATAATGGGATGTGTCGACTCATACACCTTCTTGCATCGATGCGAAACACGTATGTGTCGACTCATAGTCTTTTCCCACCTCTGTTTTGTAACCTGAAATCAGTATGGGTCGATGCATGGGAGTTATATGTCGACTCATACCCTGTTTTTTCACTAGGATGAGTCGACACATGAGGATATGTGTTGATACATGCTGTATTTTCCTGCTTTAAACATTGTTTTTCTTGTCTGTACAGGTTAACTTATAACATATGATGGATGAACATAAATAACAAATGATTGAATAAGCCTAAACCATAAGCAAATGACTAGTTCAAAGGGATAATAAAATACTACATCATATCTTCAAAAACAACAAATTGTCAATGATGTATGAAAAGATATCAAGTCAAGAAGACTTACCTTTCGGGCTACACCGACTGTTTTAGATCTGAATGCTTTCAGGAAGTTGCTCCGGGCTGTTGAAACTGATTTAGACTATACTGAATTTGTTTTTTTTGGTGTTTTTGGAGGAGAAGATGAATAGTACTACATGGACTGTTTTTATGTTTGGACAATCTTTGTAGGTGATGAGGTGTTTGGCTCATGGGAGAGTTTGTATAATGGAGTAATGGGTTGGGGTATGGTTTTAAATAAGAACAAAACTTTGTTTTGAAAATGAATGAGTCAATTTTACCAAGGATACTGTTTTTCTGCTCAACAAAACTCTCTATTCTCTCTCTTAATCCTCTTTCAAAAATCCAACCCCTATGTCTTATGAGACAATATCTTTTGTAGACCCTTGACTGTGGTTTAGGGAGGAAACCAAATAAGTTATTTTGAATTGTTTTTGCCTACTGTTTTGGCACTTTCTTCACACCATTTTCCTTTTCCATTTTGGTGCAATTTTGGGGCTGTTATGATGCAAGTTGGGGCAGACTGCATGGAGCAGTTTTGGACTGTATTGGGCAGCATGCATACTTGGGGTGCAGCATAGCACAAGGTTTCTTGCGGGGCAGCATGTGGCAGATTTTGGGGTGTTGTGGCAATGTAGCATATCACACTATATTCAACTTGGACAGTATAATTTGTAGCATGACATAAATTTGGCCTTGTGGAATATTTTATGCACATTATGTCAAGGGCAAAAATATTGTGGCAAGGTTTTTTGAGAGAACTCAATCAAGATATAGTTTTAGAATTTGTAATTTTTTTTGCAAAAATGACACTTTGTAATAACTTGAATTACTTGCATCATCTTGAATTATTTGGAATTGTAGTAAAAATTGTCATGAAGTAAATGAGATTAACCAAGTATATAAAATACTTAGAAAAATTTCAAAGTCTTGCAAAGTTGGATTTTGATTCTCTTGATTTTTTATGATCAAATTTCATATTTTTGGATGTCTTGACATAATATGATTTTTGGGACTCAAATTTGGTCAAAAAGTCAAAGTTTAACTTTTTAGTGTCCAGTTGACTTTTCCAACTGAAACTCCGATTTTCCTCATTTTGCCCCCTTTTAACAATTTGAATGATTCTTCTTAGAAAATTGTGATCTGAGGCTTACAACTTGACTGAAGTAATTCTAAGAGTCCTTGAGACGTGAGAGGGCAAATTTTGGGGTACAACAGCTGCCCCCGTTCAATCTTCTTAAACCTGAAGAGTTAGATTGGCGAACCTGTCATTCGTGACTTGAAGGTGGAAGATAATTGAATACTAGAGTACCCAGAAATTTGCACTTGATGATGTGGCGGTTGATCATGCAGGGAATGGGCGTAAAAGATGCCATTTGGAGAAATGATGGAGAGTTGTCGGAGATGGGCTTGTAGATTCCATCCATAAAAGATTGGTTGCATAAGGGGTTCTTTGGCGAGAAATCCTGTTCCTGCTGTCGAGGAGGACTTCACCGGGGAATATTGGTTTATGTCCTGGGAAGTAAAGTCTAGGAGCTTCAGTTGTCCATTACTCCATTGGGGAATTAACTCCTGATTGAGGGAGTGAAAGTAGATTGTACACACGGTCAAGGTCTAGGATGTACAACAACTTTCTGGGGACATGTGAAAGCGATCGTATCTGATCGGGTCCAGGCCTCACAATGTTGTAACTTTTTGTCTGGAGAGAAGAAAGAAGGAACCTGGATAGTAGGGTTACTTTGAAATGAAAGCCTGGGTAGTAGGGCTTGTGAGAAGGAACCTGGATAATAAGGTTACTTTGAAATGAAAGCCTGGGTAGTAGGGCTTGTGGGAAGGAACCTGGATAGTAAGGTTACTCCGAAATGAAAGCCTGGGTAGTAGGGCTTGTGGGAAGGAACCTGGGTAGTAGGTTTACTTCGAAATGAAAGTCTGTGTAGTAGGGCTTGTGGGAAGGAACCTGGATAGTAAGGTTACTTTGAAATGAAAGCCTGGGTAGTAGGGCTTATGAAGGAACCTGGATAGTAAGGTTACTTTGAAATGAAAGCCTGGATAGTAGGGCTTGTGAAGGAACCTGGGTAGTAGGGTTACTTCAAAATGAAAGCATGGGTAGTAGGGCTTTAGAAGGAACCTGGGTAGTAAGGTTACTTTGAAATGAAGGCCTGGGTAGTAGGGCTTGTGGGAAGGAACCTGGATAGTAAGGTTACTTCGAAATGAAAGCCTGGGTAGTAGGGTTTTTGGGAAGGAACCTGGATAGTAGGGTTACTCCGAAAATGAAAGCCTGGGAAGGAACCGGAGGTACATGCACCTTATCAGCATAGATTTGGCATTTATGGCAAGTTCGAGAGTGATGATAACAATAGGCCTCCATAGTGGACCAGTAGTATCCTTCCTGTAGGATCTTCTTAGCCATGGTGTGTCCGCTGGAATGGGTTCCGAAGGTACCTTCATGTAGATCTGTCATGATCCTCTCTGCTTCTCCCTTGTCTACACACCGCAGTAAGGTAGAGTCATGGTTGCGTTTATATAGGATTCCATTACTGAGGAAGAACTTTGCAGCGAACCTTCTTAGAAACTTCTTATCATTGACAGATCCCCCTTCAGGATACTCTTGAGCCTCGAGATACCTTTTGACTTTGTGAAACCAGGGTTTGCCTGCCACTTCTTCGGTATCGATCTCATAGCAGTGTGCTGGTTCATTCAACATTTCGATGGTGATTCAGGGAGCTTCATTGTCCCACCGGATTTTGAACATAGAAGACATGGTGGCTAACACGTCCGCTAACTGATTCTCCTCTCGTGGGAAATGTTTAAAGTTTACCTCCTCAAAGTGTGGGAGGAATGTCAGTACATGCTCTTTATATGGGATGAGATTCAAATGTTTTGTATCCCATTCACCTTTGATTTTACTTATCGCCAAAGAGGAATCCCCGAATACATTCAAGAACTTGATCCTTAGGTTGATAGCAGCTTGAAGACCCATAATACATGCTTCATACTCCACCATATTGTTGGTGCAGTTGAAATATAATCGGGCAGTGAACAGAGTATGACAGCCCTCGAGAGATATGATTACAGTGCTAATGCCGTTACCTAGTGCGTTTGAGGCTCCATCAAAGTACATAGACCATCGGGATCCTTCCTCAAGTCCTTCATCCGGTCCAGGTTCTTCGTAGTCAATCACCAGCATAATATTCTCATATGGGAACTCGAAATTCATGGACTGATAGTCATCCATGGCCTGATGAGCTAAATGATCAGCCAATACACTCCCCTTGATTGCTTTATGGGTTGTATATGTTAGAACAATGTTTGAATCTAGTACCCTATATTTAAGTTTTGATGATAACAAAGTGAAAAGATATAGTAGTTAAATATTTCATGATTGAATTATATGCTGCCTAAAATTACTATGCTCTGATTTGCAGATATGCTGATTAAAATAAGCAAGATCACGTTCTCAGCATCAGAATATGTTTTCATACACCAGCATCAGAAGTTGCTGAATCAGAACGTCAAGATCAGATGATCAACGCTTGCACATGCTGAAGCTTGATGAACAGAACTGCGCGTAAAACACTCTGATACAGAATCAAATAGTTCATCAGCAGCGAAGCAGAATCAGAATGAGCCAAGCCAGATCGTGCATTGAAGAAGCAACGGTACTGTGCATTGAACGCTAATCAATTCCAACGGCCTCATTCCAGACAAGATCTGCTCAAAAAGGAAAGCTTGTTATTAGCATTGAATCAAGAATATTTGCTTCAACGTTCATCTTCTCAAATGCTATATAAACCAAGCTTCGAAGATTATCACGGCTAATGCTTCCAAACTCTCTACACGCACAAAGCTGAACAATAATCTTCATCTACCAGTTTTGCTAAACCAACAAACTCTGATACTCCATTAGTGTTTAGAATTCTAAGTTTCTAAGCTTCAATTGTGTAAACATCACAGTTGTGATATAGTTTTGTAGAAAACATTCACACACATTATTTTACACCTTTATAAGAAAGTGTTGCCTTGACAAACCGGACTGTGGTTTGAATCAAGAAGGCTTTAGCAGTTGTTAAAGCAGATTTGTATTCAGTTGAATATAGTGAATTAAGACCTCGTTGGAGAGAGGCGAAATCACCTTGACGGGTGGACTGGAGTAGTTTGAGATCAAACGAACCAGGATAAAAATACCTTGTCATTTGCTTTAAGATTCCAGTTTTACAATTCAACCCCCCCTTCTTGTGTTTTTCACCCCTTCAATTGGTATCAGAGCGCCTGGTTCTGAGCTAAAACACTTAACCGTGTCAGTACAAGATCCAGCGTCAGAAAAACACAATGGCAGGAAACAACTCTCATTTCAGCAATGACAACAATGAGGATAGAGACAGATTCAGCGGCAAACCTCCAGTCTTTGATGGAGAAAACTTTGACTACTGGAAAGACAGAATTGAAAGCTTCTTTCTAGCACATGATGCTGATCTGTGGGATATGGTGACAGATGGATACACGCACCCTGTGAATGCAACTGGTCAGAAGATTGAAAGAAAATCAATGACTGATCAACAAAAGCGTGATTTCAAGAATCACCATAAGGCCAGAACCATCCTCCTCAGTGCTATCTCCTATACTGAGTATGAGAAGATCTCCAACAGAGACACAGCTAAGAACATCTTTGATTCTCTCAGAATGACGCATGAGGGCAACGTTCAAGTCAAAGAAACAAAAGCTCTGGCGCTCATTCAGAAGTATGAGGCGTTTAAAATGGAAGAATCTGAATCCATTGAAACTATGTTCTCTAGATTCCAGATTCTGGTAGCTGGTCTCAAAGTTCTGGACAAGGGATACTCTACTGCTGACCATGTCAAGAAGATAATCAGAAGTTTACCCAAGCAGTGGAGGCCTATGGTTACTGATCTGAAGCTGGCGAAAGATCTCAACAAAATCACTCTGGAGGAACTTATAAGCTCCCTCAGAAGTCATTAGATAGAGCTGGAAGCTGACGAGCCTCAGAAGCAAGGTAAGCCTATAGCTTTAAAATCTAACAGAAAATCTGAATCTAAAGTTTTGCAGGCAGTTGAAGAAACATCTGATGGATCCTCATCAGAAGAAGACGAACTTTCCCTTCTCTCCAGAAGAGTAAATCAACTGTGGAAGCAAAGACAAAGGAAGTTCAGGAATCCCAGAAGATCTGATCAGAACGAGTCTTCTTCAAGATACAGAAGGACAGATTCTTCCTCTGGATACAGAAGATCTGAAGGCTCCTCTGGTAGCAAGAAGCCAAATACAAAAGACATCATCTGCTACGAGTGCAATGAGCAAGGACACTACAAGAGTGACTGTCCAAAGCTTCAGAGGGAAAAGCCCAAAAAGAAGTTTGGAAGAGAGAAGAAGAAAAGTCTCATGGCCACATGGGATGACTCTGACTCGTCTGAAGCTGACTCAGAATCAGATGATGAAAGGGCGAACATAGCGCTCATGGCTAGCATTCCAGATGACAGTGAAGCTTCTGACTCAGACTCAGAATCAGACACAGAAGAGGTATTTCCTAACTTCGCTGTTAATTTTACAAAGGCTGAACTTACTGAAAGCCTCAATGAAATTCTGGAACGTTATCAGCAGATTAGAGCTAAATTCAGAAACCTGAAAAGGACTCTTGAATCTGACTCTAATAAGTCTGAGAGTCTCAAATTGGAAAACTCTGAGCTGAGAGATAAAATTTTAAAATTAGAAAACTCTTTACAAAACTCTCAGAAGGTACCAATTTCTGAAACTCCCAGCAACGCTGATGAGATCATCAAGGAGTATGATCATAGTTTCCAGAAGTTCCTTGCTAAAAGCATAGATAGAAGCAGAATGGCTTCAATGATCTATGGAGTTAGCGGAAACGGCAGGAAAGGAATAGGATACCAAGGTAAGGTTCCTACACCTAAGAATGTCATGGATTTAGTTATTAAACACACTCCTCTAAATTCACACTTTGTGTATGGTCACACACATGACATCAAATATACTAGTAGTAATCACTTTGTGAAACCAAAATTCAACCAGAGTTTTGGTAAAACTAACAAATCAGGACCCAAGAAGATCTGGGTACCTAAGGATAAAATAATACATGTTGCAGATATCTTTAGCAGCAAGTCAGAAACACCAGTCATGGTACCTGGACTCTGGCTGCTCACGACACATGACGGGAAGAAGGCATATGTTCCAAAGCCTGGAACTTAAGCCTGGAGGCCACGTTGGCTTTGGAGGCAATCAGAGGGGAAAGATAATTGGCTCTGGAACTGTAGGTAACGGAAATCTTCCCTCTATTAATAATGTTCTGCTTGTTGATGGATTGATGCATAACCTGTTATCCATAAGTCAATTAAGTGATAACGGTTATGATATAATCTTTAATCAAAAATCATGTAAAGCTGTTAGTCAGAAAGATGGGACTATCCTATTTAATGGTAAGAGGAAAAACAACATTTACAAAATCAAACTTTCTGAACTAAAGAGTCAGAACGTAAAATGTCTTCTGTCTGTTAACAACGAGCAGTGGATCTGGCACAGAAGATTGGGGCATGTTAGTATGAGAAGAATATCTCAGATTAACAAACTCAATCTGGTCAGAGGACTTCCAAATTTGAAGTTCAATTCAGATGCTCTGTGTGAAGCATGTCAGAAAGGCAAATTTGCAAAACCTTCTTTTAAATCCAAAAATGTTGTTTCTACCTCTAAGCCATTAGAACTTCTGCACATTGACTTATTTGGACCAGTTAAGACTGCTTCTGTAAGTGGCAAGAAGTATGGGTTAGTAATCGTAGATGACTATAGCAGATGGACATGGGTAAAGTTCTTAAGACACAAGGACGAGTCACACTCTGTGTTTGTTACCTTCTGTAACCAAGTTCAGAATGAAAAAGATCTTAGAATCGTTAAAGTCAGAAGTGATCATGGTGGAGAATTTGAAAATAAAGATTTTGAGTCATTCTTTAATGACAAAGGCATTCTGCATGATTTCTCTTGTCCTAGAACTCCCCAACAAAATGGAGTTGTAGAACGAAAGAACAGAACATTGCAAGAAATGGCCAGAACCATGATCAACGAGACAAACGTTGCTAAGACTTTCTGGGCAGAGGCAATAAACACAGCGTGCTACATTCAGAATAGAATCTCAATAAGACCTATTCTGGAAAAGACTCCATATGAATTGTGGAAGAACAGAAAGCCCAACATTTCGTATTTTCATCCATTTGGATGTACTTGCTATATGTTAAACACTAAGAATTATTTGAACAAGTTTGATTCTAAGGCACAGAAGTGTATTATGTTAGGATACTCTGAACGCTCAAGAGGGTACAGAGTATACAATACAGAAACACAGATTGTGGAAGAATCAATCAGTGTTTGTTTTGATGACAAGCTTGACTCTGAAAAGTCAAAGCAGAATGAAAATCTTGCAGGTATAGAAATTGAATTTGCAGGTTCTGAAGACAAGTCATCAGAAGCTCTCAACACAGACATTCCTTCAACGTCTGAAAGAAGCAATGCTAGAAATCCTACAACTGCCGCTGATCAACCTCAGAAGAGATTACCCAGAAGCAGTTTGGATCACCCAAAAGAGACTATCCTAGGAAGAAAGGAAGATCCAATCAGAACAAGAGCAAGCTTCAGAAACTCTGAAGAAACTCTTATGGGACTTGTGTCTCTGATTGAACCTTCTTCTATTGATGAAGCACTTCTGGACAATGACTGGATTCTGGCAATGCAAGAAGAGCTGAATCAATTCACCAGAAACGACGTATGGGATCTCGTTCCAAGACCAAAAGGATTCAACGTCATTGGAACAAGATGGGTGTTCAGAAACAAGCTCAATGAACAAGGTGAAGTCGTCAGAAACAAGGCACGACTGGTTGCACAAGGTTATAGTCAGCAAGAGGGGATAGACTATACAGAAACCTTTGCCCCAGTCACCAGGTTAGAATCTATCAGACTCTTAATCTCATTTGCTGTTAATAGAGGCATCACTCTGTATCAGATGGATGTCAAAAGTGCATTCTTAAATGGTTATATAGAAGAAGAAGTTTATGTTCACCAACCCCCAGGTTTTGAAAATACAAAACATCCAGAACATGTTTTCAAACTGAAAAAGTCACTGTATGGTCTGAAACAAGCTCCCAGAGCTTGGTATGAAAGGCTAAGTAACTTTCTGCTTGAAAATGAATTCACCAGAGGGAAAGTGGACACTACTCTATTCTGTAAATCAGTTAAGAGTGACATTTTAGTCTGTCAAATTTATGTTGATGATATTATTTTTGGTTCTACTAATCCTTCTCTTGGAAGAAAATTTGCTAAGTGTATGCAGGCAGAATTTGAGATGAGCCTCATGGGGGAACTGAAATTCTTTCTAGGAATTCAGATCAATCAAACTCCAGAGGGAACTTACATTCATCAGAGCAAATACATCAGAGATCTTCTGAAGAAATTTGACCTCTCAGAATGTAAGCCATCAAAGATTCCAATGCATCCCACGTGCATTCTGGAAAGAGAAGAGGTAAGCAAAATCGTAGAACAGAAAGTCTACAGAGGTATGATTGGTTCTCTCCTTTATCTGACTGCTTCAAGACCTGATATTTTATTCAGCGTATGTATTTGTGCTAGATTCCAATCAGATCCTAGAGAATCTCACTTAACAGCTGTTAAGCGAATTTTCAAGTATCTGAAAGGTACTACTAATCTGGGTTTGTTTTATAGAAAATCTAGTGATTACAGCTTAGTAGGCTACTGTGATGCTGATTTTGTTGGAGACAGAGTGGAACGCAAAAGTACTTCTGGAAGCTGCCAGTTTCTGGGAGAAAATCTGATCTCGTGGTCCAGCAAAAGGCAATCAACTATTGCTCTGTCAACAGCAGAAGCTGAGTACATAGCAGCAGCTGGATGTAGCACACAGATGCTCTGGATGAAAAGTCAGCTTGAAGACTTCCAGATTTTTGAGAGTAACATTCCTATTCTTTGTGATAATACTTCTGCTATTTGCTTAAGTAAGAATCCTATTTTACATTCTAGAGCTAAGCATATAGAAATAAAACATCATTTCATTAGGGACTATATTCAGAAAGGTATTTTAAACTTGAAATTTATAGATACAGACCATCAATGGGCTGATATCTTTACTAAACCCCTTTCAGAAGATAGGTTTAATTTCATTCTGAAACATCTCAGCATGAAAGTATGCCCAGAATGAAAATGTTTTAATTCCATGTATTTATCTTCAGAATGTAATTATATTACTGTGAACTTCTGATCAATCTTCTTTCAGAAAGTTAGAACATGCAGATTGTATCAGAGGCAAGTCTAAAGATCTGAGAGTCTAATCTCAAATACAGACGTGCTGATCACTACATCAAACAAGTGTCATCCAATCATCAGCAAATCCCTGAAGCAGAACGCGTGCACGCTTCTGAGAAAGGAAAGCGCTGATTGGGTGCATTGAGACACATGTCTGGTAACCGTTTTTAAGTATCTTTCTCAAATCCCCCAAAATCAGCAAGCATTTAATGCAAAAGTAATCACGCTTGTTAATGGCAATCATTATTTTTTCTCTCTCTTAAAAACGTTTAATTTTTCAAAATAATTTTTGAAAACTTTATTTAAGCACATTATTCTTCATTCTTATTCTTTACGCTTTCTCATAATCTCTTAAGTATTCTCTGCATATTTCTGAGTTATCTGCTTAAAACCTTTTTCTCTCAAATCACTCTAAAATCTTTGTTGTGTGAGAACAATGGCATCCTCCAGCATTTCTGCAGGGAATCAGAAGAAAGAAACTTCTGAGCAATATCAGGTGCCTACCAGAACTCTTCTCACACCGGTAAAGAATCTTGAGGTTCTCTCTGAATTAATCATCGATTTCGAAAGTTTGAAGGATAATGGATTTGACCTAACTGAGGAAGTTAGGGCTCAAAAGTGGGAGAGGTATTTCGATAGGTTGGTTGGACCAACTTTCCCAGAGCTTGTCAAGGAATTTTGGATTCACGCCAAGATTCATAAACATTTAGTCATCTCTTCTGTCATGGGAAAGAAGATAATAATTTCTGAAGACCTCATTGCTAGGTTAATTGGTCAAAGTGGTGGTGGAGTCTGTTGTGTGGACATGGCTGACAGATGCCCTGATATAGGTGTGGTAGCAAACTGCATTTTCACTCTTGGCTTTCCCAGCAGCAAAATTAAGGATCTGAAGGATCACTGCAGAGTATGGGCCAAGATTGTTCTGGGCTGTTTCAATCACAGGAAGCCAACAAGCTCTCCTGATTATATAAACGTGGATCAGCAATTTCTGATCTACTTTATTGATCAGAGGGTGAAGATCAATCTGGCACACTTCCTGTTCAACCATCTGAAGACTAGTGTGAAAGAGACTAGAGAAGAAGAAAGGACAAAAAGGGACTGGATACCATTTGGGAGGCTCATATCAGATATTCTGACAGAGAATAAGCTGATAGATTATCTGAGCGAAGCTAAAGTGCTGGGCAATTTTGAACCAACTGTTGGAAAACCGCTGAATGCTAAGAACCTGAAAAAGATGAAGCTGATAGAAAATATCAGGAAGGAACCCAGAGCTTCTTCAACTGCTGACATCTCCAGAAGAAGAGTGCCTCTGAGTAATTTCCCAAGATTTTCTGAAATGGAATCCCAACCTGATATGTTTCTCAAGTATCCAGATTCATACAAGGAAGAAGATGCAGGTTCAAAGCTGAAGATCAAAGATCTGAGTCAAGTCCAACCTGAAGTGACTCAGAAGAAGACAAAGAAGAGGAAAGCTGAAGGATCATCTCATCAGACTCCAAAGAAACGAGGTAATTCATCTGCTGCCCCTATTTCAATTTCATCTACTATTCCAACATCTGCTGCCCCTCCTCAAACCTCTCACAGAATATCCATCCCAATCCCTTCTATTGATGAAACCATACCAGAAGACCCTTCTGAGGCCTTACTACTCAGAAGAACCAGAATTAAAATTCCCATTAAAATTACCAAACAACCAACTGTTTCAACAACACCAGCACTTGATAGAGTGCTAGCTGATATTGAGCGTGAACATGCTTCTGTTCAACCTCACTCTGAACCACCAAATATTCCTCCTCCACAACCTGAACCAGAAACACAACCTGAACCAGAAATTCAACCTGAACCAGAAATACAACCAGAACATCAACCAGAACCAGAACCACAATCTCAACAACCAATCACAGAAGAACCTCTGATCCCTGAGCAATCAGAGATTCCACCTCCTCAACCAGAAAATAATCCACCCTCACCACAACCAGAGTTTCAACGCTATGAAACCCCATCTCCTCATCATTCTGATCCCCACTCACCTCAACCTTCACCGCTGGCAATCCAGTTGCCATGTGGAACCACCATTGTCAGACCCCAGTTACCATCATCAGAGGAATCAACACCTCCAAAAACTCCAACCACTCCAATAGATATATCCTCTGACTCTGATAACCATCCTCCAAAACAAACAGCACCTCAACAAACCTCTGAAATCCAATCCTCTGAAAACCCCAGCAAAACTTTCATTGACTTAACAAGTCTTGAACGTCTTGCTGATTTAAGACACAAATTGGCCATTCCCAAACCAAAGCAACTAGATGTTGGCTCTGGTATTTTGGACTTTGAAACAGGTATGCTGCAATGGATTGCTTCGTTGAAGCAAGTCTGTCCGGGGATGATTGACCCAGCTGCTTCTGATCAGCTCTGGTCACAGTTCAGAGTATGGGTACGTACTGAAGCACTCAAGCTGCAGGACGTCAACTACGAGCAGGCTCAACAGAACTTTAGCATGCTGCTGAAGGAAGTTGAGAGTCAGCTGCCTCAAGAAGTTGTGCTCCCTCTGGACAGTGAATCCTGGTCTGAGAAAGAGCAAGCTGCACAGGTGCAACCATCAGAAGAAGACAAGACCCTTCAGGAAGAAAATCCAGCAGAAGATGTAGCTGAAAGTTCTGAGAAGCTTCCTCCTGCTGAAAGTTCTCAAGCTGCCTTGGACAGGCAGGCTCTGGAAGAACTAAGGCTGAATGACTTGCGTCTCCAGCAGCGAATGTAAGAGAATGATCAGAAGATGGAAGCAAGAATGAATGTTCAGGACAGCAAGATTGACACTGTTGTCACCATGGTTCAGAAGCAAAATGAAACTTCTGAAAAGATTCAAGCAATGCTGGAAAGCCTCTTCTCACGCATGCCCCCACAACCTTAAAATCTTTTTCATGCATAACTTTTCATTTTACGTTTTGACTATGTTTTGTAATGCTATTTTGCTCTGATTCTGAACTATTTTAATATAACTTGTTTTTCTGATCTAAATTGTTTTAGCACATCACTAACACTTTTTGATTGCTGACAAAAAGGGGGAGAACAAGAATGATATTTAAAATCAATAACGGCTAACTAGACAGAAATTCTCAAACATTCTAACTCTATTACTTGAAATGTTTTTCTGTTGTGTTGTTAAGTCTACAGGCACAAGGAAGCTCCGAACACTATGAAGACTAAGAACTAAAAGCTCATGTTGCTCTGATCAAATATGAAGTTCTGATATATGAAGCTCTGATTGTCCTAACACTCTGATCCTAAGCAAAGCTCTGACAGGAAAAGCTCTGAAGCTCTGCTTTCTGATAAGTCAAAGACCTATAATCTGATGCTCAAAGATAGAAAAAGATCTGACTCTGAAGAACACGCATATCAAAGGGAAGTAACAAACTCAGGGGGAGTATCTCTTAAACTCTGAATTCTCCGTACTTCTTATTCTGATACATAGCTCTGATAACTTTTCACGTTATTTTTCATTTAAAATATCTAGTTTTTGTCATCATCAAAAAGGGGGAGATTGTTAGAACAATGTTTGAATCTAGTACCCTATATTTAAGTTTTGATGATAACAAAGTGAAAAGATATAGTAGTTAAATATTTCATGATTGAATTATATGCTGCCTAAAATTACTATGCTCTGATTTGCAGATATGCTGATTAAAATAAGCAAGATCACGTTCTCAGCATCAGAATATGTTTTCATACACCAGCATCAGAAGTTGCTGAATCAGAACGTCAAGATCAGATGATCAACGCTTGCACATGCTGAAGCTTGATGAACAGAACTGCGCGTAAAACACTCTGATACAGAATCAAATAGTTCATCAGCAGCGAAGCAGAATCAGAATGAGCCAAGCCAGATCGTGCATTGAAGAAGCAACGGTACTGTGCATTGAACGCTAATCAATTCCAACGGCCTCATTCCAGACAAGATCTGCTCAAAAAGGAAAGCTTGTTATTAGCATTGAATCAAGAATATTTGCTTCAACGTTCATCTTCTCAAATGCTATATAAACCAAGCTTCGAAGATTATCACGGCTAATGCTTCCAAACTCTCTACACGCACAAAGCTGAACAATAATCTTCATCTACCAGTTTTGCTAAACCAACAAACTCTGATACTCCATTAGTGTTTAGCATTCTAAGTTTCTAAGCTTCAATTGTGTAAACATCACAGTTGTGATATAGTTTTGTAGAAAACATTCACACACATTATTTTACACCTTTATAAGAAAGTGTTGCCTTGACAAACCGGACTGTGGTTTGAATCAAGAAGGCTTTAACAGTTGTTAAAGCAGATTTGTATTCAGTTGAATATAGTGAATTAAGACCTCGTTGGAGAGAGGCGAAATCACCTTGACGGGTGGACTGGAGTAGTTTGAGATCAAACGAACCAGGATAAAAATACCTTGTCATTTGCTTTAAGATTCCAGTTTTACAATTCAACCCCCCCTTCTTGTGTTTTTCACCCCTTCAGTATATTGTATGTCATACTCAGTTAAGATCATTTGCCACCTTGCTATCCTTCCGGAGAGAGTGGGCTTCTCGAAAATGTACTTGATCGGATCCATCTTTGATATCAACAAGGTAGTGTGAGTCAGCATATATTGTCTCAGTCGGCGAGCATTCCATGCCATAGCGCAACAAGTTTTCTCGAGCATTGAGTTTCTTGTCTCACAGTCGGTAAACTTTTTGTTAAGGTAGTATATTGCATGCTCTTTTTGACCAGACTCGTCATGCTGCCCGAGCACACACCCCATCGAATTGTCTAGCACTGTCAGGTACAATATCAAAGGGTCTTCCTTCAACTGGAGGAATCAGAATTGAAGGTTCTTAAAGGTATTCCTTGATTCTTTCGAAAGCGGTATGGCATTCATCATTCCACTTTACTACTTGATCTTTCTTCAGAAGCTTGAAGATTGGCTCACAAGTAGCAGTCAAATGTGAAATGAACCTGGCGATATAATTCAGGCGTCCCAAGAAACCTCTTACTTCCTTCTCTGTGCGGGGAGCTGGCATTTCTTGTATAGCCTTTACCTTTGCGGGGTCTACTTGAATACCTTTGTCACTGACGATGAAACCCAGAAGCTTACCGGACCCCGAAGGTACACTTGTTCGGATTCAACCTCAGCTTATATATCTTCAACCTGCGAACAACTTTTGGAGATGATCAAGGTGCTCTTCCTCAGTCTGAGACCTGGCTATCATATCATCAACATAAACCTTTATCTCATGGTGAATCATGTCATGGAACAGAGCTACCATAGCTCGCTGATAAGTTGCCCCAGCATTCTTCAACCCAAAAGGCATCACCTTGTAGAAGAAGGTGCCCCACTGTGTAACGAAAGTTGTCTTTTCCATGTCTTCAGGAGCCATCTTGATCTGGTTGTAGCCAGAGAAACCATCCATGAAAGAGAAGATTTTGTGCTGCATGGTGTTGTCAACCAGAACATCAATGTAGGGAAGCGGGAAGTCATCCTTGGGGCTTGCCCTATTCAGATCTCTGTAATCCACACACATTCGTACCTTACCGTCCTTCTTAGATACTGAAACAATGTTAGAAACCCACTGCGGATAGGAGGTGACAACTAAGAACCCTGCGTCAAACTGCTTCATGACCTCTTCCTTGATCTTCTCTGACATTTCAGGGTGCATACATCGGACCTTCTGTTTAACCGGCGGGCAATCTTCCTTAGTAGGTAGGCGATGTACCATAATATCAGTGTCCAAACCAGGCATGTCTTCATAGGACCAAGCGAAGATCTCAACATAGTCGTGCAACATCTGTATCATCCTCTGTTTGATGTTACGCTCCATATTTGCACCTATTTTAACCTCTTTTTTGTCTATCTCCGTGCCCAAGTTTATTGTCTCAACTGGCTCTTCATGAGGCTGTATAGCCCTCTCTTCCTGTTGTAGCGACTTAGCAAGTTCTCCAAGTACCTCACAATCGTCCTCACCTTCATCCTCATCTTGGTTGATCGGATTTTCGAAGTCATAACTGGCAATAGCAGTATTGTTATCAATGGGATCCAAAGTGGATATGGATCTGCAGTTTGATATGTGAGTGTGTGTAAGAGCATAACTGTATTGATAAAGCAAAGGCAGAAAAGAAAAACAGAGAGTGCAAAATTTGTATGCAAAGAACGTCCAATGCTTCATTGATGATATATGAGATGACATATAATAACCCTCACAGATAGAACCATTGTGCCTCGGGCAAGACACAAGGCCATAAAAAATTTTAAATTGTTCATTACAAACTTAGAAAACAAGTAAGACAATTACTGCAGAATAAAAGAAATTGGTATGAAATCTCTGGTCGTCCAATTACTCGGTCCACCATTGGTAGTCGGGTAAATCCAGCTGTCAATATCAAAGTCTTCCTCAATGTCTTCAATAGCATTGATCCCTCGATTGCTGATGTGTAGGGGAGGTCCTCCTACTCGAGCGCGTCGAACATCCCTCTGAGCTCCTGAAGTAAAGCCTAAGCCAAACTTGTCAGTTTTGTGAATAAATTCAGGGAGCTATCCCCAATTGGTATTCCTGTTTTCTTCAACTACTGCTCTAGTGTCTTTGAGAGAAGCCATCTTCAGAGGAGGTTTGGTGCCGGTAGTGGTCTCAGTTGACGCCAAAATCTGGGGAACCTCTTCGAAATTTTGACAAGGAGTCTTTATAAATTCTCCGTCCATCTCTACGTACTTGAAGGAGTTCGGGTGGCTCACCATATACTCCTCTTCTCCATGCACAATAAATATCCTCCCCTTCACTGGATACTTCAACATTTGGTGTGGTGTAGTAACAAGGTGGAATACTTCAAAAGTCTGAGAGCCTATCTTGACAGGGATGTTCATTTCCCCATGCACCATTCTTTTCGACCTGTCAAAAGCCCTTACCACAATGTTACTAGGCTTTAAAGTCAATCCCTCGCAATCAAATCGGTCCAACGCCTTCTTAGGAAGAACATTCAGCGAAGACCCAGTGTCCACCAACACATCAGCCATAGTGGTGCCCCTGCATTCAATCGAGACATACAGAGCATCATTATGCTTTCTTCCCTTCGGTGTTAAGTCTGCATCTAAAAAACCCAGCCCATTATAGGTAGTCAGGCTAGCCACACAATCTTTAAACTGATCAACTGAAGTCTCTTGCGACATGTGCGCAGTTTTGAGGAATGCAATCAAATCCTTCACATGGGCCTCGGAGCATAACAGTAGGTATAACATGGATATCTTTGAGGGGGTTTGTCCCAGCTGTTCGACCATATTGTAGTCACTCTTTTTAATTATTTTCAATATTTCCTCTATCTCTTGCTTAGAGGCTTCCACAACAATATTTCTAGGTGCCTCTGTCCGGGCAGGCTCACCTACAACTTCTTTACCTCGAGTCCCAGATGACTTATCAGCAGGGGTACCAGCTGGAGTAAGAACAGGAATAGTAACTGAAGTACTGGAAGGTGCAGAAGATGAAATAACGACATGCTTAGTGACAATCTTTGGGGAGATCTCAGGAGAGAAAACCCTTCCACTTCTAGTAACCTTGCTGGTCCCGACAATGTTACCGACATCAGGATCGACTTCTTCGGTCTTCAAGTTTTTTTTAACGCCATGGTAGTAAACATCAGTGCCATAATGCCAAGGGACAGCTTTGTCCGAGGCGTACGGGATATGACCATGACATGTGATTATTAGCGGAGCCGTTCTCGTAGCGGGTGTAATCCTAACATGTCTTCTCGAGGAGGCCTTGAAAGGATTGGCGGAAATGGTTATAATGGAAATGTCTTCAGATGGAACAATGGGAACCAGAGTTTTCTCGAACAGAATTTCTTTACTGTCCATCAGGTGTTGGACACCTGTTTTTAGCAAATAACAATCAGAAGACAGGGATGAACGCAAGTGGAAATCTTCATCACAACTTGGAAATAAACCAGCCAACAACAGATTCTTCTTAACAATCATAAGAGGAGTAGAAACTTCGTCCACTGAGGTTATGAATAGATCAGTACAAATGGCGTTAACTCCATGGTTATACCTAGGCATGGGAGCAGTTATGACATTGGGCTTCTCCGGAGTGTCGAACTCAATCTCCTTGGCTTCAATTAGATCTTGTACTTTATTTCTTAGATCCCAACAGTCATTAGTGTCATGACCGGGACTCCCAGAATGATAGGCGCACCAAGCGTTCAGATTGTATCGAGGAGAGGAGGTATTAGGATTTTTGGGAGCCTCCTTTAAATTTTCCAAGTTAGATCTCAACAGATGGGGTAGAACCTCTGTCAATGTCATGTTGATCCGGGTGAACTGCCTTTGTGGTCTTTCCACCTTTTGCTGATTGTTGCATTATGGGGTAGCCGCAAGCCTAGGTATTATTACAGCACTTACCGTTGGACGGTATCCTGCTCTTCTCTGATCTCTCGGGTTATAAATGGCACTGGCCTCCTTCTTACCAATGAAGGGTTTCTTCATTGTGCTCGAGGATGAATCTCTTTGAATTTTTCCATTTTTTATACCGGCTTCGACCCGCTCACCGGTCATGATTAGTTCAGTAAATCCAACTGAGGAACTTCCGATTAGGTGGTTGAAGAATGGACTTGATAAGGTGCCTAGGAACATATCCACTAATCTTTGTCAGATATAGGGGGTTGGACTCTGCCTGCGAGATCCCTCCATTTCTGAGCATAGGTTTTGAAACCTTCACCTGTACCCATATACATGCCTTGTAATTGCGTACGAGTTGAAGCTAAGTCAGCATTATACTGGTATTATTTGTAGAAGGCGACAACCAAATATTCCCAATTACGAATATTGGTCCCTTCCAATTGATAGAACCAATCCAACTGCGTTCCTGACAAGCTCTCTTAGAATAAATTCACCCACATATTCTTATTTGCCATATGGGGTTGAATCTTTCTGACGTATGACCTTAAATGCAGCTTTGGGTAAGAGACACTGTCATATTTAGCAAAAGTGGGGACCTTGAATTTCTGCAGGATGACAACCCCTAAGACAAGTCCTAACTCTTCAAAATCCAGTCCGGGTACCCTATGGACCTCCATAGCATTCAAACGATCCTCTAGCTCTTTATATTTATTATCAGCAGGAGGATAATGTTCCTTAGAGTAATCAGGTTCTTCTTCTTCTTCGGATGCTGGGTGGTTGTTCACTTCTTTGGTCCTATCTTCTTGATTATCTCCTTCACCTGATGATGTTGCAAAGTCCAAAGTCCACCTGGATTGTCCTTTGAACCTTCTTCCCATGATCACAATACCAAATGGTTTCTTTGCTTTCTTCTTCTTCTCTTTGGCCAGTAGAGTCTTCAACTCCTCTTGTCCTTTTGTCAGAGTCAAGAGCATTTGTTGAAACTGGACATTCTGCGCCTGAAGATCTTTCACTGTCTGTTTAATATCCATCTCACTCAAATAAACAGTAGAAGGATAAGGAGACCTGTTGTAAGAAACCTGTATGATGTTATGATGAATGAAGATGCAATATGCAAATGGTTTCAAGGAAATTAGAGATTTAAATTTGTTCAAACCAAAAGGAACACACGTTATATTAAATCCGAGTTTGAGTACATCATTCCTCTTTGGGCTTACAATGAAAGAAACAAAATACAACAAAAACTCCTAAGATAGAAAGGTTGAATGCATCCTCTTTGGAACGATGTAGGTGCTCAGATTCCGCTCTTCATGAAGCAGTTTGGTGAGTTCCAGAACCTTCTTCTCACTGGCGTAAAATTAGGCTTCAAAGTTGTCTCGCTCTTCTTTCAATTGAACCCAAGCTTTCTACAAGTCTTCGAGAGAGATAGGCATGTCAGGATGAAGGACAGTGTATGGGACGTTTCCTTCAACAACATGCTCTATGATAACAGGGAGGATGGAAGGGTAAGGCATCATGAATCTCTGAGCACGAGCCCGTACCCACCTAAGGTAAGTGTAGCGATAAAAAATGTAGCGGGGTAAATCGGAGATCGAATTATTGATTAATTCGTCTCACAAAAGCAAGAGTCGCCACCGCGCTTTATTGTTTCTAAGGGAAAAGGGGAAAGAGCGAAATAAAACCCTAAATATGCAACGTAAATAATACTTTTCTTTTAAAAGTAATAAAAATACAAGGCGTTTTTGAAAAGATCTATGGTTCGGGGGTTGGTTATACAATGGGAAGGTATTAGCACCCAATGTATCTATAGTATTCTATAGGAACATTTTGAAATATCTGTTTATTAAAATTGATCGTTTGATTAAAAATTGTTTTGGCCGAAAGGGGTATGGACGGTTTTTTGAAGATACGACGACCTAACGTCGAAGTTTTTGCTTAAAGGGTATAAGTTTTGAAAAGATTCGGTATTTGAAGAAAAATCATCCCAAGTTTTGATGAAATGCGAATGTTCGCGCGATTGGATTTGAGGACATGAAGTCAACAAATTTATCGTTTTTCCCTTGGATTTAAACGTAAACGAAATGAATAAGTAAATATGAAATAATTAAACAGACAATTGAGCGGATAGTGATTAAATAACAACAGTTAAATAAATGACCAAATGGTGTAAATATGTATTTTTTGGATTTTTGGTTTAATATTAATGAAAAGAAAATGTTTTAATGGTTTTCATTTTTTACGCATTTTTTATATGGATAAAAGTAAATGAGAATTAATTAAAGAAGACAAAAATATTTTTTAGTTTTAAGTCTCTATATATTTTTTTATATTTTTTAGAGTTCTATATAAGGCATTATTTTAGTAATTATTATTAAATGATAAAACTAAATGAATACTAAAAACTAACTTAAACCTAATTAAAAAAGGAGGTTTTAAAATTACCCAAATAAACCTAAAAAATTAAATTTAATAAAATAAAAGGGGTAAAATGATTAAAAGTTTTAATTAAATCTATTAATTGATCAAACTACTAATTAATTTACTAAGTTATTAATAGTTCTAACAAACTAACAAAAGGAATAAATAGAAAAAAAGTGTATTAAAAAAAAGCTAGGTGAACAATCAAATATGGGCCAAAGGATTCTGAAGGGCCCAAACCAAAACTGAAGACAGGGGGTGCAAAAGAGTTTTCGTTGGGCTTAAGGCAAAAAAAGGGGTGAAGGTCCAAGCACGTTCATAATTTTGTCTTTAGGGTTAACAAGTTTAGTAATTGGGATTAGGGTTCTTGGGAGAACGGCGCTCATGCTTGTCTTCTTCGTCTTCTTCGCGTGATATCCTCTTCGTTCGCTTCTGAACTCTCTTGAGCTTCCCTTGCCCAAAGGCCACCAGCATCCCAATCTTCCTCTTCCCTCCAACGCGAGCTAAGGCAAACGACAGATTTACGGTATGAACGTTATCTTTCAATTCACTAGGTTTTGGTTACAATTGCGTGTTTGTGATTTAGGTTCAGTTTTGATTCTTGTTTCTATTGCAATGATTATTGAGGTATTTGACAAAAAAAGGGGAGAAATGCGTTACCTTCGGAGATGGAGGAAGGAGGGTTGGGACGAGCTAGGAGGCCGGGGCGAGCGGGATGACACGCGTGATGCACGCTAGCTACTTGGTATCCCGATACTCTGTTCTTTCCTCTTCCTGCTAGCTTGCTACTGTATGCTTTGAACGTTTATGTTGCCTATGATGTTGTGTTGCCTTGATGCTATTGTTGGAATGTTGTTTTTGACTAGCTTCTTTTCTTCTCTTTATGGCCTTGCTATGGTGTGTTTGAATGGGTTGCCTAAACATGTTGAAATGGTTTGACCAGTATTGATGCTTTTCTCTTCTTCTCAACTATGCTTCTGTATACTTTTTGTTGCCTATGATGACACAATCTGAGGTTTGGTATTCTTGGGTTTGGAAATTGGTTTATAAGGTTCTGACAATAGTTCTGGTTTTGATGGTACAGATTTATGGTTTCAGGCCATATTGAATGATTTTGGTTGATGCAATGGCAGGTTTTTTTGTAATGCAGTTGGTTTGAAATGGTGATGCAGTAAGCTGTAGTTGATGCAGGTTTTACTGGTTTTACTGGTTTAGGCCATGTTTTGATTTATGTTGGTTCGGCAGGTTTGACAGTAGGCTATGGTTCTAGGTTCTGATATGGTTTTTGGTTCTACTGGTTTTTTGAAATGGGATAGTACAGGTTTGGTGGTTATGGATGGCAGGTTTTTGATATGGCATTTGGTTTATCAGATTGAATAGGTTTTTGATATTGGACTTGGGACTTTTTGCCTTGGTTTTGTATATGTTTTACAGCTTTTTTGTGTTTTAAGGTTTTGAAGGCTATATGAACAGGTTGTGACCTCTTTGAAGGGAGTGTGACGTGTTATAATAATTTTTTGGCCTTCCTCCTGAGGTTTACGTTACAGGTTGTATATTTACTATATTTTCTGGCCTTCTGCACTCTATACTGTCATACCAGTTTGTTGTATTCCTACTTCATGCTTTCTTTTTCTGAAGGGATGCTGCTACAGTTTTGTTTCTATTCCAATTATGTCTAAACCAAAACCTGTAAAACCACACTACTTCCTCTCTTCTCTCTCTTAGTACACTTGATACATTAAAATGATATACTGTACTTTCTTGTTCTGAAAAGGCATGGGATGGAATATGATGAAAATGGAATACATATTGCTTGCAAATTTGGTTTAAACTGCATAATCTTTTGACTTGCAAAAGGCACAGTAGAGGAGCCTATGTGTTTTGGACTCTTCTTAAGTTGTTGCATAGGTTTACGTTGCATTTGTTGGAATTGAAAATGCATGTGCTGTTGTATTAGTATTATGCATATGATGTTAATTCTTTGTATGAATTGATGTATATGCTGTTTGAAATATGCAGTTGGATTTTTGAAAATGCAATTGATTTTAATCATGCAGTTTTGAAAAATAAAAATGAATTTGTGCATGTTTTAAATTGTGCATTCATTTATGAAACTAAAAATTCCTCCCTTTTTTTGTGAACCGGGAGAAATCCCGTGATTTGCAAAAAAGGGTAAACTGATTCCAGCCGTTTGCTTTTAATGATGAACATTAAATAATTTTCTGTTTTTAATTATTTATTCAATTCTGACTTTTCTTTTAATTGTTTTTTTGCAGGTAAAATCAAATGAGCAGACAAAAGCATTGGATAGAAGATTTAGAATTAGAATCTTAGAAATATAGTTTTATTTTCCTTTAAACTTTTATGTAATTTGTTATTATAAATATTTTGTAAATAATACAATATTTAAATAACAATTGTAATAAAATAGAATAAAGTGAAATAAAATTCTATTGTTTCCCGATTAATTCTTTTTCTTTCCAATTATTTATTTATTGTTTATAATTCTTTAACTTATAATAATTAAAAAATTAATTTCAATTACTTAAATTACGAATGATAATCAAATAAATAAACATCATTGATCAATTAACAATTTCAATTATTTAACTCATTATTCATAATTTTCTAAATTATAACAATTGAAAATAGAATTTCAATTATTTAACTTAGAATGATAAATAATTAAATAATCACTGTTAACCAATTAATAAACCTCTCTTCAAAATGTTTATTTCATTATTCATAAATCTTTAAATTATATAATAACCGAAAATAGATTCCAATTATCTAATTTTAAGATAACAAACAATTAATAAACATTGTTTGATCAAATAATAAACCTCTTTTCCAATATTTATTTTATTATCTATAAATATTTAAATTATATAACAATTGAAAATAAATTCCAATTATTTAAATTTAAGATAATAAATAATTAATAAATATTGTTTTAGCATGAATCGATTAAATAATTTAGTGTTCAAAATAAATGGCTCTCGACTCGAAAAAGTTATGAATTTTTAAAATCAATAGATTAAAACACTTGCAATGTAATGATGCAGATGGGAGATGATATCTTAGGTCAAAATTTGGGGTACAACAGCTGCCCCTATTTAAGTTTCTTCTATCCGGAGATATGAAGATTAAAATCTTCGTTTCGACGAGATTGAAGGTACTTAAATACATAGTTACGCAAATTTTGTCCTAACATGCCGTCATCATGTTTGATATGAATGCAGTGATTGAATTCACAGAGAAAGATATTGTACGAAACAAGACAATGTTGGAGGAATCGAACACCAACAAAACACAGAGACATGGATTATACATTACTGGGGAAACAAGCTATCGACTTCAAACGACAGACTCTTGACAATGAATAAAATTGAGGGAATACGACCTCTGACCCTAACGAAGAAGGCATCTTGCATAGGCCATAACAGATTATTGACCCAAAACAGTGAATTCGCAACTCAAGGTCAATGATAGACAGAGAGTATCAAATTGCTGATAACAGATTACCGACTTCTGAAGGTAACGATTCATGACAGGCTTCTCTGCGAGATTTTCGGAGATATACTCATTAATGCTGATATAGTAAGATTGTAGATACGCAAGTTGTTCAAATAAAGAAACTGCCACTTGCTGTCGTCCAAAGAAAAAATACCAATAACATACAAGCTGCTCAAATAAAGAGGCTGCCACTTGCTGTCGCCCAAAGAAAATACCGATAACATACAAGCTGCTCAAATAAAGAGGCTTCCACTTGCTGTCATCCAAAGAAAATACCGATAACATACAGGCTTCTCAAATAAAGAGGCTGCCACTTGCTGTCGTCTAAAGAAAATACCGATAACATACAAGCTGCTCAAATAAAGAGGCTGCCACTTGCTGTCGCCACAAGATAAAATGACGTACAAGTTGCTCGTGAGGAGCTGCCGCTTGTCGTTTTCCAAAAATAATAACAACGCACAAGTTGCTCGTGAAGAGTTGCCGCTTGTCGTGTTCCACAAGATAATAACGCACAAGTTGGTCGTGAAGAGCTGCCGCATGTCGTTTCCCGAAAATAATAATAACGCACAAGTTGCTCGTGAAGAGCTGCCGCTTGTCGTTTTCCAAGAATAACTCAGAAGGAACTTGCGATGACACTGGCATAGAAATAAATCTTCGTCAAAGAGAATCATGAATCAATCCTTCCCGAGGAGATCACATACTCAAATGTGCAAAATAAATGTACCATCTGTCTAGGTCGCAATTTCACTGGGGAAAATCATGAGATAGCCTATGCCATAGGCAACAACTTCAACCAAGAATAAACTAGAGAGAAAACAGTCAAACACGATTCCACCCAATGAGAAAGTAACTCGATTGGGGAATTCATCCTATCCAGAAATGGACAAGGCAAACTAAATCAAAAGTCATCCACGAGGATTAGCTCAGTTGGGGAATTTAGAAAGGAAGCGCATTTTCTGTCTAAGCTAACCTTCTACTTGGAAAGGACGTGTACGTTGGATTAAAAACAAAGTACAACCAAAATTAACGACAGACACGAATATGCATGCTGATATGAGTGTAAATGAGTAAATGAATGTTATGCTGACAAAACAGACAGACGGAATATTTTGAAGACAATAAGATGTCACAAAAAGATAGATACTCGGCCAATCTTAAAAAAGACGGAAAATAACTGGAACTAGAACCACAAAGCAACGTCAGAGCGTATCACGCTACAAGGCTCAAGTCTTCTGAGGAGAAAAGTATCCAAATCCAAACTTCTGACACCAATAGACTACTGGCATGAGACAAAGCGTACCACACTCCAAAATCTCCCGAACAAAGGTGGCCAAAACAACACTTAACTGGAACAACTGGGGAGTCACCAAACTTAGCACCACTAGAACGCAAACTTACACAACCAACACCTCATGACGATTTGAAAGAAAACAAGTTCATCATGCAAGGATAAATTACTGTACTGTTTTGCATTTCATGGCTCGACCATCCTCGGAACAAACTGTTAATATTCCTTTCGTTATTCACGACACATTTTTTAAAATAAGAATACTTTAAGTAAATTTGTTTCAAGTATTTCCATAAAAATTAAAATCTTGCCCACAAAAGGTAAATGCTCAAATCTCATTAATAAGATGGTAGTTCGCTAACAATGCGACTCCAACGGTTTACAAAAACTTGGGAAATAGTACATGAAAGGAAAAGGTTACACAAAAAACCATGATCACTATTCTCCCTAACAACTTCGAATTCCGAAATATGCTCAAATGCCAAGACTGGTCTAACCAAAAGCCTACCTAAGCGAAATACTTCTTGACTGCATCGGCGTTCATGGGACGCGGGAGTTCTTCACCGTCCATATTGGTGAGAATCAAAGCACCTCCAGAGAAAACTTTCTTAACGACATACGGTCCCTCATAATTTGGAGCCCACTTGCCCCTTGAATCAGGTTGGAAAGATAAAATCTTTTTGAGCACAAGGTCACCTTCTCTGAACTCGCGCGGTCGAACCTTCTTATCAAAAGCCTTCTTCATTCTCTGCTGATATAATTGGCCGTGACACAATGCTGTCAATCTCTTTTCTTCAATTAAATTCAACTGATCACATCTACTTTGACACCATTCAGCCTCA
Source organism: Vicia faba (assembly GCA_948472305.1). Taxonomy (NCBI): domain Eukaryota; kingdom Viridiplantae; phylum Streptophyta; class Magnoliopsida; order Fabales; family Fabaceae; genus Vicia; species Vicia faba. The sequence continues at coordinate 646,377,181 of OX451735.1, read as the reverse complement.
GAAAGTTTAGCTTCCATCAACACTCTCAGAGACGGAATCTCAACCTCCACGGGGAGTACGGCTTCCATACCATAAACCAGGGAAAAAGGGGTCGCGCCTGTTGAAGTTCGAACTGAAGTACGGTATCCGTGAAGAGCAAACGGAAGCATTTCATGCCAATCTTTATAAGTTACCACCATCTTCTGGACAATCTTCTTGATGTTCTTGTTCGCAGCTTCAACTGCCCCATTCATCTTCGGTCTGTAAGGAGAAGAATTATGATGTTCGATCTTGAACTCTTCACAAAGCTCTCTCATCATCTTGTTATTCAAATTAGAACCATTATCAGTGATGATCTTGCTCGGGATACCATATCGACAAATGATCTGATTCTTGATAAATCTGACTACCACCTGCCTAGTTGCATTAGCATAAGATGCTGCTTCCACCCATTTAGTAAAATAATCGATCGCTACCAAGATGAAACGATGACCATTTGAAGCTTTGGGTTCAATCATCCCAATCATATCAATGCCCCACATAGAGAAAGGCCAAGGTGAAGATATAACATTGAGGAGAGTCGGTGGCACATGCATCTTGTCCGCATAAATCTGGCATTTATGACACTTCTTCACATACTTGCAACAATCAGATTCCATTGTCATCCAATAGTAACCAGCTCTCAACATCTTTCTAGCCATTGCATGTCCGTTGGCATGTGTGCCAAAGGATCCTTCATGTACTTCTTGCATCAGCATGTCTGCTTCACGTCTGTCTACACATCTGAGCAAGACCATGTCATAATTCCTCTTATACAAAACTTCTTCATTGAGAAAGAAACTGCTTGCTAATCTTCTCAACGTATTCCTATCTTTATTGGATGCCCCAGGCGGGTACTCTTGAGTTTGGAGAACACGTTTAATGTCATAGAACCATGGTTTGTCATCGGTAACCTCTTCTACGGAGAACACATGAGCAGGTCTATCGAGGCGCATAACTCGGATTGTAGGCACATCGTTCCAACCATTCACTTGAAACATTGAAGACAAAGTAGCTAAAGCATCAGCCATTTGGTTCTCATCTCTAGGGATATGGTGTAATTCCACCTTGTTGAAGAAAGTTAACAACCTTCTAGCATAGTCTCTGTAAGGGATCAAACCAGGATGACGAGTCTCCCATTCTCCTTTGATTTGATTAATTACCAATGCCGAATCTCCGTAAATATCAAGAATCGTAATCCTTAGATCCACCGCTTCTTCGAGACCCATAATACACGCCTCGTACTCAGCCATGTTGTTCGTGCAATCAAACTTCAATCTTGCTGTGAACGGGATATGAGTACCTCGGGGAGTGACGATGATTGCCCCAATTCCATTTCCATAAGAATTCACAGCTCCGTCAAATATCAAGCCCCAATGGGATTCGGGATCAGGTCCTTCTTCAGGTAACGGCTCTTCACAATCTTTAGCTTTCAAGTACATAACATCTTCATCTGGGAAGTCAAACTTGATGGATTGATAATCTTCAATTGGTTGGTGAGCCAAATGGTCGGCTAAAATACTCCCTTTGACTGCTTTCTGAGTATGATACTCAATGTCATATTCAGATAACAACATCTGCCAACGGGCTATCCTTCCAGATAAGGCGGGCTTCTCAAAGATATACTTGATCGGATCCATTTTGGAGATCAACCAAGTGGTGTGGTTAATCATATACTGGCGCAGACGGCGAGCAGCCCAAGCTAAAGCACAACAGGTTTTCTCAAGCAATGAGTATCGAGACTCACAGTCTGTGAATTTCTTACTCAGATAATATACAACATGCTCCTTTCTTCCAGTCTCATCTTGTTGACCAAGCACACATCCCATAGAGGCTTCCAATATAGTCGGGTACATAATCAAAGGTCTTCCTTCCACCGGAGGAATCAAAATGGGAGGTTCAAGCAAATATTCTTTGATGCTATCAAAATCTCTCTGACAATCTTTTGTCCACACACATCCTTGGTTCTTTCGGAGAAGCTTGAAAATCGGCCCACAAGTAGCAGTCATATGAGATATAAACCTAGAAATGTAGTTCAATCTCCCAAGGAATCCTCTTACTTGTTTTTCCGTCTTGGGAGCGGGCATTTCTCGAATAGCTTTGACTTTATCAGGATCTACTTCGATACCTTTCTGACTGACAATGAAACCCAGAAGTCTTCTAGAACGAACACCAAAAGTGCACTTGTTGGGATTCAAACGGAGTTTGTACTTTCTCAAACGTTGGAATAACTTCAACAAATGTTCCAAGTGATCCTCCTCAGTTTGTGATTTGGCAATCATGTCATCCACATATACTTCGATCTCCTTATGCATCATGTCATGGAACAAAGCAGTCATGGCTCTCTGGTATGTTGTGCCCGCATTCCTCAAACCAAACAGTATAACCCGATAACAGAAAGTTCCCCAGGGTGTAATGAAAGCGGTCTTCTCCATATCTTTCGGTGCCATCTTGATTTGGTTGTAACCAGAGAAACCATCCATGAAAGAAAAGACTTTGAACTTGGCGGTACTGTCGACCAATACGTCAATATGAGGTAATGGGAAGTCATCCTTCGGACTAGCTCTATTCAGATCTCTGTAGTCTACACACATCTGGACCTTGCCATCTTTCTTTGCAACAGGCACTATGTTTGCTAACCACTGAGGATAGACCGATGTAACAAGGAAACCTGCGTTGATCTGTTTTTGAACCTCCTCTTTGATCTTGTCAGCCATGTCGGGACGAGTCCTTCTCAACTTCTGCTTGATCGGCGGACACTCAGGTCTCAACGGTAAACGATGCTCCACAATTTCATTATCCAAACCTGGCATATCTTGGTAAGACCAAGCAAACACATCAACATACTCTTTGAGAAGCTCCAACATTTTCTCTTTAACTTCCGGGATAAGCAATGCTCCGACTTTGACTTCCTTTCTATCTTCTTCATCACCCAAATTGACCAACTCTAAAGGTTCTTCAAATGGTTGAATGACCTTCTCATCATGCTCAAGCAAACGGGAAATCTCAACAGGAATCTCTTCGTCATCCTCTTCTTCGGCTATGAACAAAGGGAATTCAAAGTTGGGAGAGGGCATAGGATCATTATTTTCGATGGTTAAGTCATGGATTAATCTGCACATATGATTATGCTTTATTTTAGAAATCGATTTGTGCAAATAAAACAAAAGGTTATTAATTAATTTTCATTACTATTTCCCCGAAAAAAGTGAAAAATAAAACAGTAGTGGACAAAATAACATTTTTATTAAAGGGAAATATTTGAAACAAGGAGCCCAGACATTTCTCTTTTGCCTTGGGCAGAGCAAAAGGAATTATTTTTCATAGCCCGACATAAAATACTTTTCGCCTTGGGCAGAGCGAATTTTTTCAAAGAAAAACAAACAAAACATTACTCGGAAATGTGCATAACAATAGGAACATCAACAGCTATCCAGTTTTGGCAAGCCAATCCAGGCGTCACAAAAACGGGCAAATCTTCCTCGGAATCAACTTCTATGATAGCATCAACCTCAGGATGTATAAAACCTGCACTTCGGAAAACCTCTTGAATCGGACGAACAACCACCTACTTCTTGACTCTTGCAGACACTGGATGAAAACCCAGACCTTCCCCAGACTTATTCTCGGGTAACGTCAACACCTGGCCCCATCCTTCGGCCGAACCACTTTCCACCACTCGCCGTGCATCCTCAAAAGAATAGATAGATGCCCCTTGCTTCTTCACTGCATTCTTAGCAACAAAAAGACCTTGGAATTGGGTTCCAACATCCTCGTCCGCATCAATAAAAGAGAATGATGATAAATGGCTTACCACCATAGCTTGCTCTCCCCCAACCATCACTATCTTCCCATGCCTTACAAACTTTAGTCTCTGATGGAGCGTAGAGGTGACTGCTCCGGCATCATGGATCCAGGGACGACCCAATAAACAACTGTAGGCAGCACGAATATCCATCACTTGGAAAGTGATTTGAAAAGTGTGGGGACCAATTACTATAGGAAGATCCACTTCACCAATGACTGTCTTCCTAGAACCATCAAACGCTTTAACAATTACTCCGCTAGGTCTCATAGGAGCACCCGGATATGAAAGCCGAGATAATGTAGTCTTGGGCATCACATTCAACGACGAACCTGTATCCACCAACACACTTGATAAGGTATCATTTCCACAACTTACTGAGATATGCAAAGCCATATTATGGTTCCTCCCCTCCTCCGGGAGTTCCTCATCACTGAAACCAAGATTGTTACACAAAGTAATATTCCCCACAATTCCATCAAATTGGTCAACCGTCACATCATGATCCACGAACGCCTGGTCCAAGACCTTCATCAAAGATTCTCTATGGGCACCAGAATCTCTCAGTAAAGCAAGCAAAGAAATCTTGGAAGGTGTTTGCAAAAGTTGGTCCACAATCTTATATTCACTTCTCTTGATAAGCTTCAGAATCTCATCATCCTCAGGGTGAGGGATAGGTTCACTGGGTCGGCCTATCTCAACCCTTGGTTCAACATTTCTCACGGGAACTTCCGCCGGCATGGGCCTCCTGACTTGAACTTCTGGTCTCTTCAAAGGTACTGCTGCAAAGACATGTCCGCTTCTCGTAACTCTACTCACATCAGCAATGTTAACAAAAGACGGTCTTGTCGGTATAGGGACTTCTACCCCATTCTCAATCATTGTGGCATTATACTTATACGACACAACTTGGTATGAATTGTAAGGCACAGGACCAGGTGGGTAAATAATCAAAGGATCAACAGGTGCAGTCTGACTGTCGTAAGCGATCTCTACTGATTCAGGTAAGCTGAATTGTGGTATGATAACATTCACTTCATCCTCCGGATTTCTGTCATACGTAATGGTGATAACTCTCTGGTCTAGCAACTTCTGAATATCCTCCTTCACAGTAGGACAATCAACCTCTCTTGAACAAAATTCACAAACATCATAATCATGCTGGTGCCTAACAAAGGCAAGTCTTCTCAAACTCTGATGTAACCTGATCAACGACTCGCTTATGTGTTCAACTTGAAAAACTCGAAACTTCCCCGGGCAACCTTCCACCATATTCACTGAAGCTGCCCCATGTCGAGGCAAAGGATTATCTCTAACATTTGGATTAACATCCTTGAAAGACAAGATACCATTCTTAATCAATCTCTGTACGTCCGCCTTCAGAGCAAAGCAATTCTCAAGGTTGTGCCCCGGTGACCCTTGATGATATTCACAAAACTGATCCGCCTTGTACCACGGAGAAGTACTGTTCGGTGCAACAGGAGGAGGCTTTATCGTTATGAGATTCTTTCTGATAAGAGCAGGGAACAATTCAGTATACGTCATAGGAATGGCATCGAACTGCGGTTTTCTAGGTGAACGGTTCTGATTGTTGAATGGATAAGCCTGTTGTCGAGGCTGCTGCTGAAATGGCCGTTGCTGAGTTGGCGGGGTTTGATGAACTGGGGTCATCAAAGCTGGGTGGACAGCCGGAGTGACTGCCGCAACGTGAGAGTAACCTCTTCTAGGTCTACCTGGAAACAAAGCGCTGACATCCTGCTCTTTTCTTTTCGGGAAAACACTTCCAAACTTCTTAGCACTGCTAGACGGACTCCCTTCTTTAACCAAACGCCCTTCGCGAATCCCTTCCTCTAATCACATACCCATGCTTACCATTTCGGTGAAGTCACTGGGTGCGCTGGCTATCATCCTTTCATAGTAAAAGGACCCTAAAGTCTTCAAAAATATCTTCGTCATCTCTTTCTCCTCAAGAGGTGGATAGATTTGAGCAGCAATTTCACGCCACCTCTGGGCGTACTCCTTAAAAGATTCTCGGTCTCTTTGCGACATCGCCCGGAGTTGATCCCTGTCCGGTTCCATGTCAACGTTATACTTGTACTGATGGACAAAGGCTTCGCTAAGATCGTTGAAGTTGCGGATCTGAATATTGTCTAAACCCATATACCACTTCAGAGCAGCACCCGTCAAACTATCTTGAAAATAATGAATCAACAAGTCATGATCATTGGAATACGTAGACATCTTTCTCATGTACATTGTCAAATGGCTTCTAGGACACGAATCACCCTTATATCTCTCAAAGTCAGGCACTTTGAATTTTGCCGGAACCTTGACATTCGGAACTAAACAAAGGTCATGCGTGTTCTTCCCAAACAAATCCTTCCCCTTTAACGCTCTAAGCTCCTTCTGCATTTCCTGGAACTGATCCTGAAATTCTTCCATTCTATCAAAGAGACCCAAACTTTCAGCAGGCTCGGCAGGATAAGTAGGTTCATTCAAGTATGGCACGGAGTGGACCATAGGAGCAACGGTTGTCATAATCGGTTGCGGAAAAGGTGTCACAGACGGAATTACTGGAGGCATGGCAGTTGTCTCTGGCTAAGGAAGAGACAAAGCAGGTTGAAACAAAGGTTGTACGGCAGGCTGATACCCCTCTGGCACAAAGTTGTAAGGCATTCCCCACGGAAAACCTTTCGGCATCTGATGTTGAAGCGGAGAGTTGATTTGAGTCACGGAGGTAGGAACGGTAACAATCTCGGAGACCACTAGAGTTGAGGTCTGAATCTCGGCAGCTGTAGTCGATGGCTGATTCTGAACAGCCACCAAACTTTCCACTAACGCAGTTAACTTTTCCATCTCGACACGAAGTGTAGCAACTTCCCCACGAAGCTCATGATTTTCCTGTTCCAGATCTTCCATTTTCCTCTGACGATTGGCTCGAGTGTCGTATTGGTGAGACAGCTTGACAACCTTTTGAGTGGAAAAAGAACAAGGATAAGACTCTAGAAAACATGTGAAGTGGAACGTGGAATGATGCATGATGTGCGATGCAAATGATGATTCATTTTAAAAGTTTTTCAAGGAACTTTAATAATTTTGCATACATCAATGGTAAAGGAATTTGGAACAACAAAAACTCAATCCATTAACCGAAAGCGATAAATTACAACTTACAATTTGGAATATCAAAACAGTAAATTACAACTTTGGGATAACAAACCCAATTACAACCTCGAAACACGGAATCCATAATAAAGCGATAAATTACAATTTTAAAACATGAAGTCTAAAATAAAGCAATAAATTACAACTTTGGAGCATGAAGCTCATAATAAAGCAATAAATTACAACTTTGGAGCATGAAGCCCTTTTACATAGTTTTACAAAATGACATCAATAAAATAAAACTAAAAGCTAAAGATCACTCAGAATCCTCAGATGAAGGACCAAACGCCAACTGTAACCGGAGCTTCTTGATCTTCTCTTCATAAAAGTCTTCCATCTCTTTCTTCTCAGCTACCAGTCAATCGATGATTTCCTTCTGCGGATTAGGAACGAGAGCCACGTTTACCGAACCTTCCCTCTTTCTCTTCCTTTCACTAGCGTACTTCTTCAGCAAGGCATCCTTTTGACGAAGCTTCTCATCGTGATCAATGAACCAGCCGTCTTGAATAAAGAGTAAATCCTCCTTTTCCTTTAACTGTCGAGTCAGGACTCGATTCTCATATTCAGACATATGGTACTTTTCTTTCCAAGCATCCCTCTCGGACTTCATCCTAGCCAGATTTCCTTGGTATTCTCCTATATTCGCGATAGGGATAACAACAGATGATGGTGCAATGGCAGGGAATAAAGGTTTCTCAAGTTTATAGGGCATCTTGAGAGCACAAGCCCTAGCACGGACCCACTGTAGGTAAGGCTCCAAAGAAACGGCACCCCTATGTCCTAACATATCTCTCCCTTTCCTATGGATGTGGCGCCAAGCTCCTTCGATCTCCCTCTTAGCTGCCTGATGATCTTGTCCTTCCTGTAGAAAGAAACCACTCACATGGATGTTGTTTGGCTTATCTCTCATCGGGTACCCAAACTGAAGGCGCGCGAGAACAGGGTTATAGTTGATTCCACCTCTCGTACCGAGAAGAGGCACGTTAGGAAAAGCACCACAGCTATCGATGATCTTCATGTCGTAGTAAACTCGATTATACCAGTCAATGTCGAAATGAGTGAGAGCCATAATCTTTGGCGCCCAACGCGGTTCCTTCTCGAGATCCCAGAAAACATCAGACCCAGGGAGATGCGAAACATACCACTGATACAACAACGGTGTACAACAAATAATCATTCCTCCTTGATAAGAGTTCCGAAGATGGATGGAGTAGTAGGTATCTCCTAGCAGCGTAGGGACCGGATTTCCAATCAAGAAAATTCTGATGGTGTTGATATCCACAAACTTATCAACGTTAGGAAACAAGAATAGACCATACGCGAGTAAAGCAAACACGTCTTCCAAGGCAACAATATCCTTGATCTCAGCAAAATGACGAGCTTTCTTCAACAAAAACTGCGCAGACAAACCCCGGATTCCCCCTTTCGTAGTCATGTTCTCCTCTATCTCTGACTTCTTCAAGTGGGTGATGGTTGCTATCTCGTGAGATTTGGGCTCCTCTTCTAATCCAGAAAAGGAACACAGTCGGTGATCGGTAAACCAAGTATGTAGGAATACTCTTCTAAGGTGGGCATCAACTGGTAATCCGGAAAGGTGAAACATCGGTACAAGGGATCGTAGAATTGAACCAACTTGTTGAGGATGCCTTCCTTCATCTTGCGCTTCATGAGAGGTATAATAGACCCATACTTCTTCTGAAAATCCGTCGGGTTCTCGATCTTCGGAATCAAACTCTTCAGTTCTTCGATCTCGGGCTCCTTAAAACTAAAGCTTCGAGTGTTTCTCCTTCCAAGTTCCATAATAACCTGAGATGTCTGCAAAAATCATTCCGAAGTTCCTTGAAAAACAAGTTTTTTACAAAGATGCTAATGAGTGCATGAATGAATGATAATGCAACAGTCACACACAAGCTTGCAAACATGGGGTTCAAAGGTTCAACGTTTCAGCATGGAGTCGAGGGTAAAGCCCACCCAAAGGTATGTACTAATGGTTCAGTCGCACCTGTAAGACAAGGTTCTAAGAGTTCCCAGAGTCTACATTCCTCCTTCGGATATTACCAACGTCTTGATTACTCAATAATTAGCAATATTCTCAAGAGAAACTCGTCCGAGCGTAGCATCGCGTAACAACTACTTCCGAATTACTCCGTTATAGTCTCCGCGCTACACCTAAAAAGGCCAAGATGGGTTAGGGTTCTACGGTTCTCAACTTCTCGGGCTCCTAGGTCGAAAATAATAATGTCTTCCCGATTACTCGGTAAACAAATATTAAGTTCAAGAGGGCCTTCCATTGAGTGGGGGATCTCATGCCTCCTTCTTCGGGATTACTCCCTCAAAGTTAACATGACTATACCGCCCGTCCTATTCCTTAAGTGTTACTTAATCCGGGCATAGGATTCGTCCTTTGCAAAAAACCCAAACACCCCAATTTAAACACATAATCAAGAAAATCAAATAATAGTAAAACAGATAAAACAAAATAGGCTTAACCCACTTAGGGATGGACCAGCAAGAGGTCAATCTTTCCCCAGCAGAGTCGCCAATTCTGTAGCGATAAAAAATGTAGCGGGGTAAATCGGAGATCGAATTATTGATTAATTCGTCTCACAAAAGCAAGAGTCGCCACCGCGCTTTATTGTTTCCAAGGGAAAAGGGGAAAGAGCGAAATAAAACCCTAAATATGCAACGTAAATAATACTTTTCTTTCAAAAGTAATAAAAATACAAGGCATTTTTGAAAAGATCTATGGTTCGGGGGTTGGTTATACAATGGGAAGGTATTAGCACCCAATGTATCTATAGTATTCTATAGGAACCTTTTGAAATATCTGTTTATTAAAATTGATCGTTTGATTAAAAATTGTTTTGGCCGAAAGGGGTATGGACGGTTTTTTGAAGATACGACGACCTAACGTCGAAGTTTTTGCTTAAAGGGTATAAGTTTTGAAAAGATTGGGTATTTGAAGAAAAATCATCCCAAGTTTTGATGAAATGCGAATGTTCGCGCGATTGGATTTGAGGACATGAAGTCAACAAATTTATCGTTTTTCCCTTGGATTTAAACGTAAACGAAATGAATAAGTAAATATGAAATAATTAAACAGACAATTGAGCGGATAGTGATTAAATAACAACAGTTAAATAAATGACCAAATGGTGTAAATATGTATTTTTTGGATTTTTGGTTTAATATTAATGAAAAGAAAATGTTTTAATGGTTTTCATTTTTTACGCATTTTTTATATGGATAAAAGTAAATGAGAATTAATTAAAGAAGACAAAAATATTTTTTAGTTTTAAGTCTCTATATATTTTTTTATATTTTTTAGAGTTCTATATAAGGCATTATTTTAGTAATTATTATTAAATGATCAAACTAAATGAATACTAAAAACTAACTTAAACCTAATTAAAAAAGGAGGTTTTAAAATTACCCAAATAAACCTAAAAAATTAAATTTAATAAAATAAAAGGGGTAAAATGATTAAAAGTTTTAATTAAATCTATTAATTGATCAAACTACTAATTAATTTACTAAGTTATTAATAGTTCTAACAAACTAACAAAAGGAATAAATAGAAAAAAAGTGTATTAAAAAAAAGCTAGGTGAACAATCAAATATGGGCCAAAGGATTCTGAAGGGCCCAAACCAAAACTGAAGACAGGGGGTGCAAAAGAGTTTTCGTTGGGCTTAAGGCAAAAAAAGGGGTGAAGGTCCAAGCACGTTCATAATTTTGTCTTTAGGGTTAACAAGTTTAGTAATTGGGATTAGGGTTCTTGGGAGAACGGCGCTCATGCTTGTCTTCTTCGTCTTCTTCGCGTGATATCCTCTTCGTTCGCTTCTGAACTCTCTTGAGCTTCCCTTGCCCAAAGGCCACCAGCATCCCAATCTTCCTCTTCCCTCCAACGCGAGCTAAGGCAAACGACGGATTTACGGTATGAACGTTATCTTTCAATTCACTAGGTTTTGGTTACGATTGCGTGTTTGTGATTTAGGTTCAGTTCTGATTCTTGTTTCTATTGCAATGATTATTGAGGTATTTGACAAAAAAAGGGGAGAAATGCGTTACCTTCGGAGATGGGGGAAGGAGGGTTGGGACGAGCTAGGAGGCCGGGGCGAGCGGGATGACACGCGTGATGCACGCTAGCTACTTGGTATCCCGGTACTCTATTCTTTCCTCTCCCTGCTAGCTTGCTACTGTATGCTTTGAACGTTTATGTTGCCTATGATGTTGTGTTGCCTTGATGCTATTGTTGGAATGTTGTTTTTGACTAGCTTCTTTTCTTCTCTTTCTGGCCTTGCTATGGTGTGTTTGAATGGGTTGCCTAAACATGTTGAAATGGTTTGACCAGTATTGATGCTTTTCTCTTCTTCTCAACTATGCTTCTGTATACTTTTTGTTGCCTATGATGACACAATCTGAGGTTTGGTATTCTTGGGTTTGGAAATTGGTTTATAAGATTCTGACAATAGTTCTGGTTTTGATGGTACAAATTTATGGTTTCAGGCCATATTGAATGATTTTGGTTGATGCAATGGCATGTTTTTTTGTAATGCAGTTGGTTTGAAATGGTGATGCAGTAAGCTGTAGTTGATGCAGGTTTTACTGGTTTTACTGGTTTAGGCCATGTTTTGATTTATGTTGGTTCGGCAAGTTTGACAGTAGGCTATGGTTCTAGGTTCTGATATGGTTTTTGGTTCTACTGGTTTTTTGAAATGGGATAGTACAGGTTTGGTGGTTATGGATGGCAGGTTTTTGATATGGCATTTGGTTTATCAGATTGAATAGGTTTTTGATATTGGACTTGGGACTTTTTGCCTTGGTTTTGTATATGTTTTACAACTTTTTTGTGTTTTAAGGTTTTGAAGGCTATATGAACAGGTTGTGAACTCTTTGAAGGGAGTGTGATGTGTTATAACAATTTTTTGGCCTTCCTCCTGAGGTTTACGTTACAGGTTGTACATTTACTATATTTTCTGGCCTTCTGCACTCTATACTGTCATACCAGTTTGTTGTATTCCTACTTCATGCTTTCTTTTTCTGAAGGGATGCTGCTACAGTTTTGTTTCTATTCCAATTCTGTCTAAACCAAAACCTGTAAAATTACACTACTTCCTCTCTTCTCTCTCTTAGTACACTTGATACATTAAAATGATATACTGTACTTTCTTGTTCTGAAAAGGCATGGGCTGGAATATGATGAAAATGGAATACATATTGCTTGCAAATTTGGTTTAAACTGCATAATCTTTTGACTTGCAAAAGGCACAGTAGAGGAGCCTATGTGTTTTGGACTCTTCTTAAGTTGTTGCATAGGTTTACGTTGCATTTGTTGGAATTGAAAATGCATGTGCTGTTGTATTAGTATTATGCATATGATGTTAATTCTTTGTATGAATTGATGTATATGCTGTTTGAAATATGCAGTTGGATTTTTGAAAATGCAATTGATTTTAATCATGCAGTTTTGAAAAATAAAAATGAATTTGTGCATGTTTTAAATTGTGCATTCATTTATGAAACTAAAAATTCCTCCCTTTTTTTGTGAACCGAGAGAAATCCCGTGATTTGCAAAAAAGGGTAAACTGATTCCAGCCGTTTGCTTTTAATGATGAACATTAAATAATTTTCTGTTTTTAATTATTTATTCAATTCTGACTTTTCTTTTAATTGTTTTTTTGCAGGTAAAATCAAATGAGCAGACAAAAGCATTGGATAGAAGATTTAGAATTAGAATCTTAGAAATATAGTTTTATTTTCCTTTAAACTTTTATGTAATTTGTTATTATAAATATTTTGTAAATAATACAATATTTAAATAACAATTGTAATAAAATAGAATAAAGTGAAATAAAATTCTATTGTTTCCCGATTAATTCTTTTTCTTTCCAATTATTTATTTATTGTTTATAATTCTTTAACTTATAATAATTAAAAAATTAATTTCAATTACTTAAATTACGAATGATAATCAAATAAATAAACATCATTGATCAATTAACAATTTCAATTATTTAACTCATTATTCATAATTTTCTAAATTATAACAATTGAAAATAGAATTTCAATTATTTAACTTAGAATGATAAATAATTAAATAATCACTGTTAACCAATTAATAAACCTCTCTTCAAAATGTTTATTTCATTATTCATAAATCTTTAAATTATATAATAACCGAAAATAGATTCCAATTATCTAATTTTAAGATAACAAACAATTAATAAACATTGTTTGATCAAATAATAAACCTCTTTTCCAATATTTATTTTATTATCTATAAATCTTTAAATTATATAACAATTGAAAATAAATTCCAATTATTTAAATTTAAGATAATAAATAATTAATAAACATTGTTTTAGCATGAATCGATTAAATAATTTAGTGTTCAAAATAAATGGCTCTCGACTCGAAAAAGTTATGAATTTTTAAAATCAATAGATTAAAACACTTGCAATGTAATGATGTAGATGGGAGATGATATCTTAGGTCAAAATTTCGGGTACAACAGTAAGGCTCGAGAGGGATATAGTTATTGTGTCCCAAAGTCCTACTGTCCACCTTGTTCACCATTCTCTAAGCTCGTGTAAATCTCGGGCGATAAACTTGGTCTTCTTTGTCGTAATCGAACACCAGACCTTGAATAAGCATCTCATGAGGACCGTCTCTTCGGGCATACCCAAACTGTCGAAGAGCTAAGTAGGGATTGTAGGTGATACCTCCCCTAATACCAAGAAAAGGGACGTTAGGGAATTCCCCACAGCGGTAAATGATAGAGACATCTTCCAAGGATCTTGAACACCAACGGATGTCAGAATGGGTGAGGGACATCATCCTTTGGGACCATGTCAGTCTTTGCCCGTTCTTCAATGCTGATTGAGGTGGGTGTGAAGTGAACCACTTAGAGAGTAAGGGAATACAACACAAGAGAGTACCTCTCTTCTTCATGGTACGAGTATGAAGGCAATGCAAGATGTCCCCTAGTAAGGTAGGTATGGGATTGCGAGAGAGAAAGACTTTGATGGCATTAACATCTATGAATTGGTCTGAGTTGGGGAACAGAACCAAACCATAAATGAGAAAATCCAGGACGTCCTCAAAAGCTTGGAAATCTATTTCATCCCAGAATGAACGAGCCTTCTCCAATAGAAACTTGGCTAGGAAACCTTTAACCCTGCTTCTTGTCTCCCAATTGGCTATGATGTCGGCTCTCTTCACATGCAAAGCTTCGGTGATGACTTCAGGCTTTGGAATCCTTTCTAGACCGGTGAACGGTATCTGATCAAGCACGGGCACCCCTAAGAGTAGAGAAAACTCTTCTAGTGTAGGTACTAACTGATAGTCCGGGAAAGGGAAACAATGATGTACGAGATCAAAGAATTGGAACAGCACACACATCATCTCTTCTTGGAAACTGGATGTAGCCAAAATGAGGAGTCGACCGTATTTCTTAGTAAAAGGAGAATACCCGGGCACTCTTAAGGCTAACTCTTGAAGCTGAGAGTGTGCCTTTACAAAGCTGATTTGGATGGTGTTCCTTCAGGCGGAATCCATGACCTACAAAACAAAAACAAAGATAAATTTCTAAATCCTTCAAATGGTTAGTGAACATGCTCATGATGCTTATGATTTTTATGATGTTATGTACAAGTAGATATATATATACACACACAAAACAGACAAGCCCCTATGTTTTAGGCTTGCATGGGGTTTTGTAGGTAAGTACCCTCTTGAAGTTTAGTTGGCTCAACCTGTCCTAGTAATAGTGATCGTGTTCTAAAGGATTTCAATATCACCAAACTTTCTCTTAGGCATTGTCTCAACACAATCAATCTTTTCTTGCGGCCGAGATATCCAAAAAGTCCAGCCTCAATGAGTGTAGTATCGAGTATCAACCAATTTTCAGCTCTACACCGAAACCGGTTATCTCACTACGTCCTAATGGCCAAGTTGTTCAATTAGGGTTCTAAAGTCAATGAGTGCTTCACGATGCCACTCAACGGCCCCGTATTCTCCTCGATTCACCACGGGATACCGGTACCCACAAATGCGTCACACTAACGTAGCCATTGTTTCAACCATATTGATCTACGTTGTACAGTTTCCATAATCTATTGCTACTTACCTAAAAAGGTGCCCCAGATCCGGGTAGAGGATCAAAACAGACCCAAACAAGGAACCAATAATGTAAAGCAAGCAATTCAAACAAATGAAAGCAAGTAAATGTGATCTAACCCGAAGGTAACTCCACTTTTAAAATCTCCCCAGCAGAGTCGCTAGTTCTCTGATATGGTGGGAGAACTGACTTGAGGGTTTGCGTTTGTGTTTACAAATGTTGCGGTTTAGCAAGAGTCGCCACCGAATTTTATTTTATCCAAAAGGAAAGGTGAAAAAGCACAGGAAAGACCTTTGAGATTTTTTCTTGAGTTCGGGGGGTAGATTATGAAAAGGGAAGGTGTTAGCACCCTTTTCATCCATGGTTTTCCATGGGCTCTTAGTTGCTTGCTAGATCACTTGCTTTTTTTGTGAAAAATGTGCTTGTGGTGTGGGTTTTGAAAGTATTTTGAAAATGTCTTTGTAATGGTTCTCGTTTCTATAAGAACGCGTACAAAGTGTTGTTTTGAAAATAATTCAAAGATGTGTTTGTGGAATGTGTTTTTTGAAAGTGATTTTGAAAAGGTGTCTTCTTTGTAATGGCTCTCGCTTCTATAAGAACGCGTACAAAGTGTTTGTCTTTTGAAAATGTTTCAAGATAAAAGTGTTGGTGTAAAAAATGTTTTTGTTGTTGTGAGCAACGAGCAATTAGGAGCAACCTACCTACTCAAAAGGTCTTAAATGTTCTTTTCCTCCTACTTTAGATGTTTCTACCTTACCATTGTTTTGGTAAGAAGCCCCATAGTTGGATGTGAAGGGACGGGCACGGGACGTTTGTATAGTCATGATAACAATGTTGTAAGATGACTTAGCATTTTTCTTTAGGGACTAAGATCATTTTGAAAGGCAACTTTGATAGCGTCATTGAGGGGCTATGATCTTATGTTTTTTATTTGTTTGTGCTGAGACACCCCACATGCATAACATGGCCATTTTTAGGCAACAGGTGGAGTTAACCTTAAGGTTTCTAGTGTGCAAAGTGTGTTTGATTGCATGCATTTTGGTATTGTATTTCAAAGGTTATCTACTTGTTGATTTTATCTTGCCACATATCCTAATTACTAGCAATATATGAAAGCAAGTAAAATGCGGAAAATAAAATCCTAAGCTATTACATCACTTTAGGGGGATGGGGGTACAAATTTACAATGGGGATGAAGTGGAGAATGAAATATTACAACCATATCAAATGATAATGAAAATAATGTAAAAATAGTGTAAAATAAAAGGAAAACTGCATTTTGAACTGCTATGTGTCGACCCATGCTGCTATGCATCGACACATAGCTTTTCCTTGCACCTGTAAAATAAAATCTGCTCAGTATGAGTCGACACATAATGGGATGTGTCGACTCATACACCTTCTTTCATCGATGCGAAACGCGTATGTGTCGACTCATAGTCTTTTCCCACCTCTGTTTTGTAACCTGAAATCAGTATGAGTCGATGCATGGGGGTTATGTGTCGACTCATACCCTGTTTTTTCACTAGGATGAGTCGACACATGAGGATATGTGTCGATACATGCTGTATTTTCCTGCTTTAAACATTGTTTTTCTTGTCTGTACAGGTTAGCTTACAACATATGATTGATGAACATAAATAAACAATGATTTAATAAGCCTAAACCATAAGCAAATGACTAGTTCAAATGGATAATAAAATACTACATCATATCTTCAAAAACAACAAATTTTCAATGATGTATGAAAATATATCAAGTCAAGAAGACTTACCTTTTGGGCTACACCGACTATTTTAGATCTGAATGATTTCAGGAAGTTGCTCTGGGCTGTTGAAAGTGAGTTAGACTGTACTGTATTTGTTTTTTTTTGGTGTTTTTGGAGGTGAAGATGAATAGAACTACAGGGACTGTTTTTATGTTTGGATAATCTTTGTAGGTGATAAGGTGTTTGGCTTATGGGAGAGTTTGTATAGTAGAGTAATGGGTTGGGTTCTGGTTTTGAATAAGAACAGAACTTTGTTTTGAAAATGAATGAGTCAATTTTACCAAGGAAACTGTTTTTCTGCTCAACAAAACTCTCTATTCTCTCCCTTAATCCTCTTTCAAAAATCCAACCCCTATGTCTTATGAGACAGTCTATTTTGTAGACCCTTGACTATGGTTTAGGGGGGGAAACCAAATAAGTTATTTTGAATTGTTTTTGCCTACTGTTTTGACACTTTCTTCACACCATTTTCCTTTTCCATTTTGGTGCAATTTTGGGGCTGTTATGATGCAGGTTGGGGCAGACTGCATAGAGCAGTTTTGGACTGTATTGGGCAACATGCATACTTGGGGTGCAACATAGAACAAGGTTTCTTGCGGGGCAGCATGGGGCAGATTTTGGGGTGTTGTGGCAATGTAGCATATCACACTATGTTCAACTTGGACAGTATAATTTGTAGCATGACATAAATTTTGTCTTGTGGAATATTTTATGCACATTATGTCGGGCAAAAATATTGTGGCAAGGTTTTTTGAGAGAACTCAATCAAGATATAGTTTTAGAATTTGTAATTTTTTTGCAAAAATGCCACTTTGTAATAACTTGAATTACTTGCATCATCTTGAATTATTTGGAATTGTAGTAAAAATTGTCATGAAGTAAATGAGATTAACCAAGTATATAAAATACTTAGAAAAATTTCAAAGTCTTGCAAAGTTAGATTTTGATTCTCTTGATTTTTGATGATCAAATTTCATATTTTTGGATTTCTTGACATAATATGATTTTTGGGACTCAAATTTGGTCAAAAAGTCAAAGTTTGACTTTTTAGTGTCCAGTTGACTTTTCCAGCTGAAACTACGATTTTGCTCATTTTGCCCCCTTTTAACAATTTGAATGATTCTTCTTAGAAAATTGTGATCTGAGGCTTACAACTTGACTGAAGTAATTCTAAGAGTCATTGAGACGTGAGAGGGTAAATTTTGGGGTACAACAGGATGCATCCCACTTATGCCGATTACCCTATCATTGTTGGCGAGGTTGTTGTTAGGCTCGTGACATAGCAACAATTTAGAAAGGTCTACTCTCCACCAAGCCAACTTCTTGTCTCTTTGGGGGATGATCAATGACTTGATCCCCAGCCTCGACTGTTTGTTTCATACAATTGCATCCGTCTTAATGAATCTTGTTTACGAGGAGGGCTCTCAACTCTTATTGTCCCCGAGCCAAGTTTTGGATAAGATCCATCTGACCCACCATTTGTCCCATCATTTGGATTTTCATTGTGGCTATCTTAGTTTGTAACCGTTCCAACTGGTCATCCTTGTTGTCCTCAGGATTCTTCTCGATCATGCCCCTAGTGAGGAGTGCTTTCAATTCTTCTTGCGCCTTGGATAGGTTTAAGAACATTTCTTGAACCTAAGCATTTTGGGTCTGAAGATCCTTGATAGTCTGTTCTAGAGCCATCTTTACTGAAATAAACTGTAAGCAGATGAGAAAACCTGTATGGGGAAAACCTGTCATGGTATGATGCATGATATGTGGATGAAATGTTTTCAATGATTTCGCGGGGTAAACACAAGAAGATGTTAGAATTTGAACTTTGACCACAACTTTGATTGGAGAACTTCGTATCATTGGATGTCCTTCCACGAGAATCAAGCTCACCATGTCAAGTGGGTCATAGACCTTGACTCAAGTTATCATACTTTTATCTTTGAAGATGTTTGGTTAGAGGAACATAAATCCTCTTTCCCCTTGATAGACGTCTGGTTCATCAGGACCCTGCATCACAGTCCCTTGAGATTCTTGAAACGGTTATTGAAAATGCCATGTGTGGGACAGTGGGAGAACTAACTTGAAGGTTTTGCATTTGATCGCAAATATTATGGTTAGCAAGAGTCACCACCGACTTTTCTTTTATCCTAAAGGAAAGGTGAAAAAGCACATGAAAGACCTTTGAAATTATTTCTTGAGTTCGGAGGGTAGATTATGAAAAGGGAAGGTATTAACACCCTTTTCATCCATGGTTATCCAGGGGCTCTTAGTTACTTGCTAGATCACTTGCTTTTGTTTGAAATTGTGCTTTGTGTGGTTTTTGAAAGTATTTTGTAAAGAGGCCATTATTTAGGCAATATTTGTGATGATTCTTGTTGGTAAGAATGTATACAAAGATGTTTGATCTTTTGAAAATGTTTTCAATTTTGTAAGATGTTTGAAAGTGTATGTGTTTGTTTTGAAAATAACAAGGATGTTTGTTTTGAAATAAAGCACGTAATTAGGAGCAATCTACCTACTCAAATGTCTTTCTTGGAGGAGGAAGGCAGCGCACGCTGAGGCTGCCTTTTGCCTTTTGCATATATGAAACAGGGGGGAGGAATGTTAGAAAAAATTCAGGCCCAGGAGGAGGAAGGCCCATGCGCTGGAAAGAACAAAAAAAATGTAAAAATGAGAAAAAAGCAAAAGGCAGCGCATGCTAAGGCTCAAACCCATGACCTCCTGATTACCAACGCGCTGCCTTACCACTGGCGTGGCTATACATCCGTTAATACAAATGAAACAATAAATACATAAGGTAAAACGTCTCCATGACCTGTACTTCATCTTCAACCTTCAGCCAGCCGGACCACCTGTATCTCATTCATTTCTCAATGAAAATGGAAAATGCAAACATGAAAGTTGTGCTATTTTTCCTCACGAATCCAACCATATAACTTATGTAAGCTAAAAGCCAAAGATGAAGATTAATTTTGCTGTCCCTAAATTGAAACCTAATTTTTTTCAGAAAGTTCAAATCTGAAATTCTCTACACACAGTCAATATAAATGAAAACTATATACATGGTTAGCTTTAGAGCAATGATATCTACATTTTTACTTCAAAATGTATGCACAAAGGATGCTTATATTAAGATATTGAAGTTTGAAAACATACCTCTTGCAGATGGATTCGTGTATGGAGTTTGAGCAAGCTTTGAAGTGTTCTAAGAATCTGTTTAGCTTGCCTGGACCTCCTTGAGTGTATTCCAACTCCTAGTTTGATTTGAAAGTCCCTGAATCTTCCTACTCAAGTCAACCTGCAAGCTTAATGTTTTAAAAATGGTGAATAGTGATGGAGGGGTTACAGTCTTGAAACAGGGGCCTGGATCACTTGTGTATGATGTATGTAAGGTGTTTGAATGATTAAGAATCAAAATGCACGAGTGGAAATGGAGATGGAGAGTTTTGGCTCAAAATTGTCAAGTTGAGCAGTCTTATGCAGCAAGGGTGTTTGGGAGAGTTTTTGGATGCTTGACCCCGTGCCTTAGCTTGCAATAAACTTGTTAATATGTATGGAAAAGATTAGAGCATAAAATTACCCCAGGTTCTGAGTTATAGGGTTATGGCTCTATAACTTGCTTTTGAAGAAAAGTGAAATGGAAAATCTCAAGTATTGTACAAGCATGTTCTGAGCTTTCTTAGGTCTTAGACACACTGCTTTTGGTTTATAGGAGTTATGTGTGCAGAAAGAACAAGTTAGAATCTCAAGACAAGTTGACTTTGTGATTAAAGCAACTTTTCAAGAATGGAATGGTAGCTTTCTTCCAAAAATGGCAAATTGGCTTGGACAATGCTTGGAACACTTGGATAATAACTCAAAAGCAAGTGTAATCTTCTGATTATGGAGAGATCTTGAGGTTTATAAGCCTGCAAAACAAGATTGTGCAACATAGGTTTGAAATTGAATTCTTGTTCATCACAAAATGCCTTGTAACACAAGTGATAAAACACCAACTTCATCTCTTAGATTCTCCCCACTCAAGAATGATCTTAAGGAGTTATTGGACATTTTGGAAAGCTTGCAATGTGATCTACAACTCATATTTGAATTTCTTTTGAAGATTCCCCTTGGAACTGTATGAAAAAGTGCCATGAAATTGAGTCAAAATCCTGACCAAATTAGGCAAAATTTTACTAAGTGTTTAGTTTCATGATCCTATGTTCTTGAAATTATAACTTGAGATCCAAGCACTTTTGGAAGAAGTTGTGTCAAGAAAAGTAGTAGATTTCATGGATATCTACAACTTTCATGTCGGGAGTTTCCCTTGAATTATCTTGTATCATGGTGAAAATTAGGCTCAAAGTTATGAAAAAAACATGAATTTTCAACACTTAGAAAAATTTCTAAGTTTAGAAATTTTGACTTTTCAAAATGAAATCTTGACTTTTTTTGATTTCTTGATGAATAAGTTTCATATTTTGACATGTTTTGATGAATTTTGATCTTTGATACTTAAATTTGACCAAAAAGTCAAAGTTTGACTTTTCAGTATACATTTCACTTTTGATCAGTTGACTGCAAAATTCATCTGTCAATCCAATGGATTTGAAATATTTTGAGTCATGTAATTAGGTAAAAATTATTCAATTGGACTCTTGAGATCATGCCTTAAACCAATTGACCATTTGCTAGGTCAAAAATCAGAAATTGCCCTTTCCAAGTCAAAACCCTAATTTTGAATATTTTGCCGTTTTGGAGATTTGATCAAATTTCTTGAGGAATTGTGGTCCAAACTTGATAAAATGATACATATGAGTTTAAAATGTTGATGTGGATAAAAAATTATGAAGTTTGACTGTAAATTGGCCATAGTTGACTTTTCCCCAATACAACTGATTTTTAGGTCAACTGCTCAATTGATTGATAAAAAATGTGATTCAAAGCTTGCAACTTGACATGAGTAATATTGGGGGTCCATAATCATCCATGAAAGTCATATGGGGCATTAGAAATTCAAAAATCCTTGTGCAAACTCAAAACCCTAATTTTGGTCATTAATGCTTAAGGAGATGTCTTGAGCTGATCAACCCTAGTGCAGTCTTGCGTCAAAGGAGATCTTATGAGAAAATTCTTGATAAGTGAGAGGGAAAATTTTGGGGTACAACATCTGCCCCTGTCCAATCTTCTTAAGCCTGAAGTGTTAGATGGGCATTGTGATACGGTGGCAGAACCGACTATTTTGAAAATGCTGGTTTGCGTTTTGCATTTTTATTCGCAAAATGTCACGGTAAGCAAGAGTCGCCACCGACTTTTATTTTATCCAACCGGAAAGGAAAAAAGCACAGAAAAATCCTTTTTTGAGATTTTGAGTATGGGGGGTAGATTATAGAAAGGGAAGAGGTTAGCACCCTTTATATCCATGGTTTTCCATGGGCTCTTAGGTATTTGCTCATCTTTTTGAAATTGCTTGTGTGTGCTTGTTTTGAAAAAGTTTTGTTTTACTTTGTTTTAACCCTTGTTTCTGTCCTCAAGAGTGTTACGAAGTGTTTGTGAAACTTTGTTTGAAAAAGTGTAAGTGTGAAAAGTTTGGTTTGAGCAAGTACCTATTAGCATCTACCTACTCGAAAAAAGATTGTTTCTATTCTTGTTTCCTTTAGACAGCACTATCCTACTATTGAAAAATAGGAAGCACCATCGTTGGAGTTGTGAGGGTCAATTCGTAAGGGACATACGATCACTAAAGCAATGTTAGGACGTCTTAGTAATAACCCTAGAGTCTTAAGATCATATTCGAGGCAACATTTTCGAGGCGACGTTTCCGACGCAACATTTCCGAACGGGACTTTTGATCTTTGTTAGACAGGTGGGCAACCACTAAGACACCCTATAATTAATGATCGTTTACCGAAGGCAACCGAAGTGAGAGTATACCCTAGGAGTGCTCATGTGCGAGTGATTTGATTTCAGTTATTATCTTTGCACATTTAGGTTTTTCTAGCAGTTTTAAATTATCATGCAATCTTGTCATACAATCCTATTAACATACATCTAAACAGTTAATATTTGCGAGAATTAAAATGTGAGAAAATAAAACTACGCTATTACAAGGCTTCGGGGGTAGGGATTAATTACATAGCCAAAAAACCCGTAAAAGACGATAAATAAAGGAAAAGCCCTATATTAAACTATTACATACCGTGGAAAGTACATCAACATTGCAAAAAATAATAAACGCGCGCGATGAATCAAAAACGAGAGAATTAGGGTTTTGACCCCAACTAAGCCTAATTGTAATTTAAAAGAAAAATCATTTTTTTTTTCGTTTTTGAGTTATTTGAGAAAATAAAATTCAATTGAATAAAAATAACCTAATCACTAATTAATTTTAGTTAAGAAAAATAATTAGATTAACCTATTTTTGTATTTTTGTATTTTTTGAGAAAGAAATAAAAATTAAATTAAATCACAAGTCTAACCCTATTTTTTAAATTAATTTAGTTATATAAAAAGTTAAAATTACCCTAAATCAAATTAAACTAATATAAAATTAAATTTGATAAAATAAAAACCTAATTCTAATTTTTTGTGAAACTCTTGATTTTATGATTTTTTGTGAAAAAGAAATTAATTAGTTTGTAAATATTTAAAGCAAATTAAATTAAATAAAAGAAAAATAGAAAGGAGAAAGAATGGGCCTGGTTGCTATTTAGAAAGAAAGGGGGCATGAATCTGACTTCTAGGCCCAACAATTCCTGGCCCTTTCTTGACTTTTCCAGATCCTGTGTATTCATTGACTTAGGCGTATGGTGGACCTTCAAGAGAGAAGCCTTGGACCTGGTTTGCTGGGGATCTGATGGTTGGATGCTGATGATGCATGGTGGGCACATGGAAGACTAGCACACCTGATTATGCAAAGAAAAATAATATGAAGCTAAAGTTGGGACCTGGGGATAGAACCCTGGTCCTTGAGCATTATCCCATTGCCACACTGCCAGTTGAGCCAGAATGTTTAGTTGTTATTACAATAGAAAACAATTATTATATAATATAAACAAAAGCTAATCTTTAAAACGCGCGAAATTCAAACTGGCAAGCCATGGAGCACCACATATCCTTCTTCTTCCTCCCACCGTCACTGTAAGTTTCATAGCTTTTACCTACGGACGCTGAGCGTAGGTATAACCCTGTGCATTTCCAAAACCTTATACACGCATGATAAATGAATACCAATGGTACCAATCAACTAGTTGCACCCTCACGAGCATCATGGCACCATTATTAATGGCCAATTTTCCCTGTACATAAAACCCCTAAAAACGAAGCAAGAACCATAGCCATGGCAGCTTCGTGTTCAGTCAACAAAAATACAATTAAATATAACCATTAGCTTGCAAACATCACAAGGAATAAGAATATGCCAATCAATCATGTTAAAGATGCCAGAATTAAGATATTCGAATTCAAGAAAAGAGATAAACCGTGTGACTCTTACAGGGCGTTTCAAGGCGTGGGGAAGCTTGCTAGCGATTGAAACACGGTCCTAGGATGTCCAGCAAACGAGTGGTATGATTAGAATGGCTTAATATGGCCTGAAACTGGGAAATTGGTTTGCAACTTTTTCTTGAATTTTTTAAAATTTGTTTTCTTCCTTTGCACGCCTCTAGCCTTCTCTTTTGATATGAACTTGTTCCTTATGTATATTAGAGTGTATTAGGGTTGCAACTTTGTATCAAATCTCTCCCAATTATGAATATTGATTCATGATTCAATCCTTGCACCAAATCTTTCCAAATCAAGCAAAATCAATATTTTTGTGTCTATATCAAGCCTTGCATGATTTGATCTTGTCTCTAGCTATATAATGAACCTAATCATGCACAAAATCTCAAGATTTAATTAGTTTTTGATATTTTCATTATTTTATATTGATTTTATTTGATTTAAATGAAATAAAATCAAAATAAATAACAAAAATGAAATAATTACAAGTGGAAGGGCTCATGGGTCACATTAAAAACTCAATGTAAGCATAAAAAGTTAGGCCCATTTGATAAAAAATGCAATTTTGGATACTTTTGACTTTTGGCAATTTTGCAAAAAGGGTCAACTTGGACAATGCACAACTTTCTCAATTTTGACCCTAGAGAGGTGTTATTTGACTTTTTAGAAAGCTTAAGATGTCCTATAAGCAACCCTTTTGGTCTCATCTCAATTGAGTCTTCCATGTTCATGTATGAAGCTTTTACCCAAAAGGTGTTTTTGTTGACTTTCCAAAATGACCTATAATGTCCAAATTCATATCTTCTTGTGAGTGTATATTTTAAACTTGGGAGCTGAAGATGAATTGTAGGTAATTTCATCCTATTAAAAATGAGCTTTGGATGAGTCATTTTTGATAAAGTATGAGAAAGTTATGCTTGGTCAAAGTTGAGTTGACTTTTCCTGCAAAACCCTAATTTAGCAACTTTTGGATTTTGATGAATTGTGAGAAATCCTTGAGGAATCATGATCAACCCTTGATCAAATGATGAATAATACTTCAAAATGATAATGTTGACCAAAAATCTTGAAGTTTGACTGTATGTGGACCACAATTGACTTTTGCCCTAACACAATCGATTTTCAGGCCTTTGAGCAATTGACTGGGCAAACTTACTCTGCAAGGCTTGAAACTTGTCATGGATGATCTTGAGAACATATTAGGACAATGGTGAGAATTTGGTATCTTTTGGACTCAAGCATCTTGATGCAAAATGAAACCCTAATTTGGGGTAGTCTGCTTTAGGAGAGAGTTTGTCTTGTAAACCCTTGGACTTCCCTGAGCAATTTGAGGACCTTACTTGAAATGTATTGCCAAATATGGGAGGGCAAATTTTGGGGTACAACAGCTGCCCCTTTTCAATCTTCTTAAACCTGAGGATGTAGATTGGCTTGTCTGCTTTTTGTGATTCGAAGGTGGAAGATGATTGAACACTAGAGTGCCCAGAAATTTTCACTCGCATGAAGTGGTACTAGTCTTGCAATATCGGGAATGGGCTTATAGATGCCATTTGGAAGTCAATGATGGAAGATGGGATTAAAGATGCCATCCGAATAAGTGTTGATTGCGTAATAGATTCCTTTGCGAGAACCCGTATACCTGTTGTTGAGGAAGATTACGCTGGGGAATGCTATTCTCTGTCTTGAGAGAAATAGAGTTTTAGGAACTTCAGTTGTCCGTTACTCTATTGGGGGAATCATCTCTTAGTCGAGGAGGTGAAAATGAACTGCTATCTGGTCGTGCTCCAGGATTTGCAATTTCTCAATTCTTATCTAGTCGTGCTCCAGGCTTCAGAAGGAATTAAGTGGTTATCCGGTCGAATCCGAGTTTCAACTTGAATTTAAGGCTTACTAATATCTGGTCGATTTCCGAGCTTCATAGTAATTGGCCGAGTAAACTGCTATTTGGTCGATTTCCAAGCTTCGCAGTACCTTATACTGTTATCTGGTCGTGTCCCAGGTTTCAGTGTCCTTTGCGGTTATCTGGTCGTGCTCCAGTCTTCACAGCGTCTTATACCGTTATCTGGTCGTATGCCAGGCTTCACGATGTCTTATATCACTGCCTGGTTGATTCCAGGCTTCATGGTATCTTGTACTGTTATCTGGTCGATTTCCAGGCTTCACAATAACTTGCTGAGGGTTAAGCTATTTTCTGGTCGACTTACGGGATTTAAAGCTTGTATTTGAGACATACAACTATCTGGTCGATTCTAGGCCTCGTAGTATTTTGGAGAAGTCAAGATATTATCTGGTCGATTTCCGGGCTTCATAGCTTGAACTGGAATAGAAATCTTAGTATCGATTTGACTGAACCAGGGAAAACTTGTGGGAACTTCAACTGGGAGAGAAATCTTAGTGTCGATTTGACTGATCCCGGGAGAAGTCTCAGATTAACTTTGACTGACATAGAAGTCAGGGGAATCTTAGCGGCGATTCAGATGACCCAGACGAAAGTCTTAAAATGCCTTCAACTAGAATAGAAACCTTAATATCGGTTTGACCGAACTAGAGAAAACTTGTCAAAACTTGATTGCATCGTTCCCTGAAAGGTAAAGAGTCAGTCGTATGTAATGTCATGATGTATGAAATGTATTGAGTAATGATGTTCTCAAAATAAATGAGATTGTGCCGTATGATGCATATGCGCATGCCATGATGTATGGATATGCAATGTTCTTGTGATATTCTCCGGCAGGGGAGAATAACCCCAGACTACTGTTTGGAGAGTATAAGGAGTTGAGTTCTTCGTTCTCACTGGGGATAGTGACCGAAGATGATTAGCTGGAGACTTGCATCCGTTCTGCTCGAGAATACTCCGCCGGGAGAGACTCTATTTGGGAATAAACATGTAGGAGAATGACTATGTGGGGAAGAGAGATACTCTGTTGGACGATCTGCTGATTTGGAGAAATAAACTCCGCTGATGGTGAACTTCTATTGCTGGTGATAGATAAACTCTGCTTGGGGAGAATTTTGCTGACTAATTCGTGATTATGAACCTCTGCTGGGTAGAGCTAACACCACTGTCTTTGGATACTTCCTACTATGGGGGGAACGTATGTACATTTAGTCATATTCTCCGGCTGGTTCTATCCCTGTACCTGGTGGGTAGAGAAACTGTAAGGTTTGGACACTTCTTATTTTCCCCTGTTCCTGGAATTACGAGTAATTGTCTTTTGTTTCTTATGTAAATATTTATGAGCAGCAATTATTTTAAAATGCATATATCAAAAATGAAACTTTGGAAGTTCTTTGCAAAACAAAATAGAAAAAAGAAAAACAAGTTGAAATTTCTCGTGAAAATGTATTGTATTGATTTTGAATTTGGCCTGTAATAGTGGTTTTGTACAAGAGGCTGACATCCTAGTAAGAGAACGCTGCCGAAAGAATAGAAATTATACAATTTGTGTAAAAGAAAGAAAAACAGTTATGTGAAACAATCCCATTGGGTTCCAACTCTGCTATTGCCTTTATATCTTCGAGCGTCTCATCACTGTGCTACTTGGTCGAAGGTAGATCAGATTTATTGGTGTCGTCCGAGCTTGATAGTCGATACCGAATTCAGGTTGCAAGATGATCCAATGAGGCATAGTGTTACGCTTCAAGCCGCCTTTTCAGGTTTTCGACTTGCCGGGTGTATAGTTTCTTTTCATTTTCATCCCTCACTTTTTCCCGAACCCTTTTGGTTCGCCGGGAAGCCCTTATTTTTTCCTAGGCCAGTCAACCTAGCGGGTCTTTGATTATGCATAGTATTTTTTCACTATGTCTACATTGACGGGGTGAGGAAGGTCGTCACCATCCATGGTGATTAGAATCATAGCTCCTCCCGAGAAAATGTTCTTAACCACAAATGAACCTTCATACGTGGGGGTCCATTTGCCCCTGGGATCACCTTGCGGCAGTATGATGCGTTTGATCACCAGATCCCCGACTTGATATTCTTGACGTCTGGCTTTCTTGTTAAAAGCCTTGATCATTCACTTTTGATACGTCTGACCATGACAGATAGCAGTAAGTCTCTTTTCATCAATTAAATTCAGCTGATCAAGCCGGGTTTGGATCCAGTCGTCTTCGTTCAAACCTGCATCCTTCATAATCCGTAGAGAGGGTATCTGGACTTCGATGGGTAGGACCGCCTCCATTCCATACACCAGAGAGTAGGGTGTTGCCCCTGTCGACGTCCGTGCTGAGGTACGGTACCCATGAAGAGCAAATGGTAACATCTCGTGCCAGTCTTTGTATGTCACCGTCATCTTCTGCACAATCTTCTTGATGTTCTTGTTAGCCGCTTCAACATCCCCATTCATCTTTGGTCGATAGGGAGAAGAGTTATGATGCTGAATCTTGAATTGTTTGCAGAGCTCGGTGATCATCGTATTGTTGAGATTTGTACCATTGTCAGTAATAATCCTCTCTGGTACACCATATCGACAGATCAGATTGTGTCGGATAAACCGCACCACGACATTCTTGGTTACTGTAGCAAAGGAAGCTGCCTCAACCCACTTCATAAAATAATCAATTGCTATCAGAATGAAACGATGTCCGTTAGACACAGTAGGTCTGATCTCGCCGATCATGTCAATGCCCCACATTGCGAAAGGCCAGGGAGCTGTCAAAACATTCAGAGGAACTGGAGGTACATGCACCTTATCAGCATAGACTTGGCACTTATGACAGGTCTGAGAGTGCTGATAACAATCGGCTTCCATAGTGGACCAATAATATCCATCCCGTAGGATCTTCTTTTCCATGGTATGTCCACTGGCATGAGTTCCGAAAGTACCTTCATGTAACTCCGCCATGATCCTTTCTGCCTCGCTCTTGTCCATACATCGTAGTAAGGTCGAATCGTGGTTACACTTATAGAGGACACCATTACTGAGGAAGAACTTTGCAGCAAACCTTCTCAAGAACTTCTTATCATTAACAGATGCACCCTCGGGATACTCTTGAGCCTCAAGATACCTCTTTACCTCGTGGAACCAAGGTTTATCTGCTACCTCTTCAGTCTCAATGTCACAGCAATGTGCGGGTTCGTCCAACCTCTCAATGGTAATATGGGGAGCTTCATTGTCCCACCTGACTTTGAACATAGAAGACATGGTAGCTAACGCGTCCGCCAGCTGGTTCTCCTCTCTTGGGAAATGTTCAAAGGTTATCTCCTCAAAGTGCGGGAGCAATGTCAGTACATACTCTTTGTAAGGAATAAGATTTGGGTGCTTCGTATCCCACTCACCTTTGATCTGACTGATCACTAAAGCAGAATCTTCGAATACACTCAAGAACTTAATCCTTAGGTCAATAGCAGCTCGAAGACCCAGGATACATGCTTCATACTCCGTCATATTATTGGTGCAGTTAAAACATAATCGGGTGGTGAACGGAGTATGATAGCCCTCAGGAGGTATAATTACAGCACCAATGCCATTACCCAACGCGTTTGATCCTCCATCAAAATACATAGACCATTGGGATCCTTCCTCAGGTCCTTCATCCGGTCCAGGTTCTTCACAGTCGGTCACCAACATGATGTTCTCATCTGGGAACTCGAAATTCATAAATTGGTAGTCATCCACGGCCTGATGCGCCAAATGATTCACCAATACACTCCCCTTGATTGCTTTTTGGGTTGTGTATTGGATGTCATACTCGATTAAGATCATCTTCCATCTTGCTATTCTTCCGGACAAGGCAGGCTTTTCGAAGATATACTTGATTGGATCCATTTTTGATATCAATAGGGTAGTGTGAGTCAGCATATATTGTCTCAGCCGATGAGCAACCCATGCCAAAGTGCAGCAAGTTTTCTCGAGCAATGAGTATCGGGACTCACAGTCGGTAAACTTTTTGCTAAGGTAATAAATAATGTGCTCTTTTCAGCCAGACTCGTCATGCTTCCCCAGCACGCACCCCATTGAACTATCCAGTAATGTCAAGTATAAGATCAAAGGTCTTCCTTCAACTGGAGGCATCAGAATAGGTGGCTCTTGGAGGTATTCCTTGATTCTTTTGAAAGCGTTCTGACATTCATCATTCCATTTTACCACTTGATCTTTCTTCAGCAGCTTGAAGATTGGTTCACAAGTAGCGGTCAGAGGTGAGATGAACCTGGCGATGTAATTCAGACGTCCCAAAAAGCCTCTAACTTCCTTTTCTGTACGGGGAGCCGGAATCTCCTGTATGGCTTTTACCTTGGCAGGGTCCACCTGAATACCCTTATCACTAACGACGAAACCCATCAGCTTACCAGACCTTACCCCGAAGGTGCACTTGTTCGGGTTCAACCTCAGCTTGTACGTCTTCAACCTATCGAACAGTTTCTGGAGGTGGTCAAGGTGCTCTTCCTCAGTCTGCAACCTTGCTATCATGTCATCAACATAAACCTCAATCTCATGGTGAATCATGTCGTGGAACAAAGAAACCATGGTGCGCTGATAAGTTGTCCCGACATTCTTCAACCCGAAAGGCATTACCTTGTAATAGAAGGTGCCCCATTGTCTGACGAAGGTTGTCTTCTCCATGTCTTCGGGAGCCATCTTGATCTGATTGTAACCAGAAAAACTATCCATAAAGGAGAAGATCTTATGCTGCGCGGTATTGTCGACCAGAACATCAATGTGAGAAAGTGGGAAGTCATCCTTGGGGCTCACCCTGTTTAGATCTTTATAGTCCACACACATCCGTACCTTACCATCTTTCTTAGGCACCGGAACAACATTGGCAACCCACTGTGGATAAGAAGTGACAGCTAAAAATCCCGCGTCAAACTGTTTCATGACCTCAGCTTTGATTTTCTCAGACATCTCAGGGCGCATACGACGAACCTTCTACTTTACCAGAGGATAGTCTTCTTTAGTTGGCAGGAGGTGTACCACAATATCAGTGTCCAAACCATACATATCTTCATAAGACCAAGCGAAGATCTCAACATAGTCGCGTAGCATCTGTATCAACCGTTGTTTGACACTAGGCTCCAGATTCGCACCTATCTTGACCTCTTTCCTGTCTTCCTATGTACCCAAATTCACTGATTCAACTGGCTCTTCATGAGGATGTATGGCCCTTTCTTCCTGTAGTAACATCCTAGCAAGCTCTCCAGGCACCTCACAATCATCCTCACCTTCGTCCTCGGCTTGGTTGATCGGATTTTTTAAGTCATAACTGGCAGTAGCAGAGTCGTTATCAAAGGGATCCAGAGTGGATATGGATCTGCATTATGATACGTGAGTGTGTGTAAGAGAATAGTTGTTTTTTATAAAGCGAGATACAGAAAAAGAAAAACAAGGAGCGCAAAATTTGTAATGCAAGAAACATCCAATGTTTTATTAATGATATATGAAATGACAAATAATAAGCCCTCACAAGCAAAGCCAAGGTGCCTCGGGCAAGGCACCGGGCCGTAAAGTTTTAAACTGTCTATTACAACTCTTAAAACAAAAGTCAATTATTGTGGAATAAAAGAAATAGGTATGAAGTCCTTCGCCGTCCAGTTGCTCGATCCACCATTGGTTGTAGGGTAGATCCAGCTGTCGATATCTGAATCTTCTTCACCATCTCTGATTGCATTAACTCCTTGATTGTTGATATGGAGAGGAGGTCTTCCAATCCGTGCGCACCTAACAGCCCTTTGAGCTCCTGTAGTAAAGCCCAAACCAAATTTATTAGTTTTGTGCATGAAATCAAGGAGCTGACCCCAATTTGTAGACCCACCTTCTTCAATTACAGCCCTGGCATCCTTGAGAGAAGCCATCTTCATCAGAGGTTTGTCGGTAGCAACTTTAGTTGACGCCAAGGTCTGGGGGACCTCTTCAAAGTTCTGATAAGGGGTTTCGATGAACTCCCCATCCATCTCCACGTAGCGAAAGGAATTAAGATGACTCACCATGTACTTCTCTTCACCTTGTACCGTGACAATCTTCCCCTTTACCGGATATTTCAACATTTGGTGGAGCGTGGAAGTCACTGCCCCAACCTTATGAATCCAAGGGAGACCCAGCAAGCAAGAATATGATGGTATGATATCCATCACATAAAAGTTGGATGCAAAAGTCTGAGATCCAACTTTAACAGGGATGTCCACCTCCCCGTGCACCATCCTTTTTGACTCGTTGAAAGCCCTGACCACAATATTGCTCAGCTTCAGAATCAAACCTTCACAGTCCAGACGGTCTAACGCTTTCTTTGGCAAAACATTCAATGAGGACCCGGTATCCACCAGTACATGGGCCATAGTAGTGCCCCTGCACTCGATCGAGACGTGCAGAGTGTCATTATGATTTCTTCCTTTAGCAGTCAGGTCTACATCTGAGAAACCCAACCCATTGTTGGTAGTCAGGCTAGCTACGCAATCTTTGAATTGATCGGCTGAAGTTTCCTGCGGCACATGTGCAGTTTTGAGGAGCAATTAAAGCCTTTGCATGGGCTTTAGAATACAATAACAAGGACAACATGGAGATTTTTGACGGGGTCTGCCCCAGCTGCTCGACTATGTTGTAGTCGCTCTTCTTAATAATCTTCAGTATTTCCTCTATCTCCCGCTTAGAGGTTTCTACAATGATCTTCTTAGGTGCCTCCGTCCGGGCAGGCTCACCTATAATTTCTTTGCCCCGAGTCCTAGATGGCTCGGTGATAGGGGTGATAACTGGAATAGGAATTGGGATAGTAGCTGATGTACTAGCAGATGGAATAACGACAGGTTTGTGAACAGTCGGAGGGGAAATTTCGGGAGAAAAGAGTCTTCCACTTCTGGTGACCTTGCTAGCCCCGACAATATTGCTGACATCAACATTAGCTTCCTCACTCTTTACGTCTTATTTAACTCCATGGTAATATACATCAGCACCATTGTGCCAAGGGACAGCCTTATCCGAAGTGTATGGGATTGGAGCAGGGACAATAATTATTAACAAAACAATTCTTGGGACGGGTGCAACCCTAACAGGCTTTCTCGAGGAAACCTTGGAAGGATTGGCGGAAATGGTTATGATGGCAACATCTTTAATTGGAACTAACAGAATCATAGAATTTTCGAACAGGATCTCTTTATTATCCATCAGACGCTGAACACCTAATTTCAATAAATGGAAACCAGAAGGAAGAATTGAACACATAAGGAAACCTTCACCACAACCTGGAAATAAACTGGCCAATAGCAAATTCTTCTTTATTGTCATCAAAGGAGTAGAAATTTCTTCCACGGAGGTCACAAATAAATCATAGCCTACAACATTTACTCCATGACCATGCTTGGGCATGGGAGCAGTTATGACGTTGGGCTTCTCCAGAGCGTCAAAATCAATCTCTTTGGCTTCGATCAAGTCTTGCACTTTATTTTTCAATGCCCAATAGTTGTTTGTATCATGACCTGGACTTTCAGAGTGATAGGCGCAATGGGCATTTAGGTTATCGTGAGGAGAAGTGGTGTTGGGGTTCTTCGGGGCTTCCCTCAGAGTTACCAGATTGGTCTTCAATAATTATGGTAGAATTTGAGTCAGGGTCATATTGAGCCGAGTGAACTGCCTCTGTGGTCTTTCCACCCTTTGTTGATTGTTGCATTGTGGAGCAACTGGGGGTCTTGATATCACTACCGTGTTTACTGCTTGACGGTGTTCAGGTCTGCTTTGGCCCATCGGGCCGTAGACTACACTAGCTTCTTTCTTACCGGTGAAAGGCTTCTTTATTGCACTTGATGAAGTGTCCTTCTATATTTTATCACTTCGGATACCAGCTTCTACTCTCTCTCCAGTCAAGATCAACTCAGTAAACCCAGATGACGAACTGCCGATCAGATGATTGAAAAATAGACCAGATATCGTCCCTAGAAACATGTCAACCAACTCCCTATCAGACAAAGGGGGTTGGACTCTTCTAGCCAAGTACCTCCACTTTTGAGCATAGTCCTTAAAGCCTTCACTTGCACCCATAGACATACCCTGGAGCTGAGTACGAGTAGGAGCAAGGTCGGCGTTATACTGATACTGCCTATAAAAAGCAGCAGCAAGGTCTTCCCAGTTTCGGACATTGGCTCCTTCCAACTGATAAAACCATTCAAGCTGAGTCCCTGATAGACTATCTTGAAAGAAATGCACCCACAAATTTCTTTCAGCAGTGTGGGGTTGGATTTTCTGGACGTACGAGCGGAGATGGAGTTTTGGACAGGATACTCCATCGTACTTGGCAAAAACCGGAGCTTTGAACTTATGAGGGATCACCACTCACGATACCAATCCTAGTTCTCCGAAATCCAAACCAGGGATCTTCTGAATCTCCATAGCACTCAGAAGGTCTTCTAGCTACTTGTACCTATCTTCAGCAGGAGGATATTGCTCACCATCATAATTTGTATCGTTGTCAGAAACTGCTGGACTAGGGTCATTTACCCTTTCTTAGTTTTCCTCGTCTTTGGATGAGGAGTTCAGATCAGCTGATTGTCTTATCTTTATCCTAATCTTCTACCCATGTTCAGAATACCAACCTTCTTTTTCTTATTTTTCTCTTTCAGAATCAAGGTCTTCAGATCCTCTTGCCCCTTAGACAAGCTTAAGAACATCTGCTGGAATTGGGCGTTTTGTGCCTGAAGATCTTTGATGGCTTGATCAGAAGACATTTCTGCTGAAATAAACAGCGAAGAAGATGAGAAACCTGTAATGGTACCTGTAACGGTGTGCATGATAATGGGATGCGCATGTAATGATTTCAAAGACTTTGGGAAATTTAAATTTGCAAACCAAAAATAAATAAACTTTATTAGATTAACTTGTAAAAGGTTCAACAATGCCTTTAAGGTGTTACAAAGAAGTAAATGGAAAACAAATCTAAAACTAGAAAAGCAAAATCAAAAGTCCCATGGACGCTTCCTCTTGGTGCTGACGTAGTCATTGATCACTCTTTCTTCCTCGAGCTTCCTGGTGAGCTTAAAAATCTTCCTTTCTTTCTCATGGTACTTTTCCCGGTAAGTATCCCTCTCCTCTTTCAGCTGAATCCAAGACCTCTACAATGCCCCAGGATTAGTGGGCATGTAAGGATATAGGACTATGTAAGGAACACCTTCTTCATTGGTGGGCTTTACAATCACTGGCAATATGGCTTCATAAGGCATCCCAAGCTTTTGGGCACGAGCTCGGACCCATTGGAAGTAAGGCAGCATAGGAAGGGAAGTCCTTGGTCCCAACTCTTGGGGGTCAGATCTCTTCACCATTCCCCAAGCTCGTATAAACCTCCGGTGGTGCTCGTCAACGTCCTCCTTGTAGTCAAATGCAATATTTTCAAGAAGTAGCTCATGGGGACCATCTCTCCGAGCACGACCAAATTATCGCAAAGCTAGACAAGGACTGTAGGTTATTCCCTCTCTGATTCTAAGGAACAAGACATTAGGATACCCTCCACAACGGTTGATAACAACAATGTCTTCCATAGCCCGGGAGCTCCAAAGAATATCTGTATGGGCAAGTGACATTATCCTGTAGGACCAACCTAAACCTTCTTCGTTTTTCAGTGCAGACTTAGGGAGGTGAGAAATAAACCACCTCGACAGCAACGGAATGCAACACATAAGAGTCTCTCTTCTTTGCACAATACGAGTGTAGAGGGCATGCAAGATATCACCCAGTAAAGTAGGCACAGGATTGCGAGAAAGGAAAATCTTGACAGCATACACATCTACAAAGGAAATTGGATTCGGGAAGAGAACCAAACCATAGATAAGGAGAGCCAAGATATCTTCAAAAGCCTGTAAATCCAAATTATCCCAGAATAGCTGAGCCTGGTCTATTAGAAACTTGGCTAAGAAACCTTCGACCCCGCTTCGTGTTTCCCAATTGGATACTACATCATCCCGTTTCAGATGCAGAGCTGAGGCAATGTCTTCTGCTCTAGGAGTCTCTTCCATACATGTGAAGGGAACCTGTTCAAGGATGGATATGCCCAATAAGTGATAGAACTCTTCTAAAGTGGGAACCAGCTGGTAATCTGGAAAGGTGAAGCAATGATGCACAGGATCGAAGAACTGGAAAAGTACACTCATCATCTGCTCATCAAGCTTTGAGGTGACCAGGCTAAGAAGCTGACCATGTCTCTTAATGAACATAGAAGTCTCAGAAACTCTTGAGGCTAACTCTTTAAGTTGAGCGGGTATTTGCACAAAGTTAACTCGGATGGTATTTCTGCGCACGGAAGCCATAATCTGCAAAACAAAACAAAGATAAATTCCCTTGGTCTTTGAAATGGTTAGTGTAATGAAGCATGAATGTCATGTTATGATGCATGATATCATGATAAAAACAACAGGTATAGGAGATAACAGGCATGGCAAAGTCAAACAAGTCACACAAAACCCTTAAGTTTAAGGCTTGCATGAGGTAAAAGGTAGTACCCTTTTGAAGTTCAGTTGGTTTCAACCTGTCCTAGAAAAAGTAACTGGGTTCTAGAGGTTCTCAATATCACTGACCATCCTCCATCGGTCATGGTTTCAGCTCACACAATCTTTTCTTGCGGTCGGAACTATCTCGAGAGTATGGTCTCAATGAGGGTAGCATCGAGTATCAACCAGTTCTCAGCTTTACACCGAGGCCAGCTATCTCACTACTTTCTAATGCCCAAGTTGGTCAATTAAAGGTTCTAAGTTTAGTTGATGCTTAAGGACACACATAGCGGCCCCGTATTCTCCTCGTTTCTCCACAAGGAATACCGGTACCAACCAATGTGCCACATCAATGTAGCTACTGCTTCAACCGTATCGGTCTACGCTGTACAGTTCCCTTACAGTTTATTGCTACTGACCTAAAAGGTGTCTCCAGATCCGGGTTAGGATCTATAGTAACCCCAAACAAAACCCTCAAAAATAAAGCACACAAAGTAATCAAGAGAAGCAATTTTGATGACCTATATCCTAAGGTATACCCCACTTATAAAATCCCCAGCAGAGTCGCCAGTTCTGTGATACGGTGGCAGAACCGACTGTTTTGAGAATGCTGGTTTGCATTTTGTATTTTTGTTCACAAAATGTCGCGGTAAGTAAGAGTCGCCACCGACTTTTATTTTATCCAACTGGAAAGGGAAAAAAGCACAGAAAAAAATCCTTTTTTGAGATTCTGAGTACGAGGGGTAGATTATAGAAAGGGAAGGTTTTAGAACCCTTTCTATCCATGGGTTTCCATGGGATCTTAGGTACTTGCTCATCTTTTTTAAATTTCTTGTGTGTGCTTGTTTTGAAAAAGTTTTGTTTTACTTCGTTTTAACCCTTGTTTCTGTCCTCAAGAGTGTTACGAAGTGTTTTTGAAACTTTGTTTGAAAAAGTGTAAGTGTGAAAAGTTTGGTTTGAGCAAGTACCTATTAGCATCTACCTACTCGAAAAAAGATTGTTTCTATTCTTGTTTCCTTTAGAAAGCGCTATCCTACTATTGAAAAATAGGAAGCACCGTCGTTGGAGTTGTGAGGGTCAATTCGTAAGGGACATACGATCACTAAAGCAATGTTAGGACGTCTTAGTAATAACCCTAGAGTCTTAAGATCATATTCGAGGCAACATTTTCGAGGCGACGTTTCCGAGGAAACATTTCCGAACGGGACTTTTGATCTTTGTTAGACAAGAGGGCAGCCACTAAGACACCCAATACTTAATGATCGTTTACCGAAGGCAACCGAAGTGAGAGTATACCCTAGGAGTGCGCATGTGTGAGTGATTTACTTTCAGTTATTATCTTTGCACATTTAGGGTTTTCTAGCCGTTTTAAATTATCATGCAATTTTGTCATACAATCCTATTAACATACATCTAAACAGTTAATATTTGCGAGAATTAAAATGTGAGAAACTAAAACTACGCTATTACAAGGCTTCGGGGTAGGGATTAATTACATAGCCAAAAAACCCGTAAAAGACGACAAATAAAGGAAAAGCCCTATATTAAACTATTACATACCGTGGAAAGTACATCAACATTGCAAAAAATAATAAACGCGCGCGATGAATCAAAAACGAGAGAATTAGGGTTTTGACCCCAACTAAGCCTAATTGTAATTTAAAAGAAAATCATTTTTTTTTTCGTTTTTTCGTTTTTGAGTTATTTGAGAAAATAAAATTCAATTGAATAAAAATAACCTAATTACTAATTAATTTTAGTTAAGAAAAATAATTAGATTAACCTATTTTTTTATTTTTTGAGAAAGAAATAAAAATTAAATTAAATCACAAGTCTAACCCTATTTTTTAAATTAATTTAGTTATATAAAAAGTTAAAATTACCTTAAATCAAATTAAACTAATATTAAATTAAATTTGATAAAATAAAAACCTAATTCTAATTTTTTGTGAAACTCTTGATTTTATGATTTTTTGTGAAAAAGAAATTAATTAGTTTGTAAATATTTAAAGCAAATTAAATTAAATAAAAGAAAAATAGAAAAGAGCAAGAATGGGCCTAGTTGTTGTTTAGCAAGAAAGGGGGTATGAATTTGACTTCTAAGCCCAACAATTCTTGGCCCTTCCTTGACTTTGCCAGATCCTGTGTATTCATTGACTTAGGCGTATGATGGACCTTCAAGAGAGAAGCCTTGGATATGGCTTGACGGGAATCTAATGGTTGGATGTTGATGATGCATGGTGGGCACATGGGAGACTAGCACACCTGATTATGCAAAGAAACATAATATGAAGCTAAAGTTGGGACCTGGGGATCGAACCCAGGTCCTTGAGCATTATCCCCTTGCCACGTTACCAGCTGAGCCAGAATGTTTAGTTGTCATTACAATAGCAAACAATTATTATATAATATAAACAAAATCTAATCTTTAAAATGCGCGAAATTCAAACTGGCAAGCCATGGAGCGCCACATATCCTTCTTCTTCCTCCCACCGTCGCTGTAAGTTTCATAGCTTTTACCTACGGACGCTGAGCGTAGGTATAACCCTGTGCATTTCCAAAACCTTGTACACGAATGATAAATGAATACCAATGGTACCAATCAACTCGTTACAACCTCACGAGCATCATGGCACCATTATTAATGGCCAATTTTCCCTGTACACAAAACCCCTAAAAACGAAGCAAGAACCCTAGCCATGGCAGCTTCGTGTTCAGTCAACAAAAATATAATTAAATATAACCATTAGCTTGCAAGCATCACAAGGAATAAGAATATGCCAATCAATCATGTTAAAGATGCCAGAATTAAGATGTTGGAATTCAAGAAAAGAGATAAACCGTGTGACTCTTACAGGGCGTGTCAAGGCGTGGGGAAGCTTGCTAGAGATTGAAACATGATCCTAGGATGTCCAGCAAACGATTGGTATGATTAGAATGGCTTGATATGGCCTGAAACTGGGAAATTGGTTTGCAACTTTTTCTTGAATTTTTTGAAATTTTTTTTCTGCGTTTGGACGCCTCTGGCCTCCCTTTTTTTATATGCACTTGTTCCTTATGTATACTAGAGTGTATTTGGGTTCCAAATTTGTATCAAATCTCTCCCAATTATGAATATTGATTCATGATTCAATCCTTGCACCAAATCAAGCAAAATCAATCTTTTTGTGTCCATATCAAGCCTTGCATGATTTGATCTTGTCTCCAGCTGTATAATGAACCTAATCATGCACAAAATCTCAAGATTTAATTTGTTTTTGATATTTTCATTATTTTATATTTATTTTATTTTATTTAAATGAAATAAAATCAAAATAAATAGTTGGGCCCATTTGACAAAAAATGCAATTTTGGACACTTTTGACTTTTGGCAATTTTGCAAAAAGGGTCAACTTGGCCAATGCATAACTTTCTCAATTTTTACCCTAGAGAGGTGTTCTTGGACTTTTTAGAAAGATTAAGATGTCCTCGAAGCAACCCTTTTGGTATTATCTCAATTTAGTCTTCCATGTTCATGTATGAAGCTTTTACCCAAAAGGTGTTTTTGTTGACTTTCCAAAATGACCTATAATGTCCAAATTCATATCTTCTTGTGAATGCATATTTTGAACTTGGGAGATGAATATTAATTGTAGGGAATTGCATCCTCTTAAAAATGAGATTTGGATTGGTCATTTTTGATAAAGTATGAGAAAGTTATGCTTGGTCAAAGTTGAGTTGACTTTTCCTACAAAACCCTAATTTAGCAACTTTTGGGTTTTGATGAATTGTGAGAAATCCTTGAGTAATCATGATCAACCCTTGATCAAATGATGAATAATACTTCAAAATTAGAATGTTGACCAAAAATCTTGAAGTTTGACTGTATGTGGACCACAGTTGACTTTTGCCCTAGCATGGTCGATTTTCAGGCCTTTGAGCAATTGACTAGGCAAACTTCCTTTGCAAGGCTTGAAACTTGTCATGGATGATCTTGAGAACATATTAGGACAATTGTGAGCATTTGGGATCTTTTGGACTCAAGCATCTTGATGCAAAATGAAACCCTAATTTGGGGTAGACTGCCTTAGGAGAAAGTTTGTCTGGTAAACCCTTGGACTTCCCTAAGCAATTTGAGGACCTTACTTGAAATGTATTGCCAAATATGGGAGGGAAAATTTTGGGGTACAACAAGCATATCTTGCCATTCGTGACTCAAAGGTGGAAGATGATTGGACACTAGAGTGCCCAGAAATTTGCACTTGGCGATGTGGTGGTAGAGGGAATGGGCTTAAAGATGCCATTTGGAGAGGTGATAAAAAGTTGTAGGAGATGGGATTAAAGATGCCATATAAAAGTGATTGTTTGTATTGTAATTTGTAAGCTGAAAGAATGAGTATCAGAATTGTGTATGTGTTTGGAGCGTATCTGAACTGTATCTAGGAGCTAATTTTGAATGATTATCAGAATGGCATCCGTGTCTGGAGCGTATTTGAACTGTATTTGAAAGCTAGTTTTGAATGTGTGTCAGAATGTCATCCGTGTCTAGAGCGTATCTGAACTATATCTGAGAGTTGAATCTGAATGAGTATCAGAATGGCATCTGTGTCTGGAGCGTATCTGAACTGTATCTGAGAGTTGAATCTGAATGAGTATCAGAATGGAATCCATGTCTGGAACGTATCTGAGCTGTATCTGAAAGCTGAATCTGAATAAGTATCAGAATGACATACGTGTCTGGAGCGTAACTGAACTATATCTGAAAGAGGCTCTGAATGAGTATTAGAATGGCTTCCGTTATCTGAAGTGTATCTGAACTGTATCTAGAAGAGGCTCTGTATGAGTATTAGAATGGCTTCCGTGTCTGGAGCGTATTTGTACTATATCTGAAAAATTTGAACATTGTTAATGGTAGCTTGTTAACCTTATCCTGAAAAGGGTAAAATGTTATCTAAAACGAAAAGTCATGTTGTATGAGATGCATAGTGTAATGCATTTGTGTCATCAATGTTTATGATATATGGATGTGATTTATGCGCATGTGAGTTAATTTTGCTGTACTACTATTGGACGGGGGAAAATAAATCCCTGTCCGCTGCTGAGGATATGTAAGTCTTCATGTTGTGAAGTTGAAGTGTTGATGAATTTCTGCTTAGAGAAACAAAACTCTATTGTAAGGGAAATGTCGTGTACTGCTTGTAAAATCCTGTTGGGGAAATCCTGAGAATTTGAACGACTTCTACTGGGGATTGATAATTGGAAGCTCGTTCTGCTGAGAATTAAACTGCAAATTGTGGGGGATTTATAGCTTAGAGAGATTTCCGTACCTCTTAAAGCCATTAGTAATTGTCTTTTATTTTGTTTATTTGTAAACAATAATTATGTTCAAATGCATATGTTCAACAATGAATCATTGGATGTTTTTGTAAACAAAACACAAGAGTAAAGAAAAACAGATAGTTTTACACTTTCAAAGGAATATCTTTGTATTGACTTTGAGTAAGTATTTTTGTACAGTGAGACAAACATTCTAGTAGGAGAATGTCGTCGTAAAAAAATGAAAATTCTAATACAAAGAAAAGATAGCTATGTGTATTTTTCCCATGGGATTCCCATTCTGCTATAACCTTTGTATCTCTGAGCATTTTGTCTATTTGTTGCCTTGTCAGAAGATGATTGAATTGGTCGGAAATGTCGATTTCACAAGTTAAAGCCGAAGGTTGTCCTCAAAGTGATCGAACGGGACATAGTCATACGCTTTAATTCCCTAACTTTTGCCTGGACCACCCTTTCGGGTTTTCAGTCCACCGGGATACCCTTTTTTGCCCAAGTCGCCTTTTCGGATTTTCAACTTGCCGGGTGTATAGATTTTTTTATTTTATCCCTTATTTTTGCCCGAACCTTTTTGGTTCGCCGGGATGCCCTTGTTTTGTCTAGGTGTGTCAACCTAGAGGGTTTCTTATGCGTAGTATCTTTTGACTATGTCTATGTTTGCAGGGTGCGGCAGGTCGTCACCATCCATGGTGGTCAGGATCATTGCTCCGCCAGAGAATATGTTTTTGATTACAAATGGTCCTTCGTATGTAGGAGTCCATTTGCCCCTAGTATCACCTTGCGGCAATATGATACGTTTGATCACTATATCTCCAACTTGATACACTTGGCGTCTAACCTTTTTGTTGAAATCCTTGATCATCCATTTTTGATACATTTGACCTTGGAAAACAATAGTAAGCCTTCTCTCATCAATAAAGTTTAGTTGATCAAGTCGAGTATGAATCCAATCTTATTCATTCAGCCATGCATCCTTCATAATTGTTAGAGAGGGGATATGAACCTCAATAGGTAAGACGACTTCCATGCCGTATA
The DNA here is from genome assembly GCA_948472305.1 of Vicia faba. Classification (NCBI taxonomy): domain Eukaryota; kingdom Viridiplantae; phylum Streptophyta; class Magnoliopsida; order Fabales; family Fabaceae; genus Vicia; species Vicia faba. The sequence continues at coordinate 646,334,078 of OX451735.1, read as the reverse complement.
CCAGAGAATAGGGTGTTGCCCCGGTTGATGTGCAAGCTATGGTACGATATCCATGGAGAGCGAATGGTAGCATCTAATGCAAGTCTTTGTATGTGACTGTCATTTTCTGTATGATCTTTTAAATGTTCTTATTTGCAGCTTCGACAACACCATTCATCTTCGACCGATAAGGAGAAGAATTGGGATATTGAATCTTGAATTGTTCGCACAAGGCGGTGATCATAGTGTTGTTGAGATTTGTACCATTGTCAGTGATGATCCTCTCCGGGATACCGTACCGAAAAATAAGATTTTTCTTGATGAAACAGGCAACAACATTATTGGTAACGGAAGCGAAAGAAGTTGCCTCCACCCACTTGGTGAAATAGTCAATGGCAACTAAGATGAAGCGGTGTCCATGGGAAGCTGTTGGCTTGATTTCCCCGATCATATCAATTCCACACATAGCAAAGGGCCAAGGAGCTGTCAAGACATTCAGAGGAACTGGAGGTACGTGCACCTTGTCATCATAAATCTAACACTTATGGCAGGTTCGAGAGTGTTGATAACAATATGCTTCCATGGTAGACCAGTAATAGCCTGCCCGTAGGATTTTCTTTGCCATCATATGCCCACTGTAATGGGTGCCAAAAGTGCCTTCATGCAATTCAGCCATGATCCTTTCAGCTTCAACCTTATCTACACACCGAAGTAACACAAAGTCATGATTGTGTTTGTACAGGATGTCGTTACTAAGGAAGAAATTAGCGGAGAATCTCCTTAAGAACTTCTTGTCATTAACTGAAGCTCTTTCCAGATATTCTTGAGCCTCGAGATACCTCTTGACTTCGTGAAACCAGGGCTGGTCCACTACTTCTTCAGTATTAATCTCGTGACAGTGTGTTGGTTCATCCATTCGTTCAATGGTGATTTGGGGAGCCTCGTTATCCCATTTAAGTTTAAACATGGATGACATTGTGGCTAGTGCGGCTGCTCGCTGATTTTCTTCTCACGGGAAATGCTCCAAGGTAATCTTCTCAAAATATGGTAGCAATGTAAAAACATGTTCTTTGTAAGGGATCAGGTTAGGGTGTTTGGTGTCCCATTCCCCTTTGATCTGACTGATAACCAAAGCTGAATCTCCGAATACATCCAAGGATTTGATCCCCAAGTCTATGGCAGCTCTGAGACCAAAGATGCATGCTTCGTATTCTGCCATGTTGTTTGTACAATTGAAGCAAATTCTTGTTGTAAAATGAATATGACACCCTTCCGGAGATATGAGTACAGCACCGATACCATTTCCAAGTGCGTTGGATGCCCCATCAAAGAAAAGGGTCCATCGGGATCCTTGTTCAGGTCCGTCATGTGGCCTGAATTCTTTACAGTTGTCTAACGTCACGATGTCTTCATCCGGAAATTCGAACTTCATGGATTGGTAGTCTTCCACGGCTTGGTGAGCAAGGTGATCAGCTAATACACTGCCCTTTATTACCTTCTGGGTGGTATACTGTATGTTGTACTCTGTTAAGATCATCTGCCATATCGTTATTCTCCCGGAGAGAGCATGTTTCTCGAAGATGTATTTTATCGGATCCATTTTAGATATCAACAAAGTAGTTTGAGTCAGCATATACTGTCTTAGCCGGCGAGCAGCCCATACCAGAGCGCAAAATTTTTTCTCAAGCAGTGAATATCTGGTTTCACAGTCGGAAAATGTTTTGCTCAGGTAGTAAATAGCATACTCTTTTCGGCCAGACTCGTCATGCTACCCCAATACACACCCCATTGAGTTTTCTAAAACAGTCAGATACATGATCAACGGTCTTCCCTCGACTGGTGGCATCAACACAGGAGGCTCTTGTAAGTATTCTTTGATTTTTTTAAAAGCAACTTGGCACTCGTCATTCCATTTGACTACTTGATCTTTCTTCAACAATTTGAAGATTGGTTCACAAGTAGCTGTCAGGTGAGAAATGAATCTGGCAATGTAGTTCAAACGCCCCAAGAATCCTCTGACTTCCTTCTCAGTACGAGGAGCGTGAATCTCTTGTATTGCTTTAACCTTGGCAGGATCGACCTCGATACCTTTGTTGTTGACGATAAAGCCTAGGAGTTTACCAGACCGTACCCCAAATGTGCATTTGTTTGGATTCAACCTCAGCTTGTACTTCTTCAGTCTCTCAAACAGTTTTTGTAAGTGATCAAGATGCTCTTCTTTTGTTTGAGATCTGGCTATCATATCGTCCACGTAGACCTCTATTTCATGATGTATCATGTCATGAAACAAAGCTACCATGGCACGCTGATAGGTTGCCCCAACGTTCTTTAGTCCGAATGGCATCACGTTATAGCAGAAAGTTCCCCACTGCGTGACAAACGTTGTTTTCTCCATGTCCTCAGGCGCCATTTTGATTTGATTGTAACCTGAGAATCCGTCCATGAAGGAAAACACTTTGTGTTGTGCCGTATTGTCAACTAGAATATCAATGTGGGGGAGAGGAAAATCATCCTTAGGGCTTGACCTATTCAAATCTCTGTAGTCCATACACATTTGCACTTTGCAGTCTTTTTTGGGCACGGGAACAACATTGGTAACCAATTGGGGATAAGAGGTGACAACCAAGAATCCAGCGTTGAATTGCTTCATGACTTCTACTTTAATCTTTTCTGACATATCAGGCCTCATGCGGCGAACCTTTTGCTTTACTGGCGGACAATCCTCTCTTGTAGGCAGACGATGTACCACAATTTCTACATCAAGTCTCGGCATGTCTTCATACGACCAGGAAAATACTTCAACATAATCGTGTAACAACTGAATCAGACGCTACTTGACACCAGGTTCCAGATTGGCACCCATCTTGACCACTTTTTTGTCTTCTTCAGTACCTAGGTTGATTGTATCCACGGGTTCCTCGTGAGGCTGAATGGTTCTCTCTTCTTGTTGTACTAGTCTGGCAAGTTCCCCTGGTACTTCACAATCTTCCTCACCTTCGTCTTCGTCTTGGTAGATTAGATTCTCAGAGTCACAAAAGTCCATAGCAGTATCGTTACCCATGGGATCCTGAATGGATGTATACCTGCATTATGAGTGTCAGTGTGTGCAAGGGTATAACTATCTTTGAAGGAAATGAAAATGTAAAAAAAAAACAATGAGCACAAAAGTTTGTATGCGAAAACGTCTATGATTCATTGATGTCATATGAAAATGAGATAATAACCCTTACAAATGGACCATTGTGCCTCGGGTAAGACACAAGGTTTTAAGAGTGCGAATACTTTTAATATTACAGATCCAACAAAATGTAAAGACAGATTAGTGTGGGATAAAAGTGATCGGGACAAAATATCTAGCCTCCCAGTTGCTGAGCCCTCCACTGACAATTGGGAATATCCAGTCCTCCAAGTCACAACTATCTTCATCATCTTCTACAACGTTGACATCGCAGTTTTCTGATCTTCAGGGGTGGTCCTCCGGCACGAGCGCGGCGTACAGCCTTCTGAGCACTTGAAGAGAAACCCAAACCAAACGTATCTGACTTGTATGGGATATCTGGGAGTTGTCCCCAGATAGTGCACCCACCTTCTTCTATTACTTCCCAGGCATCCTCTAGGGATGACATCCGGAGTGTAGGCCTTGTAATCTTGGGAACCTGAGACACATCCTTGGTTACTGCCACATCTTGCGGGACCTCTTCAAAGTGTTGGAATGTAGTTTCAATAAATTCACCATCTAATTCCACATATCTGAAGGAATTGAGATGGCTGATCATATACTCTTCTTCTCCATGAACAATGATAATCTTCCCTTGAATCGGATATTTCAACATTTGGTGCAACATAGAAGTGACAGCACCAGCATTGTGAATCCATGGCCGGCCTAGCAAGCAGGAAGATGAGGGACGGATATCCATTACATAAAAATTTGAATCAAATGTTTGGGTTCCAACCTTTATGGGGATATCCACTTCCCCATGCACCATCCTTTTCGAGCAGTCAAAAGCCCTTACTACTATGTTGCTTGGCTTCAATGTCAATCCCTTACAGTCCAGCCTATCAAGAGCTTTTTTAGGCAATACATTCAGAGACGAGCCAGTGTCCACCAAAACATGAGCCAGGGTTGTGCCCCTACATTCAACTGAGACATGCTATGCCTCATTATGCTTCCTTCCTCTTGGCGTTAAATCATCCAAAAAACCTAGACCGTTATTTGCAGTCAAGCTAGCTACGCAGTCTTGGAACTGATCGACAAATGTCTCTTGAGGTACATGGGCAGTTTTCATGAATTTTACCAAGGCTTTTGCATACGCCTCAGAACATAGTAGTAAAGCCAGCATGGAAATTTTAGAGGGAGTTTGCCCCAATTTTTCAACTACATCGTAATCGCTTCTTTTTATGATCTTCAGAATTTCCTCCATCTCCTTCCGGGAGGTCTCAGGGATAGCCAATGATTGTGTCTTCGTCTTGACAGACTCAAACAAAACACCTTTTCCTCGAGTCTCGGTTAACTTGGCAGCAGGAGTGTCAGTAGGAACGATAACAGGGGTTGTAACAGCTTTGTTAGTTGGAGTATTAGTGGGGATGATTGTAGGACTGGGAACAACTTTTGGAGGAGTAACAACAGGAATGATTACGGGTCCAGAAACTGCTTTTGGGGGAGCAATTTCTGGAGAGAATATCCCTCCGCTCCGGGTAATCTTGCTAGTTCCTTCAATATTACTGATATCAGAGTCAACCTTCTCAGAACTTAAATCTTCGGCGGCTGGCCAATCTTGCTTGATACCGTGGTAGTAAACATCCCCTCCATAATTCCATGGTATGGTTTTATCTGACGAATATGGGACTGGTCCAGGCATTGTGATTATTAAAGGAGTTGCTTTTGGAACTGATGTAATTCTAACGGGTCTTTTGGTGGAGACACTGGAAGAATTGGCGGAAATGGTAATGATAAAGACATCTTTAAAAGGAACGGGTGGAACATAAGTCTTTTCAAACAAAATTTATTTGTTATCTATTAGGCACTGAACGCCTGTTTTCAATAAAGGACAGCTGGTTGGTGAAGACAAACAGAAATGAAAGCCTTCATCACATCCCGGGAACACGGTATTCAACAAGTTCACTTTGATAGTCAAGAGTGGGGTCATAAGTTCATCAACTGAAGTAATAAACATTTCTTTTTCAATGGCATTGGTATTATGGCCATGTTTGGGCATAAGGGAAGAAATGACATTTGGCTTTTCGGGCGCATTGAATTCAATCTCTTTTGTTTCAATGAGGTCTTGTATTTTGTTCTTTAGAGCCCAACAGTTATTAGTGTCATGGCCGGGACATTCAGAGTGATACGCGCAACGGGCATTGGGATGATAGTGAGGAGATGTTGTATTAGGATTCTTTGGAGCTTCTTTCAAAGTCGCCAAGTTGGATCTTAACAGATGTGGCAATACTTGAGATAGGTTCATGTTAATTCTGGTGAATTGTCTAACTGGCCTTTCCATCCTTGGTTGGTTATTTATCTGTTGATCAGGCGCATGCTTAGGAATCATAACAACCCCCACCATTGGTCAATGTTCGGCCCTATCTTGATTTCTCTGAGGATAAACAACACCCACTTCTTTCTTTCCGATAAATGGCTTCCTTATGGCAGCAGAGGATGTATCTTTTTGAATCTTTCCACTCTTTATCCTGGCTTCTACCCTTTCTCCGGTTAATATCAGTTCAGTAAAACCTGCCGATGAATTTCCAATTAAAGGATTGAAGAAGGGACCAGACAAGGTGCCCAAGAACATGTCTACCAACTCTCTCTCAGATAGAGGGGGTTGAACTCTTCCAGCTAAATCTCTCCACTTTTGCGCATAGTCTTTGAAACCTTCATCGAAAATCATGGCCATACTCTGGAGTTGAGTACGGGTAGGTGCAAGGTCAGCATTGTATTGGTATTGTTTGTAGAAGGATGCAACAAGATCTTCCCATTTGTGAACGTTGGCTCTTTCTAGTTGGTAAAACTAGTCAAGTTGAGTTCCAAACAGATTGTCTTGGAAGAAGTGTACCCATAAGTCTTTGTCAGTGGTATGGGGTTGGATTTTCCTCATATAGGATCAGAGATGCATTTTTGAACATGAGACTCTGTCATGCTTGGCGAACACAGGTGCTTTGAATTTGGGAGGAATGACAATCCCTGACACTAACCCCAATTCCTCAAAGTCTAAGCCAGGTACTTTTTGGATTTCCATCGCACTCAACCGCTCTTTGAGATGTTAATACTTGTCATCAGCTGGAGGGTATTGTTCTTTAGAATAGTCTTCTTCTTCCTCTTCCTCTTTCGATTCTGATGGGATAACTGTTTCCTTACCTTTCCCATCTTGATTGTCTCTTTTGCCGGATGTCGTTGCAAAATCTAGGGTCCTTCTTGTCTGCCCATGAAATCTTCTTCCCATGTTTAGGACTCCGGTCACCTTTATTGTCTTCTTTTCATTCTCCTCAGCCAGCAAAGTCTTCAACTCTTCTTGTCCTTTGGATAGGGTTAAGAGCAACTGTTGAAACTGTGTATTCTGAGCTTGAAGGTCCTTCACTGTTTACTCGAGATCCATCTTACTGAAATAAACAGTAGAGAGATGAGGAGACTTGTTGCAAAAGACCTGCTTATGTTATGATGAATGATATATGCATATGTAATGATTTCAAGGATTTCAAAGATTCAAATTTGTTTTAGACAAAAAGGAAACACACGTTATATTAATAAGTTAAAGCTTGAGTAAATCAATGCCTCTTGGGCTTATAAGGAAATACAAAAGCTCTAAGATAAAAAGGTAGTTCACATCCTCTTTGGTGAGATGTAGGCATTCAGAGTCTGCTCCTCATGAAGTAGTCTAGTGAGTTCCAAAACCTTCTTCTCACTTGCATATAATTGGGCTTTGAAAGTATCTCGCTCTCCCTTGAGTTGTATCCAATCTCTTTGTAGGTCTTCAAGAGAGGTGGGTATATCAGGATGTAGGATAGTGTATGAAACATCTCCCTCCATGATAGGCTCAATGATTACCAGGAGAATGGAGGGGTAAGGCATCATAAGACTCTGAGCACGAGTTCGTACCCATTTGAGGTAAGGCTCAAGAGGTATGGAATTCTTGTGCCCTAAAGTCTTGCTATCCACCTTATTCAACATCGTCCAAGCTCGGATAAATCTCTGGTGAAGACCTTGATCGTCATTGTTGTAGTCAAATACCAAACCTTGAATCAACATCTTGTGTGGGCCATCCCTTCGAGCGTAACCAAACTATCTTAAGGCTAAGCATGGGTTGTAGGTGATACCCCCCCTAATGCCAAGTAAAGGGACATTAGGGAATTCTCCATAATGGTCGACAATGATAATATTCTCTTTGGATCGGGAGCACTAATGAATGTCTAAATGTTTGAGCGTCATCAACCTTTGTGACCACCTTGAACCTTGCTCATTTTTTAATACAGATTGGGGAAGATCCGAAATAAACCATCTTGCCAAGAGAGGAGTGCAAAACATAAGGAAACCTCTTTTCCTCATTGTGCGAGTGTGAAAAGAGTGTAGGATATCTCCTAGCAATGTAGGCACCGGGTTGTGGGATATGAAGATTTTGACGGTGTTGACATCTATGAGTTGGTCAAGATTTGGAAACAAAACCATCCCATAGATTAGGAGAGCCACAATTTCCTCAAAGGCTTGCAAGTCTAAGGAGTTCCAACAAATTTGGGCTTTCTCGAACAAGAACTTTGCTAAGAAGCCCTTGACACCACTCCTTGTTTCCCAATGAGTTATGATATCAGATGAGTGCAAGTGCAGAGATTGAGCAATCTCTTCTGGATTTGGGTCTCTCTCCGTACCTTTGAAAGGCAGTTGATTGAGAATGGGAATCCTCAAGAGTTGGGAGAATTCTTCCAAAGTAGGCACAATCTGATAGTCGGGAAATGTGAAGCAATGGTGTAAAGGATCAAAGAACTGAAAAAGCACCTTCATCATGTCCTCATATGTGTTAGAGGTGACCAAGTTGAGTAGGCGACCATGTCTCTCGGTGAATGGAGAGTTTTCAGAAATCCTTGAAGCTAGTTCCTTAAGTTGTGGAGGGATCCTTACAAGGTTGACTTGAATAGTTTTCCTGTGAATAGAATCCATGTCCTACAAAACAAGAACAAAGATGAATCCCAATATCCTTGAAATGGTTAGTGAATGTGTATGACGTTCATGATGTTCATGATGTTATGTACAAGTATGCATATAAAAACAAAACAAACAAATCCTTAGGTTTAGGATTGCATGGAATTTTATAGGTAAGTACCCTCTTGAAATTTAGTTGGCTTAAACCTGTCCTAGTAATAGTAACCGGGTTCTAAGGAGTTCAATATCACCGGTTTGTTTCCTTGGTCATTGTTTCAGCACAAGCCTCTTTAATGGCGACCAAATATCCCAAGAAACCAAACCTCAATGAGTGTAGTATCGAGTATCTACCAAATTCGGAATGCACCAAAGTCAATCATCTTACTACATCCTAAAGGCCAAGTTGGTCAAGTAAAGGTTCTAAAAGTTCATTAGTGCTTTATGACATCACTCAGCAGCCCCGTATTCTCTTTAATTAACTCAAAGGCTACTGGTAGCCACAAATATGTCGCACTAACGTAGCTATTGTTTAGACCATGTCGGTATACCTCACACAGTTTCCACAACGTATTGCTACTTACCTATAAGGTATCCTAAATCCGGGTAGAGGATTCAAACCCAAATAAAGAACCATAATGTAAACCATACAAATCAAACAATGAAAGCAAATAGATGTGATCTAGCCTTAAGGTAACCCCACTTTTAAGATTTTCCCCAGCAGAGTCGCCAGTTCTGAGGTATGGTGGGAGAACTGACTTGAAGGTTTTGCATTTTATCGCAAATGTTGCGGTTAGCAAGAGTCGCCACCGACTTTTCTTTTATCCTAAAGGAAAGGTGAAAAAGCACAGGAAAGACCTTTGAGATTATTTCTTGAGTTCGGGGGTAGATTATGAAAAGGGAAGGTATTAGCACCCTTTTCATCCATGGTTATCCATGGGCCCTTAGTTACTTGCTAGATCACTTGCTTTTGTTTGAAATTGTATTTTGTGTGGTTTTTGAAAGTATTTTGTAAAGAGGCCATTGTTTAGGCAATCTTTGTAATGAGTCTTGTTGGTAAGAATGTATACAAAGATGTTTGATCTTTTGAAAATATTTTCAATTTTGTAAGATGTTTGAAAGTGTATGTGTTTGTTTTGAGAATAGAAAGGATGTTTGTTTTGAAATGAAGCAAGTAATTAGGAGCAACCTACCTACTCAAATATCTT